>OY728153.1:654793475-655993475 GCA_963277665.1 Viscum album | reverse complement strand
GAGACATTTGTCTAAAAAGGGTTTTTTTGTGTTATGTACGATAATATTAAGGTTAAATTTTATCACCTATATAAATTGATTTAGATAATATGGTTTTCATGTTTGGAATCAACATATTCAAAAAAAATTATAAGGGTAATTTCATATTTAGTCATAAATATAAGTTTCCAAGGTAAAATTTAATCACTATTGTGAATGTTAAAAAAAAGTTAAAATTGATAAAACTATGTGATAAGGACTCAAATCTCCTAAATAATGTATATATTATTGATTGTATGAGGGTATTTTGGACTCACCTATCTTATTTTAGAAATTTTTTATTAGAACCATGGTCATCCGAGATGGATATTGATGGTGTGTTGTGTTCATTTTCAATCCATTCTGGGTTGATCAAGGGGCTTGAAATCAATGAAAGGTTATTTACAAGAAAATGAAATCTCATAATACATTTTCAAATTGTGTCATTTCATAGTGTTTCCCAAATTTTTGGATGAAAAAATGGATTTTTAGTGATAGTTCATGAAATATCTGAAGCAAATGAACACGAACCGTATAACACCTATGCAAGATGCATAGGGGGTATGGAAAGCTGTATAGTGCTATTATTGAAAGTTTTTTATTGAAAAGGGTATTATGTTAATGTAGAGAGTTTATGGTAGAAATTAAATTTGTGGATAAGATAGGGTTACAGTTTTTGAACCACAAAGGATGCATGTTTCATGAACTGCATGGTGATGAAATCAGTTGTGGTAGAGATTCATAATGGATTTAAAACCACATAGGGAGTATGTAAACCCATGTGAGATTTCAAATATATAATTTGAGTTGAAAAAGAGTTGTTCCATACAAACCGCATAACAATTACATCATTTGTGGTAGGGGAAGTTTCTTGAAGAGAACCATATAGAATCATTAGTATAGAATTTCTACTTGTTAGTGAAGGAGCCTAAATGGAATTTTGGTGATTAACAAGTTTTTTGGATCTGTTTTATTATAAATACACCATTTTTCACATCATTATGTATTAAAGAGAATATTAATAAGACCCAATGTTTCATGTGAAAATAGAGAATTCAATTCAACCACAGAGCAAGGTGAGTGCGCAAAGTAGGGGGAATTTGCATAAAAATGTCAGACCATGGAGAAAGTTCAAATCATGATGGATGTTTTATTCGTGAAGTAGGGATCCACGAAGTCAATTCATGAAGGATGTTCCGTGAATAAGTACATAAATTAGGGTTCCAAGAAGCATGAATTTACTTTCATAGTGCAAAGTGTGTTCCATAAGGAAGGTTCTAAAGGAACAATGCCACATATCATAAGTTTTTATGCATTTCATAGAGTGTGGATCATGAAGAACAATGTGTAGTGAATTTTAAACCATATATCACATACTCGATAGTTATTATGATGATAGATAAGTGAATTGGAGCATCATATTTTGTAAGTCCTGATGAAACATATTTAGAAAATTTTTGATGATGAGGTAGTGACACTTAATCCTTTAAATTAAGGAATACTTTATCCAACATAGTGATAAAGGGGGTGTCGATAAGGGTCATCTAAGGGAGTAAATGTGCTATCCTTGAACTCTTGTAAAGGTAGTGCACCTGGAATGGAGTGGCTATGACTAAATAATGGTAATCCACAAAAATTAGTGAATCTTATTTGGTTTTGGTATGACTTATCGATTATTGGTGTATGCTCTTTGAACTAGCCCTTAGTAGTAAACCATGTAAAATTGTTGTGTTCTATTTTATTTATGAATTTGTGAATTTGGTGAGTGAGAAATAAATTTATATAGGTTTAACATGTTCATAATAATTTGGAGACAAGATCCATCTAATGTCAAAGAAAAATATAACACCCAGATTTACCCCTTCCCTTGCAGGGTGTCCCAGGGTATAACAAGTGGTATCAGGATGAGGTTACCAGTGTTAAATCTATTATATAAAGTCAATCATCAGGGAGAATTAAGTTTATGTTAAAGTATTTACACTCTATAATAGTAAAAACTATCATATTTTGAATAAAAAAACATGTGATCATATCTTCGATCTATTGGATTAGAAGTTATATGTGCCACCATTCATGGGATTCAAGTCCATGATGTGAAGAGACAATCTATGAACAAATCTAAACAAAATATTCATGATGATAATGCCAATGATCAAAATTATCTAACTGGAACTCTATCATAACAGATTAATTTTAAGGTTATGAGTTGCATGAGTTCCAAGGCCACATGGGAAAAACTATCTAACATATATAAAGAGAATGGTAAGGTTAAGGAGGATAATGTATAAATTATCTACAATATATTTATTGATTTTAAAAATTCCTCCTAATGAAAATTTTGATAGTTTATTCAACCAAATAATTGAGGTTATTGGAGTTATTCATAGCCTTAGTGAATAAATTAAGGGTATCGATATTTTAAATAAAATTATACAGTGATTTCCACCTATTTATAATGATAAATTTTTATCTATAGAAGAATGATGTTTATGAAAGTTGTCTATTGAGGTTTTGATGAATATCCTAGTGGATTATGAAATGTAGTTAAAGGAAAAATGAACATCTAGTCATTCAAATAAAGATAAATATTTCCAATAAATAGAGACACACAATTTTTATAAAGATAATAAAGGTTAAGAATATATGGATGATGAGTTCCTATATCTTGTGTCTTGAAAATTCAAGAGGGGAAGGGAAGGTTTGAAGTAAACCTACCCTTGTCTTGTTTCTTATGTAGAAGATCTAGGAACATTGTAGCAAGGTGATCAAGAAAAATTAATGGTGAATAAAGTAAATAGAAATTCATGTAGATGCCTCATAGGATGTTCCTATAAAAATGAAACATCAAATCTAGAAATAAATTCTAGAGTAAGGACTTTATAAGAAAAGAGGGAGGTGGTGATGGATACTATCTAGAGGAAGTGGGAACATAGTTTAAGTGTGGTGTTAATGATTATATGATGGATACAGTTGAAAAGGAAGAACCTAAAGAGGAGAAAGATGATAAAATAGAAGTTTTAGTTGATATCAAGGTGGAACAAAAGTGATCTCTCAAAGAACTAGCTCTCCAAAGTAAGAAAAATCAGAAGGTTAATGGAATACTGCAAGAATCCTATGAATATGTGGATCAACTTGAAGCATATATTGACTTAATTCTAGAAGATTTGGATAAATATTTATATTTTATAGTGAATTATGGTGAAATTGTAACTTTCAAACAAAAATTTAAATAAAAGGCTAAAGTGATTGATAACCTTAATTCATATATGAAGGATTTAATGAATAAGATAAAATCCTTATAAGAGGGGGTGGTTACCCTAAAAAATAAATTAGAGTCTGAATGAAATAAAGTTATCTATATAAAAATATATACTTTAGGAGGTTCACAAATATATAATTGATAGAAAGAGTCAAGAGAAGCTCTGATGGTTTCAATAACATTCATGATGAAAAAGACTTAGGTTTATAGACAAAATTTAATTATAAATGATTAAATGTAAAAGGAAGAATCATTAAAGGATCATAATAAAGGAAAGAAAAATTTTGGTGTTGTTGTTTCCAAATCTATATATTTGGTTACTTAGACTAACAAAACTCCTCCCAAAGGAAATCACAGTGAATAAAATAATACTTAAACCTTAAGGGTTAACCAACAATAATCATGATGTTTTACAAAGGCTGTAGACATGTAACAGAATGAAGGAGAAAAGATATTTCCTCTTATGAAATATCAATTCATTATCTTTTTTGTAAATACCATGTCATACAATAAATAGGAAACAAGATATCAAAATGGGGAAACAACCAAAATTCATAAAATAATAATGAATCCATATCCTTCACTATAGAGGATAAACTCTTTCTATGAATATTGTTTTCATTGTTTTAATTTAAGGAATAAATATGATAATTAAAAGTAGTGAAGAAGTGGTGGATTCCACTATAGAAGTTAGGGGCAATAGAAATTCAGACAACCAAGAAATATTATATTGAGTAAATGACTCTCCCCATTGGAAGAATAAGAAGATTTTGAATTTACTTCTTATATTGAAGATAAAGAGGACAGCCAGGCATGATCTTCAACTCAAATATATATCTCATGGAAGGATGAGATGAAAAGAGGGAAGGCCAATCTCACTGATGTTTCCCTCAAAGATACAAATAACAATATAACCTAGATCCTTGATAGTAGGGGCTCATCCACCATAACTGCAAATAAGAACTGGATAAAGAATGTTAATGGAAGCGTTGAAAAAATAATGATCTTCTGAAATTATGGATCATTTCATATCAAAGGAAACTAAAATACCCAATTGGAAGGTGTTGAGTTGAGGAAGACATAAGTGCTCTATATGGATGTATTGTGTCATAATATTTTGAGTATGAATAAGATTTGTAACTTTGGAATTTAGGTTAACTTTATCTAAAAGGGATGGTCAATTAATGGAAAGGCTAGGTTCTTACTAATGAAATATTATAGAACAAATGAAAATCATTTCTAGTTGTAAATAAATGAAAACACTTGTCTCCTATCAGTTGAAGAGGATAAAATCTTTTTATATATGAGGCTATGTCACATTAATCAACAAATCATTGAGAATTTATCAAAGATAAATTCATTAAAATATATTCCAAATCTAAAATGAGATTATAAAAATACTTATGATACTTGTATGTGTGTAAAGATGGTCTGAAATCCTTATTCACTAACTAATAAGTGGGAATCAAATTTTCTTGATCTTTTCAACACAGACATTCATTGTCCAATGAATAGTTCTGACATATATGGGGATAGATTTCATTATTTTCATTAATGACTACAATATAATGGAATGTTCTATACTTATGAAATGTAAGAGAGAAGTCATGGGGTGCATGAGGAGATATATAATTTGACTATAAAATGAAGTCTACTACATAATAAATATCATACAATTAGACAATGGAATAGAATAAAAGTTCATTGAATTTGAAAACTACCTTAAAAATCATGACAATAAAAATGAGGTTTCCTTTATGATACCTCTATAGAAAAATGGTGTTATTGAATGAAGAAATCAATAGGTAAATAATATGTCTATGACATTGATCACTGATAGTGACTTCCCTTATCACTATTGGAAGTAAGATGTGAAATTTTTAGTGTACACACAAAACTGGGTGGTGCATAAACCAGGTGAAGAAAAGACACCATAAAAAATGTGAAATGGAAGGAAGACCACACTAAAACATTTTCAAGCCTTCTGAAAAAAAATGCTACATTAAAAATAAAGAAGTAAATCATGGAAATCATGGTGATGTGAGTGATGAAGGAGTGTTTCTTGGTTACACAACAAAGGTTAAGGCCAAAAAATTATTTAACAAGAGGCTGAATAAATTTTTGGTGAGTCATGATATCAAATTAATTTAGGATAAATATTTAAAGAATTCTAGGAACACTAACACTAATGTTTTTTATGATAAAAAAATTAAAATAATCTAAATATTAATGTTTGAAATGTTTTCAAGCTGATTAGGACTCTAAGGATGAATCACAGGAGGATATTGTTCATGAATAATTTCATCTTGCATCAAAGAGGATAAATAGATGAACATAATTTGATCTATCAAACATTATTTGGGACTAATTTGCTTTAACTCAAACATATATAATGAGAATTATAGAGCATGCTACCCTATTTTACATGGTTGATCCAACCTCATTTGAATAATCACTAAGTGATGAGTCATGGACTAAATCCATGAATGAATAATTAGATAAAATTCAGAAAAAATGAACTGGTGATCTCATTAAAGTCTATAAAACCACAATTATATCAAAACCAAATGGATCTTCAAGAACTAATTTGATTGGAATTGAAATGTAATCAGAAATAAGGAATAACTAGTGAGTAAGGGTTATACAAAAATTTAATATTTTGATGTTGAAGAAACTTTTTCCTTAGTTTCATGAATAGAGTCAATCAGACACTTCTTATCTATGGAAAACCAAATAGGATGAAAAGTTTCTTATATTTATGTCAAAATGGAAATTCAAAATGTCTTTTTTAAAGAAGAAGTTCATATTGAAAAACCCATAGTTTTTTTGATTTTAAATGATGAAACATACGTTTTTAAATTTAATAAGTATCTATATGGTCTAAAGTAGATACCATGAGCATAGAATTATTTTTTAGTTTCAAATTTTAAGATGTTTTAATTAAAAATGGCCATTGTTGACCACAATCTCTTTGTGATACATCTAAGGATGATCGGTTTATGGTGATAGGGTATGCAGATAAAATAATTTTTGGGGGAAGTAAGCCTAACTATAGGGAATAATTTTATAATCACAAGAAATCAGAATTTAAAATTCCCATGGTTAATAAACCCACATAATTTTTTTGGGAAATAGGTGTTACAAAATAGGGGATACACTTTCATATCTCATAAAAAGTATGCAATGGATCCATTTAAGAAGTTCATCATGAATGATTCCAAATCTATATCAACTCAAATTTTATTTGGAATGAAACTTGGGAAGCATGAGACTGGGAAATATATGGATCCCACCTTATATAGGATAATAATTGGTATCCTAATATTTTTTCATACAACATAGCCTGATATTGCCTCTAAAAATGTTCAGCGGCCAATTTTTAGAGTAATATAAAGGAAGATCATGAAATAATGGTTAAATGAATCATGAGAGACAACTAAAGGTACTATCAATTTTTGATTTCTCTTTGACGATGGAATGGATCATTAATTTTCAAAATGTTTTTATGTTAATGGGGTTGGTGATGTGTTGAATCAAAAATCTATGAGTGGTAGTTATTTTTTCATTAAAAAAATGTGTGTTTCGGTTCAGAAAAAATTAGTAAAACACTGAAATAATTACTACAAAAGATACATATATCTCTGTGACTAAGTCTTGAACATAGCTTCTTTGGATGAAGAAACAATTGTTTGATATTGGTTAAGAAGTGAAGGAATCTATGGTGATTTTTTATGATAATAAGAGTGTGATTTATCTCATAAAAAATCAAGTACAAAACTCCCATACCCAGAATATTGATATTAGGTGTCACTTAATTAAGTAAAATATTGAGAAAGGAATGGTAAGAGTGGAGAATTTTTGAACTGATGAACATGTGGATTATATCCTGACAAAGACATTGAATGCACCAATGTTTGAGAAAAAATAGTTGAAACTATTTTTTCAGCCACCTCCCTTGGCTTGAGGAGGTTTAGAAGTCCCCGTCTCCCTAATGTATATATTTGTTTACATTTTTGTTCATGATTTTCATGTTCTCTCAATTTGAGTTTATTGAAAAAATAGGAAAAAATGTGTGAAATTATAAGATAATATCATGTGAAAGTCAGGGGGAGATATGATCCATGGAGAAACATAGTTTGAGTAAGGAAAGGAATTTATATGAGAATGAATACATATGTAGTTCTAAAATATGGAATTATTAGTTCTAAAATATGAAATCACACAAGGCATGTAATGAACTCTTGAACTATTATTTTCTACATTTATCATTACTGATGAAGACTTGGATTAATGGATGAGTTGTTCTACTACCACTAGAATGGATTGGAGAATGTGTGATGATTTTAATTTCTCTTTAGATTTTCAAATAAACTAAAGGTTGAGAATGTTAGAACCATGTTTATTCTAGATGGGGATTACTGGTGTGTTTTTTTATTTTCAATCCATTCCAGGTTGACCAAAGTGTTCTAAATCCATGAGATATTGTTTAAATGAAAATAGAATCCTAAAATATGTTTATAAATGGTGATGTTTCCTAGTGTTTACCAAAGGAACATGAACGTCTTAGCTTTTGATGCACATAACACTGAACTAAAGAGAATAATGCTTTATATAATAAAAAATGAAACACAATAAAATATATTTACACAAAACATAATTATAAAAATAAATTATTCATTCACAAATAAAACATTCTAAATAATTTAATAAATTCAATTGATTTTAATGAAATTGTTTTTTAAGAATAGTGTTTTTTTAATTACTAATTCTAAGTATTTATATGAATAAAATTTGTTGATAAAATAAAAGAATTTTTTTTAAAATAATCCAATAAATTCAATGGAATAATTAATTAACTATAAAGATTACTATTGTAAATATTCATGACTAAACATAAATGTTTTTGTAAATCATTTTTTATTAAAAATCTAATTCATTCTTATTTAGAGAATTAAATTTATTGAAATATTTATTATACATACAAATAAATGAAAAATCATTCATACATTGATTATGGATTGGTTATAAATGAATATAGAATCATTTAATTTTAAAAAGTGATATGTTTTAGAAAAATATTTTTAGGGGCCCAATGTACTTTTATCATAATAAATTAAATTAATCGCTACTAATAAATGATTTTAATGGAATTTATTTAAAATAAAGTTACCTATTATTTTGAGAAGCTTACATTTTTTCAATGAGTGAGTGTCAATTGGTGTTGAAAGTTTCACATATGTATATGTGTAAAGAAGATCCAATAGGTTCTTAGTCCCTATGAAGACCTAGAAAGATAGATTCTTGGTTATAGATAAAATATTATAATGTTGATAGAGATGATATTTGAGGTAATACAGTCACAAGTGCTAACGGAAATGTTCCAAAACTTTTTATAATAGTTTATAAATATATTTTTGAGAAGAAAATTGATGGGGAGATTGAATATCTATCATTAAATATTGAAAATCTAGATGAATTTGTGAAGAATCCATCCTTTAGTGATCAAGCATTAAGGATGTTTATTAATTTTTTTTAGATCACTTGGATGATAATTTATAATGGTTGAAATGTATTTGTAGTTGACAAGGAAGGGGGGTTATTTTAAATACTCTCCATTGTGTATTTATTATGTTTTAAGTATTTGGAACAAGAATTACTGGGTTTGAAATTATTTTAATAATTTCCATAATTATTTGGAGTTGTGATGGAGGGATTTGAAGTGAATAAAAGAGTTTGGAGTTAATTTTAGGAAGCTCAAACTTTATTTAAATAAATATGGAATCCATGTGTTGGAGTATGAAAAATTATAAATGAAAATATCTTGCAGGCCAACCACATTAGAAATTTGATTTTGAAAGATATCAAGTGTAGAGGAGATGAAAAATGGAAAAGTGAATTGTCCTACATAGAAGGGATTTCTCATTTTTAGAAGAGACACTATCTTTCACATATGACATTTCACATATGTATAAGATGTTTTAAAAAGAGAAAATTCATTTTCCCTGCACATATGAGAATTGAGCCTCACATAAGAGATTTGTGTTAGTCGTAAGACATTTTATCTATACATAGGCTATTATATTCAATATGAATGATGATTAACACACATAGAAAATGTTGGAAAATTGAAAATGGAGTTGATTTATGTGATGAAGGATATTGACCCACATAAGAAGATTGATCTATGTGTAAAATAACTTACATATGTATATGTGAATTGATCTATATAGATGATAATCCTCCACAATATATTTATGAGGTGCTTATGGGATTTCTAAGTAGTGTAATATTTTTTGAGCTACATATAATAATTAAAATGGAAATTTTTTGAAATCATACAGAATGTAAAAAATTATATTTACAAAATTATGAAATTCTAAATAATGTTGAAATTAAGATAATTCTTGAACTAGTTTTTATGGATAAATACATCCAAAATTAATGTGAAACAAGCCTGAATTATTAAAATTATGATCGAATAACTAAGAAAATATAAGATCAAAGTTAGATATAGATTGAATCTTCTTAAACTTTTAAAAATTATGTTTCCTAATTTTTATAATTATAATGAAAATAAAATATAAAGTTTTTGAAGTTGTTCTTTCAAGTTTTAAATTTCATGGAGCCTTTAATTTTCATGATACAATCATTTTTTTTATAAGGTTCATTATTCTTAATAAGTAAGATGAAAATTATTTGGTTCTCAATAATAATGTAGATGAAGATGCATTGATTCTTGACTGTTAACCAAATATTAAGCATCCTAATAATTATTGTGACTAAATCTTGAGAATATGAGTTTGATGTTGAATGAATTACTGAAAATGTATAGATATTTAAAGGATAAGTCAAGGAAAAAATGAGGAATCTCCGCCATTTTGAAACTGAAACTTTATGATTATACATCCATGGATGAATATTTAATAGTGGAGATATTTTGAGTTTAGGTTTGGAGAAGAATAATCTTAACCAACTGAATAACACAAGGAATTTTTATTTAGACATGTGAGGTGTATTAAATTAGGGTTTTTCTAGAATACCCTTTGAGTTAAAAAATCAAATTTTAGTTGAGAAAAATAGGTATACTCTCATGATGATTTCTATTGGAAGGTTATAGATATATTATTATATACTAGTTATAGTACATGAAAAATACATAAATAATTAATAAATCAAACTATACACAAAAAGAGGAATCATGAAAATAAAACTAAGATAAGGGAGAGTATAAGTTTGGAGGAAGTGTGAGTGTGTAGAGTTAACAAGGAGAACTCAATTGAGAGGATGTGTAGTTGATATTAATCTTAAAAATAATATCATATGATTATAGAAGAACATGAAGACGAAGGAGATAATTCTAGAAGCTATAGTTATAAATAAGAAGTAAAAAAATGATTATGAATTAGAACATCTACCTGGTAGTGAAGAAATAGAATGAAGTGAAAAAGAAGTTGTTTGTGATAATTTTTGTTACTGATCAGTTACTATTGATAAGGTTACCCAAGATAAATATACATACTAATTTAATTATTTTACAATAATAATAATTAAATTCATAAGTATTATCATAAACTGGAGAACTTAAGGTTTAGTGTCTTGGAATACTAACAACATAAAAAACTTATTTTACAAAAATTTTCCTATAAACACTCAACTATAAAGATCCTTCTAAAAATATCACATGAAATACCCATCTTAATAACCTAGGGAATGGAAAAAACATACGAAGTAGTTGATCTCGAATGCTTAGTAAGGGAAAACATGGGAAATAAAAATCAAATATCATAAGTTAGAATAAGATGAGAATAGGGGGTATGATAACATAAAAATAATACATGATCATACTTAATTGAATCATACCAAAAAAAAGAATAGATCATAAAAGATAATGTAATAAAAAATTTACATAACATGAAGCATAAATAACTAGGGATTTGAAACATAAACCGATAATCACGGGTCTTTTAAAAAACATAACATAGGCATATAGAATAAAATAGGAATATATAATGAAAATGCTTCATATCATAGGAATAAGGTGTACTATAGAAATTTAGGAAAACAATAGGTATAGGGAAATATCACCTTCATGAGTCATAAACTTGTACCCATGGTTTCTAGAAAATTGATTCTTCCATAGTATGCATGCCTTATGAGATATAATCTTTTACCTAAATCATTAGAGGGTGATATAGGACACCCAACTATCATTCATCCATACTTACATGTCCCACTTGAAAATCATTCTCTTATAACATCATAAATAACCCATGGAAATAAACTAGGTTTCATAAAACTTTAAAATGAAAATTATTCAGTATTCATAGCATAAATAACCCATGGAAAGTAAATGGGATTCATAAAATTTCCAAATGGTATAAAATAAAATCATAAATTTAATTTATTGGAACTTAAAACTTTATAACCCAAAAATAATCACATAATAAAAGAAAAATGGAGGGTGGAACTTAAAACATAACTCTATCAGAGATATTTATTTTTGAATATAGATAGGAAAATGAAAACCAAATCACAAAATGTTATTTCTTGAAAAACATTCTATAATCATCAATGTAAAAGTCATAGTCACGAGTCTCTTTAAAAAATTATACTTTGTTTAGGGAAAAGGTTAAAAGAAAACTATTATTTAAATGTAAAAAAATTTCCCCCCATATATATAAGCCAAAAAATTATTTAAAATGGAACACCAATTGATTTAGTGAACATAGGAGAAAAAATTTCAAGAATAAATTGTATAACTCAAAGGAAGAAGTTTGAGTTACCAAATTCCTTACCCTATTGAATTATATAGAAGTTCTTCAACCTCCAGTATTATAAAGATAAACATATTAATTTCCTATTTCCAAACATTATTCATAAACATTCACATTTATAATTTAAATTTAGATTAATTATCTTCATGTATATTAGTTTGATTTTTCCTATTTTCAGTATTGGGTATTGATAATTTGATTATTGTACTAGTTTCCTAATAGCGTTGTTGATCAATGTTCTTTTCTCAAATTTCATCATTATAAAACCATTAAATGTACTTAAATTTTATTTTTTATGATGACCTATAATATTATAATTCTATTACATGATATTTGTTTCACATTTTGTGAAAACACATTTTTTATGAACTGGTTTCGAATTATTTATAGGTATCAATGGATTACCTTATAATGAATGTTAATTTTTGGTTACCCATCAACAACTATATTAATGATATTTATTAATAAAATATATAATATATGAAGGATATATATTCCCTAAAGACTTATATATATGATATATATATATTATAGCATTCATGGAATTTTTAATTTATATGCATAATGGGATATATATATATATATATAATATTTCCTATGTTGGTTGTATTGACTAGATAAATAAAAAATCCTCTAACTTTGATATAATTAAAAAAACTTTTCATAAAATGAATCAAATGGGTGTTAAATTAATTCATTAATATGACACATGAATTATCCAACACATTAATACATGTGTTATAAATGCACAAATTAATGAAAACACTACCCAGGAGCACCCTCAAGTTCTATATAAACCCTAATTTCATATGATAGTGAATGGTGTGGAATAAAATCCTCATTATTTTCCAAATATATCCTAACTCATATCTCTCTTTCATCTTCCTCCTTTTAATTTTGAGAAACTAGCATACCATGAAAAAAAGGTAAATCCTATCAGAATATCAGATGATTCAAATTAGCGCATAGATAAACTATAGAGGTGGTGTGATTTTTTTCAACTTTAGTGATATCTCTAAAACACATGAGAAGGATATCAACAATAATGTAGTGACTCTTCTATGTAAGGTAAACCATTTATTTACAATAATCTTTATTTCGGTTTTATCACATGTTTCATATTTCTTGCATGGATATCCTCAGGAAAGGGTTTATATCGCTTCCACATGATATAATAATCTTTATTAGACTCTAAAAACCAATAAGTGTTATTATAAGGATCCTTGTTTAAGTTTTATAAAACTTTATATGAAATGAAGAAGAGAATCGAAAAACAGAGCAGTTTTATATTTCTAGAACTTCAATTTCATTAAAGGAGTTACCTTTATGTAGTTGGGATATGTAATGTAGCTAACTCCTTAACCTTACACAGCTAAGATGCATAAGGGTTACCAAGGATTTACCCTTACATAGAGTTATGTACATAAATTTCATCCTGCCTTACCATTTTTTATATCAATCTATGTAATTGTTAGCTGATTTTACCCTTACACGTAAAGGGATACGTAAGGGTAATCAAGTTTTTCCTAAATTCACATAAATGTAAGTGATTTTTTTATAAGATTGCATAAAGTTAACCAACACCTTACCCTTGCATAGCTCTGATGATTAAGGGTAACCAAGGCATTACCATTACACAGAAAGGTTTGCATAAGGATCACCACAACTTACCTTTATGCGAAGTAAGGGTAAATATAAAAGATTTTAATTTTTTTAAATTATTAAATGGTTTTAATGGTTTATAAAATTTTTAAAAATCATTATCAAAGTTATTTTTAAATATTTAATTGATAATAAATATATAAATTAAATAGTTAATTATAAAAAGTTTGTAATTAAATTAAATAAATGTTTATGAAACATTTTATCCTCAAATATTAAAAGCTAATATTTAAAATATATTTTATATTATCTAGAAATTGTAATGATTTAAAAATAATTTTTTTTATTAATAAATAATAAGAAATAATTTATAAAGGGTTATAAAGTATGAAATAAGGACAAAATATAAAATGTTATATTTAAGTTTTGAATTATTCAAATTAAAGAGGAATTATTTAGATATTACTAAATCCATATAAAAATGGCATTGATAAATGATATTATCATGGTTTAAATAATATTAATCATACGATATCTAGATTATGTAAAATGTTTAGGTAATAATAAATAGTTTATAATTCATAAAATGTAATATATCTAAATTATAAATTTCATTTAATGATAAATATAGAAGATTTAATATTTGAATGAAAATAAAATGTTTGCATTCATAATTATGGAATTCCAATAATATTAAATCTAAAATCATAAAAAGTTTTTATAGTTTGAATTAATTTATGATTTTTTCATAAATGTTTATATTATTTTAAAAAAATTTAATTGTTCATTTATTTAAAGGTTATTCCATATTTATTAATATTTATAAATTGTCTATATTATGACTATTTTTATGTCAAATTTTTTATGATAAACTGCTTCTAGGATAGGGCCTTGCATTACTTGCTAGGATTGACTCTAAAATGAATTAATTTTTTGTCTACCTTGACCTCAGTTTGTAATAGAAATCATTAGATTGAATTTATTTATTGAATATATTTTGTACATATTAGGTGTTAGATTTATGATGAATTTTATTCCCTCTTGAGTAAATTATCTCTGGGTAAAGGGACTTGGGGTCATACTACCTACCTACATTAAGGCTTATGCCTTGTTTAGGTCGGTGAAAATAGTTGTCTATTTATCACTCCAAGATTACTAATATGGATAACTCCATTTATTTACATGAAATACTCATGTAACTTATGCATGTGATTAATATGGGTATATATTAATGTGTTTGACTTGTAGTTTTGGGTGATAAACAAAACTAATGCGTTTTAAAAAGAGTTACACATCAATATTGTTAGAACATATTGATTTGATAGAGGGAATATTATTCCAAAATAAATAACTAGATTCATGAAAACATAAAAGGAATAACATGAGATAATATAGTGATATTAAAATACCATTTAAATACTAAGTGTGAGATTCCTTTCAAAGTGGAACTTTTCAATACCTCAATCATATAATCGGGAAGGTCATGCTAATGATGGGTGTCCCAAGATTATATTTTATAAGGCATTAAAGTAATAAGTGACTATGGATTTTACTATTAGGTGGGTCAATCTAAAGTTTTTTTCCCACGGATTTTCCCTTATTATCTTGTTTTTGGAATTTTCATTGGGTTGCACCAACTGGAAGACACTAATAGGATTATGTTACTTGAGGAATAGAGTTGAGTTTATCCAAATGCTGGGCTGGAAAAAGGGTTGTCAACTCAACTATCCAAGATTCATATATGATATGATTGGGATTATTCCCAACCTAAATAGATAATCAATGAGATAAATTATAAAGAAACCCAAATATTAGTGACATATAGATCTTGTCCCACTGATGGATATAATGGGCATTTAAAGGGGGTAATAATTTAATGGGGTCTTATTTAATAAATTTACTTATTAAATAGTTTATAATACATGATACTCATCTGATAAAATATTTAGTTGTAGCTAATATCATTATTAATATCATCAAGATAAAATTTTTAATTAATCCTTGAAAACAAGAAACATAATTTAAGTAGTTCTTAAGATTGGTAACTTAAGAAATGTTCTTAAGAAATATTGGTAATTTAAGAAAAGTTCATAAGGAAAAATTATTTGTATCAAAATAGATTCTTACTTGGAATAAAAGTGTTGAAATTTTTCATCATGTGGATCTAGATGCCTATTAAAGCATGGAGTTATTCATTTAAGGTTTCAATGGAATTAGATGAAAAATGACTAATGGAATCTTAGTCTCCACTCATGTCCTCAATATGATTGGGTACATCAATGATATTAGTCTCATATACTCAATATGATTGTGTATGTCAATTGATATTCAATATGATTGAATATGTTGATGACTTTATGAGACTACAAGGTTTCCTTATAACTTTATTATTTATTTAAATAAAGTATATTATTTTGATAGATATTTGATATTGACTGTATGATTTAAAAGTGTTGTAAATATACAGGAAATCTAAAAGAGAAAAGGAATTAATGTTTGGAGCTTGAAGGTTTCTTTCAAGTAATGGGGAAAATGAGTTTCTACATTGATAAATTGGATATTTAAATCATGGATAAACTTATCATAAGATGTGTATTTTATTTCATTTTACTCTTGTAAAAAGCATGAAAAAAAATTGTTTAATAAAATAAGATAAAGTTTTTTGGATACACATATTTATGATTTTTTTAGTTTCATAGCATGATTTAATAATACACAAAATGGATTGTTCTAGTTAGGTAATTCATCATATTTTCATCTATGGAAATTTCATAACAATATGATTTAATTCAAATAACAATTACCAAATATTCTCAAAGTGTTGAGAGTGGATGAACAAATAATATAATGTTTGGTTTCTAGTACTATATGGATAGTAGAAGTAGGAAATAGTTCGGAACAGAAGAATAAAAATTAGTTGAAAAGTTAAAAAAATTCTTCAAGTATACAAAAAACGACATTGAAACCTAATGTTTTTAGAAAGAAATAGTAATAATTCAATATGATGGGATTATTAAAAATACGTAAAGGAATTTCGGAAACTCCATAGAATTTCCACATTAGGTTTGGATGTTATAGAAAATAATTATTAGATTTTGAAGGGTATGTGATGCTGAATGTATATTTGACAAAGTGTTTTAAATATACATGAGTTAAAAATAAAAGGAATAATTTATCGATCTTGTAGTTTATATTCATGAGATGTAAAAAATAGTTACTACATTGAGGATTTGAATATAAAGGATTTTATCAAGCTCAAATGAGTCTAAGTAAAATATGTATATCTTCATCTCATTTTTCTTATGTGATAAGATAATATGTTTGATAAAAAATAGCTGTTATAAATTTTTTTGGATGATTAATTAAATACACATGGTTTATATAACACTAAGATATTTTTATGAAATATTTTCATTAAATAATTTTTTTTCTTCAATAGCTTGAATCGCACACAATCCTGAGTTTAAACGAACCAATAATTTCCCTTAGTATAAATTTATCATTATATCCTAGATGTTAGGTTAGCGGGAATAATTATAACTAACCTATGAAAAAGCATTGTGAAGCCATTGGTTATTAATTATTTATGAAAAATATAAATCAATTAGATATTTATATTATTGAGTGAATTAATTTTGGTAAACAAATTAATGAGATAAATATATATATATATATATATATATTATACTTAATAAAATATTTTTTATATTCATTCAATGGATATTTTAGTCATAGGGTATGAATAAACCATATTTGATATAGAAAACCCTATTTTTTAAAGGGTAATTTTATGCCTTTGAATGGAGAACCCCTTTCAAATTAATATTTTAACATATTAATAATTTTTATAGAAAAACATAAACATTTTATTTTTAATCAGGATATAAAAATTTAATTTCGATGAATTTCTGATATTTTTCTGATAACTTTCAAGTTTTGATGAATAGTAAAAATACACTAAATTTTAAGAGAAAACAATTTTTTTCATCAAAATAATTTATATGGTTAAATTATAATATTGAATGGTTTTAAATTATTGATATAATATGTCTTTATAATTCAATTTTTTTTCATTATTATTAATTTTAAATTGAATTCATATGTAAAAATATTTCAATCTTTTGTAATGTTTTAACTATTAAAAAAAATCGTTCTCTCATTCCGACAACGGGATTGATCTTAAATTAATTACATCAACTTCTGTGTTTTGAATTTTTAAAAATTGACTCCATATTTGGAATCAGTATGTCTAAATTATTTTAATGGTCTACTTTTATTTTAGGGCATTATGAATAGTAACTTTGGTATTTCTTTTTATTACCATGGTTGAAGGTAAATCAGGTAATTAAAAGTAAAAATAATATAATAAAATTACCTTAACACCTATCAAAATACTATTGGGCGACTAAATTAGACCCTTATCATCTATTTTTAGAAATGGAATCACTTAATGGCCACTTTCCCGTGAATATGACATTAATTTTATTAAAATCAATGAATGTGAAAGAATGTCACACTTTCTTTTTATATAAGTATATTAATTTTAATATATAGATAACCAGAAGATAATATCAATTATAGATAGTATAAAGAAAGCTAAAAGAATTACCTACATCATAGAAATTTATTTATAATTTTTATAAATTAAATAATTATCATTAAGGATGACACAATAGTGATGTAGAAATTATTTTATTAATAGAAATATCAAATAAATTATTTTAAAAATATTAAAATAACTATAATTTGAATTAATTAGGGTTATACATGAATTTTATAGGCGATATACACATTTTTGGAGTATATTAAATGTTTTTTTGAAGTTATCTTCTTTGTGGATTTTATTTAAAATGAAAAAAAAAGTGTCAAAATTGAAACTATTTATATTTTATAAAAATAAAATTTATTAAATTATTTAAAAATAATAAAAATATCTAAAAATTACAAAGTGATAATTATAAGGTCTAAATTTTCATATAATATCCATTTATGGTCAATAAAAACCATATAAGTAAATATTTATGAACATTAAATATTTATAATATATTACCATTATTAAAATTAAATAAATTAAATAAGGATAAATCAAAATTATAAGATTTAAAATAAAATAAAAACATGTTTATGTTTTAATTTTTGAGATAATTTCCACCAATACTCATCTAATATTTGAAATAATTTACTTGGGAGGCATTTGAATTTAAAAAATAAATTATATTAATTTAATAGTTTTGGTATTTCCAAAGGTTCCCCTCCCATCTCTTATAAAAGGGAACCTCTTCTTATCTTTTAATCACAACTCTAATGATCTTTTTCTCAGAAAACCCCTACTTATTTCCTCTTCTAACTTCCATCACTTCATCCTAGAGGCCACACTTTGGGCAGAAAGCTATCCTAAGGAGGCCTTTTGTGCAAATCAAAAGGAGATACTCAAAAAAGGTTATTATTTTATCACCTCTATCAAAAGTATTTTCTTATTCTACTTCTTATTCTTATATTGTTTCCATAATAAATTAATAAAATCATATATCATACATTCTGATATTTTACTATAGTTATGGGACAACCATATACCTCCTTTTATCCATCCTGCAAATAACAATATAACCATGTGTGCATACGTACGACTAACCGTCTCCATGTTTTGGTGTAATATGGTATTCAACAATACTTTATTTAGATGGGTATAATAATGAGTATACTGGATTTAAATAATGAATATAAAATAAAAATTATTCTGTATAATTAATATATCATATAGTTCCATTCCATTTAAGCATCAAAAATAATGATATCGTCGCTCGTGCGTACGTACGGCATACCGTCTCCGCAATGCGGTGAGACACATTCTCCACGTTAAAAATTAAAGAATGATTATTAAATTTATATTAAAATTAAAAATAATAATTTTTAACTTAATTTAATTCTGTAAATGAATAAAATACATCCTAATAATAAAAAACATGACTTGCATGGAAAAATAGGAAAAGGAAAACGAAGTAGTCAATACCTGAAATAATGGAAATATTGAAACATTATTAACAAAATGATATAATAGGATCATATATGATATCATAAATATGAATATGGTTCTATTATAATTTAATAAAACACTTTATCCAATATATAGTAGTTTTGGATACATACAAAGGATATCGGACCTAAGGTGAGGGATAATTTCGCAATCTCATTATTTTTCAAGATTGTTTATATGTAAGTATTTACTGGGGTATATTTATCACCCATATACATATTTCATAAATATATAATATTAATTATATTCCTATACTATTTTTTAAATTCAATTTTACCCATTGGTGAATTTTTATTAAACGGTATGGAATGGATTTTTCTTTCTTTTCCATATGAGGTACTTTTTGACTTTTCTAGCAAGAGTATGAGAAGAATATCTTTTTATAACTTATATTTCATGAATGGATTTTTATGTCTTCATAATTCCTTATTTCTAGGAATCTTACTCTATAATATTTCAAGTTTATTTTAAAATAAATTCTTTTCTTTTAAAATTTCATGGTATTTTGAGAATATAAAATGATTTTTGAAGAAGAAAGGATATTTTATTCAAGAATTAAGCTGAAATGTTTTATCAATTTTTTTCTATCTAAGAGGACATGGGGTTATGTCTCTGTCCCTATTATTACTTTTATTTTATTTTTTTTTATGATGGAATTATTTTTATGAAGTCGATTTATCTTATATGGATTGTATTATGATGGAATGATGTTTAAGAAACCAATTTTATTTCATGGGTTATGCTATGATGAATGATTTACATTTTTGTGACACATGTAAGAATGATTTAATTATGAGATGGGTGGGACCTATATCTACCTCCAATGCATTGGGTAAATATTAATATCTCATGATAAATACATGACTGTAATGAAAAGTAAATCCGGTATAGTAATACAGGGCTAGAATGGTATGTAAACCGAATTTAGTAATGGACTTTGTCTTCTATAATGGTCTTGGATATGAGCCTTGGATAATATGGAAATAATTTTATATGATTATGTGTATGACACAAAACTTCATGTCTTATGTTATGACTTTTGGAATTGTTTCCATTAATTCTTATGAACTTTTATCCCATGACATGATATCATGATATTTCATATAAAGGACAAGATTTTAAAATGTTATGTTCTTATGTATTATGATTATGATATGATTTATATTTCCCTTGTATACCCTTACTGATAATTTGATCTCACCTTTTCATATATTTCTTTTTCCTAGGTCATGAAGAAGGGTATTAAGTAAGCTATGTCAGAAAAGAGTCTAGTTATGAAGAAATAGGTGGGAGGAAATATAGATGTTTTATGAACCAGTTGTTTATGTTTCCCAGTTTCTAAAGACACTATACCTATATGGTTTCATCATAGTTTTATTATATGTTGTAATGAATATATTTCAATTTTTAAGTAATATAAATGTATGTAAATTATGGGTCGTTATATTTGGTATTATAGGAAAGGTATATTTAAACTTTAGAAACTACGATGAGAAAGCCTTAGTAAGAACCCTAAGGATATGTCTAAATATAGGTTACAATACTAGTGTTTTGGAAATGACCATGAATAACCTAGGATAAAATCTAATGGTTACTAAATTGAAATTTAATTCTTGATTATGTGGTTTTCCAATTATGATTATTGTTTCTCACATGATGCTTCTTGGTTTTAGTCAATGACTGGAACCCAAAAGAACTATGTTAATGCTAAATGTGATGGGAAATGCAATGATTTTCCCCCTGAGAAACCAAATTTTATGGGAGATAGAATGAAAAATCGTGTAGTCAGGCTCACACAACATTCTCAAGATATAAATCATGCATGAATTCCAAACAAGGAAATGAGGGAGAAACATTATGTTGAGTCCTTCATAAGGAAGCATTATTCTACATTTAGTGGGTATTTTAATCCATTTGTGGCCGAAAATTAGATCAGTACCACTAAAAAGAAATTTTCAGTTCTACAATGTTCCGAACATGATAAATTTATCTTAGCAGTCTATCGTTTGGAAGGTGAAGCTGATCAATGGTGGAATATTATCAAGAATACAAGGAAAAGAGATGAAATTGAGTCCATGGAATGGTACAAGTTCAAGAAATTATTTTTAAATAAGTAATTTTCTCATATTATTTGAACAAATATGGATAAGTAGTTCCTTGAACTTAAGAAAAACGATGATGAATCCATTGGTACCTGTAAAGAAAATTTTACAAGACTTTCAAGGTATGCTTATGAAATTATTATCCAACCTGAGAGTAAAATTGATTGATTCTTTATCTGCTTTAAACCAAGTCTCCGAAGGGAATTATCCATAAGGGAGTTTAATAGATATGAGGAAATCATTTTATATTATCTCAAGGTTGATATGGATATTAGAGTAATGCATCAATTCTATGGATTTGATTAGAATAGAAAAATGGAATTCAAAGGAAAATATAAATACCACACTAAAAAGAATATGATTTTTCCCTTATGCTCAAAGTGTGGAAAGAAACATAGTGGAAATTGTCTTAAAGGTACTATTAAATGTTTTAAGTGTGTAAAATATGGTCATCAGGAAGTTGACTGCTAAAGTGATGGTAAAAAGATGTATAATGATGCAAACAAAGAAAAGGATACACAAAATGAACCTCCCACACTTCAAAGCTAAAATTGAATGGAAATGGGGAATTATACCAATCAATGCCCTAATCCAAGAGTTATTGATGACGATCGACTTCAAAAAACTCTTAAGGCCAAAGAAAAAGGAAAGACACGTGAAATCACTATTAGCGACATGGAGTATGATAATGAAGTGGTGAAAGGTACACATACCATACACTCTAAATTATAAAATGTTTTATTTGATTTTGGATCCAACCACTCTTTTATTTCTGAAGAATTTTATAAGGGTATCATTGTATTAGCTCAATAATTAGATTATGAGTTAGCTATGATGACTCCTAATGGCACATCAATTGCATAAAAAGTTTATAACTCTTCTTTAGTTGATGTTTTTGGAAAAGTGCTTTTTGAAAATATTGTGATCCTTCCTATAGTGGAATTTGATTTGATTCTTGGAATCTATTGTCTTTCTCTATGTGGACCTCATATCAATTTCCACAGAAGGGAAGTCATATTTCATATTCCAGATCAATCTATGATCATCTATCAATTCAAGGATAAATATAACCTTCTAATAGAAATTTATTCCTTATTATGGGTCTTGATTCATATAAATTAAGGTTTTTTATCTCAAATGGTTGGGGATAAACTCAAGATTAAGAATACGCCCATTTTACAGGAATTTGATGATGTATTTCTGGAGGAATTGTCAGGTCTTCCACCAAATCGTGAAGTTGATTTTTCAATAGAAATCATACAGGGTTCTATGCCTATTTCAAAGAAAACTTATAGAATATCCCCAATTGAGTTGAAGGAATTGAAGATCCAACTCCAAGAGAATCTTGATAAGGGGTTCATATTCACTAGTGCATCACTTTGGGGATCAACTGTTCTATTTGTTAAGAATAAAGATGGATTAACGAGACTCTACATTGATTATTAATAACTTAACAAGGTCACTATCAAGAACAAATATCATCTTCCCCGTATTGATTACTTATTAAACCAACATCATGGAGATCAATACTTTTCCAAGATTGATCTTCATTCATGATATCATCAATTAAGGTTCAAGAAGGAGGATATACCAAATACTGCATTGCACACAAGTTATGGACACTATGAATTTATAGTGATGCCTTTAGGTCTTATTAATTCACCCTCTATCTTCATGGATCTAATGAATATAATCTTTAGAGACTATCTTGATCAGTTTTTGGTAGTATTTATAGATGATATTATTGTCTATTCAAAGAGAAATGAAGAACATGAAGACCACTTGAGAATTGTACTGAAGACCCTAAGAAAAGATAAGATTTATGAAAAATTTACCAAGTGTGAATTTTTGCTACAAAATGTTTTTTTTAGGTCACATAATCTGAAGAGATGGGATATCTGTGGATCCATCAAAAATAGAAGTTGTTGAAAGTTAGCCAAGACAAAAAACGGTAACTAAGATCTGATGTTTTCTTGGTTTGGATGGATATTATCGACGTTTTTTGAAATATTTTTCACAATTATCTAATCCACTCACCAAGTTGACTTGGAAAGGATTTAATTTCCTATAGATGAAATAATGTGAATATAATTTCAAAGAGCTGAAAAAAAGGTTAGACAGTGAACCTGTGCTCACACTTCCTTGTAGTGGAGAAAGTTTTCTAATCTAAAATGATGCATCCAAGGAGATGGGATCTGTTCTCATGAAAAATGATATGGTGATAGCTTATGCCTCATGGCAGTTGAAAATCCATGAGAAAAATTACCCATCTCATGATTTGGAGTTAGATTATGTAATCTTTTCATTAAAGATATTGAGGCATTATCCTTATTGTGACATGTGTGATATTTATACTGATCATAAAAGTTTAAAGTATATTTTCAGACAAAAGGAGTTGAATATGTGCCAAAGAATATGGTTGGAGTTGATTAAAGATTATGACTACTTAATATATTACCACCTTTGGAAAGCGAACAAGGTGGAAGATTCTTTGATTTGACAAGACCATGCTAGACTATCCATGAAGAGGATTATAAAAGATCCAATATTTATGGATTTTCAAAGGATGGATATTGAAATTTTAATGGAAAGGGGGGAAATCTTATTTTTCTAAAATAAATGTTCAACCATATATACAAGTGAAGATTAAGTAGGCACATAAGAAATATGTAGATCTATAAAATAAGGCGAGAAATTTTCCTGAATTCAACCTTGATTGTGATGAAATAATAAGGTTCATAAACTAGGTTTGTATTCCTCCCATACCAGAATTAAAGAAGGAGCTATTTTATGAGGCTCATAGTTCTTCATTCTATATTCACCAAGGAGGAACAAATATGTACAGGGACCTGAAGGAGTATGTTTGGTGGGATTTAATGAAAAGAGATATCGTCAAATATGTCTCTTGATGCTTGGTTTGTCAGAAAGTTAAGGATGAAAGATAGAAGTCTAAGGGGATGTTACAACCATTATCCTTACCTGAATGGAAATGGGAAAACATAAATATGGAATTTTTCATCAGACTTCCCAAAAAAATCAAAGGAAATAATGCTATCTAGGTTATAGTTTTTTGTCTTACGAAGTCAGCACACTTCATTACAATTAGAGAGGATTTATCCCTTGATCAACTTGACAGGTTATATGTAAAGGAAGTAGTAATATTTCATGGAGTACCACTTTACATTATATATGATTGAGATATGAGGGTTACCTTGAATTTATAGCAAAGTATTCAACATTCTATAGATACAGAGTTAAGTTTCATCACTGGTTATCATCCTCACACAGACGGTCAGTCTAAGAGGACAATTAAAACTCTGGATGACATGTTGAGAGCTTGCTCTTTGGATTTAAAAGGTGGTTGGGATCAAAACCTATCTTTTGTGAAATTTTATTATAAAAATATATTTCAATATAGTATTCAAATGGCTCCTTATGAAACCCACTATGGATAGAATTGTAGAACTCTGACTTACTGAAATGAAGTTGGGGAAAGAAAGCTATTAGGACCTGACCTTGTTGATGAAATGGAAGAAAATTTCATATCTATTCAACAACACATAAGATAAGCTCAGAGTAGGAAAAAAAGTTATTCTGATAACCAAAGAAAATACCTAGAGTTTGAAGTGGGTGATAAAGTATTTTTAAGAATATCTCTATATAAGAGAGTAATGAGATTTGGAATAAAGGGAATGTTGAGCCCTGGGTATATCGATCCTTTTAAAATTATGGATTGTGTTGGGAAGGTAGCTTACCAATTGGAACTTCCACTTAATATCTATCAAGGTTAGGATGTGTTCCATATATCTCTCCTGAGAATGTACAAACCTAATTCTTAACATGTTCTTAACTCAGAAGTCATACCGCTGGTGAAATATCTTTCTTATGAAGAGAAATAGATAGAGATTCTGGATCGTAGTGAAAAAGTTCTATGAAACAATACCACTCACTTGGTTAAAGTTTTAAGGCAGAACCTAAAATTTGAATAAGATATATGGGAACTTTAATATATGATGAGGGAGAAGTATCCTCATTTTTTGTTTCCAAGTGATAAATTTTGAGGGTGGAATTCAGTTTAAGGGGGTAAAATGTAACACCCAGATGTTTTTATGAACTTTATTTTTTAAATAAATTTTATTCTTAAATAGCTTGAATTTCACGCAATCGTGAGTTTAAAAAAACTGATAAAATCCATTAGTATTAATTTACCATTATATCCTAGTCTTTAGGTTAACGTGAATAAGTATAACTAACTTATGAAAATGCATTGTCAATTCATAGGCTATAAATTATTTATGAAAAATATAAATCAATTAGATATTTGTATTATTGAGTGAATTAATTTTGGTAATGAAATTAATGAGATATATATATGTTATATACTTAATATTTTTTTTATCCATCCAATGCATATTTTATTCATAGGGTATGAATAAACCCTATTTGATATATAAAAACCTATTTTTTAAGGGGTAATTTTATGCCATTGAATGGCCAACCCATTTCAGATTAAGATTTTGAAAAATTAATAATTTTTATATGACAATATAAAATTTTTATTTTGAATCAGGATATAAAAATTTACTTTGGATGAATTTATGATATTTTTTTGATAACTTTCATGTTTTGATGAATAGTAAAAATACACAAAATTTTAAGACACCAATTTTTTCATCGAAATAATTTAAATGGTTAAATTATAATATTGAATGGTTTAAAAGTATAAATAGAATATATTTTTATCATTCAATATAATTTATGTCCTTATTATTAATTTTACATTGAATTCATATGTAAAAATATTTCAATGTTTTACAATGTTTTAACTTTAAAAAAAACTCATTCTCTCATTCCGACAATGAGATTTATTTTAAATTAATTAATAAAACTTCTATGTTTTGAATTTTCTAAAATGGACTCCATATTTTTAATTATTAGGTACAAAATATTATAATAGTATACTTTTATTTTTGGGAATTATGAATAGTAACTTTTGTAATTATTTTTATTACCATGGTTGAAGGTAAATTAGGTAATTAAAGGTAAAAATAATATTATAAAATTATCTTAACATTTGTGAAAATCCTATTGGATGGCTAAAATATACCCTTATAATATATGTTTCTAAATGTAATCACTTAATGTCCATTTTCTCATGAATATGACATTAATTTTATTAAAATCAATGAATGTGACAAAATGTCACACTTTCTTTTTATATAAGTATATTAATTTTAATATATGGATAAACAAGAGATAATATCGACTATATATACTCTATGGAAAGATAAAATAATTACCTATATCATAGAAATTTATTTATAATTTTAATAAATTAAATAATTACCATTAAGGATGACACAATAGTGATGTATAAATTATTTTAATAATAGAAATATCAAATAAAAGATTTTAAAAATATGAAAAGAAACAAAATTTGAATTAATTAAGGTTCTTAATTAATTTTATAGGTGATCATGACATGTTTGTAGTATATTAAATTTTTTTTCAAAGTTATATTTTGTGTGGGGTTTATTTAAAATCAAAGAAATTAATAGTTTCAAAATTGACATTATTGATATTTTATAAAAATAACATTTTATTAAATTATTTATAAATAAAAAAATATTTAAAAATTACAAATTAATAATTATAAGGTCTAAAATTTCTCAAAACATTCATTTATGGTCAATTAACACAATATAAGTAAATATTTATGATCATTAAATGTTTAGAATATTTTACCTTAATTAAAATTAAATAGATTAAATAAGGATAAATCAAAATGATAAGGTTTACAATAAAATAAAAACATGTTAAAATTTTATTTTTTGAGATAATTTAGATCCATCCTCATCTAATATTATAAATAATCCACTTTTGAGTCATTTTAATTTAAAAATTAATTTATATTAATTTAATAGTCTTGGTATTTCCAAATGTTTCCCTCCCCTCTCTTATAAAAGGCATCTATCTTTATATTTTAATCACACCACTAAATCCTTTTTTCTCAAACAAACCCAGCCCATTTCCTCTCCCAACTTCCCTCACTTCATCCTAGAGGCCACACTTTGGATATAAATCCATCATAAGGAGGCCTTTTGTGCAAATCAAAAGGAGATACTCGAAAAAAGAAGTAATATTTTTATCACATCTTTTAAAATTATTTTCATCTTCTACTTTATATTCTTATGTTGTTTATATACTAAAGTAATAAATCCAGTATATTATACATTATGAGATGTTACTATAGTTATAGAACAACCTTATACCTCCTTTTATCCATCCTATTATTAAAAATATCACCATGTGTACATATGTATGGCTTACCGTCTCCACGTTGTGGTGTAATCTATTATTCAGCAATAATTTATTTGTATGGGAATAATGATGAGTATAATAGATTTAAATAATGAATATAACATGATAATTATTCTTTATAATTAATATACCATCCAATTCCATACCATTTAACCATCAAAGGGAATGATATCGTTGCTCATGTGTACGTACGACCGACTGTCTCCACGACATGGTGAGATTCATTATCCACGTTAACAATTCAAGAATGTTTATAAAATTTATATTACAAGTAAAAATAATAATTATGAACTTAATTTCATTCTGTACATGAATAAAATACATCCTAATAGTAACAAACATGACTTACATGGAAAAACATGAATGTGAAAACGAAGGAGTTAACACCCGAAATAATGGAAATATTGAAACACTATTAACAAAATGACATAATAGGATCATATATGATATCATAAATGTGAATATGTTTTTGGTTCTATTATAATTTAATAACATAATTTAACCATTATAAAGGAGGTTCAGATACATATGAAGGATATCAGACCTAAGGTAAGGGATAATTTTGCAATCTCATTATTTTCTGATATTGTTTATATATAAGTATTTACTTGGGTATATTTATCATCCACATACATGTTTAATAAATATATAATATTATTTATATTATTATACTATTTTTTAAATTCAATTTTACTTATTGGTGAATTTTTATTAAATGGTATGGAAGGAATTTTTCTTTCATTTCCATACGAAGTACTTTTTGACTTTTCTAGTAAGAGTATGAGAAGAATGTCTTTTTTTAACTTATACAGCATGAACGGATTTTTACATATTCATAATTCCTTATTTCCATGAATATTCATATACAATATTTTAATTTTATTTTCAAGTAAATTTTTTTTTTAAATTGCATGACATTTTAAGAATAGAAAATGTTTTTTGAAGAAAAAAAGATATTTTCCTCAATAATTATGCTCAAATGTCTTATCAAAATTATTTTCTATCTAAGATGACATAGGGTTAGGTTTATATCTCTATTATTACTTTTATTTGATTTTTTTTATGATGTAATTATTTTTATGAATTCTATTTATCTTATATGGATTATGTTATGATGGAATGATGTTTAAGAAACCTATTTTATTTCATGGGTTATGTTATGAGGAATGATTTATGATTTTGTGACACATGTAAGAATGATTTCATTATGAGATTGATAAGACCTATATCTCCCTACAATTAATTTCTTAAATATTTATATCTCATGATATAAACATGACTATAATGGAAAGTAAATCTGGTATAGTAATACAGGATTGGAACGACAAGAAAACCCAGTTCAGTAATGGAATTTGCCCATTGTTATGGTCTTGGATATGAGCCTTAGATAATATAGAAATTATTTTATATTCTTATGTTTATTACACAAAACTTCATTTATTATGTTATGAATTTTGGGATTAGGTCCATTAATTATTATGAACATTTATCCCATGACATTATATCATGATATTTCGTATACAGGACAAGATTTTAAAATGTTTTGTTCTTATGTATTGTGATTATGATATGATTGATATTTTCCTTGTATACCCTTACTGAGAATTTTATCTCACCCTTTCATATGTTTCTTTTCCCCATGTCATGAATAAGGGTATTAAGTAAGATATGTCAGAAAAGAGTCTAGTTATGATGAAATAAGTGGGAGATAATGTAGATGTTTTATGAACCAATTATTTATGTTTCCAAGTTTCTAAAGACACTATACCTATATGGTCCTATCATGGATTTTTTATATGTTGAAATGAATTTACTTCAATTTTGAATTAATATCAATTTATGTAAAGTATGTTTCATTATAGTGTATGATTCATCAGCTCCAAAAACATGATTAGAGAAAAAGATATGGATAAAAGTTTTTTATCCAGGATAATGTGTTTACATAAATATTTTTTAAAATATGTGGGAATGTGTTCTTACACCCCTTAGTGTTATATTTTAATAAATTATTCCTTTCAAATGAAATTTTTCCAAATGCATAGAATAACATATGTGATATGGAATATATTGTTTATTTTTTAAATATTCATACTAAAAATAAATATATGTTATTTCTAAACAAAAAAGGGTTTGTGTTTCTTAGAAATATATTCTAAAAATAATAGTGTCTAATAGGCTAGTGGTAATTTTTTGGAGTTAAAGAATTTTAAAATTAACAAATAAAGGATAACACCAATCTTAAGTTAAAGTGACTTCCACTTAATATTCTAAAATGTTTAGGATATGTGATGGTAAATAAAAATGTAAAGTGTTACAATTAGTTACCCTTTAGAAAGTGGATACCATTATTTCCTAATGGATTATACTAGTTTAAAATTAGAATTTTTTTTCACTCAATATCCTACACAAATTTAGGATATTTAATGATAAAGAAAAATGTAATAAGCTACATTTAGGTATTGTGATAAATGAATGATTATATTTCTTGAAGTATTAAACTACTCAAAATAAAAAAGTGAATTGAACTTGATATCATAAAAGAGTTAAGGGTATAACCATAAAGATAAATGTAAAGAGTTAAATTAGTTACTATAACAAAGTGGTTGTCACTTTATCCAATAAAAATTAGGAGGATTGATAAATAATAATGTAAGTCGATACATTATTTCATAGAAATTTTTTGAAGGAATAGGGTTCCAAGTATGATAATGATAATATTAGAAAGAGTTATAAGTATACAACATAAGTGGACATCATAACATTTGATTTTCTGGTGTTAGGAAGTTTCAATATGTTCAAAGAGTTGAACAATTAGGAATATTATTCAAAAGTCACACCATTATTCAAACTGGCTTACTTGATAAATTTTTCTCACTAAAGAGTTTAGTGGGAAGGTTTTATCTGATTTCCAAAGAGATATGTCACATGGATTACATCTAATGTAAAGAGTTAACAAAACCTAGAAATTGTAGCAGACATAAGGATGATATGGTTGTTTATCATATATGATATGAAAAACTGGTACTTATGTTGGTATTGTTAAATATTCTTAAATATTTTAAGAATAATAAAATGTGAAATATTAAAGGAAACCTCTATTTTATCATTATTTCACATTGACTATATAAATATATATATATATATATAGTGAAGTGAAATGATAATTGACCTCTGAAATTTTGAATTTGAGTTTATCCCTAATCGATGTTTTTCATGGAGTATTATAGGTTATGAAAAAAATTAATTTTAGAATGAATATGATTCTTATATAGAGATAAAAAAAAATATGATCATGAGTCATAAAATAGATAATATGATTCTTTGTTTGTTCTGGATGACCTAGTAAGTATACAAGATGGAGTGTCATACATAGATGTATTTGGTGTACTATGGGTGCATGAATCATATTTGATTCCCTACTACTAGAGGTTGGTGAGATACCTAGTATGAGAAACTACATAATTTGATACCCTACTTATGAAAGTCTATATATTTACTTAACTAATATGGGGTGGTTTGTATATTTCTAATCATGTTGTTGGTTAGAGATTAAATAAGATATAATATTTCCTCTCGTATTATGAGTATGACATCAAAGGCCTCATTTGAGATATACTATAGGAGTGTGTGGCCACACCAAGATATTTTATATCTATATGGATAAGAGACATGTGATGTTCTTATCCATAAGGATGAATGATATGATATGTATTCACCAATTAAATCACTCTATACTTTTAGAGTTGAGAATAAATGAGTTGTCTATCTGGGGTTGGCATGTTTCATGTCCCATGGTCACTCAATGTCTTGGAAAAAGATGAAATATTAAAATTAATTTTTTTCATATGATACATAAGAGCGTACATAAAAATAGAGATACATATGTTTGATGGAGATCATTCCAGATTCATTTATATCTTGAGTATCATTGACTCTTTTATATAATCCTCTCTTTAATTAAATATATTGATCCATAGATTTGTATTTTTTTCAACACTATAAAGGCATGTAGGGTTACACTTTGAGGTTGATTTAATGGGGATTGAGTTTGACTTGGAGAGCTATTCTAAAAGTGTTTTAAAATTAATCCAAAAGTGTTTTTATGGTTTTTCACAAGGTATTACATAAGATATAAGGTGAAGTTAATGATAACTTTCCAAAAGTGTTTTTGGAAGATATCCAAAAGGAGTTTTGGATATGGTTTACAATAAAATATAAGGTGAAATGGCCTAAAGTCTTTTTGATTTAGTGAAAGTGGGAGATTGAAGGATATATATTCCCTAAAGCCTTATATATATATATATATATATATATATATATTGTACTGCCTACATTGGTAGTATTGGATGGACAAATTAACAATCCTCCACCTTGGCTATCATTAAAAAAACGTTTCATAAGATGAAATTAATGGGAGTAAAATGAATTCATTCTATAATGCATGAATTATCCAAGACATTAATAAATGCATTATAAATGGATGAATTAATGAATACACCACCCTGGAGAATCCTCGGGTTCTATATAAACCATACTACCATATGATGGAAGATGGTGTGAATTGAGATCCTTACACTTTTATAAAACTCCCCTAACCTGTAGCTCTCTTTTATCTTCCTCCTTTTCATTTAGAATTACTAGAATACTATAGAGAAAAGGTGAATCCCATCTGAAAATTGTATGATTTAGATTAGCCCATGGATATAGTACAGAGTTTAGTTTTTTTAATTTTAGTGATCTCTCTAAAACCCATGTGATGGTGATCAATAATTATGTAGTGGATCTTAGCCATAAGGTACTCTATTTATTTACAATATTATTCGTTTCATTTTTATTACAAATTCATATTTATTTCATGGAGATCTTTGGGAAAATATTTATATCACTTTCACATGATATGATAATTTTTATTAGACTCTAATAAAACCCTTCAATATATACTTATCAATTATAATTTATAATCAACCATGAAGGTGGTTGTGAAAACATGGAATGCATCATTCCATGGAGGTGGTTGTTTGTACATATACATGATGATGATTTCATTCTTAAAGGAATGAGAGAAATATTTAATATGGTTCATTATTTCATAATGTTAAACATATCATATATATCATACTAATTTATTAAATACCCCTTTTACACCATCCATGGAAGTCAGTGAAGGAAAAAAACATGATGTTTCATCGAGGCGGCAGTCCGCACATATTAATGGATGTTATTCTCATTTTCCTTAAGGATAAATGGATAGGTGGATGATATTTTATACCATAAAAATAATAAAAAATAATTATATATTTAATAGTATTGTTATAATGTTATAATGTGTGTGATGATTTTTAATGATAATGATAAATAAGGGGAAAAAGTTTATAGAGTGATAAGTACTTTGAGACTTTAACTTTCTCTTGAAGTTCTTCTTGAAAATTGCATAATTTGGCTAATATCTTTTGAAAAAAATAAATTATGGGGAATAGTATTATAAATTAAGTAATTTGGATATATTTTAATGTAGAAACTTAATTCTTTGAGTGGTCTTGAAGTGGTGATGAGAGGACCCATTTTTAAGTGAAGAAAATGGCACTTTTGTGAATACCATTTATTTTTCAATGATATTATTACACAATTAAAGGGTAAATGACTCCAAAATATCAAAATAATAGATTTTGGGGTGATATTGGGTTGCAAAATCCTCAAAAAATAATTCATACATATGTTTTAAACCTATTTGAAGTCATTTTCTCTTATATTTTTACTTTTAACTTTTTTTCCAGGGTAATTAGTTTTTACCCAAGTAACCAATGTTTTACTAAAAAATTTAAACAACACATATTACCAAATTTGGGTGAACTAAAGCTAAATTTAACCACTATATAATATATTTCAATTTCTAAATAATGTAAAATTAACTTTTAGATTAAAAAATTTATATATATGAAAAAAAATTGTAGAATAAAAGATTTTTTAACCGTTATGTTTTCTAAATCTTATTTAGAATTGATTATAAATTACATATATGTTAATATATTTATATATATGTTTAAACATAAAATTAGATTCATTATTTAAAATACAATTGTTTAATTTATTAGTTAAAAATTACACAATATTAATAAAAAAATATTTGAAAATAACATTTCCAACATTATCATTGTAATTGACTTTAATCTTTTCAATTTATTTGTATGAATGAAAATAAAATGGTTATTTTTACAGAATTTGGTCATATTGATTTCAAATATTGAATCCATATTACTAAATAATATTTATAAATGTGAGAAAATTTAAAATTTAATATTAGTGAATTTAATATGTAAAACCCATTTTAAAGTGTATTTATAAGAATAAAATGAACCTTGTTTTATTATACCTTTTATATATTTTTTTAAAAAAGGTTAATTCTATTGATACCTTCCTATTTAATAGCTATAATATAATTATAGTATTTAATAGTTTTATCAATCTAACACATCTTTTATTTTAGTCCGGTGTTGTGTTCAAGACAATCTAGTCATACAATATTAAATTAAGGAAAAATATTTACTATAATTATGTGTTATTATATTCGACCTCCCTTAAAAATAATTTCATCCTATAAATTTTATTACATAGATGAAAATAGGTGATGTTGTTTTTATATCATTACATCCTTCAGTTCCCATTTAGATTCCCTGGTCTTTTGAGCCCTGCATAGAACATTGACTGGATGAGTGGTATTATTCTAAAATACTTTATCTATTTAATCTTAGATATCCACTGGTTGTTCTTTTTATAGAGATCATGTTCCAATTTCATGGATTTTGATCTAAATTTATGGGAATGCTCTGGTATTTACTTCCTCAAAAGTGATACATTGAACTCGTCATGTACTTAAGAGAGGTCTGGAGGGAGTTCTAAGAGATAAGCAATTTCCCCTACATGGTCAAGAATATTTAAGGGATCAATGTACGTAGGGATCATCTTTATGTTCTTTCCAAATATCATAACCCAAATCCAGGGAGATATTTGGAGTAACACCTTATCACCAACATCAAACTCTAGATATTTTTAAATATTATCTGTATTACTCTTTTTTCATCATTGTGATGCTTTTATATACTATTGAATGGTTTGGACATTTTACATATTTTCTTGGAAATGGTTAAGACCCATCAGATCCCCCTCTCTAGCCTCATCCCAGCATATTGGGGTCCTATATATATCCCCATAAATCACCTCATATAGATCCATCTAAATTCCATAATGGAAACTATTTCTATATGAGAATTGTACTAGTGGGAGGTTTTGATCCCAATATCCCTAGAATTCAATCATACAAGATATTAACATATCTTCCAAATTTTGAATGGTTTTATTAGACTCATCATATATTTTAGGATCATAATTAGTTATGAAACTCAACACTATCTACAATTCTTAATGAAGGATTCTCCAAAACCTCAAGGTAAACCTCGAATATAGTTCATATACAATGAAGAGTGTTACTCTATAAAACATTACCACTTATCTTATTTATATCTTAGTGAGTTGGTAATGAGATGAATATTATTTTACTGTAATAAAATGTTCTGACTTTTTATATCGATCAACTACAATCCAAATGGAATTATGGCCTTTAGGTTTCTTGGGAAGTCCCCTAAAAAATCTATCTTATGTTTTCCCATATGTATATTTGTATGCGTAATGGTTGGAACATAACCTTGTACATATATAATTTATCCTTGACTTTATGGAATACCAATAATCAATATATATATATATATATTTCGTGATCTCCCTCTTCATATTACCCCACTAGAAGTTTTTCTTTAGATTTCTATACATATTTATGCTTCCAAGATTGATAGAGAAGAATGTGATATGAGAATAATCTAAACATTCCATATCTATTTCTAGTTCTAATGGGATATATATTCAGTTTATAAACCTTATAACCCCATATTTATAAAATTTAAACTCTAGAATACTCATATCCTTTTTCTATATTTATGTATCATCCTTTTAGTCTAATTTTATCTTCATGTGAATGAATGGTTGAGCATTCATCTAAAAAGATATGATTTCTATCCTTGCCATTTTATTTCATGATTCATATATTGAAAATATATGAGTATTGAGTCTTTTTCCATCCTCATCATAGATAAGATAGAATGATCTTTCATGCACAGAGCATCAGACATCTTGTTTTCCTTCCCAATGTGGTATTGTATTGAGAATTCATAATCTTTTATCAACTCCAACCATATACTTTTGAGCATATTTAAATATTTATTTGTGAATATATATTTCAAGCTCTTGTGATAAGTATATATATCAAAATTTTATCCATAGAGTTAATTCCACCAAATATTTAATGCAAAGATAACCACTACCAACTCTAAATCATGCGTCAGGTAATTTATCTCATGACTATTTAATTAACACGAGTCATAAGAAATTACCTTATCATTTTCCATGAGGACACATCCTAATATTTTTTTGTAAGAATCCCCATATATTAAAAACCCTCTCATAATATAGGGTAATGTATGTACATGTTCAATGACCAACCACATCTTTAGTTCCTTCAAACCTTCATCACATTCCTCTACCAAAAGAAACTTAACTCCATTCTATGTTGACATGTTTAGTAGATTTAATAGAAATGATAAATTAATCAAAATGTGTATTTAATATCTAGATAACCTGATAAAACTATGGATATTTCTTTCTTTGGTTGATCAGATCCATTTCTTAAAAACTTACTTCTTTGAAGGATATATAAATATTCCGTTTCTAGTTATTACATGAACCTATAATGATACTTTAGGTATCCAAAATTCAGACTTTTTAAAATCTGAATATAGTTTCTCCTTTCATAAGGTTTTCAACATAATCCACAAATGATCTTCATATTTTTCTTTTATATTTGAATATATGAGAACATCTCCTATAAATACTACTGCAAATTGATCAAGGTAGTCTCTAAAGACTCTATTCATTAGATCCATGAAGATAATATAATAATTCATAAATCCAAATGGAATAACTATAAATTTATAGTTTCTATACCTCTTACAAAATACCATCTTGGAAATACCCTCCCTTTTGACCCTTAAAAGATAATATACAGATTGAAGGCCAATATTTTAGATGTACTAATATCCTTTAAGTTTATCTAAAGAATCACTGATAAAAGGTGTAATATAATTGTTAGTGATTATGATTTTATCAAGATAATGATAATAAATCTAAAGACAAATTTATCCATCCTTATTTTTGAAAAAGATAACTGGTGTACTCGATAATAAAGCACTCAGACCTATAAATCCCTTATCTAGATTCTCTTAAATTTTCTTCTTTAAATTCTCTAATTAAATGGGGGTAATTTTATACAAAATATTTGATATATGCATATATCCAAGTATGGATTCAATCTTAAACTCAACCCCATGCTCTAGGGGAAGACCAGGTAGTTTATCTAGAAATACATTAGTATATTCCCATAAAATAGGCATGTCATCAATGTTGAATTCTTACCCAATCATTTGAACTATAAATACCTCATTACTAGGTATGAGGACCCATTTAATATAATTTACTTAATAATGTATCTCATGGCCATAATTTCATATATATTTGATCATGGGATGATTCAGGATATGAAATTAGATCTGTATATCCTGAAAATTGATATGTGATCAATGCAGGGATAGCTTATATATACCCAATATCATGTCAAATTCAACCAAGGGTAGAAAAACATGATTTTAAAGAAAGAAATTCTCATAAATATTTATTATAGAAAAATTATATATCTTAGACACAACCATAATTCCACTAGGTTTTTTCATAGATAGTTAATTATCCAGGGTTTGAGATGATGAATCTATATTCTTAGAAAACATCTGCAATATAAAAGAATGTAAATAAAAAATCAAATAAGGAATATATAGATATGGAGTGGATAAATAGTGTATATTTTACCTCTTATTTATCATGATCTACCCCTTTAGTAGTGATAATATACATTCTTCCTTGTTATCTTGGTTTATGAGGTTGTTGGGGTCCATTCTCTTCAATATAACTAGGGTTAGAGAATTTATTTCAATAATAACCAAAATATTTTCATTTGATGAATTAAAGTGTGGTTGGAACATTAGTCTAGGCCTTCTTCTCCTTTGTGGGGTTATTTTTCCTTATTATATTGCATCATAAATTTTTAGCTAGGTGGAAAAAAATTTCACACATTAAACACTTCATAGATCCCTTGAGGTAATTACTCAGGTGCTTTATCCCATATTTTTGTGATGTATTAAGATTATCTTTTGTTACCACATAAGTATTATCATCAAAGATTATATGATACTTCACATTTATTTTATTTTCCATAGAATAATGATATCCCCTAGTCTCCATCTATAACTTTACTACACATCAAAAAATCTCTTCATACTTTTGAATGTCACTTATGGATAATTAATTTTGAAGACATGGTTTTAAGATACCAAAGAAATGGTTTATCTTGATTTCAAAGTAAGATATATAACAATATGTATACCTGATGAGTCTTCTAAATTTTTCTTCATGACTGGCAATAAATTCCTCCTCCTTTTGTTTTAACTCTCGTAATTCTCACTCAATTTTCATGTAAAGAGTTCAAGGAAAGTTCTTGATGTAGAATACATTCTTTAACTCCTCCCATTTTACAGATTATACTTACTTATTTTCCATTGTATTCTTAATGAGATTACACCTTTGGTTAACCACTCTTTCCAAGTGATAAATAACCAGAATGACCTTATCATACTCTAAGATCTAGAGAATGAAAAATATATTTTCCATCACATTGATCAATTCCTTAGTAATAAGTGGATTTTAAGAGACATTAAATTAAAGTGGAACTCATAACATTAAAGACTCAATATAGATATGATTCTTCCTTGGTGTGTTTAGGATATTAACATGGTTCACATTATTATTCATGGATTGAAAAAGTTGGGTGATAATTTATATGATTTTTTTACACCAACTCACATACCATTAGGTAGTTAATTGGGAAAATCACCCCAACATCCTACATACTCATTGTTATCTTATTTCCTACTTTTTCCCACTATTACTTCAAATAAATGAATATTTAGGGACTTATGTTGATAAATTTACTAATGGGAAACTATGAGATTATAAGAAATAGCTCATAAATGAAATAAATTACCTAGATTATGAATCACTCGACTTCAATCTAGGTTACCCAATGTACCTTTATATTAGTTTCTCTAACAAAAATATATCCAATTCCCTCATAATGGTTTATAAAAATGGTTTGAATTAACCAAATTATATCCCCCCAAGAGTGTATAGTTAGGTGTAAAATATTAGGTCCAATCAATATGCACTAGAGTGAAGATTAATTTGATACTCAACAAACAATTTTTAGGGTGACTACCCCTAGGTGAATCAGTGCCACAACCGCATCCACATTCCAATATATTAGCATGGATGTTATTACTAGAAAATAACATGAAATATATACTTTAACAAAACTTTAAGATGTAATCCTATACTTATACTTTTTACTAGAGTTCTCACTAAAGTTCTCTAAACTAATCTTCAAAATAAAAAAACCCTCATTTGATAGCAACAGAGGTGACTAAATCTAAATAAACACACATATTTCATTATTTTTTATGAATAATCATTCTAGAAAAAAATAGACACACAAACTATAGAATTCAAGGTTTATTGTATATAGGATTAGATAAATAAAGAAAATATTATATATTTCTCATTAATATTTCTACATAACCTCTCAAATCTAATCTTACTTAAAAATATCACATTAAATACCCATCATTATAACTTGTGGAATAGAAAAAAATAGAATAAATTCATATGCTTGAATATTCTATATGGGAAAATATGGGAGATAACAATAAGATATCATAAGTGATCATAATAATAGAAAAAGGTTCAGGAATAATAATATATGATCAAATATAATAGGATCATTCAAAAAAATGCATATATAAAAAAAGAGTCATAGCATAAAACATTGACATAAAATAAAGAATAAATAACAATGGAGTTTAAATATTAAAAAATACTCATGGGTCTTTTAAAAAAAACATAACATCATCATGTGGCATAATATAGGAATATATCATGAAAATACCACATGTTATAGGAATAAAACATACTAGATAATTGTGGTACAACCCTAGGTTTTGGGAAACATCACCTTTATGAGTCAGAAACTTTCACCCACATAAGAAAGAAACTAAAATTTTCATGTGTATACATGTCCTAAGAGATATAAACTTTTAACCATTCATTTGAGGGATATATAGGATCCCACAATCATTCATCCATACATACATGTTCCACTTGAAAATCATTCACTTATCACATCATAAAGAACCCATTGAAATAAAATGTTTTTTATAAAAAATATAAATGATAATCTTTTAATTTTCATATCATAAATAACCCATAGAGGTAAAATGTGTTTGATAACATTTACAAATGGTATAAAATAACACCATGAATAAAATCAATTTACACAAAAAACATGATCACCCAAAAATAATCACATAATAAAATAAAAATGGTGCATGGAACATGAAACAAAACTCCATTGGGGATATATCATTTTGAATATAAATTATTTAATGAAAACCAAATCACAAAAAATTATTTCTTTAAAATTGTTTTTAATCATCGATGTAAAAGTCATATCCATGAGTCTCTTTTCGAAAACACTCCATTTTTTTAAATAAATAAAAATAGGAAAATATTAATGTAAGTGGATTTTAATTAAAAACTCTTTTATAATATAAATAAGATAAAATATCATTTAAAATTTAAAATCAATAAATGTAGTGAATATAAGAGTAATAAGTTCAATAATAAATCATATAACATAAAAGAAGACATTTGAGTTACCAAATCACTTACCTTTACTCTTGATTTCTATAGAAGTGCTTTAAATTTATCTATGATGAGGATAAAAATATTAATTATAATTATAAAATTATTCATATATATTTCCGTTTATAATTTTTATTTATAATATTTCACTTCGTGTATATTAGTTTGTTTTTATCTATTTTCTATATTGGGTGTTTATAATTTGATCATTATATTGGTTTCATTATAGTTATTTTGATTTACCTTATTATGCCAATGTCAATATTTACCAAAAAATTAAATTTAATTAAATTTATGTTTTATTATGACCTATAATATTATAATTCCATTACATGATATTTTTTTCTTGTTTTATGAAGACGAATTTAGTGATGAACTAGTTTCGGGTTATTTATCAGTATTAATGGATTACCTAATAAAGATCCTTAATTTTTTTGTTTTTAACCATAAAAAATATTCATGATATTTATTAATACTATATCACATATATACTCATCAATTATAGTTTATATCCATCCATGAAGGTTGTAGTGAAAAAACAAAATGCAATGTTCCATGGAGGTGGTCGTCTGTATGTACGCATGGATGATGATTTTTGTTTTTCAAGGAACGGGAAAAGGAAGTAATATAGTTAATTATTTTAGAATATTAAAAATATAATATATATCATAATAACTTATTAAATACCATTTTTATACGAAGCATGTAAGGTGGGTAAGTAAATATAATACTTGACTTTTTGTGGTGGTCGTTATTTGCACATATGCACGAATTTTGTTCTTGTTTTGATTAAGGAGAAAGGTAAGGGTGGATATTATTTCATCCCATAAACATAAATTCATATAATTATATTTTTAATAATTATATTAAAATTTTATAATGGTATTAATAAATTTTAATGATAAAGATAATGAATGAAAAAAAATTAGAGAATGATAAGTACTTACTTTGAGATTTTAACTTTCTCTTGTAGTTATTCTTGGAAATGGGGGGATTTTTCCAATATCTTATAACCAAAAGCACAAGAATTTGTAATAGTATTATAAAAGAAGGAATATTTTAATTTTTTATGGTGGAAACTTAATTATTTTTGTGGTCCTGAATGGGTGACACGATACCCCTTTTATATGTGAAGAAAAGGGGAATTTTTTTAATACACTTTTTATCCAATGATATTATTACACTATACAAGGGTCAATTACTCAAAAAGTTTGATATAATGGAGTTTTTAATTATATGGGTTGATAAAATCTCATCCAATAATTCCCTCACATGTTTTAAACTTGTTTTAATTCATTTAATGTTATATTTTTTCTTTTACATTTTTTTTGTTTTTATCAGGGTAACTAGTTTTTTCCCAAGTAAATTATGATTTACTAAAAATATTTAAATAAACCATATTAAAAAATTAGGGTTTTATAAAACTAAATTAAAACTATATCAAATATAATTAAAATTATAAATAAAATAAAATATTCTTTTAAATTAAAACATTTTATACATAGAAAAATTATTTTTTGTAGAAAATATGATGTTTTAATCACTATGTATTCTTAATATTATTTTGAATTTATTACAAAATAACCGTCTTATAATATAAATATATATTTTTTTAAACATAATAATATATTTATTAATTTAAGTACATTAATTTAATTAATTATATGAAAATTAAACAATATTAATAAACATATCTTTGAAAATAATAGTTTCACCATTATCACTATAATTAACAATAATAATAGTAATATAATTTTTATGAATAAAAATAAAATGGACCTTTTTAAATATTTTTGATCTAATAATTACAAATATGGAATAAATTTTACTAAATAAAATTTTTAAAAATGATAAAAATTAAATTATCATATTATCACACTTAATGATTAAAAAATGCTTTAAGAAAAAGTGTATCTACAAGTATAAAATGACCTTTTTGTTATAAATATTTTTTAGTATTTATAAATTTTTTAATTTTATTGATACCCATAAATTTAATGGCTATAATATAATGGTAATATTTAATAATTTTACTAAGGTAACCTAGTATTTTGTTTTGGTTCAGTGTTGTGTGCAAGACAAGATACTCACATGGTATTTAATTAAGGAAAAGTATTTACTAGAATTATGGGTTGTTATAGTTGAATATGAGAGGATTCTAGTAAATTGATTTTATAGAGGATCTACGTGATTTTCATTATTCAGATCTTGAGTTTCATTTGATCTGATTAGAATATATTCAGGCATTTGATGTCCTATGATTGAGGAATCAGGCCAGTATTTTGGGTGAAGTGACATCCCTAGATACATTGTGATCTACAACAAGAGGATAAGGGATATTTAAAAATATAATGATGGGATACCTTTATAAACAAGTGTAGTGGGATTATATATTAATCACTTGTGTAATGTAGTGTTCTCACACCTATGTTATATGGTGTGTTGTGTTTTATAATGATATATATCCAACTCCACTTGTATCGATCACAAAATCTATAGTAGATAATATTTATCTCAATGGGAGTTGAACACAACAAATATTAGTTATTAATTCTTAACCTTATCAATATTTCAATCCATATTTACTTAATTTCAATTAATATAAATGGTTTAGTATATAAGGATGAACAAGAATTTATCCATAAAACTTAATCAACTGGATAAGTTTAAAACCAATGGGGGATTAGGTATTTCAATAAGAATCAATTTCTGGTTAAATAATTTAACCACAAATAATTCTCCCCTCCCCCTACCAGATTTTTGTACACAGGTAACAGGGTATAAAAAGTTTCATATGATCATAGGTTACCTCTGAATGGATCTCTATTTATTATCACAACTATAATAATTAGTTAATGTATCCCTCTAACAAGGTTCAGTTTTTCCTATTTTTCTATAGAGATGCATAAAGTATATATTGGAAACCATCATAGAAGAGAATTAAAAGTGCCTTATATGGAATAATATATTTCCATCCTTTCTAGGATAGTTATATAGGTCTCAGACCAGATTTTATGATTCAAAAATAAAAAAGGATAAACAAAGTAAATAGAAATTGAAACGAAGTATAACGAGACACCATTTGTAAAATATAACCAGAATAATAATTATTTATCAATTAAGATTAATCATTATTATTACTCTAATGATTCATGTTCATGTTGTGATATGGATTTCATTGAATTTGTGAAATAAATTTATCTTAGGGTTAAAGACTACTTAAAGAATGTTCCCACTGAAGTGGGATAGGTATATTTTGAATAATCAAGGGAAAACATGAAGTAAAGTCACAATTAGAAGAAGTGGTTGATGCACCAGGAGAATAATTGGTAAATAAAATGATTTTATATAATACTCTAAAAAATCTTGTAAAATAAAAGGAATAATATTCCACACTTTCAATGAAATAGTTTTTTTATTTGGTGAATAATTATAAATAACTCGTTATGAGAAAGAAATGTTTTAGAATATTGTTAAGGATTTGTTTCATGCATTGGAGATGATTCATAAACTCACTAATGATGTCAATTCTAACTAGTTATAAGATAAATAAAGTAGGTTGAAATAGATAGATAATTATTTAGTGGGGATGAATATAATTCATGAGGATCTAATTCAAAATTTAAATAAGTATTGAGAGTATATGCTAGAATAAATTGATAATGATAATTATTATCTCAACATGAAATGTCTTGAGCTAGTAGTGAAACTTGAAAATCTAGAAGAAGGAAAAACTAGAACATCTCAATAATTTTAGATGAGAAGAACTGCTGAAAAAAAAATTAGATAAGAGTATTTCATCAAATAAAACTCAAAATAGTGGGGAAATGAGGTTAAAATCATTTAGAGAAGAATCTATCTCCAAATCGTATGAAGTGGTAACCCACGATCTAATTAAATTAGTGAGAAAAGAATCAAGTTTTTCTATAAATGTAAGAAAAAAGAAAAAATATGTACATATATGGAAGTATAAAAATTCAGAACCATGTACTATATCATCAGTGATGAAGGTGAGAATATAACAGAAACTGTTTCCCCTAAAAGGATCCCACAAAAGTGGTGTTCTAGAAATAAGACATCAAATATGTAAATATATACATATTGAATGAAATTTAAAATGGAAAATATTTATTATTAGAAGTTGGTTTTACTGGATTATAAACCCCATGATTATGGATTTATGGTATAATATGTTAGTATGTGAAAATTAAAAAATCCCTAAAGAAATGGGGAGTAAATCTGAAAAAGGAAAAAAAAATTGGTTTGAAGAAGACCTCACAAATGAAGAAGAATCTATCCATAATAAAAATATATTTATATTTGGAAGAAATATATGAATATTAAAACATATATGAATATTAAAACATATATGGACAATGTTATGAGAAGTTTTGGCATGTATTGACCCAATATAACCCTCATATTAATTTAAAAAAATCCACAATAATAGGTGAAGGGTAAGAACCTAGATTTTCATTTCAGGTATGTATCTTTTTTTTGGGTTGTTTTGAGAAAAAGGAAGAAAAGTGGATTTTCTAAGTACATGTCGTGTACTTCTGAGTACAAATTGTGTGCCTAGATTTCCACGTACAGCCACGTGTTGGCCATGTAATGGTCAAGTACATGGTTGTGTGGTGACTTGGAAGACCACTTAAGTCAAGGGCTGGTTAAGGATACTACATGTTGTGTAAATTTAATAAACACACTGTATAGTTTACTTTTTATTTCATATATTAGATAGGGGTCACATCTCATGTCTGGAACCTTCTTCTTCTTCCCATATTTCATATAGGAGCATTGCATAAGGGCTAATGAACATCGAACCCCTCCCGATTCTCTATCTGAACTCTGATAGAGACCTTGTCTGGTGCATTGGAATCCCACCGGTGAGTCCTAAATCCACTAGATCCCTTGTTTCGGATTCCTCCTATCTCATGGGTTATTCAAGGTTTAGATTGTTCACCTTTTTGTATATCTACACTGATCTAGGTCGATTTAAGGGCCGATGTTCAAGTTTATTGATCATACGACATAGAGGTAGGTGGTATGTGCCTTTATTTGTTTGTTTTGGATCATATATGCTAAAAGTGACACATACCCACTTTTGGGGTATTTCTTGATTTGGAATTTAACCATGTTTATTACCTATTATGGTTTGATTTATTGATTAAGGGTTTTTTCCTATGTTTAAGGTTAGATACCTTGTTTATGGGACACCCCATGGGAGCCTTTCCTTTAGTTGATTGGTTATGGTCGTTTGGTCTAGAATTCCTATTATTCTTTCCTTGTTTTACATTCCTTGGTTGATTAGGATGGATTTTGATTGATTATATGAAATTAATGTGATATGCTTGTGAATTATTAGCCATGTAGAAGTTTCAGATTACATGAGCTGCTTTGATATTATATGCGAACTATTTTTTCAATGGACCGTGAGAGCCTTTGTGTAGAGGATTGACCCAGGGGTATTGACTGTGAGAGCTTCCCATGAGGTTTTTATAATTTCCTTATGTTATTTTAACCTAGGGGTATTGACCGTGAGAGCTACACAGAAGGTCGTTTATAATTTATTGATTCCATTTTGACCTGGAGGTACAGACCGTGAGAGCTACCCAGGTGGTCATTTATAAATGATTAGTGCTATGTTAGAACAAAAGGGATATACCATGAGAGCTTCCTATAGGTTTGATATTTAATTTATTGACAATGTGTTAGACCAAAGGGTATACACCATGAGAGATTCCCAGAGGGTCATTATCTAATGAATTGATGTTATGGTATACCAGAGGGGATAGATGATGAGAACTTTCCCAAGGGGTCATTTATGAATAATTGTATAATTGTGATGAGTCTGCCAAGCCAAAGAATAATATTGGACTCGATCTTACTTGATTGTTTAGGTGGTATTCTGAGACATTTATTTGTTTAATTTAATAGAGGATACAGATCTCATGCTAGAACTTGGGGCTACATGATTCGATGGATTGAATAATTGTTAAATGTAAATGAATGTAATTGAAAACTATAGGATTGTTTACTTTTGAGTACTTCCTAGTTTATTTCTCCATTCTTGCATATTACCTGCTATATATATATATATTCACTGATATTTAGGTAGATATCTTTTAGTGGTTGCTTACTGGGATTCATCTCACACCCTATTTGGGTCGTGATTTTGGACACAAAAAGACTATATGATTGCAGGTATAGATAAGTAAAATCACGCTTGTTCATCAGGTACTTGATTTTTGTTGGAGCTAAAGAGCATGAAACCAAGCTGAGGCTTACGATTCTATTGGATTTTACTTATTTCTTTTGTACTTTGGTTTCTGTATTGCTTTACAACATTGTGACTTGTTTGGATGTTTTATTATTACATATTCCATGAATCATATATATATATATATATATATATCTTATATCCTCTGTTGGATTTACTTTTAGTCTTTCGCTGTTTACTTTTGTTGGTATTACTTCTTTCGCTATTTTTTACTATTGGTTTTTCCACTTTGTATACTCTGCCAATGAGGGAATAGTTTCCCCAATATCACACATTTTCTCTCTCTTCTAGTCGGCAACTTATGTCATTTGGGGAAATGTGCTTGAGGTTATGTGACCAACCGGGTTCGGGGCACCTTTAGAAGGCACCTGGATCCGGGATGTTACAAAGTGGTATCAGAGGATTTTTTTCTTCTTTACCTTACTATTTGGAGCCAATAGACTAGGATAGTAAAGAATATTTATTTGGTAATAATCTCTTCTTGTTAGTAGATAACCCGTGTACAAGGAAAAGCCAAGTTACCTCAAATATTGAAATTTTTAGGGTTTTGCAATTGCTACAGTTTATTTGATTTTACAATTGGGTGATTCACTTGTTTTGTGATGTTATGATTGATATCATTGTGGTTTTATTTTTGTTGCAACCCAATGATATGAGGGTATTCCATCTCATGCATCATATAGGTACTTTTTAGAGATCACATGTCTTGCATTCTTGTCATTCCAATTAGGGATCATTACTATTTTCATGTTGTTGTGATAGATGTTGTGCTAGATATGCATTCTATTTTGATAGATTTCATGATTCAAATACCTTCTATTTTTTAATGGGTATTGGTACATGTAAAGTTTCATTTGTATGGACTCCCAAATTTGGTCCCTAAGGTGTCATGGGCCCTCTTGGATCGGAATTTGGTGGATCATGTTTGAACTTTAATTTAATTTTGTTAATATATGATATGAATAAGGATGCCAAACATTGATTTTTAGGGAGTATAGGCTCTCACGGATTGGAACTTGGCATGCCTTGGCCAAATTTTATGATTTTTGGGTTCCGAAGAAGTTCAAAGTCCTACTATTTGAAAACCCAGAAAACATGGTGCATGATGTTATGAACACATGCCATGTGTTCTTATATTCTGGAAGAACTAACTTTTCTTAAGTACATGTCGTGTACCGTCTGTACATGTCGTGTAGTTTTTGACCATGTGACTGACTGTGTGAGCAGAGACACGGGGTTCTTAAACTTTTAGTAGAACATGTCGTGTACTGGGAGTACACTTCATGCTATAGTCGACCATATATCCAGCCATGTGACTAACAACACAGGTGGATAGAACTTAGTAGTACACATCATTTCTAGAGTGTACACGCCGTGTAGAGTTACACTGGTAGAACCATATAGTTATAGCCATGTAGAATTACATGGTCAGGATGTAATATTCAAATACATGTCGTGTTTGAAGAGAAACATGTTGTGTGTATGGTAGTTATACAACCTAGATGGAAGAGGTACACACCCATGTTAAGGGTTAAGGGAACACGTAGTGTAGTGGTTCTACACACTGTGTAACCACCTTTTGTAAAACTTAAGTTCTTTCCTTCACATGTTATGTTCTTTCAATTATGATTTGTAGTCCTTGAAAATATTGTACTGAGGTGTTCACTTTACCTTGTAGAGTCAATCCACCGATACGTCCTCTAACTGTACGTCAGATATAGGGTGATGATCAGAAACCGGAAATGGTAGATTAGGGACTACCAGAAGATCCACCTATCATGCCCTTCTTGGAAACAGCTGTTATATCGGACGCAAGTGTTGAGGAAAATTTCTGTGAAGAATTTATGAGGATGATATATACATTTCAGGGAGTACTACATCCTACCCTGACTATGGCATATTTGATGTCGGTATTCTAGTAGAAACATCCTCACACTTTTTTAGGGGATGGAGGACCATAGGCTGTAGATTCATGGTTAGAGTCCATGCTTTCTATCTTCGAGCATCTATAGACACCTCCTAAGAGGAGGGTGAAGCTCAAAACTTACATTCTATGTGATTCCACCAAGAGATGTTGGGATGTTATCTCACAGGCGGGATGTCATTGAGATATTACTTGGGAAGAGTTTCATATGACCTTCTATGACTATTTATACCCCAAGATGCTGAGGGCCGGCTGATCTAGAGAGTTCATACATTTAGAGTAGGGAACTCTTTCATTGATGGATTATTCTTCTCAATTTATAGAGCTTCAGCACTTCGCACCTATTTTGGGAAGTGATTAGTTATCCCTGTCTAGGAGATTTGAGGATGGGATTAGGTATGACATCCGATTGTAGGTGAATGTTTTCAGGTTGAATTCGATGACTACTATAGTAAAACAGACACTAATTATCGAGCACAATCTGAGGGAGTTTGGAGCTGTGAGCTATGGTGGTTCAACATCCAAGACTGGTTCTCCTTCGACCGATGGTAGGAAGAAACGCCGGTATCTTTCATGTGGTGATTCTACCAGTAGAAGGGATGTATCTTCAGGTAGTCAAGAATGGTGCTACCAGTGTGGAAAGAGTGGGAATACAAGACCACATTTCCCAAGGGACCAAGTCGAGTGTCGATCTTGCAGCAAGATGGGCCATCTTTAGCATTTTGCAGGATGTTCTCACCAACAACGAGTGAGAGGGGATCTATTATGACTCCACATTCAGAATCAAGACCACCAGTTTCTCATCTGTTAGGGAACTGGAGTACTTCAGTACATTTAGGATGAGGAGGTGGTCATGGCCATGGAATCCAGATGACGGTTTTTTAGTGACAGTGGGGTGGATCAACTCAGGGTGGCCAGGCAGGGTCACAGGGTCATGTTATAGGTCAGAATTTTGTGATAGAGCAGACCAAAAAATAGCAGAATCTTGGACCCTCTATAGTTAGAGGTAAAATTTTAGTTTCCTTAGTTTTAGATTATGGTCTTTTCAATACATGGTCTTCCCATAGTTTTATATATATTATCATTTTGGAGATCCTTGGGCTCTTTATCTTTACTTATGATGATGTTATGATTATAGAAACTCTGTTGAGAATTAGTATGGCTAGTGTACATCAGTTAAAGGATTTATGTCTTGAGGTTAGTGGGTGTCACTTCTTGTGGGACCTCTGTGTCTTAGAGATGACAAGCTTTGATTTAATTCTCAGAATGGATTGGTTGGTCTCCTTTCAGGCCTTTGTTGACTTCTATCATCGTAGTGTGAGTTTCACATCACCAGAGGACATATCTTTTCTATATAAAGGAGAATGGGATGTCCAAGAAAGTAGAGCGGGACCCAAGCATCATGGGTTTGGAGGAATCATAGCCCAAATTTCAAGTTTATATCTAGATGAACAGGGGACTTCACATATGGACTTTCCTCTAGTGGTGGATCATTTCAAATATGTCTTTCCAATTGAATTTTCAAGTTTACCACCAGTGTGAGAGGTGGATTTCTCTATTGAGATTGTGCCAGGTGTGGCACCGGTGTCCATTCCTCTATATAGGATGGATACACCAGAGTTATACGAGCTCAATAAGTAGTTAGAGGACTTCCAGGAAAAGGGTTTCATCCGAACCAGTACTTCTCCTTGGGGTTCTACACTCTTTTTTTCGAAGAAGGTGGATGATACCCTTAGACTTTGTGTGGATTATCAGAAGCTAAACTAGTTGATGGTCAAGAACCGATATCCCTTGCTAAGGATTGATGATATTTTTGATCAGTTTCAAGGAGACCAGGTGTTCTCGAAGATTGAATTGAGATCCGGTTATCATCAGTTGTGTGTTAGACAAGTATATATACCTCTTACAACTTTTTAGAGTAGTTATGGTCTATACTAGTATTTGGTTATTCCATTCGGTCTCATGAACATGCTGACAATTTTTATATCATTGATGAACTGATTGTTCCATTTTTACGTGGAGTATTTTTGTGGTAGTCTTCATGGATGATATCTTGGTGTACTCTCACACTCGACATGACCATGTAATCAATCTTGATATCCTATTAAGTACACTAAGAGAGAATCAGTTATATGATAATCTCTCAAAGTGCCACTTTTGGATAAAGAAGATTCACTTCTTGGGTAATTTCATCTCATATACAGGAGTATCAGTAGACCTATAGAAGGTGATACTGGTTGTTTATTAGGAGTAGTAGAATAACGTCTTTGAGTTACGGAGTTTTCTAGGGTTGGATGGTTACTATAAATGCTTTATTCAGGACTTTTCATGCTTAGAAGAACTACTGACGGGAATGACTAAGAAGAGTGTGAAGTACTTGTGGACTGATTCCTGTGATTAAGACTTTTATGAGCTGAAAGAGAGATTGACTTCAGAACCGATACTGATTTTGATGGATATGGGAAAGAGTTACACTATTTATTGTGATGCATCAGGTATCAGGTTGGGATTAGTGCTTATGAATGGGTAAGGAGTCATTGCGTACAGGTCTCAGTAGTTGAGGCCACATGAGAGGAATTACCTGGTGCATGATCACGAGTCAGCTGCAGTTGTGCATGCTTTACATTGTTGGAGACATTATATTTTGGGAGATCATTTTGTGATATACATTGACCATAAAATCCTCAAGTATATCTTTACTCATCATGATATGAATTTGAGATAGTGAAGGTGGGTTGAGTACCTTTAGTATTTTGAAACTGAGCTTGCCTACGTGCCTGGGAAAAGAAATGCAATGGTTGATGCGTTGAGTAGGAGGACTCAAATACAGGCAGTTCAAGAGGCCTGCAGTTAGTAGAAGCTTATGTCTATGTTCTTTGATATGTATTTAGAGGTTCATGATAGATAGAGGTAGATGTTTCTTTATTTTATAGATGTTACCTATACTCTTTTGAATTGAGTGATAATGAGGCAGCTATTAGATTCTAAAGGTTTAGTCTTGCAGGATAGTGTGTTAGGAGAGGACCCTACTCCTGGGTGGACCATAGGTGAGGATGAGGTTTTTCATTTTCATGGATGAGTGTGGGAGTCAGTAGAAATATGTGAGGAGTTGATGCGATATTTTCATTCCTCGGTATGGGCAGTTCATCTTTGAGTCACCAAGATGTATCAAGATCTACATCGTCAGTATTGGTGGCCATGTATGAAGTGGGATGTAGTTGGTTTTGTTATTATATGTTCCTCATCTCAGTAGGTGAAGGCAGGGCATCAGTGAAAGATAGGGATATTATAGTAGTTACCTATTCTCGAGTGGAAGTGGAATGATGTCGCGATGGGTTTCATGATGGGTTTACCAAGGTTGGTTCGAGGAAATGATGTTGTATGGGTTGTTGTTGACATAATTACGAAGGTTTCACATTTCCTTCCAATCAAGGAAACCTTCATTGTTGATGATCTTTGAAGGTTTTACATCTGAGATATTGTATGATTACATTGGGTTCTGCACTCTATAGCATCAGATAGGGATGCTTGGTTTACTTATCGTGTATGGCAGGGACTACAGAGGGCTTTGGGTACATAGGTAATTCTGAGTAAATCTTACCATCCCCAAATAGATGTCCATTCTGAGGGCACGATTCAGGTTTTGGAGGACATGCTTCGATCATGAATCCTAGATTTTGGGGTCTCTTGAGAGAGACACATACCCCTATTGGAGTTTTCCTACAATAATAGTTTTCAAGCAATGATTCATATGGAACCTTATGAGGCTTTTTATGGTAGGCCATATTGATCACCCCTATATTGGTTGGAGGTAGGAGAAGCAGCTATGATGGGACCTCGTCTTGTCCAGGAGACCACTGAGTAGGTGGAGTTGATTCAGAACAGGATGGATACTGTACAGTCTCACCATAAATCTTATGCTGATCGAAAGAGATGACCTATAGAGTTCAAGGTCGGAGATTGAGTTTTCCTGTATGGAACACTGAAGTTATGACACATGAGGATTAGGAGACAGGGGAATCTTTCACCGAGAGACATCGGGCCATTTGAGTTTTTGGAGAGATTCAGGATGGTTTCCTATTGATTATAGTCACCTTAGAGGTACAGGGATATGCATTATGTCTTTCATGTTTCTCATATACGATGTTACTTTTTAGACCCATCTCATGTTTTTCAACCCGAGGAGGTTGATTTGGATGTTGATTCATCATTCGAGGGGCACCCTATTAAGATTGTGGATTGCAGCATAAGGTTTTTTCATGGATAGTCTGTTCCTCTAGTACGGGTGCTTTGACATCATAGGACAGTGCAAGATGAGACTTGGGAGAGGGAGGCTGACATACGATCGCAGTGGCTAGATTTGTTCACAGATTCTTCTTCACCACCCAAGGAAGGGAAACTAGGGGATGAATTTCTCTAAGGGGGGAAAGTTTGTAAGAACCTAGATCTTCATTTTAGGTATGGATCTTATTTTCAGGTTGTTTTTAAGAAAAATAAATAAAATCATATTTTCTAAGAAAATGTTGTTTAATTATGAGTACACACTATGTACCCATCTTGCTGTGTACAGCCCACGTGCCAGCCATGTAATGGCCGAGTACATGGTCATGTGGTGACCAGACAGACCACTTAAGTCGGGGGCTAGTAAAGGCTACTACACACTGTGTACATTTAATGAATATGTCATGTAGGTTTCGTTTTTATTTAATATATTGGAGAGGTGTCGCGTCTCATGTCTGTAACCATCTTCTTCTTCCTGTATTTCATGAAAAAGCATTGCAGAAGGGCTGACGAACTCCAAACCCCTCCCAATTCTCCATCCAAACTTCGATTGAGACATCGCCAGGTGCATTGGAATCCCACCAGTGAGTTCTCAAAACCCTTAGAGACTTTCTTCTAAATTCCTCCTCTATCATGGGTTAGTCAAGTTTGAGTGTTTTTAACCTTTTTGTAGATCTATGCTAATCTAGGAAAATTTAAGGGCCGACGTTCAAGTATATCAATTGTACGACATCGTGGTAGGTGGTTTGTGGCTTTTGTTGTTTGTCTTGGATCATATATTCTAAAAGTGTCACATACCCACTTTTGGGGTATTTCTTGATTTGTAATTTAACCTTTCTTATTACTTTATGTGGTTTGATTGATTAATTAAGGGTCTTTTCCAATGCGTAATGTTAGATACCTTGTTTATGGGACACCCCATGGGTACCTTTCCCTTGGTTGATTGCTTATGATTGTTTGGTCTAGAATGCCTGTTAGGATTTCCTTGTTTTCCATGACTTGGTTTATTAGCATGGAGTTTGATTGATTATATGAAATTCATGTGATATGCTTGCGAATGATTATCTATGTAGAAGTTTCATATTACATGAGATGCTTTGATATTATATGTGCATTGTTTTTCCAATGGACCATGAGAGCCTTAGTGTAGATGATTGACCCATGGGTATTGACCATGAGAGATACACAGGAGGTCATTTATAATTTATTGATGCTAGGTTAACCTGAGGGTATAGACTATGAGAGGTGCCCAGGTGGTTGTTTGTAAATTATTAGTGCTATGTTAGACCAAAGGGATAGACCGTGAGAGCTTTCCAGAGGGTCTTTATTTAATTGATTGATGTTGTGTTAGACCAAAGGGGATAGACCATGAGAGCTTCCTAGAGGGGCGTTATCTAATGAATTGATGTTAAGGTAGACCATATGGGTTAAAGTACAAGAACTTTACCAAGGGTTCATTTATGAATAATTGTATAATTGTGACGAGCCTTCCAAGGCAAAGCACAAGCTTGGACTTTGTCTTACTTGATTATTTATGTGGTCTTATGAGAAATTTGTTTGGTTACTTTACATAGGGGATATAGAGCTTGGGATAGATATCGGGGTTACCTGATTCAACAGATTGAATAGTTGTTAAATATAAATGAATGTAATTGAAAACTATAGGATTGTTTAATTTTGAATACTTCCTAGTATATTGATTCATTCTTGCATATTACCTACTATAAATATATTCACTAACAGTTAGGAATATATATTTTGGTGTTTTACTACTAGGATTCATCTCACACCCTGTTTGGGTCATGCTTTTGGACCCAAACATAATACATGATTGCAGGTATAAATAAGGGAAATCTCCCTTTTTCATTAGGTACTTGATTGTTGTTGGAGATGGAGATCATGGGACCAAACTGAGGCTTACGATACTACTGGAGTTTACTTGTTTCTTTTGTACTTTGGTTACTTTATTATTTTACATCATTGTGACTTATTTGGCTACTTTAGTAGATACATATTCTATGCATCATATATATATATATAAATCTTGTGGAATATATTGGATTTACTTTTAGTCTTCTGTTATTTACTTTTTTTGGTATTACTGCTTTCTCTTTTATTAATTATTTGTTTTTCCACTATGTATACTCTACCAATGAGGGAATAGTTTCCCCAAAATCACACTTTGTCCCTCACTACTAGTCGGTAGCCTCTAGAATTTTGGGAAATTCACTTGAGGTTATGTGACCAACTGGGTTCGGGGAACCTTTGAGAGGCACCGAGATCTAGGATGTTACATGAATACACAGAAGAAAAACAAGTATAAATTGTGAGATAAATTTTTGAAGAAGGTGGTTGAATGAGTTAAACCCCAGAATAATATGAAAAAAGGCAACCATGGTGCACACTATATAGGAAAAATGTTATTATACTATTAAGATAGAGACCATGTCATAGACTATTGCAACATGGATATGAAAATCAATGATAAGGGAGTAAAATGGAAATTAAAAGAAAAGAGTCAATAGAAGAGAAATATAACAAGATTTACTTGGTTTTGGACAATACTAGTGAAGATAATGAGAGGTTTTCTAAAAAAGGGAAAGTGAATGGTTAATGAAGTTGTTCTTGGATGGTGTAATAAGCTAGGAAATAAAGCTACCAAGTTCATGACATGGTTTCCTAAGTAATAAAATCTCATGAAGAACAAAGGGAAAGAACCAATGACCTCTATTATAAAGAAAGAAGTTCCAGAGGAGTCCTCACACACAAATGAGGACAAATAAGTGAAAAAGAAATATCTTATTATATGGAATAACAAGATATAAGAGGATAGAAAACTAGAAAAAGATTAAAAGAAACATAGTTAACTATTTTCCAATGTGGAGAAGAATATTTTATATAAGGATAATGGTAAAGTAAAGAATAAACCCAGACACCCCAATGAAATTAGACATGTTAAACTAAGATAAGAGATAACATTAAGGTTTCCTAATGTATTGGAACTTCCAAGAAGATGTTTCATGGGTTGAGAAACAAGTCTTACCACCCCTAATACAACTTAGAAGTTAAATATAGTTGAAAATATTCTCAAGATAGTAGATTTTGTGTTTTAATGGTGGGAAGTTAATGTAAAGAATCTTAGGGTGAATCCCTTGAGGGGGAGCTATTAAAAATGATATTTATTAGTTTTTGTAAAATATAGTATTTTGGACAACCCCATATTGACCATTAAAGATAATATAAGGTTTTTATTCTCCAAAAATTGTTTAATTCATGTTTAATATGGTTATTAATAAATAGAGTGATTATTTAACCAAATTGGGTGAAATTTATTACACTTCAATTTTTTTGATCTGTGGGTTCAAGTGAGTGTAGGTTCTTAAATGATCATAAAAATATATTTGAACTAAGACTAGGAATTAGAAAGTGTAATTGGTTCAACATTAAGGTTAGTTAATGTAAAAAAAATTATCTAAACTAATCAATCTTATTTTCTACAAAGGGTTTTCCCATATAGACAAAGATTTCATGAGTTGATGATATAATGATAAGAAAATGTGGTGCCTCACTTCACTTAGAGAATTAATGAAGAACATTTATTTTTTATAGAAACTAAATGTGTGATAGGATGAATTTATTAAAATTATAATAGTTAGTTTCTGGTGATATCCTTTCCTTATAAGTTGTGAGATTCCTAAATGAGAATAATGATATTATTAATTTTTCCCTACAATTTCATTTATGGGGAGAGAATTTTTATACATTTTTATTTATTATAAATTAGGATATAAACCCCATATTTAATTTGGAATAAATGTTTGTAATTAAAAATAAATCCAAATGGATGGATCAAATTTCCCTTGGTTTTGGATAATCTTAAATTGTATTTTTTGATAATTAGTGAGATTTAAGGTATTTATTATGATGTCATATCTATATAGGTAAATGAGGTAACAGGTTGAAAATCCCTATTAATATCTTTATTGATATTCTCTAAATTGTAGATAAAACATTAGATAATTTATAGAGACTGTATTTATAGGAATAAAATGAAAAATGTGGAAGGAAGTGTTCTAGTGTTGTCTACAATAATTGGGAAATAAATTTAAGAGAATCCATCTCATGGGGAAACTAAAGACAAATTACTCACTATGTAAAATTTATATAAACTTATAAAGAATACATCCTCTAGTGATCAATTGTGAATGTTATTCATTATAGTGTTTTATATCTCTTAGATAATGACTTATAAAGGGTAAAATGTAGCTGGATTTGAGAAGGAAAAGGGGTTCTTGGAAATAATCTATCTTAAGTATTTATTATATAAAAGTCATTATAAGAATATTTATTGGGATTATAATTATTTCAATAGTTTAAGAAACTATTTGGTGATATTATATAGTGATTTAAAATGAATGAAATAGTATATGTTTGATTTGAAAAAGCTCAGACTTCATTTGATGAAATCTTGAATTTATATGATGGAACAGAAATAATGACAATGGAAAATATCTTATGTGTCTAGAGCATAATACATTTGAAAGATATATATTTAAGAGGATAAAAATGGAAAATTTAACAATCCTACATGTAAGTGATTTCGCATATGTGTAAATGATCTTGTCTATGGCATAATACATTTCACATACGTGTAAGATGTTTAAAAAATAGAAAATTTATTTCTCCCATCAAAAAGATAATTGAGCCACACATAGGTGATTTATAATGATCATAAGACATTTCATATATGTATAGAGTATTATAGCTAGCACAAATGATTATTTACATGCATATAATAATTTGGAAAAATTGAAAAGGGCATAGATGTGAAGGAAGGAGAATTGTGTCTCATGTAAGAATATTGACCTATGTGTAGAAGAATCTATAGACACATGTGATTATTTATCTATGTGGATAATTTTTTTTGTAAGATATCTAATATCTATGAATGATATTTCTAATTTTTGTAAATGTTTTTATGTTACACATGTTAATTGACTTAGAAATGTTTTAAAATCATGCATATAAAAATATGAGATTTGTATAATTTTGAGATTCTAGAGAATATTGAAATTAAGATATTACTTGAACTAAATTTCATGGATAAAATCATAAAAAATAATAGTGAAAAAAACTAAATTGATGATATGTTGATCATCAAATTGATAAATGATAATATCAATTATTTTTAAATTTTGGGGGAATTTTTTTGAAGTCTAAAAAATTATGTTTTCAGAATTTTTTAATTCATATTAAAATAAATTTGAAGTTTCTGAAGATATTATTTGAATTTATGAATATCATTAATCCTTGAGTATCCATGATAAAATAATGCTTAGATGTGGTTCAATATTCTTGATAATGAAATAGAAAATTAATGGGTTTTGAATAATAATGTCGATGAAGATGCACTGAAGCTCAAATGCATACTAATTCTTAAACATTATAAGAATTATTGTGATTTGAGCATAAGGAAATTAGTTTGATATTGAGTAACATACTGAAAATGTACGATTATTTAATGGATAACTCAAGATGAAAATAAGGAAGCTCCGCAATTTTTATGTTTCTACTATATGTTTATACAACCATGAATGAATATTTAAAAGTAGAGATATTTTGAGTTGAGATTTTGGGAAGAAGAATCAAAGACTTTTAAAGAACATAAGTAATATTAAACTATATATGTGATGTTTAGTAAATGATGGTATTTTTAGAATTGCCTTTTATTTGAAAAACAAATCATGGATGAGAAAAATCTACTCTTATGATGCTTTATATTGGAAATCTTGATACATCTTATTACATACCAATTCTGGTATATGAAAAATATATTAAGAATTAATGAATCTTTCAGTATAGGCAAAGTGGCATCAAGAAAATAAAAATAAGATAAATGAGTGATCCACATGGTGGAGGAAGTGTGAGTGCATAGAGTATTCGAATTGAGAAGAGGTGTAGTTGATACTGCACTGACCAGGAAGACCATGTTAGTATCAAATAATAAGAAGAAGAATTAGGAACCACTATAAGTTTTCCTAATAAAGAAGATGTAATATTAAACCAATACTAAATCTGAAAATCTATTGGGTTTTGATGAAAGAGAAATAAATTAAGAGGAAGTTGAGTGTGCTGATTTGTGATCATGATCAGTTATAAATTAATTTGAGATGATTCCAAAAAAAATCTTCAGTAGAGGATCTAAGAGGGGTTTATTTTTTAGAGTCTAGGTTTCATGTGCTATGATCAAAAAATATTCAAGAATATTATGTTCTATGATTGAGGAAGCAGGTCATTATTTTAGGTGCAGTGACATCCATTGAAAAATATATCTCTTCTTCAATAGGATAATGATGTTATGAAAAGGAACTTATGGGATTTCAGTATAAAGAAGTGTAGTGGGATTCCACATTAATCACTTTTATAATATAGTGATATCAGACCTTTTTGATGTGATGTTCTTGGTTTAATTATTATACCTAACCAACTACACTTTCATTGATAAAACAATTTATAGTGGGTAATTTTTTTCTCAATAGTAGGTGAACATGATAAGGAGTAGGTCTTAAGGTAAAACCTTGTAAATACCATGTGTTGTCTTTACTTAATAACAAAATTTTATTTTGAAAACTTATTAACTCTCTCTATATGGACCCCATATCAATTTATGGAGTTAAGTAGTTACATTTCATGTCCTAAATAAACTTATGATCATCTATCAATTCAAGTATATCTATAGACACTTTATTGAGATTACATCCATTATATGGGTCTTAATAATCAATCCGGATATGAGATTCCTAATATTAACTAGTTTAGTAAGATTGATACTTCATTAGAAATCATATTTTGAGACATGAATATATTAAAAATGTCATCATTAGTGAGGGAAATTGAAATTTGGAAGTTATAATTTTTTTAAGGGGTAGAATGAAACACCCACAGACATAATTATGAAGTTATCATTTAAATAATTTTATGTTCAATAACTTATGTTACATGAAAAAATAAAAAAAATTATGTCATGAAATATTTTAATAAATCTTTAGTAAATATAAATATAGTAATCAATTATGATACTTACATTTTATTATTTTGATTTAGCTAAATATATTTAACAATTAGAAAATAAATGATTAATGAGATATAATTAAAATCATTTAATGTTAAGGGTATTTTCTTGTCCCATGAGTAATTGGGTCCTTTGTAACATTTTTAGGTCCTCAATCCTATGTTCCACCAGACCTACAATCCATTTATTGGGTTACCCCTTGACCTAGTTTTAAAGGGGATTTCCTTTTTGTTTTAATACAAGAGGTCATGACTCTCATCCTGTTAAAAAAATTAAAAAGGTTAATTTAAAATAATTATTTTTAATTTTTGTGATCACTTTTAGAATACACCAATAAATTAACTAGTAATCAAAAGTTAATTTATTATCAATTGTTATGAAATTTAATTAACACCATAAGTTTATGAAGTTCATTTTTCTATAAAAGATATTTTCCTTTATATTTAATATTTTCATTTACAAGATAAAATCCATAATTTTATAATTTTAATTTTAGGTATTAATTTTAAATTTTAAATTTATAAAATCAAAATTATATTAGGGTGAAGCATTAGTATTTTTCTGAAAATGTTAATTTTTAGATGAATGGTGATAATAACATTTTTACAAATGTTGTAACTTTTAAGAAATCGTCACTTATTAGAATTATTTAAAAGTTTATAAAACCTTTCTCTCGAAAAAAATATTTATTTAAAGGTGTGAAATAAATCATTTAAAAAATTATCTTGGATTTAGAAATCTATGTCAAACACTATTGAACATACGTTTTATTTAATTATAATAAAATTATTATTTTTAATATTTTACATTAATGAAGTACCTACATGGTTAAATTTGGTTTTTAATTTATTTTAAATTCACTTAAATCTCATTTTTTATTTATAAATAAATAAATTTCATGAGAATAAATTCTATTCATGATTCTAGGGTAAAAAAAATTTATGATAAAAGGACATTTTTCTAAAAGCTATTTTCCATTTCATTTTGTGTACTTATATTAAACATATTATTTAATGAAATTATAAAATTAATATTGTAAAATAGATTCTATATTTGGAATCATAATAATTAATATTATGTAATAATTTAAACATAATTTCTAGGCATAGAAATAAGTTACCATGGTAAACGTTTATCACCACGACAAAAGGTAAAAGGGGCTGAAAAGGGGATAACCTAAGATATAAGGACAAAATTATCACTAAAACGTGTATAAAAAAGATTTATTGAGTGTATTTAAAACATTTATCATCCTTTATTTAAAAAAATTCCATTTATCTCTAATTTCCCCTAAAAATGGATTTATAATATCTTAAAGTTAAGGGTATTCATAAGGGCGCCACACCCATAACTTATAAAAGGGAACATCCTCTTCTCAATTATCCACACCATCTGAGAACCTTATCTCTGCCAATATATTCCCAAATAACTTCTTAGAACTAATATCCATGTCCTAGATGTTTTTTTCCCAAAATACCCATCCAATAAACCTTAAGTTGTTTTTAAGGAGATTATATGAGGAAGAGGTATATGTTCTACCAAACTATTTAAAATATATTTCTTTATAAACCTCTGCAAAATATTATATAAAAATTTAAAAATCATTAAATAAGTAAATTTAAAATACTGAAATGTTTTTATTTTAATGTTACAAGCATTTCTTTTCTTTTTTCCTTCTAATGGAAAATATAAACATTGCTCATTCGTATATGCGAACTACCGCCTTAATGAGGCGATGTAATTGATTTTTCTTCACCACTTCTCGATGATGGTTATATAGATTTATTTAATGAATATATATATTATTTATTATATAAATATGATTCTATAATGATAAAATATTATTTAACGCTCTTTATTTCTATTTATTGAAAGAAGAAAACATCACTTGTCCATAAGTGCGGACTATCACCTCCACTAAGTGACACAATTCATTTTTCACCACCACCTTACATGGATAGTTAAAAGAAATTAATTGATGAATAAATATGATATAAATGAATAATTTATTTACTTAATATTATTCTACAAGTATAACATATGTATTAATGATCATTATAAAGAAAACCACTGATATTAGTAAATTACCTGAAACAATCTCATCACTAATATCATCTTCATTAGTCATAACTAAAATTATCATAGAATGAAATTAAAACATTATTAATCGTCATGTAATCTATATTATAGTATATTTAATAATCTATTTATGATGAAATTAGTATTCAATAATGGTTCTTACATCACCATTATGAAATATGTGCGGAACAATCGAAATTTCTACCATCTGGTGATGAAAATATACATTAACAAGCTAATAGATGTATAATGAATGATTGTAATTAAAAATTATAAAAGGTAATATATATGAATAAGGTTATTAAATAATTTATTAATATATTTATATTTATTATATATGATTTTAAAATTATTTCATGTAAGATTATAGTTAAGGCAAGGGTTTCTCTTATCACTTTTCTTTCTTTGAGACATATGCTATATTCACCTTTTTTTTACATTTTGTGATGAATATAATTATATATAATTTTTTTATAATTATTTACTTCAACTAAAGGGATTTAAAAATCCATATCATGTTCTATATTTCTTGAGATTTTGATTCAAGAGATACCAATACCATAAGGGTATTTTTGACTCAATTTCCTTTCATTGGGTTATATCACTTCTCCATTGATTAAATTATTTTGAGATTATGTGTGTTACAAAATTTGATTTTTTATATTGTATTTACACTTATTTTTTGTGGATTTAAATTTTTTCCACAAAATTTTTTCATTGATGGTCTCTTAATTTAAATGTTGTAGTCCTCATTATGGTTTCCTCATCACAATTTCCTTTCATTGAGTTATGTTCTATATTTACCACCTTTTTATTTTTATGGATGATATACTTCACAATAATGTATTTAATGATAATTTTCATGAAAATTATGGTTATTTACTAATAATTATAAGGTTATCTCTTTTATGAGTTTTTAATTAAATGGTTACCATAGTGGTAAGGTTTTATGATACAGTCTTAGTTTTTATCGGGATTGTGTATATTCCAAATTACATTATGAAATATTATTTGTTCTTTATCTTATAAACCCAATATATTTTCTTATCCTATTCTTGTTTATATTAATTTATAGTATTAATTCAATATTTATCCTCTTTTATACTCAAAACTTCTGAAATAATTTTTTTAAGATAATCCAACTTTATTTCTCTTTTTTGGCCAAGAATGTTTTTATTTCATATTCACATTATTCAAAAATATTTTATAAATGTTCTTATATACTTTTAAATTATTTTAATTTTTATTTTCCTACTATAAATTACTTTATTTAAAAATAATTTAAAGGAACTTCATATCATTTTCTAAATGATTCATTTTTTACTTTATTTACAAATGTGTGAAAAGAATGTTTTTTAATATTTATAGCATGAAACAATTTTACCATTTCCATGTCATGTCTTCATCATGAACCTTAATTTACATGTTTCTTTGTTTTTCTTAAAAAAATCACTTTTTTGGAAATTTTTAGTTTATAAAAGAAACCAAAAAAGGTTGATTTTATCATGTTTTAAAAGTATATTTATAATGATTTTACAAAATTAATTTTCATATATGATTTATTGGGGATATGGTATAATGATACCATCTACTTTTTTTCATTAGATTACTTATGATGATGATGTTCTATGGAAGTTTTCATAAAACCAATTTTGTTCCCATCGGTTAATTTATACTATGATTTAATGATAAATGTTTTTATGAAATTATTTCTTACATCGCACTTATGAATGATTACTATAATAAATTTTAGGTCTGTGAAATCCCAATAATGAATATGATATTGTTTTTTACCTCATGATATAGTGATGTTATGTGTGAAATCGATGCAGATAGCTATGTATATATGATTGCGCATGAACTCAGTGCAGTTATTTATTTTCACAATATTTAGCAAAAAAAACAATGTAGTTATCTATATTCACAAGATTCAGCCTGAACTCGATATGGTAAGATATGTTCTCAAGATTGAGTGTGAACTCTATTTGGTTAGATATTTTGACAATATTGATTATAAACTTGATAAGGTTAGCTGTGTTCACAATGTTATTATTTCCTATGCTTATGAATATTACATATTTCTGTTTTATATACTTATGTTATTCCCCATAACACATGTTTATTATCTCTTGTTTTTTCACACTTATTACATGGTATTTGTTTTCCCATTTGAGATTACTGATAAAGAAAGTATTTTCAATTATTCTAATTTTAATTTCAATTTTTTTAATCCAAATAAAGAGTTATTTTAAGGTTAATTGTCATATTTTATGGTTTTGGAATCATTTTGAGCTTAATTGAAAAAATAGCATAATTTTGGATTTTAAATGTTTTAATTTATTTATGTATTTCAAACATAAATTTTTATAAACATGTTTAATTTAAAAATTTCTTTTATTTTAGTCTTAAATAAATCTTGGGATTCATTTACTTCTTATGGAATCAGTGATAAATCCATCATTTAAAGGACAAAAATATACTCACAAGTCAAGCCTCAAAATCTATGCACATATCTAGATATTTTTTAAGTTAGGCCTATAACTCATAAACAGATGGCATAATGGAATTGAAATTTGAAATTGAAAAAGATAAAATATGAGAAAAAAACTTTCATAACTATGTCCCCATTTGATTCTTCTAATATCATAGGTAAAAATTTATGGGAAATAGGATTTTGGAAATTCAAATATTTGGCCTAGCCATAATAAATTTTCAAAGTAAATTGGATATAATTTTTTGTACATGTGGTGAATAAAGTTAAAATATGGTGGTCGAACACACAATAAATATTTTAACTAATTTTAAGAAGAAATCATTCCAAAATTAAGTCGTTAAATGGGTCTACGATGTGCAAAATTTTGGAGGAAAATTTTTGAACTAAAATTTAACACTTTTTTTATAAAAAATTATCTCATCTTCTTTTAAAAGTGTTGGAACTTTAGGTTTACATTTTATATATATTTTTATTTTACTTTATGATTTAATAGTATTATAAATTTTTAATATACTTTAATATTTTTCTTCCTGCATTGTCATTTTTTTATCTTTTTTGTTTCCACCTCATTTTCTTCTCACTACGAACTCTTATACTAGTGATCATGAGTAACTAAATTGAGGAAGTTATCAAAAGAGAAATATAGTGTGGAACCTAAGTTATTGAAAATTTAGGTTTATTGTTTCCTATGTTCTTATATTTGTGTCAAGGGGGACTTAGTAGGTAAGGTGACTTTGTGTCTCCACTTTTCACCTAAGGCTTAACTTTCTCTTATAAAATATTCTACCTAAATCAAGGAGGTGGATGTGTGGTCTCTCGACAATCGTTGAGTGCACCATATATTCACAATATGGTTAATAGAATATTTTAATTCATATGATATATAATGTTTATTAATTTGATTTAGAACAAATAAAGAGACGATGAATGTTCACTCTAGGTGTTCTCTTGGGAGGATCTCCTTTCAATCATACATCATTTTTTCTATATTCATTTTTCTCACATTGCATTATATTTATATTTATATTTATATCAACATTTCATGAATCTTTAAAACTCATCCTATTTAAATTTTTTATTTTTAAATTAGTTAAAATATAAATAGTGATAGGAGAATTACTTGGGAGGATAAAGTAAAATACTAAAACATGAGATTTTTTTTTCACCACCAAGTGGGATTCTTTTTAGAGGGGTTTTCATTACTTTATATACACATAGAAAAGAAATATGTATTTAAAATGTGATTAAAATGACACGGTGGTATTAATGAGGTCAAACCACATTGATCCATAAAATCAAAACATAAATGAGAGAGAATAATGAGGAGGAGGAAAAATAACAGTGTAAATAATACACAGTATTGAAATTAGTCAACAATCACCCCCAAATTTATATTTCATTCACTGGATCTCAGTGATATAAATCTTCGTGAACAACTCCATAAACTTGGTGCACCCAAGTGAATTCATGAGAATGTTCATGAACTGTTCCTCACTTGGATCCTTCTCATTTATTTCCACTAGATTATTTACAATGAACGTGGAATATAGGTGGTCGGTCTTGGAGGCCATGGAATTGGTAGGTTTTTCATTAGCGGGCGCTGACATACTATTGGGCCTCTGATGGAATGTGTTTTTCTACTCATGCCTAGAGAAGTGCATGGGATTGCAATGTTGAACCATGCACTCAAATTCTTTTTATCCTTCTCCCTTTCTTCCTTAGAAAATTATTTCATTGGATTATCCCTAAGAATTGTCTTGTGCCAGCACATGTGTTGTTCTAATTCACCAAAAGAGGTTAGCTTGTTAGCCGTAGTGAGGAGTAACTCATCGGAGAAGATATTTCACTGTGAAAACCTAGGTGATGATGTCAGACTGATAATATTTTCAATGGTGTGATAATGAATTGGGGTGTCACCATGATTGGTGTCTAGTTCTTCCTTAATGTTGGATTGCAGTGAGGTGAACTCCAATGCGGCTGATGGTGTGGGAATCACCTTGACCATGTCTGATGCTACAACATCTGTAAAGCATGTGCTAGTGTGTGTGGGTGATGATCTCTGGTCTCTGGCAGTGTTTTTGGTCTCCATCATCCCTTATTATTCATAATCACTCTAGTCCCACATCTCTTCCTCATCAAATATGATGTCACATGTTACATGAATGGGATTATTGGTGGGATCATACACATGGTTTGTCTTGGATCCGTACTAATACCCAATTAAGATCATTGGTGTACTCAGATCATCTAGCTTCTTCAGGTGATCATTCATGATATTTATATGTGTAATGTTTCCAAAGGTGTATAGAAAGTGCACCTCTAGTCATTTGGTATGTCAGACCTCATATTATGTCATCATGTCAAGGCTTATTCTTGGTTCTTGGTCAAGGATGAAGATAGCAGTGGAGACGGCCTCACCCCAAAATTTCCTAGGATGGACCTTTTCCTTCTGGATGCTTTGAACCATGGATACCATGGTCTAGTTTTAGAAATATAGGGCCTTATTCTGTTGTAGTGAATAGGGAGTTGTAATGTGTTGTTGTATGGAATACTTGATACAACATTCTCCAAATTCCACTAAAGTGAACTCACCACCATGGTCAGTGTGAATGACCTTCATCATTCACCCTGTCTCTTGCTCCACTATAGCCTGAAAATTGTCTAATTACTACTAGATCTTGGTCTTTTCTCATGATTATATTAAGTCGTATATAGCGGCTCATGTCATCCATGGGAAGTAGAAAGTAGTGATTCACACCGTCTACACCAATGGTGATGAACGTTAGGAAGATAATATGGTCTTGGAGGCCATCATATGTGTTATCCCACTAGTGATGATCAATATAATCTCTATCAAGGAAAGTTCAAAATAATCTTGGGACATTATCAAGAACATGCACATCAGCATTGATTGAGTGTGCAAGGCCAATGCTCATAAGATTCTTAGGGAGTAAGAAATCATTTATTTTCACAATAAAGAAGGAGAATCAATTTGGGACCACTTAAGGGGAGGAACAACACTTGAAAACATCATTTATTCTTCATAAAAAAATCCATGATATTTTAAAATGATCATTTTTTCAATAAATGGAATAATTACTCACATGTGAAAGAATAAGAAGCAGATTATATTGATGAGGCCCTCCAATGAAGGTATAATTCTCTTATGATAATGGTCAAATAAAATTATAGAGACATATATTCATAGATCTTACCTCGATATTTGATGACCTCTATCGATGAACTCTGAAATAACTTGTAAAGATTTGAGGCCAAGAAGAAAGTGTCACTGGTTTTCCCCAATTTCACTAAGGAAATCCAATAATTTAAGGCCTAACTCAAGGACCATCAACAAACCAACCATATAAAATATAAAATCAGGGATTACCATGAAGATATAGAGAGTGAAGATGAAGACTCATGTGCTGATAGGAATATGTGGAAATATTTAGATCAATCTTGGATTAACTGGGCAGAAGATGAAATGTAATGAGATCTTCCCATATACAAGATTGAAGAATCAGCACTTAACTGTCTATTTCTATATATGTAAGATAAAGAAACCACCAATGTGGTATAATTTTAAGAAATTAAAGAAGATCATGGATACCTACCTATATCCAATGAGATCTAACTTCAAGAGGCACTTACCACTGAATAAGTGATTGAACCAAAACCAACTCAAAGAGATAATCTTTATTTTAACCCTTTATTTTCTGATCTTATTAAATATGATTTAAGTACCACTCCTTATTGTTTTTAATTTTCATATTTGTTCAATCCTTTCTATGCCTTATAAGATGATGAAGAAATTGAACAGACACCTATTGAAGAATACGTGGAGCTCTCTGACTTTATTGAACATGAATTTGAGGAAGCCCGTGAATAAATCCAAGTATCTAAGGCTGAGGAAATCCCGATAGAGGGTGGTTATATTGAAATGGAAAATGTTATTATTAACAATTAAAATATAAATTTTTTTCAAGTAAAAATACATCTTTACTTTCCCTTTGATTATTTTATTCATACAGCCGCTATTGCGCTAGCACTAGATAAGGAAGATGAGGTTGCACAAATAGCAATCAAGAACAGGATGATTTATACTTCATCCTACCTCTACAATTCAGGATATACTTAATTATGAAGGAGATGGATCTAGTATACTCTTTCCATGGATCCTTCTCACCAACAATAAAGAAACTCAAGCTTGGAAATTCCACATGTGGTGGTTCAAATCAAAGAAGCTTCATCCACCCTCAAATTTTGGATAACAGTTGGTACTGCCCATTGGAGGTAGTAAAAAATTTAGGGACCATTTGTGGGGTCATACCAAGACTTGTCCCTTTTACATTATTTATAGTAATTTATATTTCAATTTCATTCTTAAGAGTATTCTATCATACATCCTCACTCTCTCTTATATTTCTGAGCTTAAATGACATGATTCATGTGCTTAATTGAGTAATTTTCATTAATAGGTTCATGATGGCATAAGGAATCTCCAAAGTAGTGGATAAATATGACAAAGTTTAATGGTAAATAAAGTTAAATTTTAATGTTTATCTTTAAAACTTTCTACGTTTTTTCCAACAACATGATTTTAACTTTAAACAAGAAAATTGCATGCCCACATTTGAATTCATGTTTTACTTGACTTATCTAGGAGACATTAGATTCTTAGAAATAATTTGATTAAATGTTTTATATTTCAAATTTAATGATGTTGAATGAGTAAAATGAATAATTTAATGATTTAAATGAAACATAGATATTGAACTGAAGACTCATGATTTAAGGGAATTGATTGATTCTTGCAAATGAAATTTCCCTATCATTTTTTAATTATTTGGATTTCTAAAATTCATGAAAATTGATTTGTTGTTATTAATCATTACTTTAGTGATTTTCCCAAATCACGTGTTCATTATCAACAAGATTTATAAACAAGTACTTAATATTTATTATTAAGCATATTTCTTGAGTGATCTTGAGACATTCCACCTACCAGAACTTTCATTTGAACTTATTAATGCTATGACTATAAAAAACTCATTTAAAATGAATTATAAATATTTTGAAAATACATTATCCTTAAAATAACACCTTTTCATAAATCATTGTTTATCCCATAGAGACCATGAATGGCCTTTTAGGGATGATCCATGTTTCAAGTAATCTTTATCTATTCCTACCCTCCTCTTAGTATTTTCATGACATTTTTTAGTTTAATGTTGGGGTGAAAGAAGTCATGGTGGAAGTAATGATATGCACTACAATAAATAAGTATAGGGGTGATAAATATGGTAAATTATAAAGGTTTACATTCATTATAATCTTTATTTTTCACATCTCTAATAGAAAAAGATAAAATGACAAAAAGACCCACAAAAAAAGAAGAAAAAATAGGAATGGGTTGTGACTTGGAAGAATCAGAAATCACCATTACTAGACCTATGGTTTTTATCATATGTGGTTAAGTGGTGGATGTGAGGTTTATTCTAATCATAACTTTTGAAAAATAAAAAAATGGATAAGTTATTTGAAAAGGAAAATAATTATAAAAGAAGAAAAGAAAAAAATAAAGAGGGCACACAAATCATTCATTATGCCTTTACTTAGATCATGATCTTACTTTTAGTTTTGGGGGATGTTGTAGTTTCAACTTTGAAGGGGATAATTTTATTAAAATTTAAATTTTTATAACATTATTTAATATTTAAGAGGGAAATCTATTCTTTGAGCCTTAATTTTTAAACACCAATTCCTACCAACCTTAAGCCTCAGAGTCATTATAAACTTAAAGTAAAGTCCTCATGATTTTATATTACTTTTTTCTTTACAAAGTGGAGAAAAAATTTCCTTTACAAACCTATGGATAAGGAGCATGTTCTCATGATATGAGCACAAATATACTTGAATAATATCATGAGTTATGAGTGAAAATATTCAAAATAGAGGTATATCATTATTTGACAAGTTTTATAATAATGAATTAGGAAACATGAATGAATGAAATGAGAATTTCAATATTTTTTCGAAGGGAAAAAGTAAAATTATTAAATTATTTATTTATTTGAAAATTGAGAAATTAAATTGATATTGTATATGTATTTTTTATTATTATATTTTACATTTAGGTTTTTTTTATTTTATTGCTTTAGAAGTTGAATATTGGTAAAATTTCCCCCTTAAATTATTTGTTGAGATTTTATGCTTGAGGGAAGATATGGTTTATGTAACACCCTGATATTTTATGAGAAATATATATATATTTTATGTCTTATGTTATACTCAACACCAAAGGAATCTTTCACTACACACAACACTGTCTTGTCTTGCGTTACACGCAAGAGCAACCTTCCTCGATAGCTTGTGTTGTACGCAATACTGAGTTTCACTAAACAATGATATATTATTATAATATTATGAACTAGCCGTTATGAATAGTATTAACCAAATTTTGAATTTTATAACATTATAATTCATCTTACATATTTTCTAGAATGAGATATGAAAACAAAATCAATTTTTTTATAAAATAAGTATTTTTCAAAAAATGCTGTTTTATCACCTTTTGATGGCGCACCCATTTTAAATATAATTTTTGAAAAGTTTATAAGTTAAATTTTACAAAATAAAATTATTCTTTTGAATCAGGATAAAAAAATTTACATTGGATAAATTTTTGATACTTTTATGATAACTTTCATATTTTGATGAATAGTAAAAATACGCTAGATTTTTCTTAAAAACAACTTTTTTCATCAAGATAATTTATATGGTTAAATGATAAAATTTAATGGTTTTAAAGAATAAATAGAATATATTTTTACCATTTAATATAATTTATTTCATTACCATTAATTTTACATTGAATTCATAGGTAAAAACATTTCAATCTTTGACAATGTTTTAACTTTTAAAAATCCTATTTCTTAACAACGAGATTAATTTTAAATTAATTACTGCAACTTCTGTGTTTTGAATTTTGAAAAAAATGGACTTCATATTTGGATTATTAGGTCAAAATTATGTTAATAGGTTACTTTCATTTTTTTGACATTATGAATAGTAACTATGGTAATTTTTATTTACTATAGTTAAAGGTAAATCGCGTAATTAAGGGTAAAAATAAGATTATAAAATTTCCCTAACACCTTCCAAAATTCTATTGGATGAATAAAAGTTTACCCATGTCACATAATGGTCAGAATAGATTCATTTCATGGACTTTTGACCATGAAAATGATATAATTATTATTAAAACCAAAGAAAGTGACAACATGTCACTCTCTTGTATCTTATAAGTGTAATAATTTTAATTTAGTGATAAACCTAATTAAACTTTGAATATAAATAGTCTCCAGAAATATAATAAAATTATCTAAATCCTGATAATTTATTTTGAATTTTTAAATATTAAATAATTATCATTAATGATGACACAATAGTGATGTAGAAATTATTTTATAGATTGAAATATCAAATAAATGGTATTAAAAATATTAAAATAAATATTATATGAACTAATTAATGTTCCCCACAAATTTTCTAGATGAATATGATATTTTAGGAATATATTAAATATTTTTTTTGAATATATCCTTTGTTTGGATTTTATTTAAATTCAAATAAATTAATAGTTTCTAAATTGACACTTTTTATTTTATAAAAATAACATATTATAAAATTTTTTAAAATAAAAAAAATATTAAAAATTTATAAATTGAAATTTATATGGTCTAAAATGTCATAAAGTATCCAATTATGGATAATTCACAACACATAAGTAATTATTTATAACAATTTAAAATTTAGAATATTATTACCACAAATAAAATTAAATAGATTAAATAAGGATAAATCAAGTTGATAAGGTTTAAAATAAATTACCAACATGTCTAAATCTTATTGGATGATGATATTACAACCCTATATCATCTAATATTCGGATTTGAGTCATGTTTTGAGGTTTTTATGTGGGGTTTGAGTTTATTATAAATTAATATTTTAGAGGTTTCCAAAAGTGCCCCTCTCCTATCTTATAAAAAGGTGCCTCCTCCCTCTCCTCCTTGCACCATTTTGAGCCTTAAATCTTGGAAAATCCTTTCAATTTCTCTTCTCCACTTCCCTAGAAATATACTAGAGGTACTGGTCTTCTTCAAAGACCAACTTTAGTGCCCTAAGAGGAGGTTTAGAAGAGGCGTGTCGAAGAAGGGGTAATTTCGTTTACCGATTCTTTCAAATTTATTTATTCTTATACTTCCTCTTATTTATTTTTTTTTCCATTATAAATTAATAACATCAGTATCACTCATATACTGATATTTTATTATAAATATTAAACAATCCTATTTCACCTTCTATCCATCCTACGAAAAACGAAATCACCGCGTATGCCTACGTACGGAATACCGTCTCCACGCCGTGGTGTAGTCTGTTTTCCACCACCACCTTACTTGGATGGGTATAATGTTGTAAATAATAACTATATATGATTATTATAACATGATAATAATTCTGAGATATTCTATCATCCACTCCAATACCATTCAATAATTATGGTAACGATATCGTCGCTCGTGCGTACGTACGGCTTACCGTCTCCACGGTGCGATGTGATTCGTTCTACATGATCTTCATTAAACCAGGATTATATAAACAAATTGAATAAATAAATTTGATATATATTATACTAATACCATTCTGTAAATGATGTAGCTATAACCTAAAAAGAGTAATAATAATTTATTCGACAAAACACACATAAGAACATAAAGCAATGAACACCCGAATAACAAGTAGCAATGAAATATTACTAATAAGGAGATATTATATGACCATATATGATATAATAACAATGTATATAATTCTATAATAAGTCAATGACATTATTTAAATCATTATATAGGATTTTTGGATACGTACAGAGCATATCGGACCTAAGGTAAGAAAAAATCTCGAAATCTCATTTTTATCCGAGATTGTTTATACTTTAGAATTTACTAGGGAATATTTATCTTCCACATCCATGTTTCCTCAATATTTAATATTATTTCTATCCTCATAAAATTGTTTAAATCAAATTTTACCTATTTTTTAAATTTTAGTAAAAGTTATTAAAGGAATCTTTTGTCTTTTTCAGTACGAGATACTTTTTGACTTTTCCGGCCAAATTACGATAAGAATGTTTTTTTAACTTATACGGTATGAAAAGATTTTTATGATTTCATAGAAAATTATTTCCATGAAGATTCCTTTACAAGTTTTCAATTTTATTTTCAATTAACTTCTTTTAGTTTAAAATTTTATGACATGTTGAGAAAGGAAAAATGCTTTTGAAGTAGAAAGGATATTTTCCTCAAGAATGGAGTTCATGTGTTTTATCAAAATTATTTTCCATCTAAGATAATATAGTGTTCTCTTTATATTCCTATTATTACATTGATTTGATTATGTTATGATTTAATTATTTTTATTAAGTCATTTTATCTTATATAGATTATGTTATGATGGCATGATGTTTAAGAATCCTATTTTTATTACATGGGTTATACTATGATGTATGATTTATGATTTTGTGGCACACATAAGAATGGTTTCATTATGAGATGGGTGGGAAATATATCTCCCTCCAATTCATTGGGTAAAGATTTATATCTCATGATATAGACATGGCTGGAACAGAAAGTTAATCTAGTTCAGTGATACAGGACTGGAACGAGGAGTGAACTCGGTTTAGTAATGGAATTTGTTCTCTATGATGGTCTTCGAAATGAGTCTTGACTAATATGAAATGATTTTCTTTGATTATGTGTGTATTCCACAAAGTTTCATTTCTTATGTTATGAATATTGGAATTATATTTCACTACTATGATTTATCCCATGTCATGATATTATGATCTCTTTTGCAGGATAACATTTTCAAAATGTTATGTTCCTGTGAATATGAAATGATTGATATTTCCTTTGATTTCCCTTTCTGAGAATTTGAGCTCACCCTTTGTATGTTTTCTTTTCCCCAGGTCAAGAATAAGGGTATTAAGTAGGATATGCCCAAAGGGACTGTAGATATGCTGAAATAAATGGGAGACAATGTAGATGATTTATGAATCAGTTGTTTATGTTTCCTAGTTTATAAAGACATTATACCTATACGGTACTATCATGGTTTTTTTATATGTTGTAATAAGTATTCTTTAATTCTTAAGTAATAACAATGTATGTAAAGTATGGTTCATTATAGTTTCAGAATGGGTGAATTGATAGAGAAAATATTTTCTATTATTTTAATTTTAATTTCAATATTTTTAATCCCTAGAAAGAGTTATTTTAATATCAATTGTCACATTTTATGGTTTTAGAATCATTGTGGGGTTCATTTTATTTTTCTGTACTCAAAGCTAAATCCATCATTTGAAGGCCCAAAATATGCTCACAAGTCAAGCCCCAAAATTTGTGCATAGATCTGGATATTCTTTAATTTGGGTCCATAAATTGTAAATGGATGGAAAAATAGAGATGAAATTAAGCATTGATAAAGATAAAATTCAGAGGAATATCTTTCATAACTATGGACCCATTTGATTCTACTGATATTAAGGTCATAAGTGTATGGGAAATTGGATTTTGGAAATTCAAAGATCCTACCTAGCCAGAATAAATTTTCATAGTAAATGGGGTGTAACCTTTTCTAAATGTGGTGAATGTAGCTGAAATTTGGTTTTCAAATGTTCAAGACATATTGGGACAAATTTCAAGAATACATCTTTCCCAAATTCGGTCATTAAATGGGTCTTCCACATGAATAATTTTGTAGGAAATTTTTGGAGCAAAAATTTTACCCCTTTTGCCTATAAAAATGTATCTCATATCATTTTCAAAGAATTGAAACATTAGATAGACATTTTCTATAATTTTTTAGTTTATTTTCATCTATAATAGTATTGTGAATTTTTAATATATTTTACACTTCTTCCTCCCCCATTATCATATTTTTATCTTTTGTGTTTGCACCTCATTCTCTTCTCACTCTGATATATAATACTCATGGTCATGTGTAACTAACCCGAGGAAGTTCCCTAGGGAGAAAACTAGTGTAGAAACCAAGTAATTTAACATTAATTTTTATTTATTCTTTTTTAATTAGAGTTATTTTAAGGGAGATCTTAGTGTGTAAGGCTTCTTTGTGTCTCCACTAGCCTCTCAAGGCTTAACTTTCTCTTCTGCAAAATTCTCCCTCAATTGTGGCGGTGGATGTGTGGTATCTCGGTGAATGTTGAGTGCATCATATATTCACAACATGGGTAGGATATTATTTTAATGAATAATATAGATAATTTTCATTAATTTTATTTGGAAAAGAGATGATGAAGGTTCACTTTAGGTTCTCTCCGGGGAGGATATCCTTTCTATTCAACATCATTTCATCTACGTTGATATTTACCACATTGCATTATATATATATATATATGTATATTTAATCTTTCAAATTCATCCTCTTTAAATTATTTAGTTTTATATTAGTTAAAATATAAATAGTTTCAATAGAAATTTTGTATTGTGTGAGCTACCTCCTCAAGAACGACCCTTAAGTGTCCACTGTATTGCACACTTAGGTAAATGAAATAATGACTTGGGATTTATGAAAAATAATTGTGAATAAATTACATATACTCTTATTATTAATTATGAAAAACTCTTATTGTTCATGTTGTTTTTAATAGGATATTTATCCCAATATTATTCTTATGTTCTAACCCTTGATGTCACATTGATATGTTTTCTCTTACTAAGCATTGAGCTCACCGATTTATTATGATTTATATTCCCCAAACTATTAATATTAGTATAACCTAGGATATTTATATTATAGTTTGATTATATAGAAAATATAACAAATATTTGAAATAATATTTTTATGTTCCCAATCTCTAAAGACATCAAAACATTATGCTTCTGGGACTGAGTGAGTGTTTTTTAGGTGTAATTTTTAAATTATGGAAATATATATATGTTTGGATTGAGTCATACTACTTGATATCAAAGCCTATGTATAAATAATGTATTTAGTACCAGATATGGGAGTGTATTTTTGGGGAGTCTCATTGGTGAGGCTTGTTTTAAATCAGTGGTTATGTTGAGATGGCATTTTAGAGCATTGACCATGGGGATTGGTCATTTTGGTGCTCAATTATCCATGAGGTAGGAAACTACCATGGTGGGGGGGGGGGGGGTTAGTGGATTCCCCTATGAAAAATATGGATGGGATCCTTGCCTATGGTAGATGGAATGGTGTTGCGAGGATTCATTTAATTTCCATTTTTGGTATGTAGATCACCATAGTCATTATAAAACCCTAAAATTTTAGTTTGAAGTAATACTATGATTGATAGATTTATTAACACACAACACTAAACTTTAAGTTAACTATGATATGCTATAAAAATATTATTTAAATGTGACAGTAACATCCTGCCCCTCTTCATTGACTTGAGTTGGGGAAAAAGTGCTAATTGGCCTTAAGCGACATCCCTAAGACACCAAAGACTGGAAATAAATTCCAAGGGATTCAATGAAAGTGGGGGATGATTTTCCCTTTAAAAATAAAATAACCTAACAAAAAAAACTTAACAAAATAACTACTAAATTATTCATGATAAAAATTTAAAATAACTCAAGGAAATATCATTGATATCAAAACCAAAATTTAACAACACCACAGCAAAATACTACAATATCAAAGTTCACAACTGAAGAATATAAAACCAACAAGACTCAAAGAAAACTATTAATCCAAATATCTAAAAATCTACATTCTTAAACTTCACCAAATAGACCAAGTATCACAAGGCAGTGCTAAATATGTGTGATACTTTACCTTTTCCCATGTCCCGATAAATAGCATCTACAAAATCACCAAAGTGATAAAGTAGGGGTGAGTACTAAAACTCCGTAGGTTTTCCCCAAATGACTTCCCTACTCATGACAATAGGATAGAACAAGTTAGCACATTTATATAAAATATTTTATATAAACCAATTTATAAATAGTTTATATCACAATATAAACAAGTTCCATAACAATATTTTTTCTCAATATAACAACAAGTTCCAAGGAAAGCAACCAAACATGTTCTAAAACCATTTTATAAGTTCCCTTTGTGGCATAAACCATTATTTTCCACATAACCACACATTCAACCATGTATGAAACTTGGACCTCCCTATACTCATGATTGTTGAGTCATCCTTTCACTAATTTGTCACTTAGTGAACCAATTTTATGGGGGTACTTCACACCCATATCTATCCCAACCATTTTATGGGGGTAGTTCATGCCCTTATCCATCCCAATGCATATGAACACACACCAAAAAACATTCCAAACCCAAGTGTTTTTAAACCCATTTCAATAAAAATAATTATTGAAAACCATTTTTTCCATGTAGAAAATCCAACCAAACATTTTAAAAACATCATTTTAAAATCAAGTTACCAAATACACTTTCCAACCAAAACACCATATTTCCAAAATAGTCACTCAAGAGGGTTTTCAACAAGATATTCATATAAATTTCAAAACCAATTTCAAGATAACAATAAATTTGAAATCAATTCTTATAGTTCTAAATAGAGTAGTTTAGAGTGAATCCACCTACCTTGAATGATTTGGTGAAAAAAATCAAAAATATGAAAAATTCCAATGAAACCAGTTTAAATATACATGAACCCACCTTATATATCTTCCCCTATTAACAAAAAATCCAAATATAATCATATTTTTCCTTAAATACCTTACATATATCCATAACGAGCATAAATCTAAGAAACCAATAGTGATATAGAATTATATATAAGAAAAAACACCAAGAACAATAAAGAACGATCACTTACTATGAGGATCCAACTTTAAAACACCAAGGGAAGCCTTAATATCACTTCTAGATTGATGGGAGAAGCTTCCTTGACCTTTGGGAAGAGAGAATATTGAGTTAGTTCTGCATAGGAAGAAAATTGAGGGAGTTAGAGACAAAAACGTATGAGATCCACAATTTTAGGGTCTCATATTTAACCCATGCATGGTTAGTCGCACAGATAGTCAAATAGTGTGCTAACCATGCACTAGCCACTATATCAAAGATGATATTCACATGGTTTTCTTGTATGGTTTCCAAACCGTATTCCTCCCATTACAAATCCCACTACCTAAAGTTTCATGGTATCTCCTAGGCTTCCACACCGTTTGGACAAACTATGCACTGCCCTCGCGCCTTCCCTTTAGCCCATGTCTCACTATGCATGGTTTCCTAGGGTAGTTTCACAGTTTTCCTAAACTGTTCACCAATCGTGCACCTGTAGAAAATCCCCAAAAACACTCCAAATTTTCTTCAAACTCTCCCAAACTTCACCCATATACTTTTCAAACTTAAAAACACAAAGAAATTGTTACTTAATAGAAAGTGTGGGAACTACATTCTCCCCTCCATTGGTCTTTCCATCCTTAGAAAGTAGAAAACCATAATTGATCTAAAAGAGTTCTGGCCATTACTCTTTCATTACCTTCTATCATTCCCAAGTCTCTTCCTAAATCTGATCATTTTTTCACAAAACCCTCACTAGATCTATGCTTTTTCCATGATATATTTTCTCTTTCCTATTCACAATCTGCATCAGGATATGTATCAATGAAGAATCTGGCTCTAGTTCAACATGATCCCATAAAATCAAATGGTCAGGATTGGGTTGATACTTCTTTAATTGAGATACATGAAACATATTATGCAATACACTGAATTGTTGTGGAAATGACAATCGATATTCCATCTCACAAACCCATTCCAGTATCTCAAAAGGAATTATTTATCTAGAAGATAACTTATCATGCTTCCCAAAATAATGATTTCCAAGCCTCAGAGAGATCTTCATGAACACATGATCACTCACCATGAAGATAAATGGTCATCAATGATGATCCCCATATGATTTATGATGACTCTAGGCTATCTCCATCCATTTTCTAATCAATTGAATCTATTCCATTGTTTCTTGAAAAAGGATTGTCCCAACTACTGAAGTCTCACCTATTTCCACCCAACAAAGTGGATAATGATAAGGACACTCATACAATGCTTCAAACAGATCCATTTATATCAAGGATTGATAATTATTGTTACACAAGAACTTCACTAACGACACGTGCTCTTCTTATTAGCCACCAAAATCCATTACAGAAGCCCAGAAAATGTCTTCCAAAGTTTTTATCATTTATTCAGATTGTATGTCCATCTAAGGATGATGCATCGTACCCATAGTGAACTAAGACCCAAGGGATTTCGATAAGTATTTCTATAAACGATATGTAAATATCAAATCTTTGTCTGAAATGATTTAAACTGGTACACTATGCCTCTTTACCACTTCTCAGATATAGATTTTTGACAATTCCTCCACCATATGAGATTCATGAGTAGGAATAAAATGTGGAAAATTTGTGATCCAGTCCACTATCACCCATATGGAATCATGTTTTTGAACTATTCTTGATAGGCCTTTTATAAAATCTATAGCCATCTACTCCCACCTTCAAATAGAAATATATAATGACTACAACATACCTTCTAGTTTCTGATGTTCTTCATTAAATTACTGACAAGTCAGGAATCTCAAAACAGACTCTACCACCTTCCTTTTCATGCTGCTCCACCAAATCTATGCTTCTAAATCCTTATAAATCTTCTATATTCCAAGAAGAACAGCCCATCTTGAATGATGGTAAGTATGAATAAGTTTTTCCTAAAAATCCATAAGTATGACCATCCAAATTCTAAACCACAAAATTGAACTCACATCCAGTCTCCAACCCTCAATGGTATTCACACCATTGAGTTTTGACCTCATCACCACACATAATAAATCTAATGTTTTCACATATTTAACCATATTCACTAAACCGGGAATGAAAAAAAACTGGAAATAAGGTCCTAGATTCACCTTATCCTTCACATTCCAAGTTTATATGTGTTATTATTGACATCAACTGCCACTAATCTGAAGCCTCATTTTCCAACTAAGCATAATACTTTCATCTTAATGCATCGGCCACCAAATTTCCTTTATCCGGTGTATACATCAAGTCAAGGTCAAACATTTAGAGATACTCAATCCATATTCTTTTTCTCGGGTTAAAATCCCATAGTAAGAAAATATGCTTCAATATCTTATGATCCATGAACACGGTAAATTTCTCACCAAAGATATAATGACATCAATTCATCAAAGCATGGACTAAGACAGCTAACTCTAAATCATGTGTTGGGTAGTTATTCTCATGAACCCATAATTTACTTGATCCATAAGCAACAACATGATCTCTCTTTATGAGAAAACATCCCAACTTGGATCCTGAAGAATCACAGTACACCACATACCCATGTCCTGATTCTAGAAAAATCAAGATAGGTGTTGATGCGAGGTGAACTTTCAACTCTTGAAAAGACTTCTAACATTCCACATTTTATTGGAATGGAACATTGTTCTTTTTCACAACTATCATAGGTTAATATAGTCATGATAATTCATGAAAAAATCGATGATAATAAAATTCCAATCTAAGGTAACTGTATATCTCAAAGATGGTCTTTAGTGGCTACTACGAGATAACAACCTCTATTTTTTCTGGATCCAAAAAACCCCTCTTTCAGAGATTACATGGCCAAGAAATCTTACCTCTTGTATCTAAAAAACAGAATTTTATAATTTGGCATATAGAAGATGATCCCTTAAGATTCTTAACATTGTCTCCAAGTGTTTCTCATGCTCAGCCCTTGTAATTGAATACACCAATATGTCATGCCCAAACACCACTATGAAAGAATCCAGATATCTCTGAAATATCTGATTCATCAATACCATAAAGATCATTGGTAAATTCTTAAGACAAAAATCCATTATGAAATATTCATAATGACCATATCTACTTCTAAAATATTTATTTGGAATATCCTCCTTCTGAACCCGTAATTGGTGATATCTTGATAACAAGCCAATCTTAGAGAACCACTGAGCTCCCCTCAATTGATCAAAAAGATCATCAATGCATGGAAGTGGATACTGATTCTTTATCATAACTTGGTTAATCTTACAATAATCCAAAACAACCAAATGGTTCCATCATTCTTTTTAACAAACAAGACTGGTGCTTCCCACGGAGACGTGCTAGGTTAAATGAACCCCTTTCTTTCTAGATCTTCTAATAGTATTTTTATCTCCCTTAATTATATTGGTTTCATCCAATAATATGGAATGGAAATAGGAGAGGTATTTTTAAGGATATCAATTGTAAAATCCACCTCCCTTATAGGTGGTAAACCTGATAAATTTTCAGGAAATACATCTAGAAACTAATCCACCACTGTAGAAAAACTATTTTTCTCAATATATTTCATCAATTTCAAAGACAATTCTACCATATGGTATGATATTTTTCCAACTACTAGTTCCAATAAGCATGTTTCACCTACCTTTACATTCATGTATCCTTGAAAGATATGCTCGACACCATCTTTAGTTGAAAAACTTACCTTTCTGGTATAATAGTCAATGTGACCCTTGAACGTTGTCAACCAATCCATACCAAGTATTATATTGAAGACATCCATATCAAGCACAAAGAAATACAATTTTACATCAGATCCATCAATGGTTATAGAAAATTCTCTACACGCAAAGAATACCTGTATAAGGGTAGAATTAAAAAGAATCATACCTCACACTATAGATGGTCCTGGATGATCATCCACAATAACCTTCTCATATCTATATAATTTCTTCATCGCAACACTTTGCTCCTTGTTACCCTGTTGAGATTTCACTACCTGAGGAGTCATGGTATTTCTAGAATCACCATGGCTAGCTCTGTTCTACAAACGAGAGGTATTTTGTTGCCCTATCCTTGCTGAGGCATACAATGTCTACGATACATGAGAAGTTTCCTGAGCACCAGACCTTGAAGCACTATGAAAATAGTGTTGAAGATGCCTCATATGATTGCAGTTGTGGAATGCTCTAGGTTTTTTTGTACACTCTTGCTTTATGTGGCCAAGAAAACCACATTGTAAACATCTTGCCTTACTCTAGGTTCATGTAGGACTGTTCACTGATATGGCTATCTGATTTTGATTCATGCTTCCACCTTGGAAATAGGTTTTCCTCTTCTGCTTGCTCTTAACATTAGATTTCCCACCATTTCTCATAGGTATCAATATACTCCCTCATCCCATAGCTATTAAGATGTACTGTTTAGATATGGTCTCTCTATTTATCATCTCTATATAATCCATAAAATAGAGCATAGTAATCTTTGAGTGAATCTACTATCTAAACACAATTCAAATATGTATACCTTCAAGGATACACATTCATCAGCCTTATATTAAAAGCAAACTATATTCATGACTCTAGTTATATACTCTATGATAAAAATATTTTACTACTTTAAACTAAATAATCCCATCATTATTTGAATTCTAAACATATGAGGTTAGAATTGATTTTAAACAATTCCTTGAAATCCTCCCATGTAAGTTCGTAGTATAATTTATCCTAAATAACTAAATCCCACCACTCGAATACAAGATATTCCATCATGTAAGTTTCCAGATTGACATTCAAGTATTCTAGTGTGTCAATGAAATTGAAGATATGATTCATCTGATTCAGTCACACCTATGATTTTTCTAGTTTAGAATCACCCTGAAAGGTGGGTGGATTCTATTTATGTAATTGGACGGAATGGTTCACTTTCCTTGGCTCATCCCTTCTATTCCTGATATCCATAGATTGAAAATATTAGACAATGCATTGAAACAGTTTTTGGTTCACCTGTGTCACAGGTTTAACCACATTCTCAGCATCTTACTCTAGTTGGTTTCTACGATGCCTGCCGAGTGTCATTTTCTAGAAACACAACATATGACATAAGTCTCACTCTCTATTAACTAAAGGCCTAGAATTTCAAATTCAATCATAACACAATATCATAATAATTATTTCCTTAACCTTTTTCCATGGTCAACCTTTTTTCATAAAATCTCACTTTCTTTTGGAAATCAAATTATTTTCAAAATATCTAAATAATTATCTTTTCAAAATCTCCCTTTTGAAAAAAACTTTAACTATTTTCAAAAAATTAACACTTTTTCACAAGAATCATAGATCATTACTCGAAATAAAATATGCACTCCTAATGGGAAGTAATTTTAATAATTCATATCATGATCATCTCATTAGCTAAGCCCATGACAATGAGATTCCAAATCCTATAAGTGTCTCCAAAACACTACCAAACTCCCTGGTAACTTGATGTTTCGTATAAAAAAATTTAGCTACATCTTTTTATTATTTAAATTTCAAGTCCTGACAATTGTACTCCTTTCTATGATCCCAACTCAAGGAATAGACCATAATGAATTAAACACCAAAACTGACAACAAATACTAAGTCAAATACCACTTGTTTCATAAAAATGAAAGGTCCAAGCTGATACCACTTGTAACATTCCACCCCCTCCTCACTATATTGAGCTGAGGTGGAAGTTCTACTTGGAATTAAGAGACATCCCCAAGACACCAAAGGCTGTCAATAAATGCCAAGGGCTTTGATGCAAGTGGGGAATAATTTGAACTTTTTAAAATAAAAAAATCCAACCAAACATAATTTAACAAAATAACAACTAAATTATGAATGATAACAATGTAAAACAACTCAATGAAACACCATTTATATCAAAACCAAACTTTAACAATACCATAGTGGAAGACTATAACATCGAAGTACACAATGGAAGACTATAAAACCAAAAAAACTCAAAGACAATTATGACTCAAAATCTCCAACAAGTTTCATTCTCAAACATTACCAAACAGATCAAGTATTCATGAGGTAGTGATAAATATGTGTGATAATTTACCTTTTCCCATGTCCTAATAAAAAACATCTAAAAAAGAACCAAAGTTCCAAAGCATGGGTTAATACTAAAACTCAGTAGTTTTTTCCCAAATGACTTCCCTGATCAGGCCACTATGATAGAACAAGTTAGAACATTTATATAAAACAGTTCATATAAATAAATTTCTAAATAATTTATATCAAAATATAAACAAGTTCCATAATAATATTGTTTTCTCAAGATAAAAACTAGTTCCCAGGAAAGAAACAAAACATGTTCTAAAACCATTTCATAAGTTCCCTTTTGGGAATAACCCATTCCATTCCACATAACCACACATCCAATGATGTGTGAAACCTATACCTCCCTATACTTGTGAGTGGTGATTTATCCTTTCACTAATCCTTCATTTAGTGAACCACTTTGATGGGGGTACTTCACACCCATATTCGTCCCAAGCTTTTGATGTGGTTACTTCACATCCTTATCCATCCCAATACATATGAACACACACAAAAAACTCATGCCAAACCCAAGTGTTCTCAAATACATTTCAATAAACAACATTTTTTTCTATAAAAAAAATTCCATGTATCAAAACAAACCAAACAATTTAAAATTAAATTACCAAATACACTTTCCAACCAAAACACCCCATTTTTCAATTTCCAAAACCGCCACTCAAGAGGGTTTTAAATAATTAATTCATATCAATTTAAAAAAAATAAGAAACAATCAATTTTAAATCAATAATTCTATTTCTAAATATAGGAGTGGAGAGTGAAGCCACCTACCTCAAAAGTTTTGGTGAAAATGATAAACAGCATGAAAAATTCCAATGAATTCAGTTTAAATATTCATGAACCTGCCTTAGATCTCTTCCCTTATCATCAAAAAAACGATAAAATTATATTTGGCCTTAACTACCTTATATATATCCACAATGGGCATAGATCTAAGATCCCAATAGAGATAGAGAAGTAGATCTAAGAAAAAAATACCAAGAACAACCAAGAACGGTCACTTACCATGAGGATATGGCTTCAAAACATAAAGGGAATCCTTCATATCACCTATTAATTGATGGTAGAATCTTTCTTGGCATTTGGGAAGAGAGAATATTGAGTTAGGGATTCATAGGAGGAAAAATGAGGGAGTTATAATCATAAACATGCGAGATCCACAATTTTAGGATCTCATCTTTAACCTGTGCATGGTTAGTCACATGGTTAGTCAAACTGTGTGCCAACCATGAGCTAGATAATATCTCAAGGATGGTCTTCACATGGTTGGCTCATGCAGTTTCCAAACTATGCACCCACCATGCCAAATCCTAATTCCTCAAGTTACACAGTTTCTCCTAGGCTTCTGCGTGGTTTGGACAAACCTTATCTTGCCCATGAGCCTTCTCTTTATCCCATGTCTCACTGTGCATGGTTTCTAGGGTAATTTTAATAGTTTTCCAAAACTATGATGCAACCGTGTACCTATATAAAATCCCCATAAACACTCCAAAAGTTCTCAAATCTCTCCCGAACTTCACCCATATAATTTATAAACTTAAAAAACACAAATAAATGGTTACTATAAACCAAGGGTACTATAGTGACAGTTATAAGATAAATAATAAAAAATATGTATATAGGTTTTCAATAATGTAAATTTATTTATTAATACATAATAAATAAGTACTCAATTTTTAGAAAATTCATTTTAAGCTTCAAAAATATATTTTCTTCAAAAAATGATTTTTATTATATTTGTCTGGCAACCATTATAATTAATTTCTACCATTTTTATAAATATTATTTTTGGAAATGAATATTATTTTTGAAATAATAGTTTCAATATTATCTTATGGTGAATTTTTAGGATTTTTCTAAAAGTATTTATTTTTCAATGAATTGTAAAAAATGCTGATTTTTGTAAAATTGTCATTTCATTTCATTAAATCGAGTAATTTAAAAGTACCGTTATGTTTTTAATTTGATATTAAATTAAAATAACTCTACTTTAATTATAAATAATCAAATTAATTACATATTATTCATCAATATACTATGTTTTGGTATAAGTTCTTTTTTGGGCTTAAAGACGAATTTTTATAAAAGTTGTTTTTATGCACGCAATATGTTTTTATCTTAATAAATTAAATTAATAAAAATTTATTAAGGGTTTTAATAAAATTTATATATTATATATTCAATAAAATATTTTTACATTCATGTGATAGTTTTTACAATGCAAGTAATGGAAGTGAATTTAGATTTATACTTAAAATGAATTTTTCTAAAATGGGTTTTCTTTGCATTGTTTGAGATTATTAAAAATTTAATTCTGCCACATATAGAAATTAAATATGGTAAAAAATCTATATTTTGAATCAAAATAATTTATATAATTTAATATGTTCAACTTAATTTTTTGTCATGATGAATAGTAAAAATAGTAAAATTTTGTTACCACTGTTAAGGCTAAAACAGGTTTACAAGGGGTTAAATCAAGAGATAAGGATAGGAATTCCACCTAAACTTTTATAATTATTATTTTTTGAATATACTAAAACCTTATAAAATCCTAACTTATAATTATTTTCCATTGGGATCCACTTTCACATGAAAGTGACCCTATTGTATTGAAATCCTTTAAGAAATTCCATTTGTGTCCCTCCTCTCACTTATAAAAGGGCACCTATTCACCTCCTTTATTCAACAAATATGACCCATATATCTCATATGTGATCTTATTCAAATAGTTCCTTGATTCCATCCCTTCATCCAAGATGTTATTTAAGACCAATCTTTTAAGGATTGAGGTGTAATTCAAATGAGGACTCTCAAAGAAAAGGTATAAATATTAACTGAGGTATTACAATTTTATTTCTTCTTACACCTTATATAAACATATTGTATCCATAAAAAATTATTAATTAAATTTAATAAATATAATGAGATTTTATTATGATTATTTAATAATTATTTCTCACTCTTTCTTCATCAAATTAAAAATAAAAGTATCGCTCATGCGTATGTGTGGACTACAACCTCCACATAGCGACAAGGTTCATTTTCCATCACCATATTTCATAGTTGGTTATTATGATGGATTTAATATTTATACATAATTTTTATGAATTAATTTTTCTTATGTAATTATAATATCTTATCTACCTTCTTATTATCCCATCTGTTGGAAAACGATAATGTCGCTCACGAGTATGTGTGGACTACCACCTATATGAAACAATATGATTTGTTTTTCATTTATTATTTACATGGATAGTAATAATAATAGATTTTATGAATATTTATTATATTTATGATATAATAATTATTCTCTAAAGTTGAATTATTATTTACCTTTCTTTCCTTCCATTAAAAATTGGAAACATCACTCGTGTGTACGTACAGATTACCGTCACCGTAAAGTGATATAATCACTTTTTCATCACTAATTTATATGAATGGTTATAAATATTTATATAATTAACATATATTATATTTATATCATTATTAACATTATTAATATGATTAAACCATGATCAAATTACAAGGATCATAACTTCTAAGACGAAACATTCATGAAATACATAATAGTTAACACAAGGAAATGATGATTTTAATAAAGAATTATTAATAAAAATGTGTTTAAATGTTATAAGTGGATTATTTATGATATTATAAGTTCCTAAATAAATTTTTTTTATAATTATAATAAATATATATTTATTATATAGGTGGTTAAGGTGCTTATGAATCAAGTCAACTACATGGTAAAGGTTCTTCGCCACACTATTGTTTCATTGAGACGTGTTTAATATTATGCACCTATTTATGTATATGAAGTTTATATACTGATCATTTGAAATTTTATAGAATTTATCCTTCTCAATTCATGGTATATAAATTTATAATTCAAATTATTTCATCTAAGGGGTTTTGATTTGAAAGTTACTAAGGTAAGGGTTTATAGTCTCAAATTCTCTTCTTTGAGACATATGTTATGTTATACACATGTATTATTTTATGATGTGTATCTATAGGTCCATTGGTATGTTTTATGATGAATATAATTATGTTCATAGTATTTCGTGGTGTCTTGGGTTAGTTTTTTTGAGGTATTTGGTAGTGTATCTCTGCTAAAGCTTCTTCATTTGTATTATAGTTTCAATTATATAGGTTTAGTTTCACACCTATTTTCATTGTTTCGTGTACTATTTTATTTTGTCTTTGAAATAATCTTTTCATTTGACCCCATTTTTGTCTATACTGATATTTTTTTTAGTGGCTTGGGTTTGTGATGGTGGAGTGCTTCTTGGTTATTATTGTTTATTGTGTCTTGGGGTTCCTTAGTGTTCATGTTTTCTCTGCATAACAGTATCTCTTCTTATGGTATTATCTATGAAATTATCCTGGTACCTTGGTTTTATAGAGGGTATATCATCTATCAGATGTGGAATATTTTTAGCGTTTTTGTGTTGGATGATCCGAGCTGAGTTTCAAAGGTGTCATGTTGTTGGTGCTTCTTATTTATGGTCCCCAACTGGGAGGAGGTAAATGGCTAGTCTGTGTCTACGGTGTTTTCTGATGGGGGTTTTCATGGAGGTTCCTGATATAAAAAAAAATATTTTCAATTAATTTATTCTGAATTTAAATATTTTTAATCCCGCAAATGTGTTATTTAAAGGGAAATTGTCACATTTTATGTTTTAGGAGTATTTTTTAGCTTAATTGGAAAAATGGATTATTTTGGATTTAAATAGTTTTAATTTATTTTAATGTTTTGGCCATAACATTTTCTACACTGATCCAATTTGAAAAATTCTTCTTTTATAGAGAAGTTCATTGTTGGGCCCATATCTCCTTAATGGAAAAACCATTTGATCTAAAATTTTACATGGAGAAATATTAAATCTGGAAGAATAACTTTCATTAATATGGAAGCATCTAATCCTTTCATTTTCAAGCCCATAAATTCATTGGAACTCAGTGTATTGGAATACGAACAGTCTGTTTGGAAGAATTAAATCATCGGAGTAAATTGGCCATAACTTCTTAATTTCCTGGCCAATAAAAACTATATTTCGTGGTTATAAAGTGGTGATGTATTGGAAACACTTTCAAGAAGGAACAATTTCCAAATTATGTCATTAATGGGGCCATGCACGTGCATAATTTTAGAGAAATATTTTTGGATCCAAAATTTCATTCCCTCTCCCTATAAAAGAGTGTTTCTTCTTCATTCCAAAGGGTTGGAAACTTATGGGTATCTTTTTTTGGACATTTTATGTAGTTTAGTATTTTATTTTATTTTAATTTCATTTTTTAATTGAATTTAATTTTTTAATTTAAGTGTTCTCCTTTCCCCACTTTTCTTTCTCTCTTGTTTTCTCTCCCCGTTTTCTTTTCACTGTGAACTCTTATGCTCGTGATCATGAGTAGCTAACCCGAGAAGGTTCCTGGGGGATTATTCCAGTGACGAACCCAAGTCTTTGAGCTATAATTTTTAATTTTTCTTGTTTTCTTAGATTTATACCTAGGGGATCTTAGTGGGAAAGGCGCCTTTGTATCTCCACTTGCCACCTGAGGTTTAGCTTTCACTTCTGAAATATTTTCTCTCGATCAAGAAGGTGGATGTGGGATCTCTTAGCGATCGTTGAGAGAAACATATATTCAAAAACATATGAAGAGTAGTATTTTCATGCATATGATGGATCATGTTCATTAAGTAAATTCAAAACTAACTATGAGACTATGAAGGTTCACTTTGGGCGATGCTCTCGGGAATGTCTCCTTTCTTCTAACATCATTCTATTTGCATTCATTGTGTTTGCACTGTATCTGCATATTAAATTTTAGTATTTCATTATTGTTTCTAAAATCTCATTTATAGTCATTTTATTTCATATATATATATAAAAAGTGAATTATAAGTAGTGCATGATTGACTGTGAAAGCTCCTCAAGAGATCGACCTAGGTCAGCCACTCTGTTGCACTTAGTATAAATATTTTTGAGAGTGTGCACGACAATGCTTCATCAAATTGGCGTCATTTCTGGGGATCCAAGTGGTCTTCACTCACTATTTTTATTCACATTTTTAAATTATTTTTCTTCATTTCATTAAAAAAACATAAAAAATCCTAAATTTCAAAAACACTAAAAAAAATCTTTGTTCATGATGTCTTTGAATTCAATTTTTTATGCATGGAATGATGAATATCGGGTGCTAGAAGAAGTTTTAAATGATTTTGATGCTAAGTATCAATGTATTAGTAATGTAGTGGAAAAATTGGAGAGTCAAATAGAGTTTATTGCTGAATACGTACATGCTTGTTAAGATAAACCCGAATCGGAACTTGAACCAAAACGAGTGGTGGAAGAGATTTTACCAACCATTTTTTATGTCAAAGAACCCGATGCGGGTGAGAAGGAGCTAATAAATGAGTTAATAATATCATCATATACTCAACCATTGCTTGATGAGGTCCCCTAAGTACACTTGAAAGTTGATGCACTTATGGGAGATCAAAAAATTTTAGAAGAATCTTGGAATCACTATGTTGAAGATAACCTGAAACTTTATCTTCCCATGCTTGATAATGAACAATCAGTACCTTTTGACCTCTATATTTATTTGGAAGATGATGAATAAAATGCACCTATTGATATATAGTTTACAATGGTCATTCCATAAGATATCAATTTCCAAGATGACTTACTTGAAAGGGAATATTTCTTGATTGATTCATCATGTTTTAATTTTATTCAAACTAAATTGTTTTCTGATTTCTTCTTTCCTGAAATTTCTGATACAGCACAAAATGGAGAAGACCTTAGATGCTAAGGAAGATACTACCATGGTGGTGGTGATCGAGGAAGAAGATCTAGAGAAGATGGTGGTGTTCTTACTACCTCCTCTACAACAAATTATATATCATAAAAAGGAGGACACCAAAGAAGTTCACAGAGAGCACCCCTATTTTCTTTTCTCTCCCACTCCTGAACTCAAATTCTATCTTTATTATTTATTGGGGGTTGGTAGATTTCTTATCTTATTTGGGTTTCTTCATTATTGGTGTTTACTGATGGACACTAGGAAAAGTCACATGTGATGGTTTATCTCAAAAAAACCACACTCACCATCTAATTGGGGATAATCCACTACAACTACATGACTAGGGGTAGTAAAAACCTAGCACCCTCTTGGGGGGTCAAACCAAGAATTATCCATTTTATATACCCTTCCAATTTATTTTTATTATGTCTTTTAATTTATTTCTTGTAGTTTTAAAGTGTTATCAGCTAGGAGCTTAACTCAAGACTTCCACTGAAAAATAAATCAGGTTGTGTCTTTACTTTTATTTATTTTATTTACTACCCAATATAAATTATTTGTGAAAGTATTTCTTGATTTGATTTGAGCAAAAAGGGGGTAGTAAATGGAATAAGTGTTTCAGAGGGATTTCAAATTGTTTTTAGGAATTTTTTATGTTCTTTCATTTGATTTTATGTTGTTTATTTTTAAATTTTCTTATTTTACTTTTCATTTTTTTGGTGTGTTTTTAGGATTTTCGAGCTGAATTGAATACTTTGAAAAATTCAAACCATCTTGGTATTTTTGGAACATTTATTGATTTTAATATTTGAGGATTTAAATTATTTCTGAATGGATTTTGTTTCTTGATTTCCAATCTTTTCATTTTATGAAGTTTGGTTGATTGTGAAACTCATTTTCACAAGTACTATCCAAATTGAAAATCTTGCCCAACCTGAGGGGTTTCTAAACCTATTTTACATATTCTTACATTTCTCTTTTTCTTGAGAGTCTTGAGTCATGTTGTGTGACCAATAACTTTATATTTTTCTCTTTTTTAAATCTGTTAGAGTTCATGGAATGTGTTAAGTATGATTGAGGCATCACTTTGAAATCCCTTTTGCATCAAACTCTTATTGTTTCCTACCTTTACATCTGACCTTAATTATGCCCCTAGTATCCTTGAAATAACTTTTTAGGTAGACACATTACAAGAAATTTATACCTTTCCAACCTTCTCTAGATGTTAAATGCATGATTATTGTTGAACTCAAGTGTGGGGGAGGGAGAAGATGGGTTTTATTTTTCTTTCCTGAAGAATATTTTTGAAGTGAATTGAAAGTGTTTCCATATTTATTGCTACTTGGGTGGAAGAAATGTCATGATGGGAAGATGTATGGGTGGAACAAAATATCATTACAAATATGGGATGTGTGTTCACCAATATTTGAAGATCAAAACCTTCCTATCTTTTCCTCCAAAACATGATTCTGAAGATAAAACTAGATCTGAATTCAAGCTGAAACAATGCTACAATTCGGGAAAAGAGGGATGAGATTCATTGATTCCAAAATTCCATGTTTAAACTTCCAAAATTAAGAGGTGTTTTGTGGTGATTAATTTTTTGATCTGATTGGGGAGCACACCATTCTTGGGAAAAACTATTTTCATTCATTCACTTCACTTTAGAGCTTAACCCTCCTCATTCTGCCTCATATGTTTTTACATTTTAAACCTTCCAACCCTAAGCCTTAGAAAAACCCATTAAAAATAACTCATGATTTATACATTTTTTACTCTATGAAGTGGATATACTATGAGGATAGAAAGCCTATGGAGATCACACATGTTTTGAAAATGAGAAAAACTCCACATTAAATATCCTTGAGTGAAGAGAGAAATATTTTTCTAGGGAGGTAGGTATGACATGAATATGAGGATTAACATGAGATTGAATGAATTCATATGATTTTTTAGGATTTCTGAAATTTTTATCCATGTAGGAGGAATGATATTTTCTCTGATATGATAATTGAGTTGTGTTGTCATTTGTGCTTTGAGAAGTTTGTTTTGACCTTGGTATAAGATGATTGCCTAGGAGTGCAATGTTTAAGTGTGGGGGAATATATAGAACAAATATTTTCAATTATTTTATTCTTAATTTAAATTTTTTTTAATCCCTCCAATGTGTTATTTAAAGGAAAATTTTCACATTTTATGTTTTCGGAGTATTTCTGAGCTTAATTGGAAAAATGGCTTATTTTGGATTTAAACTGTTTTAATTTATTTTACTGTTTTGACCATAACGTTTTCTATACTGATCTAAATTGAAAAATTATTATTTTATAGTTTTCTATGTTCTATGGGATTCATTTTATCCTTCTGGATCCAAATCTCAATCCATAATTTGGAAGCTCAAATCCAGCTCACACGTCAGGCCTCAAAAACTGTGCATAGAACAAGAGAAGTTTATTGTTGGACCCATATCTCATAAATGGATAAACCATTTGATTTGAAATTTTACATGGAGAAATATTAAATCCGGAGGAAGAACTTTCATTAATATTTACTCATCTTATTCTTTCATTATCAATTCCATAAATGCATTGTAACTTGGTGTATTGGAATACGAACAGTCTATTTGGAAGAATTAAATATTCAGAGTAAATAGGCCATAAATCTTTCATTTCATGGCCAATGAAGCTTAAATTTCGTGGGTAGATATATATGAGGTATGGAAACATCTTTCAAGAAGTACCCATTTCCAAATTATGTCATTAAAGAGTCCATACACACATATAAGTTAGGAGGAATATTTTTGAAGCCAAATTTTCATTCCCTCTCCCAATAAATGAGTGTTTCTTCTTCATTCCAAAGGGTTGGAAACTTAGGGGTAGACTTTTTTGGACATTTTATGTAGTTTAGTATTTTATTTTATTTTAATTTCATTTTTTAATTGAATTTAATTTTTTAATTTAAGTGTTCTCCTTTCTCCACTTTTCTTTCTCTCTTTTGTTTTCTCTCCCCATTTTCTTTTCACTGTGAACTCTTATGCTTGTGATCATGAGTAGCTAACCCGAGGAAGTTCCTGGGGGATTATTCCATTGATTAACCTAAGGCTTTGAGCTATAATTTTTAATTTGTCTTGTTTTCTTAGATTTATACCTAGGGGATCTTAGTGGGCAAGGTGCCTTTGTATCTCCACTTGCCACCTGAGGTTTAGCTTTCACTTCTGCAATATTTTCTCTCGATCAAGGAGGTGGATGTGTGATATCTTGGCGGTTGTTGAGAGTAACATATATTCACAAACATATTGAGAGGAGTATTTTCATGCATACGATGGATAATTTTCATTAATTAAATTTGAAACTAACTATGAGATGATGAAGGTGCACTCTGGGAAATTCTCTCAGGAATGTCTCATTTCTTCTAACATCATTCTGTTTGCATTCATTGTGTTTTCATTGCATCTGCATATTAAATTTTAGTATTTCATTATTGTTTATAAAATCTCATTTATGGTCATTTTATTTCATATATATATATATAAAGTGAATTATAAGTAGTGAGTGATTGACTGCGAAATCTCCTCAAGAGATCGACCTATGTCAGCCACTGTGCTCCACTTAGTATAAATATTTTTGAGAGTGCACATGACAATGCTTCATCAGTTCTACTCTGTAAATTTTTTTGGCTTTGTACTAGTCCATTTTGGGGAAAATTTTGACTGTTTGGGGTTTTTAATTAAATAGGATAAAGGTTTATTTTTTTGGGTATAGGGGAGAGGCCAGCACCACTTCATTTGGTGCTGGCTGAAAAGGGGTGAGTGCCAGATGAATTGGAGCTCACCCCCTTTACTTTAAAAAATAATAATCTAAATATATGTATATATAATTATATATTTAAAATTATATATATATATATATATATAATTTAAATATATATACATATTTATATAATTATAATTATATATTTAAAACTATATATATATATTAAATTTAAAATTATTACCTAATTATTAATTCGGGTCGGTTCAGGTAGTATTTTTAAAAACTCGACCTTGTATGAAAGTGGAGAACATGGAAACGATGGCTAGGGTTCACTTTCATAAATGGAATTTCCTCATGAGAGTGGGCTCGACCTTCTAGTTGGGGTGATCTACCTTTATAGAAACCCTCAAAAGTGGTTTTGATTGAAGCTTCAGACTCACATGGAGGAGTCTTGCTGAGGAAGGAAGTCGATCAAATGAATTTTTATTCTATTAAAGATAAAGGTTAGGTACGTGTTATTAATAAGGGATATATAGAACATTTTTCTATGAATCAAGAATAAATCCTTGAAATTTTTTATCTATATAAATCATCTAACATCACCTGGGTTATTTTTGGCCATTGGTAATAAGTTGTGGCCCTGAGATGAACTTTCTTGGTGTTTATCAACTGTGTGGGGATTCTTGGATTCCAATTGTATCCTAATTGGTAGGGGTTTATTTCATATTATCTTCCATTATGATGATCTAAAGTGGTTTTATTGGGTACATGGCTCCATTTCCCTAAAACCAGGTATGGTCAATATTCAAGAATGGTATTACCAGTTTAATCCTTTTAAATTTTTGAATTCAAGAGCTCAAATATGGATTGAAATTACTAGACTTAATTGGATTTTATAGAACACACTAAATTTTTTTAATATTTATTTTGTGGTTGGGATTCCTATAAAAATGGACAAGGCCATAGTATCATCTCAATTTGGGTATTATTCCCATGATTTGGTTGAATTCGATCTTAGATCCACCTGGATTTAAAAAGTGCTTCTCTCCACATTAAATGAATACATGACTATACACATTGAGTTTTAAAATATGGATCCCTTTTACACAGTTTGTCAATATATTAGGAACTCTAAGGACTACTATTGTAGGGATATTGTTTTCTCTTTTGTTCCTTGAATGGGCATGATTTAAGAAAATGTTGAAAGTTTCACAAGATGGGTAACAAACAAAAAGGAAACACGGTCTTGGAAAATTATAAGGATATGGGGTATGGAAGTTTTCAGATTAATGATCCATCATTCATAGTGGTTGGTGTCCATATTAATGATGTCCAGCCTCCACAACAGGAGACTCCTCAAGATAGAAGGGACAAAATGGTTGGTAATATCATGGTTGGTTCATCTTTGTAGACACAACAATGTGAGAAGGTCTCAAGTTCTATTTCTTCAAAGTATCTTAGATAGAAGGGATAAATTTCTCTTGCGCATTTTTCTCCTGATAGAAGAAGAGAAGAAGAGAATGGAAATGTGGCTTCACTCAAGTAAAGTAAATCAGGGGAGGTTAGCCTTCGATGTTCTAAATCAGACACACAAAATAATTATCCTTTGGAACATGAGATTTCAAGATACATGAATCTAGTTAATCTAGCTTACTATAGAAATAAAAAATGTAGTTGGGTTAATATGGATGATAAATCCATTCAAATAAATGATGAGGATGATTATATTTCTTTGGAATTAGAAGTTCAATATGATGTTGATCAGTAGTTTTGGAAAGAGGTAAAGTTTTTAGCATCTAGTGGATTAAAATGAAAATCAAATATGGATCCTAATTCACCATTAAATAATTATTTTTTATGTGCCTCAAGGATTGATTCCACAAAAAAAGGTACTAAAACTTCAAAACCTCATTCTGAACTCCTTAGTGAAATGATATTAGATAATTGTGATGATGTTTTCAAGGTTTATGGGAAGGAAAAAGATAAGTTGTTTAGACAAATTGTGACTTAAAATCCCTTTGAATACCTAGATAATAGTGTATAGTTTGGTTTTGAATCTTATGGATTCAAACAAAAAGTTATCCATTAGGGCAGGATGAAAATAAGGTTATGGAATTACAAAATTCATTAAATGGAGATGATTCAAAATTGGAAAGCGACTCAGAGGATGACATTGAGAACATAAGTGGATCTAATGGATCATGGTAGCAAGTAAAGATTTGAAGAAGGGGTCATCATCCAAAGGGTAGATTCCATGCATGTGGTCGTAATAATTAGAGAGCATGCCATAATAATATACTTCTTTCTTAATAGGATTTTATAAAAAATAATAGCATGTGACTTCTATCTTGGTTTAAGTTTTCTTGATGAGGGAGACTATGCTTTTCCTAACCCCATCCTTGCCACTCTTTTTCTTTTGAATAAAGGGGTACTGACCCCAAATTTTCTAATATATTTATAAAAATATATTTGTAAATAATTATTTATTAATAAATATTTTTATATTTATGTATAAATAAATTTATAAAAAATAATTTCAATATATATAATTATATATTAAAAAATATAAATAAATATATAATGAATATATATATATATAATCATAATTATATAAGAAAATGGGGGTGTAAATGAGTAGTTCAATACACCTGCATCTGCATCCAAGGAAGATGGGGTTCTATCTCCAGCTACTGATTAATTTTCACCCTAATTAAATTAGGGAAACAGTTGTGTGGGTTGGCATCAACTGACGCCATAGTTAAAAGTGTCGGTACATGCTTTTCATGATAATTGTAAAGACATAACCTATTCGAGCGAAGGCCTTCGATGCATGGGGAAACAGAATGTGGGCTTGGTGCAACGAAATATGATGGAGCAGGGTGGTGGAAGCATATATTCTTGTGGTCTTCGATGGAAAATCACCCATGGGAGTAACGGTGTGCAAATTTGGCATGGAGGATCATTATAAAATCAGGAGTCATCAGATCTTCATTGATAAAAAAGGATCGCATAATCATGATAGGTGTGTATATAGACCCAAATCTTGGGTTAATACCATAGGTTGGCGTTAATAGATGTTGGTGAAAGGAGAGAGAGCATTCCTTGCATGCTAGCAATTGGGAGAAGCCTAGATGGATGGGGTTGCAATGGAGGAAGGGGAAACTACCAAATATTATTATTATAATAGGATAGGGTAAAGACCCGTTATTAAAAAAAATAGTAACCCAAAAGAGTATGGGTTCATACAATCATTCCTCCCCTCAATCCAGACAAGAAAGAAAATAAGGATATACATCAAGCCTTCCACAAAACTACATTCAATTCATATAATCTAGAGCCCTTCAATTAAGATAGATATCCCTAGTGAGATTGAGATCAAAGAATAATATTATGATAGACCCCACTACCTCCTCGACCATGATGGTGTCGACCACTTCTCCAAGTTTTAACATGTTTCCACTAATTATCTTGATCATATAAATCTTCTCCCATAGATACATTTTCAATGGTGTTATCCACCATCACTATATTAGGAGTCTGGTAATAATTATCAGAATCTAAAATCTTACTGTGATGAGTGGAATCTGGATCAATCAAGTCAAAAGGATTAAAAGTGTAAATTTTACTTTCCACATTCCCATAAGTAGGTTGAGTAGAGTGATTAATCCCTTTAGAAAAGGCCTAATTTGAGTATGGGAAAGAACCAGGGGTTCCCATTATTTTAACATTGGAATAGAAAATCTTTTTCCATTTGATTCAAAAAATTTATGCCTAGCCACCTGATGGTCACTTCCAGTGGTGGGATTGGTCAGAGGTGTTATCCTCACAGCCTAAATTCCATCATCCTTCATAGAAGAGGTTTCATGGCCTTCCTTGGAAGTAGTCTTATCTTGAATCTTCTTAGTTTCCTTTTTAAAAATGTAAACACCATCCTCATGAGAATAAGATCTTGCTCCAAGCCCATAAACCTTGGGAGGAAAGCCTCTAGATACAGTACAACCAATTTAAAAATGTCAAATTAAATCAATCTCCATTTTCACCATAGCATTGGACATTTTCCTTTCTTGAACCCTTCTAGAATGAGAATTCCTAGTATGATGGATGAAATTTAAATCCAGAATGTGAGAATCATGTGAAACCATCATCATGTCATGTTCCAAGGAATTAGGTTCAGAGAATTTTTAGGAATTTTTATATCAATGTAGGAAATAATATTACTTTTCCATTTACCCTTAGAAGAGGCCAATTTATACTCCTTCCATAACTCATGGTCCACAATTTCTTGAGTAACAAGTTTTCGGTTAGATTATCCACCTATAGTGACATCATCAGGTCGGCCCTTAACACCCTTATTCAACACATCCTTGAAGGATACTCATGAAATTATGTTAACTAAAGACCCACTTGGCTGGTCCAAATTCATGTTATAACCAGGTTGTGGTGTCTCAACCTACTCCTAATCCAAAACCATAAGAACCAGAGCACCTCCCAATCCTTTATCAGTGGCCAGGGCCTCATTTTCAAGTCCCCCATTCACTAGAATATTTGAAACATTGATAATAATAGTATTAGAGTGTTGTCTAGTCTTGTTACCTTTAGATTCACTACCAGTTAGATGCTCCTTATTGCTTTTTCTACAAGTAAGCATAAGTGAAGACATGGTATGTTATTTCCCTTTATTACAATTAAATTCATTTTTATTCTTTAAATTAACTAGATCATGACCAACAAACTTAAAGAATGATCAATTCAATTTGGTCATTTTACATTTATCATAATCATGTCAAATCTCTTAGCAAAAAGAGAATAATTGTACATAACCTTTAAATTAAAGATATCATCCTTAGTTGAGAACACAATATTTTCTATCAATGGATTGGAGAGATCAACATCCACCAAGATTCAATCATAATGCCCAAACCTTCCAATCCATATCACTTTATCCATTCAAATTGGAAATCCAATCACAAAAGCAATATCCATCAGAATCTTTGGATACTAATAAATCCAATTGAAACCAAGAACCTTAACCCATACTATTTCAAATTAGTTCTTATATTCAAAAGGATTAAAATCAATATCTTATAATTGTATACGAAGAAACCTTAACTTTAGAGAAAGAGAACCAAATCCCCAAGATCAATGCTTATGGTGATTAGAATGAAAGAACACGTGGAAGAAACCTTGAAAAATCTAAACAAACCTCCAATTAAAAAACCCCTAAATATAAGAGACCTTTATGAAAAGATCATCCAATTTGTAGGGTTTCTCCCCCTTCAATAAATAAATTCAAGCAATAATCGAAAACCTACACATTTAGAGCCTCTTTGACATTGCATCCAATTTAGTAAAAAGGTGTGACATGTTCCCCTTCCTAACAATGTGTTTTTTATATCATCAGTAACGAATGTGGAGGAACATGTTGAATCCTTCTTCCCAGTGCTCAAACTTGCAAGCGCATCGTCACCTTCTCTCTACGATCGATTGCACAGAGAAAATAACTCTTTAATACCATAAACAATGACAAGATCGTGATTTAAGGAGGTCCAATCACAGGTCTTCTGAGAATCACCATGGAGGTCACCAAATCCCCCTCCCCTGATTATCATCCTCCATAAAAGGAATTGTTCCCTGTATATGTGTGTGTGTGTGTGTGTGTGAGAGAGAGAGAGTTTAGGGTTTAATCTGAACACCCTAGGGCGGATATGGACTAGGTTACTCCCTTTACATGTGTGTGTGTTTCATTGTAATTGTACTCTCAACACCTAATATATATAATTATATAATTCTCGATATATTTATATATTTATATATTTATATATTTAAATATTTATATATATATATATATTTATATATTTATGAATACATATTTATATATTTATATATAATTATACTTATAAGTATATATTTATAATTATATTTATGTATATATATATTCTTTTTATATATTTAAAATCGTATAAATGTATTTATATAAATATTTATATAAATAATAAATATATTTGACATGCATAATTTCATATCGATAAATATAATTATAAAAATATATTTATTTATAATTATATATTTATGAATACTTATTTACAATTATTTAAATATATTTATAATTTTATAAGTAAATATATATTTTTATATATAAATATTAAATATATTTATAAATATATTTTAATAATTATTTAATTATAATTATATGAGTAAGAAAATTGTAGGGGAAAGTCGAGATTTCAATTTTAGTGAAAAAATAATTTGGGGGAATGACAGTTATGGACCAAATGAGGGGTAATTCAGGTTAAGGACCAAATATTGAGGAAATACCAAAGGGGGGCCTCCGTTTATTAGACTAGGTATCCAAATGACGATTATACCCTAAAAAATTTCCCATGTCTTACAGCTTCTCCCACTTCTCTACATCGCACTCAGCTCGCGTCGTCGCCCTCTCCCTCCTCATCGCTCCTCTCTCACAAAAACCCTAGTTTGTCGTCGCCTCCTCCGTGTCACCACCCTCATCCTTCACTATCACAGTGTCGCCCTCATCTCCCATGGTTTCTCCGTCCTCTCCCGAAAATCATAGCCCGTTATTTCCTCATCTAGCGTGGTTGTCTCACTGTCATCACCCACAACTCCCACATCATCATCCTCCACCCCCACATGTTGTTTCCCTCCACTCTGGCATGTTTTCCTCATTGTCACCCTCTACTGCCATGCTATTACTCTCCACTCGTAGATCATCACCCAGCTCTTGGGAAAACCCTAGCTGGTTGTTGCCTCCTCCTAGTATGTACATCCTCCCACCATTGACTTTTATGTGACATATTGATGTCCTCCTCCTAGTGTTTTCCTCCTTCCATATCATTTTTCTCATTCCATACATCTTTGATAATTTTTTTACAGTTTTTTTTCCTTGGTAGAAGTTCTAGAGAATGCAATGGATGGAAAGGGATCATCAGGATTGACAAAATTTATGTATTAATTTATTTTTGGTATGTTTTAATTTGTTCCAGAAAATCATGTTATATTAAGGTTGTTAATTAATTTTATTTTCTTTTGTAATGTTCAGGAAATTTTTTTTAAGAAAAATGAAGGTGTGTATAAAAATGCTAGGGATGAAAATTATAACATAATAGTTTCTTGGTCAAAACTTTCAAATAATTAAAAGAATAAGTATAATGACATGGAAAATGATGAAAAGGATTCTTTGGTGGGTCCAAAAGTTAGATCCCAAACTATTTCAAAATTTATATGTTCTAAAAATTTATTTAAAGATGTTCTTGATTCCATTGTTATATATTATATGAAAAAAATTGGTCATAGAAGTGGGATTTGGTATGTTGTTGGAATTTAACTTTCAACGCTTTCCGAGAGAAATATGTGAGCAGCTTGTAGATTCCTTTGATCCTCCAACATGTATGATGGAATTTAAAGGAAATGAAATGATGATTACTGTGGAAAATGTTAATTACATGTTAGGAATTCCTTCAGGAGGAAGATTTTTATGTCTTGAAAGGGATAGTGATGAATATAAAGTAATGAAGAGGCATTATATGGGAAAAAAGTTAACTGCATTGAAGGAGATGATTTTTAAAGTCTTGGTTTGAAAGGATTTTTTGACAACCTTTATGTTGTTTACCTTGGGAACATTATTAAATCTCAGCTCTAGTTCTTCTGTAAATGAAAGAAATATTAGGATTTTGTGTGGTTTTCAACAAAATAATGGAGAATGGAATTGTTCCCAGTTGGTTTTGATGGAGCTTGTTAGAGAAGTAAATATCTAAAAGAAGTCGATACAAAAATTCCAACCGAAGAATCATGTTGGCGGTTTCCTGGTTGTCTTATTGGTATGTTTTAAAAAAAATTTACCATGTATGATTTTTTTTATTTAGTAAATTTATTTTACTAATAATAACATGTTTACATTTCATTTTAGCTGTTTTTATTCATCCACTTCCCCATTGGTGAAGTTCATAATTTATGAAGAAAGAACATTTTTCAATTTTGGAATGAATATAATATTCAAAGGTGAGTGAAGTTGAAAAAAAACAAGAAAAATAGGCATCTTATATGAACCTACTACTTCATCGTGGAGCGGGCTGCCTGAGCAGGATTTGTTCACCCATCCAGTAAAAACCTCATCCTCATCTCTATATTCATGAAAGATTCCTTTAAAAATTATCATGTTAAAATATGAAATTGAATTGTTAAAATATCTGTTTTTATGATAAATTGTTCATTTGCGATGTAAAAATGTGTTTACATGTATAATCATAGTGGTAAAAACCTAAAATTAGAGAGTTATCATGTGGGGTTTTAGTGGTACCTACATTGATATGGTCTGTTGAAAGTGTTAGTTTTCATTTATTAATGGATAGTGTCAAAAACTGGAGGATGGGTGTTAAAATTGAGAAGGTATGTGTTAGTTTCTATTAGATTGTTGTTAAATGCTTTATATTTCTCCTTTTTTATGTCGTTATGTTATTATATTTTTGGTTTTCAATGTTAAAACATGGAATGAGATTATTAAAATTCTTTATTTTAGTGTTAATATATGGGCTGTTAAATTAAAAGGCTTCCTATTTGAATCGCCCACTATTAAAGATAACATGTGGATGCCAAATGTTAAAACCTGTATGTTGAATGTTAATTTTTGGTAGGCTAGTGTTAATTTATGGTAGGTTAATGTTAAATTCCTTGTAATCCTCTTTAGAAATAGCCATGTGTTTAGATGTCTAATCATAGTGGTAAAAAACTGAAATTAGAGAGTCACCATGTGGGGTTTTAGTGGTACCTACATTGAAATGGTCCCTTAAAAGTTTTAGTTTTCATTTATTAATGGATAGTGTCAAAACCTGGTGGATGAGTGTTAAAATCTAGAAGGTTTGTGTTAGTTTCTATTAGATTGTTGTTAAATACTTTATATTGTTCCTTTTTGATGTCATTATGTTCTTATTTAATTGGTTTTCAATGTTAAAACATGGAATTAGAGTGTTAAATATTTTTATTTTAGTGTTAGTATTTGGGATGTTAAATTAAAAGACTTCCTTTTTGAATCTCCCGTTGTTAAATATAACATGTAGACGTCGAATTTTAAAACCTGGATGAGTGTTAAAATCTAGAAGGTATGTGTTAGTTTCTGTTTGATTATTGTTAAATGATTTATATTTTTCCTTTTTGATGTTGTTATGTTCTTAGTTTGTTGGTTTTCAATGTTAAAACATGGAATGAGAGTGTTAAATATTTTTATTTTAGTGTTAGTATCTAGGCTGTTAAATTAAAAGGCTTCATGTTTGAATCTCCCACTGTTAAAGATAACATGAGGATGCCGAATATTAAAACTTGGATGTTGAATGTTAATTTATGGTGGGTTAGTGTTAATTTCTAGTAGGTTAATGTTAAATACCCTGTAATCCTATTTATAAATTGACATGTGTTTATATGTGTAATCATATTGGTAAAAACCTAAAATTAGAGAGTTACCATGTGGGGTTTTTGTGGTACCTGCATTGAAATGGTTCCTTGAAAGTGTTAGTTTTCATTTATAAATGGATGTGTCAAAAACTGGAGGATGAGTGTTAAAATCTAGAAGGTCTGTGTTAATTTTTTTTAGGTTGTTGTTAAATTCTTTGATTTTTTTCATTTTTATGCCAATATAATTTCATTGCATTTTTTCTAAATTCCCAAAGGTGTTTTAATGGAATGTTTGTATAGCATTATCCACACACTTCCATAAACACTAGGTATTCATAGAAATTTCAATGATTTTTTTATCAAGAAATGACCAAAGTTATTTTGATGAAATTATTTATTATGATATTCATTTATAAATAAAGGATATCATAATTTTATCTATGTTTTTAAATAATTAAAAACCATATGGCATTGAAGAAACTGTATATCATTCTTATCATACCGTAATTGTTATGCCCCTTATGAAGGTTTTTGTTATTATTGAATGGTTTTATGGAATGATTTTTATGGATACGTGAAGGGGTTATTTTCATAAAGGGCTCATGGGTGCTCTGATGTGAGTTTATATAAATGTTTTCATTTGATTGTTTTATGACAAGATGATGAAATTGATAGTTTTCATTTATATACTGGTGCCTGAGTGTTAAAATCAGAAAGGTCTGTGTTAATTTATTCTAGATTGTTGTTAAATACTTTGAATTATTAATTTCTATTATTTTTTACTAATATTTATCTCCATTACATATTATAGGATATCAAGGTTTTGTATGACGAATATATGAAAGGTGTTAATGATAACCTTCATGAACTCCTTCGAGTTCAAGGTGATTTGTTAGATGGAGGCTCTACTGCTCATGTGGATAGAATTGATACAGTCCTAGATGAAAAAATAGAGTTGGCTGGAGAGTTGGAGGAGATGACGGAGGTCTAGAGGAATTAGAGGAGGTAGATGAAACCAAGGAGGTGAGGGAAGATGAAGAGGAGGAAACTTTGTAAGATGGAGATGAATAAAGTGATGAAGAGGGGGGAGCAGCAGACGGTGATGAGGAACCAAAAGAGGAAGTAGATAAAGGTGTGTTTGAACCAACATTGGGAGACCCATCCATTGGGATGGATCCTAGGAGATCCCAATGAAAATAGATGGAAAAAATGGTCACCCTACGTGCAACTTCCTGTCAAAGGCAGAGACGACCTTAAAAAGAGGGTTTATGAGTTGTGCACCTCAGGAAGGATGTCAGGAAACAAAGAGTGGTAGGCTATAATTGTATTAATATGTTGAAGAATTATACCATATTGAAATTTATTTCATCTACTTAAGGGCTAGGATTTAAATTCATAATTGTTGTTGAGATGCATAATTACTATTTGACTGCACATGAGTGTGGTTGTTTGGTCCCTATAGAATGGGTCAACAATAAGTTTAATAAATTCTTCCTTTATAATCAACTATTTTATGAGAAATAATCAGTTGTTTGTGAATGACAATATTGGAATCACAGATGGTGGCCATGATTGGAAGAACTCTTGTGAATGATCAGAAATCATTCAGAATAGTGACTAGACACATCCTTGATCTATTATTCATGGTAAATATTTTAGGCATATATTGATGTACAAAAAAACTTTTGTATTATGTTTTATATTTTGTGATAATCTACTATTGTAGGATAAGATTATTTCATGCAATGAAGAGTGGAAAGTTATTGATGTTTTGATTTATGTGATGCCTAATGTTATCAGAAAAAACATAGAAAACTACCAAGTTGTTTTTTCCCAATGTTGATGAATTTTCATTGGTTTTTCTATTGTACTGACTTAAATTCAAAGAAATTGCATGTTCTAGACTCCCTTGGAACTGCTTCCACTGATAAAAAACTTAAAAAAGTTCCTAAATTGCTGGTACTTAAGTATCCTTTTTCATCATTTGGTTTTCAGTTAACAAACATAATTATTGATTTAGAGAGTACTAATTTATTATATCTTTTGACTTTCATATAGTGTGATTATTTTGTGGCCATGTTGTGACATCTTTCACGATGGGACTTTTCTTGCCCATTCAAATTTGAAGTTGTGTATGAATATGTTCAGCTGCAGTCTAATTGGTAGGAAAAATTACCCACTTCTTTATTTTCCAAATGTAGTTATGTTATCTAATGGGTGTGTTTATTTTTGAGTAATGATTGTGGTATTCACTTGATCAGATACCTGCAAGAATGGGACAACATGAAGAAGATGAAAGACTATACTCATGTATTTATTTTAAACCTATTTATATATTTTGTGTCCCTAATATATAGAAATCTATTCATTATATGTTTTTAGATTCAACTTCCAACGAAAAGGGATTATTTAATATGGTGGTTGGTGAATCATGGGTGTAATTCAAGGAGGACAAAGTTTTTGGAGGAGTTGTCCAGTTAAAAACAGAATTTCTAGGTGAAATGGTTGTAAAGGAAATTGTTAGTGAGTTGCTGGAATTTGGTTGATGTTGGTGGGTGTTTGGTTTGGTTTTGTTGTGACGGTATTTGTTGAATCAATGACATACTCAATCGTATTGTCACTTTTAATTTGTTTGTTGAACCAATGTCATAATGAATATAGAGGAGTGTCATCAATTTATTTACAATAATGATGTGTTTGTTATGTAAAATTCATAGACTGTTTTTCACTTTTCATGAAAACCAAATAAAAAAATTTGCAGCAAGTCTGTTAAAATATGGAGCCTCCGTGTTAAAACCTAGAAAGTCAGTGTTAAAATGTTTAATTTATACCATCTAAACATGTTGAAATGATTAATATTTTATAATTTCATATATCTTCTAAAATGCATCAATTACCTTATAAACACCATCGATTTTTCATAGCTCAACATCATTGTAAGTAACACATTACTAAAATAAAAAATAATTCATGGGACTTAAACAAAAAAACTCCACAAAAAACATATCTCACTCCTCTTAACATTTACATCCTTGTCAGATATAACATTCCATTGTTTAGAAACATATTCATCATCATACATAAACTTGGATTGAGATTTCTACATCTTCTCGTGTGTCACCAACATCTTTACAATGATGAAGACAACTCTTTGGTGCCAACAAATATGTTTCCACCATTTCATTGGTATATATCAACAAATTAAAATGTAAAAAAACTGTTATAATCAATATGTAAAATTCATAGACTGTTATTTCACTTTTCATGAAAACCAAATCAAAAAACATGCAACTCGTCTGTTAAAATCTCAAGCTTTTGTGTTAAAACCTGGAAATTCGGTGTTAAAATATGTAATTTATACCATCTAAACATGTTTAAATGATTAATATGTTATAATGTCATACATATTCTACAATGCATCAATTTCATTATAAACACCAGTGATTTTTCATAGCTCAACATCATTGTAAGTAACACATGACCAACATTAAAAATAATTCATGGGACTTAAACACCAAAACTCCACACAAAAAAATCCTTCCTATTAATATTTACATCCTTGTCCACTCTAACATTCCCTTGTTTAGAAACATATTCGACAGCATACATAAACTTGGATTGAGATTTCTTCACTTTCTCGTGTGTCACCAACATCTTTAAAATGATGAAGATAACTCTTCAGTGGAAGCAAATACATTTCCACCATTTCATTAGTATATATCAATACATTAAATTGTAAAAAAAGTGTCACAATATATATGTAAAATACATAGACTATTATTTCACTTTTCATGAAAACCAAATAAAAATACTTGCAACATTTCTGTTAAAATATGGAGCCTCCATGTTAAAACCTGGAAATTCAGTGTTAAAATATGTAATTTATACCATCTAAACATGGTTAAATTATTAATATGTTAGAATTTCATACATCTTTCACAATGAATCATTTACATTATAAAAACCAATGATTTTTCATAGCTCAACATCATTTTAAGTAACACATTACCAAAATTAAAAATAATTCATGGGACTTAAACACAAAAACTCCACACAAAAAACATATTTCATTCCTCTTAACATTTACATCCTTGTCCTCTCTAACATGCCCTTGTTTAGAAACATATTCAGCAGCATACACAAAACATACCACCCTTTCAAAGTTTCCACATCAAGTTGGATTGGGATTTCTACACCTTTTTCATGTGTGGCCAATTTTTCACAATGAGAACAATGATAGAACTTCTTATTTTGAAATTAAGACTCAATACGATTACATGATGGTCTACTAGGAGGATGAGAAGTCTTCAGTGCTTACAAAAAAGTTTCATCCATATAATCATTATATGTCAATACATTCAAATGTGGCATGTCATTGGTCTCAACCGAATTCATAACTCTGAGATAAAGATTCTATTTGGTTTTGAGAAGATAACAATATTTTATATATCTATACAAGTTACCATGTACTTTTCTTATTTTTGCACATGCATGAGCACAAGGGATCCCACTCATTTTCCATGCTTGAAAAGTGCATTCCCGACTGCTTATTTGTACAGTGATATCCACATTACCAGTCCAAACTAAGAAAAAATTATGTCCATATTGGTCTACTATCAAAGTTTCCTCCCTCAACACATTAATTTTCAATTTTTCCTCCACATAGAGACCAACTCCATTTCTCCACTTTTTCATGTCTTCCTTGGTGGTAAAAAATTTCTTACTCAATTTCTCATGATGTTCATTAATCAACATGTATATATTTTGTCTCCTCTCCTTCATAGTCCATGCATTGAATGATTTGGCTAAATTCATTATAATATGATCTCATCAATGATGTGTAAATTGAGACATTTCCCACCTATCAACATCACCATCCTTTTCAACCCATCTTGACAATTCTAGACAAAAGCTTGTCAAATTCTTCATAACAAAATTGAGATCATAGTCCAACTGAGAATAAGCAATGGCATCCAATAATTTCAATGTCCTTTCCTTAGTTCCTCTTACCATTCCCCTGCATAATCTTGTAATTTCATAGCTAAAATTTTCTTTTACATGATGGTAACAATATGAATGTCTATCTCCACAAAAAAAACTATTTTAACCATAGTTTTAATTGCATTGTGTTGATCAAATACAATAACCAGTTGAGTAGAACCTGTAATTTCTTTTATATTGTTTAAAAACCATGTCTAATCATCAAATGTTTCACCCCCAACAATTGAATATGTCAATGGAAAAAGGTTTTCATCTGCATCATATGTTGACGCTGCCAACAAGGTACCTTTGTAAGGACCACTAAGGTGACACCCATCCAAAAACAACACAGGTCGACCACTTAATAAGAAACCATTTATGCAACACTCATATGAAATGAATAATCTTTCAAATCTACCATTTTCTGATGATACCCACTTCACTACTATTTCCAGATCAACTTCCATTAGTCTATTGCATATCCAGGGGATTAACATGTGTGACTACTCTGGAACCTCATACATTCCACCAACTACTTTTTCCTTAGATCTTAACACTTGACGATATGTAAGTGATATTTCATATTCTATGTACAAGTCATCTTTAATTTCATTGGCAGATTTTTTCACATTAGACTTCACCTCATCAAAAATGATAGATGATACTAATGATGTCCTTGACTTGTGACTAATTGCTAGTCTATCTTGAGTTGAGTGCATATGAGACTTTTGAAAAGTTTTTAACACAAAGAAATGGAGTTGAGTTCCCCAAGGAATATTCTCTTAACTTCAACATGAAACTCTCAACTTTGCATTTCACAATAATCTTTTGAGGACTATTCCTAAGATATTCATAGTCAAACCTGTGTGCAATGTTATACTTGAAAATTGTCTCCCTCAATGATTTGGGTGAAGGAAAAATCTAGCCAACATCCACCAATAATTCATTTCACTTTGAAGTATTTAATTCTGAGATCGAACATAGAACACTACTAATTGCACAAGGTAGCATTTGAAAATCACTATCAACTGATTAAGTTTGTTCTAAATTCCCACCAACTAATTCAACACTACAAATTAAATATCAAATTTAAATACATAAAATGTGAACAAAATATTAATATAAACAATTTTGACATGTTTGGATCTACATCCAATTTGATTTACATCCATCGTCGATTGCAAGTATTCATCCAACCTCAAAATAATGTAGACATGAGCAAAACTGTCATTGAATCTGAACAACTGCTCAACTCCTTCATCATCTATAAGGTCTAAAAAAGTACCATTGTCAAACTTTAACATGTATTTTAAATCTAACGATGACACATCACACTTCAAAATCAACGATGTCAATCTTGATATTTCATCAAATGAAATTATTTTGATTATCACTCTACCCACTGATCCTCCACTTACATAATACATTTTTCCTTGTGAATCACCAACAAGTGCTCCATCAAAATGAAAATAACAAAACATTTCTTCTTGCTAATAATTTGACATTGTCTCTTTTCAATCAACATACAACATTAATGAATATAAGATCCTAAAACTCATTATCAGTTCATATTTACATCAATTAACAAAATAAATCGATAAAAATATATGAAGCATACAACTTACAGAAAATATGGTTTCTTGGCGCCGGGAGAAGGGCAACATTGATAGAATATTGCTAAAAGTGGAGACAACTCGGGGGAGCCCAGGAGAATATGTGTTTGTTTTATGAGTGCCAGAGAAGATGTGTGGTGGGAGCAGTGCGTGGGAGTAGTGCGCCGGAGAAGATGAGTGGAGGGAGGGAGACGAAGCGAGCTGAGAGTAGTGCGCGGGAGCGATGAGGAGGGAGAGGGCGACGTCGCGAGTTGACCGTGACACGGAGCAGTGCGCGGGATCAACCATAAGATTGGGGGAGGAAATTTTAGAGTATAATCTTCATTTAGATACCTGATATCATAAACAGAGGGCCCCCTTTATATTTCTACAATAATTGATCCTTATCCTGAATTACCCCTCTCATTTGGTTTGTAACTGTTATTCCCCCAAATAATTTTAACACTAGAAGCTCATAGATATGTAGGTAGCATCAACCAAGCTCTAGCCTTCTTTGATGAACAAACTCGCGAATGAGGATCTCAACATGAATCATAGAAATAAAAATCCAAAAGTAGCAAACTAAACCCTAATCAACATTTTCAAATGTTTCCAAATAGACCCCAAACAGGGAAAATTTGGGGTAGGGGGCGTTTTTATTTTTTTTTATGAAAATGGGTTACCCATTTTCTTTTTTAAGAAAATGGGTCAGTCTAGTGCCACTTGAATTGGCGCTAATGGAAAAAAATGCCATAGCACCACTTGAAGTGGCGCTAACCGGGAAACAGGTAATTATTGCTCAGCGCCACTTGAAGTGGCGCTGATACCTTTAGGATAAATGGATCAGCACCACTTCAAGTGGCGCTGATCTCCACCCGCAACTATAAACCCCCCCCCCCTCCTCCTCTCCTCATTCCCTCCGCTCCACTCCTCTCCTCATTCTCCCTCTTCCCTCTATTCATTCTCCCTCCTCCCTCTCCCTCATCTTCATCCAACCGAGGACCTTTTTGCAAATTTGAAGTTCTGCAAATTCGAGGTAAGTTTTTATTTACATTTCTTTAATATTTTAAATTGTGTATTTAATTGTTTAGTTAATTTAATTAGATTATGGAATTTTTTTATTAATTTATTTGTTTACTTTATAGAATTAGTTTAAAACCTAATTATGTATTAGTAGTTAATAAATAATTATAATAGTGAATGAATTATTTTTAAGTATCAAATTATTTAATTGTAATTTGTTATTTAATACATTCTAATTAGTTAATAGTAGTTAAATATTTGTAAGTAATTAAATAATTAATTATAATTAGTTAATTAATCAATTTTAATTAGTTAATTAATGGTAAGTATTTAAGTAATTGTAATTAGTTAATTGTAATTAGTAAGTAGTTAATTTTAATTAGTTAATTGTAATTAGTAATTAGTTAATTGTAATTAGCTAATTGTAATTAGTAATTAGTTAATTATAGTTAGTTAAATGTAATTAGTTAATTAGTTAATTTTAATTAGTTAATTAATGAATTCTAATTAGTTAATTAATTAATTCTAATTAGTTAAATAATGATTTTTAATTAGTTAATTAATGATTTCTAATTAGTTAATTAATGATTTCTAATTAGTTAATTAATGATATCTAATTAGTTAATTAATGATTTCAAATTAGTGAATTAATTAATAATAATTAGTGAATTAATTAGGTCATTAATTAATTATAATTAGTTAATTAAGTAATTCTATTTAGTTAATTAATTATAATTAGTGAATTAATTAATTATAATTAGTTACTTAATGATTTCTAATTAGCTAATTAATGATTTCTAATTAGCTAATTAATGAATTCTAATTAGTTAATTAATTAATTATAATAGTTAGTTAATTAATTGTAATTAGTGAATTAATTAATTATAATTATTGAATTAATTAATTATAATTATTGAATTAATTAATTATAATTAGTGAATTAATTAATTATAATTAGTGAATTAATTAATTATAATTAGTGAATTAATTAATTATAATTAGTGAAATAATTAATTCTAATTAGCTAATTAATGATTTCTAAGTAGCTAATTAATGATTTCTAAGTAGCTAATTAATGATTTCTAAGTAGCTAATTAATGATTTCTAATTAGCTAATTAATTAATTATAATTAGCTAATTAATTAATTGTAATTAGTGAATTAATTAATTCTAATTAGCTAATTAATTAATTATAATTAGCTAATTAATTAATTATCATTATCTAATTAATGATTATTAGCTAATTAATTATTTCTAATTAGTTAATTATTTCTAATTAGTTAATTAAGTAATTGTAATTATGTAGTTAATCAGTTGAACTTAATTAAGCAGTTCTAATTAAACCTAATTAATCAATTCTAATTCGGATTAAATAATAAATTCTAATTTAACTTAATTAATCAAATCTAATTCAAACTTAATTAATCAATTATAATTAATTAACTGCAATTAGTCAATTAATCATTTTTAATTAAACTTAATTAATCAATTCTAATTCAACTTAATTAATCAATTCTAATTCAACTTAATTAATCAATTATATTTCAACTTAATTAATCAATTATATTTCAACTTAATTAATCAATTATAAGTCAACTTAATTAATCAATTCTAATTAGTTAATTAAGTAATTTTAATTAGGAAATTAATGAACATTAATTATGTAATTAATGAACACTAATTAGGTAATTAACTAAATTTAAGTAGGTAGTTAATTAAATCTACTTAGGTAGTTAATTAAATCTACTTAGATAGTTAATTAAATCTACTTAGGTAGTTAATTAAATCTACTTAGGTAGTTAATTAAATCTACTTAGGTAGTTAATTAAATCTATTTAGGTAGTTAATTAAATCTAATTGGGTAATCAATGAAATCTAATTGGGTAATCAATGAAATCCAATTGGGTAGTTAATGAAATCTAATTAGGTACATAATGAAATTAAAAAAGGTAGTTAATGAAATCTAATAAGTTAATTAATGAAGTATAACTAGCGAAGTAGTTTCAGTAATTAGCGAAGTAGTTTCAGTAATTAGCGAAGTAGTTACAGTAATTAGCAAAGTAGTTACAGTAATTAGTGAAGTAGTTACAGTAATTTGTGAAGTAGTTATATTAAGAATTGTTTATATAATATATATTTTCATTCCATTCTAAGTATGATAATTTATTTAGTTTTTCATCTACCTTGACCTCAGTTTGTAATTGTAGTTATGAACTTGAATTTAGTAGTTTAATATATTTTTTACATATTAAGTGTTAGAGTTGTCATGAACTGAAACTCTTGCTTGAGTAAAGTATCCCCGGATAGAGGGGCTTTAGGTTGGACCACCTACTTTCCTGGAGGCTTGCCTTGTCTAGGAAAGTGAATGGGGTTGGCTATCTGTCGCTCTGGGCTTATTCATGTTGAGTTTTTCAAGTTCAGATAACTATATGATTTTACATGACGTGTTCATGTACCTCATCCATATAATGGATGTGGATATGAATGAATATGTTTGACTTACTATTTTTGGGTAAATAACACAAACTTGTGGGTTGTGTAAAGCGAGTTACACATCAATATGGTTTGAACATATTGATTTGGTGGAGGGACTAGGATTCCAACATAAATTACATAAATTTTAAAAGCATGTAGACATAATTAGATTGTTTGATCATATGTGATTAATAACGAAGGTTTATTTTAGATAAAAAAGATGGTTGCTTATATTTATTGCAATGGACAAATAATTGAGACGGAACAACGATGTAGTTATAGTATACAACCAGAAGCTGTTGTAATGCTTGGAGGCTGTACAAATTTGGGAACTCTTCAAAGGAAAATTCATCGAAAGTTGAAACTGAGGAGTAACCAAGTGATAGAATCTACCATATACATACATCTACAATATGTTGATAGATTTTGGCATGTGTCCTATCCGATAACTAATGATGAAGAATGGGAATACGTACTGTCATTGGTTAAGTTTCTACCTGCCAATCAAATGATGGAGTTGTATGTGACCATATCTACAATGGAGATCTCATCGACATTGGAAGTTGGGTCATCACAATTTCACGAGACAATGTCATCTGCTCCTTTTAGAACACATCAAGAAGTTCCATCAGCATTGGTACCATCATTTCCCTCAGCCACAATTTCAATAGTTTGTCCCCCACATACTATAGATGTGTTGGTTGATAATTTTGAGGACGATGACAATTTAGAAGAAGAATATGAAGAGGAAGCTGAAGATGAAGAGGAAGCGCATGCGGAAGAACAACCAGTTCCTACTCATGTGAGGTTTAACCGACCGTTGAACCACCCCCCACCATTGAGTTCATGGTCGATGGAAGGCATGAATCGCTTGCCAGAATTCAATTGGTCAGTTATTACTCCTACTTCATAATTTCCAGGAATCATTGGGGGCACAGATCAAGTGGCAGATAAAGGTGTTCTGTATATTGGAAGAGAGTTTGACAGTAAATATGCAATAAAAAATGTTATAAAACAATATCACATTGACAGACATTACTCTTATGTTGTAGAAGAGTCAAAAAGATCTTATTATTTGATCCGTTGTGACAAATATGATTCGAACTGTCAAATGTGTATGCGAGCTATAATTGATAACACTTTTCACAGCTGTCGCATCACAAGATTTACTCCACACACATGTGTGAACCCAAGATTTTCACAGGAACATTCTTCATTAGATGTTGACTTTGTTTCAACAGTTATTGTTGAAATGATTATATCTTGTCAAGATGTTCCTGTTGTTCTTGTGATGGAGCGAATCAAACAACTTTTTGGGTATCAGATCTCTTATTGGAAGGCATGGGAAGCACGTCAAAAGACTATTGTGAAAGTGTATGGTGATTGGGATGACTCTTATCGAGTTTTACCACAACTTTTGGAGCTTTTACGCCACAACAATCAAGTGATATATCAGTTAAATACTATTGAATATGTTAACCAATACAACCAAGTTGACCAGTCAATGGTTGTTTTTGATAGATTGTTTTGGACATTTTTACCATGTGTGGCTGCTTTTAGGCATTTCAAGAAGTTTATACAAATAGATGGCACATTTCTGTATGGAAAGTATACAGGAACTTTATTGATTGCTGCCACACAAGATGGAAATAGAGCCCCTCTACCTTTGGAATTTGCAATTGTGGATAAAGAGAACTTCTCGTCATGGAGTTGGTTTCTCGCATGTCTTCGTGAGTTTGTTACGGGCGAGGAAGGGATTTGCCTTATCTCAGATCGTCACCGTGCAATCAAAGAGGCAGTACAATCTGAGGGACTTTCATGGAGACCACCTTATGCCCATCATCGATACTGTATTCGACACATTGCTAGTAATTTATGAAAGAGATTCAAGAATGAGTCGATGAAGAAAGCAATCTTGAAAATTGGTATGAAAATCATTTTTTGTATTAACAAATCCTATCATAGTTATGATCATTATTTGTACAGATCTTTTCTTGTATGATAGCATACGAGCCTCAACAACAAAGAATGGAGGAGCGTCTTCAAGATATTCAAAGAGTTAATCCGGAAGTTTATGATTATATGATGTAAATTCCAAAACAGAAATGGTCGTTGGCATATGATGATGGGAGGAGATATGGTCATATGACTACCAACATCGTAGAATGCATAAATGGGGTTTTCAAGGGAGTTTGAAAATTACCAATCACAGGTAAATATGAATATTTAATTATATGTTGATCATAAAAACATAATTATAATATACTATTAGTATAATGACTTAAATCTAAATTGTAGGTTTGGTACAAGAGACCTTCTATCGTAGTGTCAAGTATTTTCTGGAACGGGGAAAGCAAGCTGAAGAGGGATTGAACAGAGGGATGCGTTATGGACACCATTTCCAACGCGATTTAGATACAGTTCTTCAGGAAGCTGCAACTTATCGTGTCACCGCATTTAATCATCCAGAGCAATGATTTGAGGTCGCTGAGCCCGGTGATGATGTGGCTTGTAGCAATGGTCGGATCCGAATTGTTTTACTGGAGAAGCGTTACTATGAATGTGGCAAGTTTCAAGCATTGAGATATCCTTGTGGCCATGTGATTGTAGTCTGTGGTTACGTACATGTATCTTGGGAGTAGTTTGTTGATCCAGTTTATCAACTTGACAGTATCAACTCATGCTACAATACTCCGTGGATGCCAATTGGAGAATATCAAAATTTTTAGCTCTCTGATGACACACCCACGCTTCTACCGAACATCAGTAGACTTCGACCTAAAGGGAGGCCAAAGTCAACTCGTATTCGGAATGAGATGGATTGGCCTACTGAACAGGCACCTGGACGAAGGTGCAGCATATGCCGACAGGAGGGTCATACGAAGACACGTTGCCCTAGACACATAGGACAATCATCTAATGGTTAAAATGATTTTTGTACTCCATCAGTTACTGTAAACATATTGTACATGTAATCAATATTTTTTCCATCGATGAGTTTTGAAAGCATTCATAGTGAATATATCATCATCATTTAAATAAGTGGTTGTTGTTTTAGAAAAATAACAAGAAATTTTAAAATATATAAAATATAAGATCGAGGATTTAACAAAATTTGAGAATTATCTAGAGTGAATAATAGTGAAGAATAAATTGAGGATATAACATAATATGAGACTACTAGCCTAGAAAATGACAAATAAAGACATTCAAACATTATGCCCCTCTCATCCTTTTCTTCATAATTGTTAAATAGAGTGATGAACATAAATTATTGATATTCTTGAAAATTATTAAAACATTATGCCCCTCGTTTTCAACCATGAGAATGGGTTTTCTCCAAAAAAAACATTGATTCATTCTGCAACATTGGCAATTCCCCTCTTTAGTCGACCCAGTGAAGAACCAACTGTCATATATTCATTCGGAGGTCGTGAATATATGACAGTTGGTTTTTTACTGGGTCGACTAAAGCTACGATGCAGAAGGAGGATGTTTTTTCATGTCAACCGTACATGGATCAAAGGTTTTTTCATATTCCTTCTAAACGATGTTGACTGAGCATATTGAGTTGGAGAATCAATCCAAAACTTTATATATTGAACATATCATTAATTCCTTTAATAATTTTGGTCAATTATTGTGATGTCGACATCTTTCAAAATCCAGTGTCATCGTTGAATTTTGAAAACATTCAAAGTGAATATATCATCAACTTTATATGTTGAACATATCATAAATTCCTTTATATATTGAACATATCCTAAATTACTTACACGCTTCTTTCATACATTACATGATAAATTTCATACCTTAAATGATAAATGTGATGACTAACATGAAATTAATGTTTTAATATTTGTACAATCAGATGGATCAGCCACTATTATCTGGTCAGGAGACGCATGTGTCGCGTCTTGTGTTGGCGTGACGACCTGTTCGACAGCTTACTGTTCGGAGAGCACGTCATTTTCATCACGATGCGCCCCCCGGCAGCTATTTCTCCATACCTTAGACGTACGAGATTTTATGGAGTCGCTATGTGTGACTTCAAGATTATTGATCATCATTTGATTGCAGCATTGGTTGAGAGATGGCGGCCAGAGACACACATTTTTCATCTTCCAGAGGGGGAGATGACCATTACTTTAGAGGACGTCATCTACATGCTTGGTTTGCCCATCCATGGACAGGCAGTTACGGGTGCCACTAGTGGCAACTGGGCTGTCGTCATACAGCGACTATTAGGCATTGATGTCGTTGGCGTACGAGGTGTCCTCGTGGGTTCGCGATTGCGCATGACATGGCTTGATGAGCATTTCACTGTCATTCCTAATGACGCAGATGAGGAGACGCTCATTAGGCATACACGTGCATATATTCTGCGACTACTCGGAGGCATGTTATGCGTCGACTACTCCACCCTTTTGGTACACATGATGTACCTCCCATTACTTGAGGATCTTGATCATACAGCTACATACAGTTGGGGATCCGCTGTATTAGCACATCTGTACAGATCCCTTTGTACCAGTTGTCAGGCAGATGCACATCAGATTGCTGGTTGTATAGCTTTAATACAGATGTGGGCCTGGGAGCATTTTCCACGAATCGCTCCTCGAGCTATCGCACCTCTTGCAGCAGAGCTATTTCAGGATTGTCCTCGTGGACGATGGTATGTTTACTTCATTACTTTCATTTATTTAGTACTTCTGTTTTTTTTATCAACTTACTGTGTATTGCTATTTTGTATCCAGGTGGAGTCAGTCTCAGAAGCATGCACACACACCGAGACATAGTGTGCACAGCTTTCGACAAATATTCGATGCATTAGTGCCAGCTGATGTAAGTCAAGCAGTAATTTTTTATATTTCGTTATCACTATTTTGTGTTCTTACAATATAATCTTACTAACATTATCTTGCTAATATGTCACTTACTTTTTGAGTTTACATTTCAGGTTTCATGGACTCCATATACAGGTTATGTATATGCATCACTTCCACCATATTGCACAGCTATGATTGGAGATCATGCTGCAGTGGTGTCACTCATCCACTTCCATATCATTGAGTGGCACCAGCCCGATCGGGTCATGCGCCAGTTCGGTTATATACAACATATCCCGATGGCACCAGGACAGCCAGAGGGGTTGCATTCGATTGTACTTACAGGTAGACAATCGACGAACTGGCGGCAATTTCATGCATCTCATATTGAGCTGTGGGACACGCGTGCCCGATATGGTATTTCTCGATATGGATATCCCACAACACAGTAGCAGTTATCTGCCCAGGGGGATTATGCAGATTGGTATCGACGTCATACCATCATGCATCTTACACGTCAGGAGATTGGCATTCAGCAGATGGTAAACTTATTAAGATATATTATATTTGTTTAACTCTTTTATGGTATTGATTTGAATGTCATTTCATTTTCAGACAGACAGCATTGATCATTTTGCACATATCACACATCCTCAGGAGGAGACTTATATTAGACGTGATGTAGTTCATCGAGATGTGTTGGCTCTCTACGACCATCTCCGGATGATACGAGACAGTTTTTATGACGAAGAGCCATAGGTATATCCTGATCCATATCCTCCAGCTGGAGCTCCTGAGGGTGAGGGTGATGATGTGTCTGCTATGCCTGCTGATGACGATGTACCGCCACCACCGCCGCCAGCTGAGAGACGGAGACGAGGACCTCGGGAGGGGCAGAGGCGGCGAGATAGACATCCGAGAGCACCTCCTGCAGATGTGGCAGCACCACATAGAGATGATCCTGTCCAGCTTATTGATGAGGTTGCACAGCAGGAAGACGTTTATAGACCACATCTATCATCTCCGATGACTACATTTATTATATTTATTACATTTATAACTTTTATTATATTTATATAGTTATTATATTTGTGTATTTACTATATTTATAATTATATAATTATTATATTTTTGTTTTTACTATATTTATATATTTATCATAATTATTATATTTATAATTATAAATTTATTATAATTCTCTAATTAATATTATATTGAATATATAATAATTATAAATATAATAATGATAATAAATATAAAATTATCTAATTATATTAAATGTAACATAATAAATATAATAAAATAAAATAAAAAAAAAGTATAGCGCCACTTCAAGTGGCGCTATTCAATTCTTTGAATAGCGCCACTTCAAGTGGCGCTAAACGCACGCATTTATCTAAATAATTTCTACCTTATCCCATTAAAAAAAAAAAAAATTTAACCCCCTCTGCTAAATTCGCCCCCAAACAGTGCCCTTGCGTTGGTCTGTAGCTACTTGCAACTCAACAGAACAAGTGGCCTGCTAACTCCCCTTGAAATCGGCGTTCTCAATAGACCAAACTTTAAATCACGAACAACTTCCTACCAAACCTCCGCTTGAACCATCACTATCGGCAATCAATGAAATCATAAATCATATTCGGATTCGAAACAATGATTCTTCGACAGTAGCAAAGAAGCTTCAGATCAGCCATCGTCTTCAACAGGTTTGAGCTTCTCGGTAGCAAAATCGTCAGGTTGCTTCAACTTCATCCATCTTGGCGGAATCTAAGTGCGACTTCGATCAGAATCGGCTGGATCTTCGTTTTCGGCTTCTTCGCAAAGCTTCAGAATCGCATCCGGCGGCATAGATCGATTTAATCCCAATCTTGGCGTCAGTCTCCCTTCGTTCTTTGGTTTCGATGCTCGGCCCTGGCAGTGCGCTCGGAGAAATGGCTACAGACCCAAATTGCTATGTGAGTTAGGGTTTCGGGAACGTTAGGTTGAGAGGGAATTCAGGTACGTGAGGTGTGGCCACCAAATCACATACGTGGTCCCCATTTAAAAATAAATAACCGGTTAATTAATAAACAAAATAATGAAATGACAAAAATTGTAAAAGAGTTATAATTTATAGTTACTAAATATTCAATTATTTAAAGGGAATAATTTCAATACTAAACTCAATTTAAATATAAAAATAAATACATAGAACACAGAATTAAATAATAACCAAAGAAATATTAAAAGACAACAATTTAACATTTGATAAAATGAAACCAACATTAATTAAATAATTAAAAGAACAAAAAATGATTATTAAAACAATAAAACAAACATTATTATAAACAACTTCATTAATTTACTAAATCTATTATAAATTAACCATTAAGTGATAACTAACCAAATAAATGTCATTAAAAGCATTAAAAACACAATTAATCAACAAGAGTGATGTCGAAAAAAACACCAATTTGAGTCCACGTCAAATTCCCCCAGACTTAAGATGCTTCTTGTCATCAAAAAATCACTTATATCAATTTTAGTAGAAAATAATATATATCAAGAGTGAAAAACCAGAATGTCACAAAGAATTAGTCCTTAAAAATATTTCCTTGCATGGACTCTCTCAAGTTGAAATAGTGATTTCCCACTTAAAATTGAATGGTTTCAGTGAAAAATTGGTTTCCTGTTTTACAAAAATGATTGACTTTGAAAATTTTGAAAATAATTAAACAGAATTCAGTTTTCATCCAATTAGAACTTCCAAACTTCTCTTTATCTTCAAGTGAATCAACATACATAGTTAAAAGGCATAATAATTAGACTCTCTACTTGTACGAGCAAGTTTAATAATTACAAAGAAGCATAAATTACTCATCCAAAAACTTAAAAAATTTAAGAATGAAAGAATAATGGTTCAACCTAGATTAGTATTTTTGTAACGCGCTACAGGAAAATAACCTATTAGTGGCGGTTTAAACAACCGCTATATGCTTTGGCGGTGGTTTTAGGAAACCGCCGCTAAATTGCGCATCAGGAAACTATTAGCAGCGGTTATATCCGTTTCGCGGTGGTTTAAATGAATCTTCATAGTTGCCTCATTTCGCGGCGGTTCTGGTTTTTTTAGCGGCGATTTTACGGCCGGGGGATCTCCTTTTATTTGCGGCGGTTATAACCGCTGCGAATATAACACACCCCCTCCCCAGAAAAGTGCCGCTAAAATAATCAAAATCGTCGTGGAATACACGCGGATGATGGACACTGTAGCGGCGGTTTTAACCACCGCTATGAGAAAAATATCTATATTTAGTGGCGGTTAAAACCGCCGCTACAATTTTACCAGTTTCATTTAGCGGCGGTTTTAACCGCCGCTAAAAGCTGATCCGGGAAAAAAACCAACTCTGCATTCCCTGCACCAATGCCCTGAAAAACAAACCATTCCAGGAATACGAATAGTCTAACAGAATACATACTAGTCAATATGAAAAGTGATGCTTAACTAAGCACAATCAAATGCATCTTTCAGTAAAGGAATGCAAATAAACACATCACATGGTCATTAGACCTTTAAACAAAATTATAAACAAGCATGTCTGTCATAATTCATGAAAACAATGTCAAGCCTAGATTCAACCTATTCCATCCATACCAATTCCAACCCTGACATAACACTTCATATCAACATACATCCCACTTGTTTGGTAACTCTACAACAGGGATTCCCATGATTGGGTTTAGATTCTATGAGCCTTGTTGGCATGTAAATTTTTCCAATGCCTTCATTATGCTCCAGATATAATCAAGTAATTCAGTCTATCATCACACCCAACCCATGATGCTCGAGTTCATCCCATCTTTCTCGTACATCCTATTCACCCTTGTGAATAAAAAACCCACCCTATGGTGATGTGAATGACACCCTTTGGCAATAACAATCAATGTAAGCATAGTAGGAGAACAACCATTCCATCCCAAGAATGATGTCAAAACCATCATCTCGAGGAAAATGAGGTCCCATACGAGGTGACACTAACTTATATCAAGGTCCACTCCCTAAACTAACATAAATTCTCTAATCAAATCCCCAACAAAGTTTTGAGTGTCATCACTTCATAGGAAAACTGAATGTCGAGCCCAAGGATCTCCACAACATGCACAAATATGATGGAATGAGAAGCACCTATATCAAAAAAATTAGATACTAAAGTGGAAGCTACCAAAATAGTACCTCTCACTATAGAAGGTCCAACACTCTATTCCTCACATATTGGTCTCACTTTATACAATTATACTGATATGTGGCCCTAATATATAGCCTAGATACCTTGAGCAGGTCCTCTATGCTAGTGATGTAAGTCTTGTGTCTGGATGCTTTGACCATGACCACCACTTCAGACTGATCGATTGGCCAAACAATATCTCCCCTCATAACATGAAGCTGATTTCCCCACTCCTAAATGTGGAATTATTGCAGACACTCATTCACTGATACTATAGGAAAAGATCTACAAAAATCCTATAGATGGCTCATCCTACTGCAATCTCGACACTCAACTTGATTACTATCACACAGTCTCCCCATGTATCCCTGCCTCCCACACCAATGATAGAAAATATAATTACCAACACTAATGCTCTAGAAATTATTCCCTTAATGATAGGTCACAAAGTGTCACTTCCTTCCACCAAACACTTTTCCATTGGGTCAACAAACTGAACTACCCTGCTTTGTGTCCAAACCTTACCTCAAGTTATGTTATGTAATAAGAACCCGATTTATTTTTGATATAGTGGACTACCAAAATACATTCACCTATGATCAAACAACATGATTGTGCCCGAACGCGAATCATATCACCCTAGATGGATCATCCATAAGACAAATATGCACAAAACCTAAAATCTCGTAAAGTGAGTCAAACACTCCATAACAAACATAGAACCATACTCTAAATGCATAAAATCTTTGGCCCTTTCAGTCCTAAAATTCTATGGAAAAAATACTCATAAAAAATGAATCATAAAAATTGAATCATCACAATAAAGAATCGACATATATGGTGCATATCACACTCGAGAAATCAAGACATGAAAGGAAACATTAGAAATCAATAAAATGCATAAATGGAAACATGAGAAATCAAGAAAATGTTAGGTCATGAAATTTTTTGGTGGAAACTATATGCCACACATGATACATATACAAACCAATTGTTCCCATATGTGTCCAACACATCAAGAATAAAACTACTCACAGTCCGATGATGAACACGTATCGTCACCCTCTCCACCTCCATCTCCACTTTCTGCTGTCACCTGTAATAACATTATATTGAAAATTAAATACTGTTGCATATTTATATTTAAACTTAAAACCAATGGAAGTTTGAAAACTAATTGATTTTGATTTTTTTTTATTTACCTGCTTACCACCAATCGATTCACTACCACCAGAGGCATATATGCTCATCTGTTGATGTATATCAGTCATTACTTTCTGCAAAGCGGATATCTGAGCCCCCTGGTCTTGAAATGTGGTTCGTAGAGAAGCAATATCCCTCTGAGCATCTTCAGGTATGGACTGACTATAACTAGGAGTAGATGCAGCTGGAATCCCTAGTGGCATGCCAAAGACCTCAGATGGTACGAGTCTGAAATCCATCCCACACACTCTACCAGGATGCTCCTTCCCTAGGACTTTAACAACCGGGTCATCCTGGGATACTGAGTAGGACTACCCAGGATTGACATCCCATAGTTCTTTAATTTTTACCTTTAAATCAAATATCAATATATACTAACACAATAAAAACTGATAATAAGTTATTATAATAAAAAATTGACTTCATACCCCAACTTCTTTTGCAGGCTCATTAACAAAACTTCCATCTGATTTTTTTGTGAACATCCAACCACACTTCAGTTCGGGATGCTTTGTGCCCTAAACTCTGTGACTGCATTAAGCAAAGATAAATCAACAATTTAATATATTAAATAGATAATATTTTCTTATAAATATTTAAACTAATGAAAATATTACTAGAGTCGTTCGACTTCTAGAAAAGCTTTTTGACCCCGCAGTGTGAGGGATGACTTACTTAGCCTGGTTTGATGCATTCTGTCTTGAGAGATCCTGAAATAAATAAAATTCAATTTAAAAGTAATGTATTCAATGTCATATCCTCTTAATATACATGTATAAATGTAAAATGAGGATAATATAATAATATATATTTCAATACCATCCGCTTCTCATCACGATTTCTGTCAACAAAAACTTTCCACTGTTCTTTCGGTACCCCACTGGGTAGCTTCTCATACATTTGTTGCACGGTAAACTAAGTATCATTGAAATCACACCACAATCTCCATTTTAAGTCTTTACTTTTCTTACCAAGATTTTTCAACATCCACTTTCTTGCTATCACATCAGAAACCGTAAAGTGGAAGAACATCTGTATACAGAAATTCATTTTAAACATATTAGTAACATGACATTAAATTAAACCATAATGTATTACAATTACCTTTATTTGGGAATCAAAAACTTCATTTTTTCAACTTGGAGGCATATGTCTCCAATCATCATAAGAAATAAGTAGGGAAATGGGATCTGCTTCCAGTTGGCCTAGAATATGGCCAAGTAACCCCACGACGTCATCCGTAGGGACCCCAAATAAATCAAATGGCACGACTATCTTCTCTCCATTCATATTCCAAGCATCTAAACTTTTTATATTTTTCTCCACAGTTTCATTTTTTCATCTTCAATGAGAAAACAATTAGTTTAAACAAAATGCAATAAATTTATTTATATTAAAATTTTTACCTATGACAATGACCCTCCAGTATGCCCGTGATAAACTGGAAGGGGCGTGCTGCCGCTCCACTGCTGAGGCTCCTGAAGGGAGAGTATATGACTCAACCTCTAATGGGATACCCACATAGGATGTGAGAGATGGTTTAGGGGGAGATGGTGTTGGGGTGTAGACAGCTGGTGGCTCAGATGCCGTGGGGAGGGAGACAAATGGATCGTCATCTGTCGCAGTAGTAGATGAAATAGTGTACCGCTTCCTCCTTGGCATTCCTATCATTTAATCAAATAAAATTAAGTTCAAAATATATATTTCAAAAAAATTATGAAGAAAAAAAATTAAAAATGATAATAGATTCCTAGTACTAACAAACAACATATATATAACAATGATAATGAATGACTGCACAAATGAAATAAGTGGTTACTGAATGAATAAATAACTATACATACAATCATTTTACCCTTCAATCATGCCGATTTATTGCTCCATTACTTCATCCAATTCATTTATCCTTGCTATACTAATATTTTCAATATCATGATGGACAAATAATTATGCTTCTTGTTGTTGATGAGATTCAATTTTAGAGGTCAAATCTTCCACTTCATCACCCATATCATACAAATCTCTTTGTATTACGTGAGAAACTACACTCCACCCTTAATACACAACATCATTGACATAATATGACATTTTTTATTGAGATGATAAGATATATGGATCATGCAGTTCATGATCACCAGCATCCATCAAGCGAGAGAAGTTCACAAAAGTAAATTGCAAGGAATCTCTTTTAACACCTCTGATAATATCGACCCAATTTAATTTGAATAAAACAACAGAAAAATGCCTATGGTAGTTCAATTCAATAATATCAAGCATCTTTCCATAGTATCCCACTTTAGCAAATGTAAATATACCACTATTCTGTGTTTTCAAACCCACTTCTTGATCGACTGTATGAAATCTAAATCCATTCACATTGTAAGCATTAAACTTTATAACTTGTTTTATAGGACCTCTAGCAAGAAACTTCAAATATTTAGACAACTCTGATCGAGTATCGGTATTCATGATCTAAAAAAAGAAATATAATTTATTAGATCTACAAAATGTATGTGTCAAACTAATATTCATATTTATTGCAATATTTATGAACTTACACGTCGTTCAAACCATTCTACATGATCTTTATTCACAACTTTCATTATATCTTTCTCATTTCATGTTCAGCCTCTCATTCGTCTCTTTGTTTTTATCCTCAACTCTTCAATAAATGGATCTTAAATTTCACTATTCAGCAGCACATATCTGTGTGCCTGTAATAATTCCAATTCTGTCAGTGTCACATTTGAGGTCCTCCCAACTGATCGGCCAATAGAAGGAAATATTTTTGATTTCTGATGTATTTGAGATTGAGTTGATGTGTCGTCAACATTTCCAACTCGATTAAATCTTGTCTCAATATCATCCAAGTATTTGGAACAAAAGGTAAGACACTCCTCATCCAAATAGCCTTCAAGGATAGAGCCTTCTGGTTGAGATTTATTTCTCACGTATGCTTTCAAATGCCCAAGATATCTGTGAAATAAAATAATCATAATTATGAATTTATTTAAATGAAAAAAAATGTTTACTTAACTGAAAAATATATAAATAAAATACCTCTCAATTGGATACATCCATCGATAATGAATGGGGCCTCCTAATTTAGCTTCCTCAACCAAATGCACAGTTAAATGCATCATGACAGTAAAAAACGATGGAGGAAAGATCATCTCCATTGCACAAAGGGTCAATACAAACCTCTCCTGGTGGTTGTCAAGCTGAAATGGTTGTAGAGATTTCTCACATAATTTCCTGAAAAATGTGCAGAATTGGAGTGCAACTGCAGTAACTTTTTTAGGTAATAACATACGCAATGCCAATGGTAGTAACTGTTGTAACAAAATATGTGAATCGTGACTTTTCAATCAATGTAACTTATGATTCTTCAAGTCAACACACCTCGAGATGTTACTCGAATACCCATCAGATACCTTCACGTTCTTTAAAATTCTAAGGAATGTATCTTTATCCCTATTTTTCATTACAAAAATTGTCGGAGCAAACTTTTCATTCTCATCTGGCCAGAGATCACATTTTATGTTAATTACTTGTAAGTCTTTATGAGCATTGAGATGATCTTCCGACTTTCCATGCTCATTAAGTAATGTGAAAATCAAATTGTCACAGACATTATTCTCAATATGCATCACATCAAGATTTTTCCACAACAAATTAAATTTCCAATATGAAAGTTTGAAGAATATACTTTTTTTTCTTCCATTGTTGCATTCTGATTTCACTTGACGATGCACTTCGAACCCGTTTTTCGCTATCATTCAAATGATGAACCTTCCCAAATTCTGTTTCAACATTTTCAAGTTGTTTCAATATTTTAGAACTAGTTAACAACTTTGGAGGTGGTCTACGATCAATGAAACCATTAAATTTTGATCTGTTCAGCCGAAATCTATGAGATGCGTGAATAAATCTTTGATGGCACAAGAATCACCATTTTCTACTATGAGATAGCCGTTTGGGCTCAAAATCAAAGTTACAAACGGGATAATCCAAACCCGTTTAAGTTTTCCAACTAGATAAATTCCCAAGCCCAAGGAAGTCATTAATGGTCCACATTAAAGCAGCAATCATTTTGAACATTGTTTTAGAAGAAGCATCAAATGTCTCAACACCGTTGCTCCATAAATCCTGCAATTCGTCAATCAAAGGCTGTAAGTATACATTAATATCATTTCCAGGAATTTGTTTTCCAAGAATAATCATCGAAATGATAAAAGATGTTTGTTGCATACACATCCATGGAGGCATATTGTAAGGGATCAAAACAACTGGCCAAATTCTATAACTGGTACTCAAAGTCCCAAATGGGTTGAATCCATCGGCAGCCAATCCCAATCGAAAATTCCTAGGATCAGCTGAGAAATATGGATGTAATGAATCAAATGTCTTCCACAATTATGAATCTCATGGATTTCTCATTAACCCATCATTTTTATTATCTACAGAATTCCACTTCATGTGTTCGGCGGTTTTCGATGACATGAATAATCTTTGCAATTGAGGCTTCAAATGAAAGTAATGCAAAACCTTTGTAGGTGTGTTCTTTTTCTTCTTCTCCATGAAATTATGTTGATTCAGACTTCCAACATCACCCTTTGACTTCCATCTAGAAGAAGAACATTTTTTTCAATTCTGTCTACTTGGTTCCTCTCCCCAATAAAGCATACAATCATTGGGACACATGTATTTTTTTATAATTCAGACAAATCCTGTTAACAACTTTTTTTATATCATAAAAAGACTTGGAGATTTTTGCTTTAGGAAATGCATCACGAATTAATTCCAATATCATGGAAATTTCCTTATTTGTAATTCCACATAGATATTTGGTATGGTATAACTTCAGCAGAAAAGAAAGATTTGAATATTTAAAACACCCACTATACAACTCTTGATTTCCATCGTCAACTAAATCATGAAACACATTTTCCTCAGTGAAGTTTTCTCTTACATTTGACTCTACAGAATAAAGAGGATTATCCAATGATATGTTACAATCTTGATCTGGTTGTTTTACAGTCTCAAAAACATCACTTGTCATGTTGCAATTTGTAGCACCCTCATCTGGTTGTTTTGTTATGTTTTGATGTTGATAGTGGTGTCTTACAGTGCCGAATGCATCATTTATGAGGTTTTTCATTTCATTTTCCATTGTCAATGAAGTTGAGACCTCCTTCTATGGATTAACATCGGTGCTCAATCTTTCTGTAACGTTCGATTCTCCATGCCAAATCCAACAAAAATATTGATCAGAGAATTTCTTCAGTATTAAATGTTCATAAACTTCACCTCTCTTCAACCATTTTCTAAATTTACATTTAGGACATGGAAATCTTATTCTCCCTTCAACGTAATGATTAGAAATTGAAAAATCTAAAAACTCCTTCAAACCCTTAATATACTGAGGTGCGTTCCTCGGTAATGTGATCCAGCTTTTATCTATGTATATCACAATGTGCCTACACAATATTAAAAAAAATTAAAACACATATTTACTACTAAATAGAGAAAGAGATTCATATATACGATAGTGTAAGATTATAGAAACATAATATAATAAAGATGATCCATTTATCATAAAGCAGGAATAATATAATTGTACTTATTTGAGGAGAATATTCTCAAGTTTATGTGCTATAGTGTAGTGAAATCCATACTATTTTTGATGTGCTCACATGAGGAACTGCACATGTTGGAGCTATATTAGATCTTAGATTCTTGGGATTAAGTATAATAAGGTCATTATTGGGCCTATAATGTTTGACATGTGCTTCCAAACTAGGCTTGGTGTGTATTTTGTTCCAGTAGAGTAGGCTTGGCATGAACTCGGGTTTGCGTGGATGTACTTTTGTGTTTCCTATGCACTTTTGATTGAGGTTTCTTGGTATCCATTTAAGTTTTTACTACACCAGTAGAGACTAGATTCAATGCATGAACATAAGTATCATGATTCATCACCATTAAACATTTTGACATAGTAAAGAGATATTACTATCCACTCATTTGTTAAATTCAATAAAAATTCTTATTTAATAAATTTAGTTCATTAGATCCAACTGGATTTATTATTTTCCATTACAATTCTTATATTTCCATCAAATTCTCCTCTGAGCATTAATCTAATCATCCCATAGTTTCCATTATCCCATAAACCAACATCAATACTCATCCCACGAGTTCAATGTCAATTACATTATCAATTTCATAATCATGGTATTCAATGATCAATCATAAGCTACCACAATGTGATACACTCAATAGGGCATATAGAAACTACAACAAGTAGTTAGGAACCAATACAATCATCCATTTGATAGCAATAAATCAAATCATTAGACAATGAATAAGAAAGATGGGAATAACCATCTCTAAATTGAAACATAAACAACCTATAAAAAAAACTTCACACAATAACCCAACAAACATGATAACACAACTCTCAACCTGAGGCATCTATTTCTATTAACCATATGATAATAAATGAAAAAAAGAGATCCCCTCACTTAACAAACACCATCCTCCACTTTTTTCCATCAAAACCCCAAACATAAATCTTAAAATGCCTCTACCACCCTAGAGCACACATATAAAGAATCAAAAGTATTTTTATCATCAGAAACACAAGGGGAAACTATGTCCATAAAAAAATTGTTAAAATCCTTTAGAAACCAATAATAGACTCACCTATCTCTAAATAATTATTTCCATAACCAACCTGATCATTACCAACTTGAATTAATAGATTCATTATGCATAGGTTTAATATTAATTGTTTTAACAAGTTTTATATTCCTATGTGAAATTTATATTAGAAAGTTTATGTTTCTAAATTTTTAATATTTTTTTAATCAGATTGTTTGTAAGTATGTTTTGTAACTCTGATTTATTAGATGAATTATAAGTTTGATACCTATACTCTAATCATTAGACAATCTCTGAGTCTGATTAATTTAACAAATGTGGTTTGGGTTTTATGTTAGTTTAGTTTTTTAAATAGAAATTCACCCCCACACTCTTGTTTCTATCATATAATCTTACAATAAATTTTTTTCTACATCGATTAGATTTAAAATAATTGAAAATTAATTTAATTAAACCATATTGAAAGGAACCAAATCTAAATGAACAAAATAATATAGAACTAAAGACATGTAATACTCATTGAATATATCTAAATAATACAAGACTGGATAAAAATATATGTAAAAGAAATGACTCGAACCATATTTAACATTCCAAATCTAACATAATTAGAATTGAAAAAAACAAATAAAATTTAATTGAATTTAACAGAAGTGAACAAAATTGACCCATACAAAACTAAACCTAACAAAACCAAATCAAAATTAATTTAGTCAAAATGAAACACAAAAACCTATATTGACATGTATTGATCCAAAAAAATAGATCTAAATCTAATTATTCAATATTCGGTGTCCCCTCAGATCTATTTTACCAAACTAAAATACAATGACATGTCCAAAAATAGGAAATAAATATGAAATATTTGTAATAAATTGATCTAAAAAATATTAAAACCAACCAAACCTAACCTGTAACACCCTAATCATCCACGATACGATTCTCTTTGAATAATACAGCAGCGTGTGTTGTACGCAACTTCGAGTTCTAACACACACCACAATCAATCAAACTAGCCATTATGTATAGTAATACCCACTTTTTGAAATTTTATAAATTTTATCATTCAAAATGAACTTCATTTTTGGATTCGGAATATCTAAATTAGCCTAGGGTGAATTTTTGTTATTTTTCTGAAAACATTCAATTTTTGATGAATAATGAAAAAAACACCGAGTTATAGTTTAAAACCAAATTTTTATTTAAATAATTATTTATTTTATTTAAATTTATTTTAGGTAAAAATAGATACATAATACCTATATATGTTCAATGTAATTCATTGGAGTTATTTTAGAATAATTTTAGATATATAAAAAATGTTCTTGAACTTTTCACCGTCTTTTACCCACCTCCTAGAAGAATTTGGAAATTCACATAAAACTTATTTTTACCGATTCCATGAGTGAAATTTTGAAAATATGAGAGACACTGTTAATATCAAGGAGTAAAATGTGGTTCAGTAATATAAAAATAATTTTTGTTGAATAGTAATATTTTACTTTTATTTACCACGGTTAAAAGTAAATAGGGTAATTAAGGGTAAAAATGATATTAATATAACCCTAACACATGTACTAATTATATTGGACAAGTGTATCTCGACCAAAAACAACCTTAGGAATAAAATATTATCATTTAGGTCCACTTGGATTAGATTAGGACATTTATTATTATTTAATTCAAAGAAGAGTTAAAAGAGTTAAAATCAAAGTTTAATAAATAAAAAAACATTAATATAGGGTTATACATAATATAAATTAGATTATAAATATTCATTAGAAATATAAAAATATTTCATACATAATGGTATTTTATTTATAATTTTTATACATTAAATAATTTAATTTAATTATGACACAATGATGATGCAGTAATTACCTTATTAGTAAAATATTAAAATAATTGATATTATAAATACCCAAATAAATATAATTTGAGACTTTTAATGAATTCTATGAATTTTATAGGTTACTATGATATGTTAGGGTTGATTAAATGAATTTTATTAGAATTAATAATGTTGTTATGACTTTAACAAAAATCAATTATTAAATAGTGTCAAAATTGACATAAATGAGTTTTTAAAACAAATATTATATTATTAATTCATATTCTATTCCTAAAAATATAAGGTTCATCCAAATGACTTATATAATGATAGGTGTATCATTAATGTACCACTTAGGGGTCTCTTGGATGTATATAGTAAGTTTATTAACTATATAATATAAAAATACAAAGTGACATGGTAAATGTCAAACTAATTAACTAAGAGTTAAAAATAAAAGATAAAGTTAATATAGTGACCCAAACCTATCTAAAATCTATTGGTTGAAATAATTTCGACCCATACCCACATTAAAATTTAAATAATACATTTTTTATCCATTATAAACCGAATATTAATTTATTATAAAATATTATTTCTAGCTTTTCCTAAGGTGACCCTCACCCCTCTTATAAAAGAACACCCCCCTTCTCTCAAATTCATACCCTCAAAGCCTTTTGGTTCGGCCAAACCCTGACCAAATATTCTCTAAACTTCTCTCAATTCGACCTAGAGGCCTTAGTTTGATCAGAAAGACAATCTAAGGAGCCCTTTTGATCAAATCAAAAGGAAGAACCCGAAGAAGAGGTAATGTTTTCACCACCCTCTTTCAAGTTCCTTTATTCTTCAAATTCTTATTTCTTTGTTATTTACATTATAAAATAATAAATCCAGTATCTTCTATATACTGTGATGTTATTATAAATATGGTACAACCATATTCAGTATTCTATCCATCATTTGAATGACATGTCACCATACATGCGTACGTACGGTTTACCGTCTCCATGTCGTGGTGTAATTGTTATTCAAAAAATTATTATTTGGATGGGTATAATAATGATGTGTAATTCATGTAAATAATAAGTATAACATGATAATTATTCTGTATATATGATATAGCATCCAATTATATATTATTTTAATAACAAAATAATGATATTGTCGCTCGTGCATACGTACGGACTAGCGTCTCCACGAACGCGATGAGATTCATTTCCCATCATATCCATTCAAGTATAATTCTCATTTGATGATTAAAAATAAATTTTAAGGACTTGATATCATTCTTTATATAAATATGATACAACCTACCCATAACAAACATGACTTATGTAACAAAACATATAAAAGAAAACGAGTAAGTTAACACCAAAAACGACGATAATACTAAGATATTATTAAGAAAACAATGTTAAAAGACCATATATGATATCATATTAATATTTATTATCCTTTTATAATTAAATAAAAATTATTTCACCATTATAAATGAGGCTAACCTACCGTCGACCAAGGAAAAATTACAAAGTAAGGGGTTTCTTATCTCACTTTTAATTTCACGAGATTTCCATTGTTCACCACTTATTTATTGCATGTGGTGTGTGTACTGACCATGATTGTATTAATTGTGTAATATACTTTAATTTATGGATATTTACATCATCGTTGTATTATCCTTCTTTCATGGGTGTATGTTTTGTAAGTTACCAAATCGATAAGGGTATTTGAAATTTCAATTTCCATTCATTCGGCTTTACGCATACTTCATTGATTATTTTACTCCAAGATTATGTGTGGAATCACTATTCATTTTCTTATGTCATAATTTCCACTTCCCTTTCTGTGTATATACTTTTTATACATATAATCACTCCATTGATAATTTCTCAAGTCATCGATATGTATTTGATAAGAGTAATTTTTAACTCATTCTCTATTTGTTGAGTTAAATATCCAATTCATTGGTGTTGTATTTACAAGAATATGCGTGAATGTACTCTCATTGATTTACACTGAACATCCAATCATATTGAGTGTATTTATATTTTTCACACATAATTATGTCATTGATTTATCCTTAACCTAAGGATATGGTCTTTATAAGAGACTTAATCTCAATTTACATCCCATTGAGACTTCATTGTTGTCATACACCAATTATATTTTATATGGTGTATATAATGTACTTTAACATAGTATATCATGAATACCTTTATTCTCATGATATTACAATGTTTTTATTACCTCAATTATCTGTATTTAAGTGTCTCTATTTTGGTTAGAAACTCTAACTAAAATATCATTTTTAAATGTTTTGAAGATTTATTTGTCTAAATATTTCTCATTAATGTACATGTTTTAAAAATGGTTTTAAGGATTTATTTATATGGACATTAAAGTTTTAAAATTAAAATTACTTTTAAAAGTTTGAAATTGGTATGGGACACTTTGATTCAAAAATATATTTTTAAATGGCTTTTTGATAAATAATGTGACTTTTAAATGATTTCAAGAAAAAGGGGGATATTTCTCTCTAATATTTTTGATGATTATTTTCATCTATGACAATATCCTTCATCATTCTCGATTGAGGTTAATCTGATACAATACAATCTTCCATATTGTATCGAATGAATTGTGTTTGATTGTGGATGCGCTATTTTTATACCATTCATGGTTTGTGGATAAAGTATTGACATTTCGTATGCTAGTTTTAATACGAATGTTTATGTTATGTTTCAAACTTTTAATATGAGGAATGCATTGGACTTAGTAAGTGACGGGTGGAGCCCGCTATAGCTCCTCGATGCATTGGTAGGTCTCATGAGACAAACTAGTGTCTTGGCACAAGGCCTTGACAAAATCTTATTTGTAGTCTTGGCACGAGGCCTTGACTGTGTGGTTATGATAGTCTGGCATTATGCATTCCATCATTATGAAAGTGGTTATTGATATTGCATATGGTTATTCGACTAGTAGAATATCCATGTGAATAAGTAAATGACATTATTTCATTTTATCTTTTCCATATTATGCTGAAGTTCAAGTTTAAAAGGCTTTTGTTTTAGTTATACATTGCCTTAAATGTTTATGCTTATCTATGAAAGTTTCTGCTATATTTTTATCCTTACTGAGCATCTGAGATCACCCCTTTCAATGTTTTATTTTTTCTAGGATGTGAAGAAGTAATTTATGAATGACCTGCAGGGATAGTATGAGGGGATATGAATACAAGATGTTGTTGTAGTTTTTTTTACTTTATAATGTAATGTAAGACTTATGAATATATCTAGTATTTCCAAGACTACTAAACTAATCAGTCTTTCGAGAATTGATCTTTTGTGATCATGCCAATGTTATGTAATAATGCACTAACTCTGGGTAACTGGGGTCGGGGCGTTACATAACCTTTACACAATTTCTAAAAAAAACTATTTATAACATGTACATATTTATTTCAAACCATTTGAAATAAAAAATTTAGAAACCCATTGCTCGTAAGATCATTTCATGGTCTAACCAATCAATTACAAGGGTATTTACTAAAACTACTAATTTTAAGACCATTAAAGCTCCACTCATATACACTGATTTCATAAATTTATTCCAATGAGTTAAAATTTTAAAAATCATTTTATATTAAAAACTATTTCATTGGATGAGTTTAACATAAATCATTACACTTGAATCATTAAATTTTTAAAAATAAACCCTCCTATAAAATTAACAGAACCATTATAAAACATTTAAATTGTCTAATTTTATATATTATAAATATTCATATTGACAATCACTACTTTAAAATGTATCACAATTTTTCAAATTAAAAAAAAGTGATCAAACAAACCATAAAAATTATGAACCAACCTATCAAGAGTAAAATTAAATTGAATCAAACTAAATACAATAAAACCTTAAATGAATTAAAGTGTAACAATATTTATGAAAATAATATAAATCTTATTTTATTTCATTTAAATACACCAAATTCAACTGAATAAAATGAAAAAATGTATGAAATTGAATTGAAATGAACCAAATCATATATATTCAATATTTCCAAACACTACTTTAACTAAAAAATACTAAATAACTGTAAATTGAAAAAAAAACAAAATAGACCAATACAAATTGATCTGAAAAAAACTAGATCGAACTAAAATAAACTATATTTACCCAAGATAAATTGAACTGATATGTTTTATTCATAAATAGAACAAAAAAAATATGAATTCAATGTAAACATGAAAAATTATCCTAAATAATACTTGCTCATAGTAAACTCACCGGGAGAAGGGGGGTCACGGGGTCGACAAGAGAAGGGGGGTTGCGGGGTCACGGGGTTGCGGGGGTTCGTGGGGTCGCGGGGGGTCACGAGGTCGTAGGGGGTCACGGGGGAGAAGGGGGGTTTCCGAGAGAAGGGGGGTCGCCGAGAGAAGGGGGTCGCGGGGGGTCGCCGAGAGAAGGGGGGTATCGGGGGGTCGTTGGGAGAAGGGGGTCATGGGGTTGTGGGGGTTGGGGGGAGAATTAGTGTCGGGGTCGGGGGGAAGGGTCGAGAGTGTAAAAAAAAGAAATGGTTTCACGGTGGTTTATTATAAACCATCGCGAAACCATTTTACAAAAAGGTTTAGTGGCGGTTTTGTGAACCGCCGTTACAAAACCACCGCTAAAGTCAATTTATGTTGTAGTGATGCCCTGACCCTAGTTACCCAGAGTTGGTGCATTATTACATAACATTGACATGATCATAAAAGATCAAGTCTCGAAAGACCGATCAGTTTAGTATCCTTGGAAATACTAGATACATTCATAAGTTTTACATTACATTATAAAATGAAAAACTACAAAAACATTGTTTCCATAGACCACACTCATATCCCCTCATACTATCCCTATAGGTGAGTTATAAAATACTTCTTTGCATCCTAGAAAAAATAAAACATAGAAAGGGGTGATCTCAAATGCTCATTAAGGATAACAATATAGTGGAAACTTTCATAAATAAGCATAAACATTTAAGGCAATATATAAGACTAAAAAAAGCCTTTTAAACTTGAACTTCAGAATAATATGGCAAAGATAAAATCAAATAATTCCATTTACTTTTTCATATGGATATTCTACTAGTCGAATAATCACATGAAATATCAATAGCCACTTTCATAATGATGGAATGCATAATGCCAGACTTCATAACCACATAGTCAAGGCCTTGTGCCAAGACTACAAATAAGATTTTGTCAAGACCTTGTGACAAGACACTAGTTTTTCTCATGAGACCTATTGATGCATCGAGTAGCTATAACGATCTCCACCTGTCACTTACTAATTCCAATGCATTCCTCATATGAAAAGGTTTAAACATAACATAAACATTCATATTAAAACTAGCATACTAAATGTCAATACTTTATCCATAAACCATAAATGGTGTAAAAAATAACACATCCACAATCAAACATATCAAAAAACCTTCAATACAATATGGAAGTTTTGTATCATAATAAATCAACTTCGAATAAGCTTAAAATCCATCAAAGGATGTTGACATAGATGAAATCAAAACAATTTTTAGAGAAATATCTCTTTCTATTTTGAAATCATTTAAGAGTCACATAATTATAAAGAAAAAATTTATTTTGAAAATATTCTTATAATCTTTTAAGGGAAGCTTTGACGATGTTATAACGGTGGAAAATTGCCGCACCGATCGTATAAGTTAAAAAAAATTCTTACCTTAATTTTGTCGAAAAGGTCATAAAGTACCTTGTTTGGAAAACGACGAAAAGATTACTTTCCAAACATATAAGGTAAAAAAGGGTACAAATTAATTTAACCCATTTCCTAGTAAATAGTAAAAATGTTTTGAAATACATTTTTAAGAAGCATGGATGTGGATGATAAAGAGGTCCCAGTAGATAATTACGTATAAACAACCTCTGATAATGAAGAGATTGTGAAATTAACCCTTACCTTGTTATTTTCCTTGGTAGATGGTAGGTTAAACTCTAGTATAATGGTGAAATCATTGTTATTAAATTATACAAGAACCATATACATTAATATGATATCATATATGATCTTCTAATATTGCTTTGTTAATGATATTTTATTAGTATCATCGTTTCAGGTGTTAACTGATTCGTTTTCCTTTATATGATTTGTTACGTAAGTAATGTTTGTTGTGGATATGATGTATCTTATTCATATTCAGAATGATATTAAGTATTTAAGCATTATTTTTAATCATAAAATGAAAATTATTCTTGAATGGATACGATGGGGAATGAATCTCATCGCGTTCGTGGAGACGGTAATCCGTACGTACGCACGAGCGACAATATCATTCTTTTGATAATAAAATAATATATAATTGGATGGTATATCATATATACAGAATCATTATCATTTTATATTTATTATTTAAATCAATTATACATCATTATTATACCCATCCAAATAATAATGTATTAAATAACAACTACACCACGACGTGGAGACGGTAAGCCGTATGTATGCACGTATGGTGACTTGTAATTCAAAGGATGGATAGAATAATGAATATGGTTGTACCATATTTATAATAACATCATAGTATATAGAAGATACTGGATTTATTATTTTATAATGGAAACAACAAAGAAAGAGGAAGTGGAAGAAGAAAGGAACTTGAAAGAGGTGATGAAATATTTACCTCTTCTTTGGGTTCTTCCTTTTGATTTGATTAAAAGGGATCTTTAGGTTGTCTTTATGAATAAAGTAAGGCCTATAGAATGAAGGTATAATATTTTATAGAATATTTTGGCAGGGTTTTGGCTGAGTCAAATGGCTTTGAAGGTGTGAATTTGAGAGAAGGGGAAGTGCCCTTTTATAAGAGTGGTGAGGGGCACCTTAGAGAAAGATTGAAATATTATTTTATAATAAAATCATTTTGGGTTTCTAATGGCTCAAAAATGATTTATTTAGAGGAAAAGGTGTGGATAGGTCAAAAACCACTCAACCAATAGGTTTTAGACAGGTTTGGGTCACTATATTAACCTTATCTTCTAGATTTAACTCTTAGTTAATTAGTTTGACATTTACCATGTCTCTTTGTATTTTTATATTATATGGTTAATAAACTTACTATAAACTTCGAAGAGAACCTAAAGTGGTTAATTAATTAAATATATAATATTATTTAATACCTTTGGATGAACCTTAGATTTTTAGGAATATTTTTTTTAAACTAAGATTTTTAGGAATATAATATTAATTAATAATATAATATTTGTTTTAAAAACTCTTTTATGTCAATTTTGACACTATTTTCTATTTTGTTTTCGTAAAATTCATAACAGCATTATTACTTCGAAAAAAATTCATTTAATCAACCCTAACATGTCATATTAACCTATAAAATTATTGGAATTCATAAAAAGTCTCAAATTACATTTATTTGGATATTTATAATATCAATTATTTAATATTTCTTTAATAAGGTAATTACTGCATCATCATTGTGTCATAAATAAATTAAATTATTTAATGTCTAAAAAATATAAATAAAATACCATTATCTAGGAAATTTTTTTATATTTCTAAGGAATTTTTATAGTTGAATTTATCTTATGTGTAACCCTATATTAAAAATGGTTTAGTTATTAAACTTTGAATTTAACACTTTTAACTCTTCTTTGAATTAAATAATAATAAATATCCTAATATAATCCAAGTGGACCTAAAGGATCATATTTTATTCCTAAGGTTGGTTTTGGTCGAATTACACTTATACAATATAATTAGGACACGTGTTAGGGTAATAATAATATCATTTTTACCTTTAATTTCCCTATTTACTTTTAACCATGGTAAATAAAAGTCAAAAGTTACTATACAACAAAAATTATTTTCATCTCATTGAGCCACATTTTACTTACTGATATCAACCATGTCTCTCAGATTTTATAAATTCAACTCACAGAAGCGGTAAAATTAAGTTTTATGTAAATTTACAAATGCTCATAGGAGGTGGGTAAAAGACGGTAAAAAGTTCAATAAAATTTTATATATCTAAAATTATTATAAACTGACTCCAATGAATTACATTGAACTTATATAGGTATTATTTATCTATTTTGACCTAAAATAAAATTAAAATAAAATAAATAATTATTTAAATAAAAAGTTAGTTTTAAACAATAACTCAATGTTTTTCACTATTCATCAAAAAATGAAAGTTTTCAGAAAAATACCAAAAAATCACCCTAATATAATTTCGATATTATGAACCCAAAAATGAAGTCTATTTTAGAATATAATATTGATAAAATTTTAAAAAGTGGGTATTACTATTCATAACGGCTGTTTGATTGGTCGTGATGTGTTAGAATCTTGAAGTTGCGTACAACGCAAGCTATTGCATTATTCAAAGGGAAACGTATTATGGAAGCTTAGGGTGTTACAATTTTCATTTCATAGCCCATGTAGATGCATATCTTATAAGTTTAAGTCAAACCAAAAAGTTCAAAGCTAATAATAGTTATATAACATTCATCCAAAAATTTTACCGACAATGAATTATTTTAAAGGGGAAATAAAAATGATGTGCTTAGTTAAATCCATGGAGTAATTGAGATTAACCATTTCACAATGACATCACAATATTAAAACTCAAGATAAATTTTTAGCCACTTAAAATGAAGGTAAAAGCATGAAAAATAACCAATTTTGAAAAAATTTAAGGGGTTTTGATGGGTTATACATTAAATCACATTTTAGCTCATTTAATAAGACTCTCTCCCCCACACTTAAAACCAAAATTTTCCTCAAAGTTGAATTCAAAAGTGAAAGAAAAAATTAGGAATTTAGGTTCAAAACAGATTTTCAATACTGTATAATAATGAAATGTTTTAAGGGTCACATGGATTCAAACAACATGTTTTCCACAAACTTCCAACACTTTTCAAAAACATAATTTAAAAAAGTACATGCTTTAACATCATACTAGAATAAATGATTTTCAATTTGGATCAAACATATAGCATATTAAATAGTTAATTCCAAAACAAGAAAAAATAAATAGGGTACTAAACATGGTCATAGAATTAGTTTAGAATAATTTTCAATAGAAAATATTCAAGCAAGCCTAACATCCCAATAAGTTATAGTCAACGGATTGAAACAAAATCAACAAGGGGAATCACCCCCCACACTTAATTTAAGCCATGAGAAGATTTTTGAACATCAGAATAAAAAATTAAAGTACTAGGGAAACATGTAATGATTTTAGAAAAAATATATTCATGAAGAATGAAAGTGAAAACTCCCCTAAAATTTATTACTTTGTTTCCTAACAATTCAGATAAAAAATCACTCTCCTTAGGAATTTTATCTACACTTGTTATCTTCTATGGAAGTACCTTTAAATTTCAAACATATAAATCATTAAGCATGTACATTGAGAATAAAAATAGATGAGACCTAAGAAAAGGTTAGAGTGTTCGACAGAAAGCACCAGACCAAGTGAGAAGCACAAGAGAGTGAAAATGCACTAACTAGGCTGATGAGGATTTTTTATAACTAAAAATAAAAGAAAAAAATGAAAGAAAAAAAATATTCAGTCATGGGTTTCCTACCTTGAAACATTGGATTTATAGTCCTTAATCAGACTTCCTAGAAAATAATCATAGTCACTGGGTGGATGTGGTTTCCATAATAGGAACTGCCACATGTGTTTTTACAATTTATTTTTAGTTATAAACTCAGTTTGATTGGATCCTAACATTCTAGGGATTAAACCAAGTTACCTAGTAACTTCCACCATTCCTTCAGAGAGCCTATTGACAAAGATACAAGGCGGTTTTCCACATTTTTTGTAAAAACCTTCTCGCTGTCCATTCCAGAATTCACGACAGAAGTGATCCACTTCAAGTCATTTTGATGTGGCAATAGAATAAAGGGATCTTAAAAGGATTTATAATAACTCTCAATATTTTCCTTACTAAAATCACCCTCAAATTTCTAAGAAAAAGTGGTGATAATAGTTGAGTTTTGAAATTCTATTTGAGGAATAGATTCTTCAATTCTAGTTTGAAAATTTTGCGATCCATCTGAAGCCAGTTGTAAACCTCTTAGAATATTTTCCTCAATATATAAATCAATTTCAAAAACCTCTATTTCTATTTTAGTTAGTAGTGGAGTGTTTAAATTTAAAAAGTAATCAAAGATGTTCATTTTAACCTCCATGAAAAAAATTTCCACAAACAGTTGTTTGTTAATTTCAAAATTAGACTTGAGGTGTATGGATTTTTCTTCCAAATCATGAGTACTCAATTCAATATCTACAAATTCCATTTTTTTGAAAAAATTTACCTTCTTGATTTTTCAAACAATGAATTTAAAATTCAGATTTTTGAAAATTTTCATCATTTAAGACCCAAAAATATTAGGTAAATTGATCACTTCGTTCACTCATAAATTTCATTTTCAATGTTCTTTCCTCAAATTTAGGAATTTCAAATTTGATAAATTAGTTTTTTTAATTCTTTCACTAATAAATTTTTCTAACAATTATTCATTAAAAGACTCTAAATATGAAGATTTATCATTCAAGGTTTGGGAGTTCTTCTTATCTTCCCCAGCTAGTTCATTACAAAAATTCCATAATTTTTCATCATTGTGATTCTCCATAAACCCCCCTATGGGTTTGTCCAAACCAAATTTTTATCCACCATTAAATACATTAAAGAAACACTCTAGAAATATTCTTATATGAAATCCATAATCAGGACATTGAACTATAAAATCATTAAATCTTTTCCATGCCTCACAAAATCCCTCTTCATCTTCTTTAATGAAGTTGGTAATCAATCACCTATAGTACCTATGTCATTGGAAAACTATTCAATTCATTTTTTTAGTTTTCAAATATGATATTAAATAGTAATATTTCACATAGAAAACAAGTTTCAAGGAAAAATGAAAATATAAAGAATTGAAACATGAATTTTTTGCAACAACATGTTTTTTTTTACTTTTTATAGTTTCTATTATATTTTTCTATGTATATAATTTTTTTAATTTATAACCCTAAGACATTGAATGAAATATATTCCCAAAAACGGTGCCAAAATTTTATCATGTAACATTTTTTGATGTGTTGGTCAAATTATAATTTATATTCTCCTACTCGCTACTAGATAGCGGAAAGCGGGGTTGATCTAGAGGGATGGTTGGAGAGATGTTATGGGTCTTTATTAATTGTCCTAAACTTTGAAAACATGGAAATGGAATGGATGTTTGAATAGGTAAAAATTTTGTGCAAAAATAAAAAGATGAATTTAGTGTTAAAATTGTTAAAAACTAACTACATTAAAGTTCATAAACATATAAAAATACTTTCAAGAGAAAATTGATTGTTTAAGAAAAAAAAGATATGTTGCTCAATAAAAAAAATTAAATTCAATCAGTGATTGATTTTTTAGAAGTATCATAATCTCCCTCGAGAATTAAATCTACTACTTTGAATTATCTCACACTTCCTCAAGATACATGATCAAATAGATGGGTCGCAGCTGAGCAGGAGGAAATAAAGAACAAGAAGAAAAATGAAAATCTTGAACAATTAAATTTTCTGATAAATTAAGTAAATTACACTTTTTTATTAATGTAAACATGAACATAATAAATTAAGAAATAATAAAAGAAAGACTTAATGAGAGAATAATCCCCATCAGTTGAGTCAAAGTCAATCTATATGGGCTTCAGATTTGCCTCTCCCATCTCATGAACTGCTTTCTCATGCTTTTGAAAAAAATTATCCACTCTTGGATCCAAAGGGTCAGTCCTAATAATTATATAATTGTGTCTCTCCTAATGAATAATCATGATATACCTCGTGCATGTTATTTTTTAATTCCACTAGTGCACCGACTGTAGCATCTCAACCCGAGATCCACTTAAACAATTCCCCAAGTTGGTTGGCCACTAGGCCTCAAGAACACCTCCCCGTATGCCAGAGGCTACCGACTAGAAGCGGGGGTATAATGGAGGTGTAGTAGGGAGACTATACCCTCTATATTAGATATAAATACAGGAAAAACATAAATAGACAATGGCAGAGAAATATAATGATAATCAGAAATAAATAATGAATGAATAAATGATCATGCGTGAACATGCTCTAACATAAATACATGCAGGTATACCTAGTAGATAAAAAGGCTGATAGAAGAATTAAATAAAAGATTCGGTAGCTATATCCAATAGTATCACGAGCACTAGCTTAGTCTTCTGCTCTTATACTCCATCCTAAATGAGAAGGACAACAACAAGTAAGTACAATCCAGGAACCTAGTCCTGCAATCATGTGATATGTTCGGGTACCCTAGTGCAATGACGACCCAAACATGGTGTGAGATATACTCAGTAGGCCACCATCAACGATGTCTAATTATCAATACAGTCCATGGATATAAAATAAGTAGTGTTATGGTATATCAAAAGTAAGGGAGAGCTATAATAATAAATGTAAACAAGTTGGGATCTGGTTTTTCAAGGAAACATGGCCGACTATACCTACTTAGACCTAAGCAAGGATATCTTTGAACACGTCACCCTGCATATATATATATGTGTGTGTGTGTGTGTTCTTATATATGCACTCTATATGTACAAGTGTAAATAGTCATATATATAAATACATTATACTAGTTAGGACCCGAGGTGTAACGCAACAACCCTTATATAACCATAAGAGTGTCATACTTTGTAAGGGACATCATTCCCATAATAAATCAATAAATTAATAAGGTAATCCCATCCAAAATTATTAGGGGGGAATTAATAATAAAAATTAGGCTCTTATAATAAATGGTTCATAATCCCAAGATCTTAAAATGGGATACAGAAGTCATGTTTATCATCCTGCTCATGGATGTGAATGCCATGCTCAACATCCTAATTGAGGGGGCATGACATGCCATGACCAACAACCCAAGCGATGTGATATTACATGCCCAACATCCTCGAACTAAGTTGTGAGACATCATGCTCAATGACCCTAACCAAGGTCCCTCCACAATGATCCGATGTGAGGTAATCCCACTTACCCTATGAGACCTTAGCCTTGACATTCTGTAAAGAAGAATCTGGCATCACTCAAGGCATAATGGAACATTAATACCATATCCATTTATCATTCAAAAAGGGGAAAGAGATTAATAATTCCATAATCAATTCCATTTGTATAACTAGGCCATATCATATATAATCAACTAGCAGGTGTAGCGAACCATCTTTTCATGATGGTATGGATTGTTAGTTCTTCAATTTGAATCCTCTTCTTAAACATGTACTATGGCCTAAAGAAGTTCCCAAGAGCATCCAAGACTTGTCTGGATCTTGGAGTTTTGGAAAAATGGGCAAAATACTGGGTTGCACGGTTTGGAGAAACTGTGCGGTTGCAGACTGTAAGAACCCGAGTTTTCAGAACGGGTCAAAATCCCGACCCTGTTTGATTTTTTGACTGGTTTCTGAGGAAACTGGAGAAAATGCAGAGTTTCTAGAAATTTCCAGACTACACACCGTGTACTTTAAGTACACACCGTGTATGTGTAGGTGAGTGTCCGACCGTGTGCTCGCTGAGTACATGCCGTGTGGTGACCGTGTAGAATTTTCTTACTACACGGCGTGTAGTTTTGAACACGCCGTGTATACCCCCCGACCGTGTGAGGCCATACATGGCATGTAGGCCTTCGTCCGGATAGAACTAAGGACACGCCATGTTCCCTTTGGACACGCCGTGTAGTTTATCTATGTATGAGGGATATACATGGTGTGTGGGTATGTCGGCGAGGAAGAGAAGAGGAACCCGGTACACACCGTGTACCCAGAGGTATACGCCGTGTACTCATGTCGGCAGGTTCGGAAAGTAAGTCGGTGGAATCAGCTGTCTTTTGAATAGTTAAATGAAATATACACGGTGTGTAGTCCTAAATTACACGCCGTGTACTTTCTTTTTTTCGCTTAAATCAGGAAGTAGCCTCGTTTTGAGGCAGAACACACTATCCTCCACCCGGATACGCGAACCAGGCCGGCCGAACCCCATTTCTCCTCCTGATCATCTGTCCGAGACCCGTTTCGAACTCTAATTAGTGCGTTGGAACCCCCTCGGTAAGGCCTCGATTCCTCTTTGACCATTTTGTCTGATTTTCGTTCTAGAACGAGTTATAGCCCTTTGAGAGGTTTTGAATCTTTTGTAGATTTACCGCGTTTCAGACTGAATTGGTGGGTGTTACCGGAGGAGTATCATCGTGTGAGTCTCAGGTAGGTGGTGCATACCTCATTTTGTGTTTTCGTGGTTGTTTGGGTGACACGGCTTCAGCGCTTTTTCAGGTATTTTTGAGCGGGACCCGTTTTATCTGCTTTTTCATACTGAATTGTTTATGGGACCTCTGGTATACTTTTGGTTATGCCTGGTTACTAGTTTGGGCGAGCAGGTCCAGGTGAGGGGTCGTTGCTCATCGGGGCATTTTGGCCGGGGAATTCCAAAATGGTTTTAATTGAAATATGATTGTTATAAACTGTTTAGTTTAATTTTTTAAAGCCTGTTATAAATTTTTAGAGGCATTTAAGACCTCTGTGCTGGTATAGGACAACACCTGGTATAGTGCAATTCGACTATTTAGTTGGTTTTTCCTGGTTACGTTTTCTGTTTAACTATGTTATATATGAGATTATTGAATTGAATTTGCTGGACCCTTTGGGTTGTGTTGGGATTGGCCTGGTTACGCTTGAGTGATGCTGATCACAGGTTGGGGCTTTGCCCGGGTTACTTTGGGTGGTCTTGACCACGAGATTGGGCATCATGGACGTCATCTTGAGGCAGTATGACTGTCAGGTTGGGCATGGCCCGGGCTATTAGGGTGGCGATGCCATCGGACTTGAGCGACATGGTCGCAGGGACACGAGGTGTCAGATGTGTTGGTGGATTAGGACTATTTTGGTGATTACCGATCACCGGGACTATGAGTAGTGTGCAGACAGAGATACTCCGTGATGAGGTGGTTTTGACCACTCGTGTCGGTAGAGGCCCTCGTAGTTGCGGTTAGGTATTTTGGTTGGGGGTGCTTGCCGTAGAAAGCCACATCGGAGGTGAGGAGCCTTCAGGAAATGGGTGTGCCATCGGGACGTCGGTACTTGAGGCACAAGGTGTCAGGAGGCACATGGTGCCGGGTTACTATTTTGGGCGTGCCTTCGGGACGTCGGTACTTGAGACATGAGATGTCAGGAGGAACATGGTGCCGGGGTACTATTTTGAGCGTGCCTTCGGGAGGTCGGTACTTGAGACACGAGGTGTCAGGTGGCACATGGTGCCAGGTTACACGACCGAGATTCCGGCATTGGCCGAAGCAGGTGACACTCCATGGTGGCTGTTGAGCACCAGTGGAGTTTGTGTTTATTTGTGCATTGTATTGATTACTACTTTCCTTGTAAATGCATGACTTCTTAAACAGATATATTTGGTACGCACCATTGGGTGGTATCCTATTGAGATTTGTCTCACACCCTGCATAGGCCCTTCGGGATGCGTCCAGACTTTATGGATTTACGTGCAGGAAAGAGGCCAACTTCAGGAGCTGGGCTGCGTTAGTTGTTTCATGGAGATGGTATGAACCTTGAGGTCATACCTTGCTAGGGTTTACTTTTTGTGTTTAATTTTCTGTATCAGCATGCTTACTTGTTGTAGCTACTGTTGGTTATCCATTGGCGCCCTTTTGTATGTTGACCTGCTTTGGATGCATGTTTTACTGTTCAGTAGTAGTTACATGTTATCAGCATGCTATTGTGTTTATTTCCGTTGTTGTTGTTATATTTATTGCTTCCTCTGTTTATTGTTATTGGATGTGTTTCCGCTATGCGGGTCTGGTTCGAGTCTGCCGAGTCTTTCTTTCCACTGCATCTTTACTGTTATACTCGGACCAGTACCCTTACTATGATCCTCCGAGAGGGTATAACCTCCCCACTATACCTATTCAGACCCTCGCTGCTAGTCGACAGCCTTTGGCGTTCAGGGGAGGTGCGCCTAAGGTAGTGACGCCCGACCCGTTCGGCACTGTTCGGGTGGCTGGCTGGGTCCGGGACGTTACAAAGTTGTATCAGAGGAGTTATTGATAATGATTTAGTAGCAGTATTTTTCTGGATACTAATGAGATTGATACTTCTCTTTTATTTCTACTGGTTTTACTATTTGGGATATGGTAGACTGGAGATAAGTTGTTGTTATTGGAACTGGGTTCCCTGCTTGTGCTTGGGTGCCTGCAGCCTCAGGTACGAGGGATAGACCTAGTTGCCACATGTGGGAATTGCTGGTTTCTTTTTCTCAGATCACAATTTATTTGATTTCCACCTTGGTGGCTCACTTGGTGTGTGATGTTCTTGATTGTGATATGTGACCCTTGACCCGGTGTGGTAAAGGAGAATTGGAACTTGGCCCTGTATGGCGAGGCTACTTTGCTTGGATTTGATAGGACCATTTTTAGGGTATTTCAATTTCATAATTGCACGTATTCTTTGTGAAGTGATAATACCATGTGAATAAAACAAATCAATTGACATGATTTATCTATTTTAAAATGTGAATTGGTGAAATTCCTGATAGAATTTCTAGTTGTGCAATGTGTATGCCATGGTTTATATTTTGTAGAATTGTATGTTATAGGATATTTGGGTCTGACTCTTATGAGAGCAGGCAGGTACTATGGTTGAGGTAGTGTAACTGTCAGGATTGGGTGAATCGGTCGTCGGTTTGAGGCAACGTGAGTTGTCGGGACGGGCATGGCCTGAGGTACTTTTGATACTTGGCTCCATTGAGCGGGTAAGGAGGCCATGAGGCTGGGATGCCGTGGGGCATGGGTTGCGGTGAGGGGGAGTAAGGGTAGTTGTTATGCACTGCCTTTTACTACTTTCCTTATCTGTGTAGAATATATTGTTATATATATGTATGGGCTGTCTGACCATTTATGGTACTCAGCGGGTTACTACTTCATGACTCGATGGAGAGTCAGGCATGAGATGATATAGTACCGCAGGATCAGGGTCAGAATTCGGTACAGGTAGAGCACGAGCCGTAGGTACAGGCCCAGGGACAGGATCAGGTTCAGGATCCAGTGTAGGCAGGACAACAGCCGGGTTTGGCATCGTTCGGGCCGTGGCTCGACGAGCAGCTCTGAGCGAGCCTGACATGCGTCTTGCAGGGGATTGATAGAGGCGCATAGGGTACAGAGCCTTCTATGGCGTATCTGACGTGGGAGTTCCAGTCGCAGCACCCGCCGCTTTTTCAGGGTGAGGGTGGTCAACAGGCGGCAGAGAACTGGATAGAAAGTATGCAGATGATATTTGAGCAGCTCGAGATGCCTCCCGGTTGGATGGTCAAGCTGACAACATACATACTAAGGGGACTGGAAAAGCATTGGTGGGACTTATAGGTTTAGGCTCGTAGGCACGAGGGACTGGCATGGAAGGACTTCGAGGGTAGGTTCTTTGAGCACTTCTACCTGGAGACACTGAGGGCAGAGAGAGCTCGGGAGTTCTTGATTCTTCAGCAGGGGGACATGTCTGTCATAGACTATGAAGCTACTTTTATAGAGTTGTCTCTCTTTTCACTTGGTATGGTGAGAGATGATACAGCTAGGGTGAGGCGCTTCGAGGATGGCTTACGACACGCCATTCGGGTCCAGGTGAACATTTTCAGGCTGGGTTCTTTCTCCGAGGCGGTGAATCAGGCACTCATAGCCGAGGGAAACGAGAGAGAGAAATCTCACTTGGGCAGGACGACAGATTCAACTGACGGTTCGGACAGCAGGAAGCGAGGACGAGATGAGTTCCAGCAGGGCAGCTAGGCCAGGTATTCAGCTAGACCACCTCATGGGAGTTCTTCGTTGATTTGCTTTCAGTGTGGACAACCGGGACATGTTCGGGCGCAGTGTGATAGGCCTCCGAAGGAGTGCCGGGCATGTGGATAGGACGGGCATCTGGAGAGATTTTGTAGGCAGCCTTCTCAGATAGCCAGCAGGCAGGGACCCGGACAAACTACAGTGATTGGAGTTGGTTCAGATTCGGTACCCGGAGAGGGTAGTTGAGGTTCAGCTGTGCGCAGAGGTCGTGACAGAGACAGTGGGACCCACCTAAGGGGTCAGTGGCCGGAGACTGGAGCAGCATTGGGAGGTCAAGCATCAGGCAACCGTGTTTCAGGCCAGGTGCACACTGTGGAGCTACCAGAGGCTGAGCAGGCTGGTGAGCCGATGACAGTTAGAGGTACACCGCGGTGTGACCACGATCTCCATGTTTCCTTTTTGGCATGACCTGTATAGGTATGTCTGTTTTGAGTGCACGAGGTGCACATGATCTTGGTGGACTGACGAGATGCTAGTCAGTGGGTTGGTACCATGTGTGGCATCGGGGCATCGTGGATGCGTGTTACTTGAGGTGCCGTGGGCATCGGGGCATCATGGATGCGGGTTACTTGAGGTGTCGTGGGCATCGGGGCATCATGGATGCAGGTTACTTGAGGTGCTAGGCACCAGGACCTCGTGGTGGCGGACACCGATGCGATGCAGGATACTTTGGGTGTCGGAAGAGACACAGGAGCACCAATGAGGTGTAGGGGTGACGATGCGTTACGAGAGGATTTTGCTTCTAGAAAATAGTTTAGTAAACCCTGTTTGCTTTACATTTTGTTGGGTTGAGACCAGGTAAGGCGATTCCTAATGTGGGGAGCCCCACTTGAGGAATTTAGCTGGAACCTTTGAGGTCGGGGTAGTCCAGGTTGTTTAACTTGGATGAGCGTGTTCGGTGCCATCTCCTGGTTTTGTTTGGTAGCTCGGGGATGAGCTACGTTAAGGTGGGGAGTTTGTAAGAACCTGAGTTTTCAGAACGGGTCAAAATCCCGACCCTGTTTGATTTTTTGACTGGTTTATGAGGAAATTGGAGAAAATGCAGAGTTTCTGGAAATTTCCAGAATACACGCCGTGTAATTTAAGTACACACCGTGTATGTGTAGGCGAGTGGTCGACCGTGTGCTCACCGAGTACATGCCGTGTGGTGACCGTGTAGAATTTTCTTACTACACGGCGTGTAGTTTTGAACACGCCGTGTATACCCCCCGATCGTGTGAGGCCATACATGGTGTGTAGGCTGTTGGACGGATAGAACCAAGGACACGCCGTGTTCCCTTTGGACACGCCGTGTAGTTTAGCCGTGTATGAGGGATATACATGGCGTGTGGGTATGTCGGTGAGGAAGAGAAGAGGAACTCGGTACACGCCGTGTACCTAGAGGTACACACCGTGTACTCATGTCGGCAAGTTCGGAAAGTAAGTCGGTGGAATCAGCCATCTTTTGAACAGTTAAATGAAATATACATGGCGTGTAGTCCTAAATTACATGCCGTGTACTTTCTTTTTTTCTTCTTAAATCAGGCAGTAGCCTCGTTTTGAGGCAGAACACACCATCCTCCGCCCAGATATGCGAACTAGGCCGACCGAACCCCATTTCTCCTCCTGATCGTCCGTCCGAGACTCGTTTCAAAATCTGATTAGTGCATTGGAACCCCCTCGGTAAGGCCTCGATTCCTCTTTGACCGTTTTGTCTGATTTTTGTTCTAGAACGAGTTATATCCCTTTGAGCGGTTTTGAATCTTTTGTAGATTTACCGCGTTTTTGACCGAATTGGAGGGTGTTACCAGAGGAGTAGCATCGTGTGAGTCTCAGGTAGGTGGTGCATACCTCATTTTGTGTTTTCGTGGTTGTTTGGGTGACACGACTTCGGCGCGTTTTTGGGTATTTTTGACCGGGACCCGTTTTATCTGCTTTTTCATACTGAATTATTTTTGGACCTCTGGGATGCTTTTGGGTATGCCTGGTTACCAGTTTGCGCGAGCAGGGCCGGGTGAGGGGATGTTTCTCGTCGGTGCATTTTGGCCGGGGAACGTCAAAATGGTTTTAATTGAAATATGATTGTTATAAACTGTTTAGTTTAATTTGTTAAAGCCTATTATAAATTGTTAGAAACATTTAAGACATTTGTGCTGGTATGGGACAACACCTAGTATAGTGCAATTCGACTGTTTAGTTGGTTTTTCCTGGTTACGTTTTCTGTTTAACTATGTTATATATGCGATTGTTGAATTGCATTTGCTGGACCCTTTGGGTTGTGTTGGGCTTGACCCGGTTACGCTTGAGTGATGCTGATCACAGGTTGGGGCTTTGCCCGGGTTACTTTGGGTGGTCTTGACCATGGGATTGGGCATCATGGATGTCGGCTTGAGGTAGTACGACTGTCAGGTTGGGCATGGCCTGGGCTACTAGGGTGGCGATGCCATCAGACTTGAGCGACATGGTCGCAGGGACATGAGGTGTCAGATGTGTTAGTGGCTTAGGACTATTTTGGTGATTACCGCTCACTGGGACTATGAGTAGTGTGCACACATAGATACTCCATGATGAGGTGGTTTTGACCACTCGTGTGGGTAGAGGCCCCCGTAGTTGTGGTTAGGTATTTTGGTTTGGGGTGCTTGCCATAGAAAGCCACGTGGGAGGTGAGGAGCCTTCAGGAAATGGGCATGCCTTCGGGATGTCGGTACTTACGGCACGAGGTTTCAGGAGGCACATGGTGTCAGGTTACTATTTTGGGCATGCCTTTGGGACGTCGGTACTTGAGACACGAGGTGTCAGGAGGCACATGGTTTCAGGTTACTATTTTGGGCGTGCCTTTGGGACGTCGGTACTTGAGACACGAGGTGTCAGGTGGAATATGGTGCCGGGTTACACGACAGAGATTCTGGTGTTGGCCGAAGCAAGTAACACTCCATGGTGGCTGTTGAGCACTAGTGGAGTTTGTGTTTATTTGTGCATTGTACTGATTACTGATTTCCTTGTAAATGCATGACTTCTTAAACACATATATTTGGTACGCACCGTTGGGTGGTATCCTACTGAGATTTGTCTCACACCCTGCACGGGCCCTTCAGGACGCGTGCAGACTTTATGGATTTACGTGCAGGAAAGAGGCCAACTTCAAGAGCTGGGCTATGTTAGTTGTTTCACGGAGATGGTATGAACCTTGAGGTCATACCTAGTTGGGGTTTACTTGTTGTGTTTACTTTTCTGTATCAGCATGCTTACTTGTTGTAGCTACTATTGGTTAGCCATTGGCGCCCTTTTGTATGTTGACCTGCTTTGGATGCATGTTTTACTGTTCATTAGTAGTTACATGTTATCAGCATGTTGTTGTATTTATTTCCGCTGCTGTTGTTATATTTATTGCTTCCGCTGTTTATTGTCATTGGATGTGTTTCCGCTATGCGGGTCTGGTTCGATCCTGCTGAGTCTTTCTTTCCGCTGCATCTTTACTGTTATACTCGGACCAGTACCCTTACTATGATCCTCTGAGAGAATATAGCCTCCCCACTATACCTATTCAGACCCTCGCTGCTAGTCAGCAGCCTTTGGCATTCAGGGGAGGTGCGCCTAAGGTAGTGACGCCCGACCCGTTCGGCACTATTCGGGTGGTTGGCCGGGTCCGGGACGTTACACAGACAGGGGTACCTGCAAGTCGCACAGTTTGTCTATAACCATGCGACCCCAGCCGCATGGTCATTAACACAACATGTAGTTTTTGACAGTGGGTTTTCGAACTGTTTGAAAACTGTGCACCTAAACCGTGCACCCCCTTATTTTAGGGTGAAATGACATTTTCCCCCTCATTTAATTCTTAAACCTATTTCTTCCCCCCATTTCTTAAGCCGTGCACCCCTCATTTTTGCAAACCTGTTTCATTTTTCACTTATTTCCCTAGTGGCTGAAATGGGTTCACTACTACAAAAGAGGCATTTAACAGTGCTGTAATTTATCGGCACTAGTAAAAAGCACTGAAAAAGGGATCCTTTTATCAGTGCTAAAAATGCATTCATAAAGGGTACCCTTTTCAGTGTTTTTTAGCACTGATAAAGGTTAACCTTTATCAATGCATTCTTTTAGCACTGATAAAGGGTAGTGTTTATCAACACTTTATTTTTAGCGATAATAAAGGGTACCCTTTATCATCGCTTTATTTTTAGCACTGATAAAGATTCAGAATAAAATGAAATAATTAAACAAAAGAAATATTAACAATTTTATTAATTAAATAATTTTTGTTAAAAATGAATAAATTGAACAAACACACACACACACACACACATATTATAAAAATTAATAAATAATATATATTAAATATATAGATATGTAAAATGAATAATATGATATAATTATACAAATAAAAATTAAAAAAGAGTAAATTAAGAACAATAATAAACATTTTATTAATTAAATAATTATTGATAAAAATGAATAAATTTAATATACATATATATAGATTATAAATATTAATAAATATTATATATTAAATATAGATATATAAAATGAATAAATTGTAATAATTAAACAAAAAAATTAAAAATGAATAAATTACATAATTATTTACAAATTTATCAATGAAACAATTATTAATAAAAATTAATAAGTACAATATATATATATTAATTATAAATACTAATAAATAATATATATTGAATATATATACATATAATGAATAAATTGTAATAATTAAAAACACATTAATGCCTTATTCATTTTTAATGTTGTTTGATTTTTCAATTTAATATATATCAAATGTCGTGCGTTACAATGATTTCATAGACATATATATAATTAATGCATTTTTATATATAACACACATAAGTATTTATGCAATTAATGAAGTCTTATATAGAAACACATACACTTAATATTTATGTAATTTATTCAAATTTTAGATATATTTTAGAATTTCATTATAACATGATACATTTAATATATTATGTTTTTAATTGGTCAATTTTATTTATCTATTTTTAATATTATTACAGTTAGGTATTACTTGTTCGTTTTTAATATTTTTTATTTTTTTATTTTATTTTTGAATTTGATCATTTTCTATTATTTATTTATATATATTTGTTTACTATGTTTTAGTGTTTTCAATATGTATTCATCTATACTTCAATATATATCCATATTTTTTTAATAATTTATTTTTAATTAATAAAACTTATCAATTTTTCAATATTTTTAAAGTGTACTCATTTTGAATTATTTAATTTCACTCATTTTTAAAATGCATGTATTTAAGATTATATATCTATTATATATATTAAAAATATATTTTTAAATAAATATTTATAAATAAAAATATTTATAAATGTATATTTTCCATATTTATAAATTTATATATTGATAATTATTATAAATAAATAAATATTATTTTTTTAAAAGTATTTACATAATTATAAATAAATAATTATAAATATTAAAATAATTATTAAATTATAATAAATTTATTTAAATAATGTACTTGGTGGGACTTGAACTCGAGACCTTGTCGAGATCAATGGGAGCAGCTACCACTAAGTTGCACCTTGGGGCATATATATATATATATATATATAAATATATAAATATATGAATATTAGTTTTTTTAAACGTATTATTCATATATTTATAAATAATTAAATATATATTTAAATAATTATAAAATTATAATAAATATATTTAAATAATGAATATTTATATATATATTTATTATATATATATAATTCTATAAATATATATAATGATATAAATATATTTACAATTATAAAATTATAATAAATATATTTAAATAATGAATATATTTAATATATTTATATTTATATATATTTATTAAAAATATATATAATCATATAAATATATATAATGATATAAATATATTTATAATTAGAAATAAATAATTATAAATATATTTATAAATGTATATCTACTATATTAATAAAATTTTATATTTATAATTATAAATAAAATAATATAAATTAAAAAAAGCTATTGCTATAATTATAAATAAATAATTATATATTTAAATAATTATAAAATTATATTAAACAAATAGATAATTATATAAATTTTTTTACAATTTTTTTATTTATAATTATAATTATAAATCTTTTATGAGCACTAAAGTTTTAGCGCTGATAAAGGTTAATTTTATTAGATGTTTTTTAGCACTGATAAAGATACCTTTTATCAGCACGTATCAATTTAGCACCGATAAAAGAAACTTTCTTAGTGCTTTTTTGAAAATGCTAATAAAAGTGTCCCCAATCTATTTAAAAGAACCCTAAATGTGACTCATTGAGTCGTGATTATCAAGATCTTGTGGAACTCCCCTGCTATAGGTGCTATTTTTATACGTTTTGTCAGATGAATCAAGGCTAAATTCTAATGTATGTTATTTTCTCCTTTTCCTCTCTCATTGTTTGATTTTTTGGGTTTCATGGTTTGCTTTTTTGCACTGTTCATAATCATGAAGAACCCTATATCTCATATTTCTATCTCTCTCACTTACCTATACCTACACAACACTACCACTAATCTTTAAACCCATTCTAGCTTTATAAGAGACCACTGCGAATTGTATATCCATCTGCTGTTGCAACTGATAGTGATTTTTTATGTTTTCATTATATTATTTCTTATTACCTTTTAGCTAGTGTGGTTTGTCACTATTTGAATCTTGTTTCCACAGTATGACATGCACATGAAGATGAAAAAAAGTTTAACATTTTATTAGACTAATTTTAGAGGGAATGTTATTTGATATGAATAATATAAAGTGTGTTAGTATACATATTATTTTAATGTGAATGGGTTAATCTAATTCAAGGAACTAAATTTTAAAATTTTTCAGTTTATATTGGTTAACATTAACAATATTTTATATAGATATAATTTAATAAGGAACAAACTATTTAAATTTTCATTGAAATCAAAATAATCATACTTTTTCAGTTTTTATGTGATCCAAACTCAAAAGTTATAATGTATTGTCAATAAGAGGTGTGTTTATAATTTATTGTCAAGTTCCTAATATTAATACATTTACTAAAAAATATATTTACTAAAATAATACAGTTATGAGAAAAGATGATATTCAATGGGTTAGGGAGATCGTTAAAGGAGATACTATTAATTTCCATTATCAATGAATGGTTTCCAATGATTTCCCATTTCCTTTAAATTTATAATTAGTTAAAATAAAGATTGAATTTTTATAAACTAATAGTAAATATTTTTATGAATTTAATTTATTTTAAATTTATAAATTAAAACATATCATAGCCCAACACACTAAATCAGATTCCAGTTGAAGAGTTTCCATATGTGGCATCATCTATTAAAGATGTTATATTTGAGTTTACTTTTCTATCAAATTATTTTGTAAATAAATTCCTCTCTAAGAATGGAGTGTTTTTTTATGAAGTGACCTGATTTATGAAAATTTATTTTCTTTATTTGTGTGTGTGTGTTATCTTATCAATAAATTTATTTTTATAAAACCGTAACATCGCAATATAGTCTAACTATTCATAACCTGACATGAGCTAGATCAAAATGTTACTCAACCCTTGGAACCATCAACCATCTTCCAAAGGATTGATAATAAATACATAGTTCTCAACATGATCCATGAGAAATGGTTTAAAAAACCAACTCACATGATAAGTTAATTTATGTAAAATAGTACATAATAGAATCCCATGAATATAAATGCCTATATGTATAAAAACAATAAAATTTTGATAAATCCTAGGTAAAAATAAAACTCTATATGAATAACCAACCTACCATTGATGACACAAACTTCAAAAGTCACCACTATTTATCATTTGATACTCTATCCCTTCCAATAAATAATCAATCCTTATAACCTTTAACCCAAGGAATAATTAGTTACATGTGCACCAATATTCATATAAAGTGATTAATTAAAGTAACTATGTAGGTTTTCTTTGATGATTTTCCATGCCCCTAATCCACATGAAAACCATGTATCTCATTTTTATTTTATGAAAATATTCATGATGTATGATAATTGAAAGAAGCATACAACACATAATAGTCATAATCAAAATAAATAAATATTCATTAAAAAGGACCACGAGTTTCACAAATAAGGTTGTGTAAATAAGGATTGATTTTTGGTAAGATAAATATACAATACAATACACTTCACACATAAAATTCCACATTTGCATTCATCTTGCATGAAAATTGTTACTATCTTGAATAGAGATATAACACTTTAATATTTCAATACAACTAACCTTCACTAATTTTATTTAATCTGTCCTCAGGTGCTTGATTTCCTTCCATCTATTAATGATGTATTAGACTCCCTCTTTCAAACTAGTCTTCCTCCCATCATTGTGGTTCCAAAATTCCTTGATGACATACCTCCCACTCAAATTGTATTAATTAATCTCCATTAAAATCCTCTACCAAGACTTTGAATACTGTATATCCCAACTCATTCTTTAACTCTTTCAGCCTTTCATCCCCCTTGTTTACTACTTCCTGAAAACACAAAAAAATGACACCTAAAAATTAATGAAAACATAATGAATGAATTTTTTTTGTTTCTTGATATGTATTTTCTAATAAGACTCAATCGATTAGTTTTGTAAACACTTATCAAAAATTACTTTTAATTTGTGTGCAGTCACATTAGATCCTATTAGAACTCTACAGTTAAGCATATTTAGATTAGAATACTACTACGATGGGTGACCTCATGAAAATACTCGTGTTGCACATTTTTTGTGAAAAAACATGCCAAAAATTACTTTTGATTCTCTTCACCTTAAACCTTGATAAATTTGAAAGGGTTAAAATATGACTCTCAAAGGTATTCCTCCCATAATGAGAAGATCTCTCTCAACCTTCTTTTGAATTCATCTTTAGGATAATTTCTCTTGGAATGTTGGAGAAATGGTTGGTTGTCAAGCTCTCCCATCCACCTCACACCAATACCACCACAAGTTTGTATATCCTCTAAGATCTTCCAAAAAGAGAAACATTTCAGAGGAAGTGACAAATATTAAATGTTTATGAGTGGAAGTAAATGATTGCAAGTGTAATTCATGTGGATTTGAATGTTCATTCCTTAATTTTTTAAATGTAATATGTTAGAATCCATAATTAAAATTTTATTTAGGTTTTTTTGAACCTCAGTGGATATATAACTCTTATATTTGAGATACAAGTGAGGTAAAATGACTAGTAACATAGGTTAGAGTCAGTACAGCTCAGTGGGGATGATTTGATGTTCCCATGGTAGTGTTAGGGACCTTTCATATCCCAGATAGTTATTATTGCATTGTGTTTCTTGGGACTCATCCCCCATCCATTCTATGTTATTTTAACTAATCTAAGTAGTAGTCATACAAAATGATCACCAGTACCAGGTATGGGTGACTTTTGGTTAGTGTTGTTCAAGAAACATAGGTGAATGTCCACAAAATATGGGGGATGTTTATCAAGAAACAAAATTCAATAATAATTGTTTGGGAGGTATGTCATCAAGGAAATTTGGAACCATAATGATAGGAGGAAGGCTAGTTTGAAAGAGGGAGTCCAATCCATCATCAAGATATGAAAGGCAATCAAGCATCTAAGGAAAAATTAAATAAAGGTAGTGGAGGTTAGTTTTAATGGAGTATTGAAGTATTATATCTCAGTTCAAGATAGCAAATTTTTTTATACAAGATGCATGAAAATGTGGAATTTTATGAATGAAGTGTATTGAATTTTTTTTATTCAAGACAAATTAAATGTTTGAATACTCATGCATAAAATGAATTCTAAACATGATGATATTAGCAATCCTGAGGAAGAACATGCTAATGATGATAAAACTGTGGAATTATTTGGGAATCAATATCATGCTGATGAAAAAAATAACAATGAATTAACATCATAGTGGTGAATAAAATTATCAAGGCAAGAATTCCGGGTATAAATTTTTTGGTTGTTTGGAATCAATATGAGCAACCTATTGAACCCAATAAGTCGATGCTTATTAGTTATCCTGGGCTCACAACGAGGATGAATGTGCTGATCGATATTGATTCATGGTGGCATGTCTAACCTGTAATGAAGGAAATCCTTTGGAAATATATAATGGTAATGTTACGATATACTTTCTCTATTTTACTGAAAATTTATATAATGAAACATTGATTTAATTTTCATTATTCCTTGTAGAGTTCATTTATTTTAGAAGATTTCCATAATAAATTTTTCTTAATGGCCGCTAGAAAATCCCATAGAGGCTTTCAGACTCTTCTTATGAAGTTATATCTTAAGGATACTGAGGTAAAAGTAAATCCCCACCCACTAGTTTGTTATGCACACATTATAAAGTAGGAAACATGGTCTGCTTTCATTAATTTTCATAATGAGAAATTATTTCAGGTGAATTGCAGTCGATAATATATTATTTGAAATTATTTATTTTATCCAACTTGATTCAAAAAATTGAATTTATGAAACAGAAAAATAGTGTTGAAAATAATGAACATGCATCAAAACGAATGTATCCCCATCGCAAAGAAATGATGGGAAATGCTTCAGTAGATAAGAAATTGGTATGTATTTTAAATCAACAATAAATTTTAATTATTTGATATGAAACAACATATGTTTCTTTGTTTATATTCAGATTGATGAATCAAAATCTAAAGTCACTTCAATCCCATGTCATGTGCTATAAAAGAAGGTCCGTGTAATTAAGGATGGTAAACTAGTTGATGAAAACAAAAAAAGGATAGGAAACAATTTTAAGTACGACATAATTGTAATTTGTTATGATTTATAATAGTATCACATAAAAATATTTATTTATGTTCGTATTTTTTTTATATGGTTTAGACATAAGAATTGGAAACGACTGTACCAGAAGAAAAGCGCCTTTGTGTAGCTTTGAAGAGGCATGAACAATATAGTCGCATTAGAGGATTAGGTTTTGGAGTCTCTCCTCAAATATATTTCAAAAATATAAAACCACATGAATTGACATATAATATAATGAGATGAACACATGTTTTTCCACATATTTTTAATTAATTTTTATTGATTTATTTAATTATTATTACACTTTTTTCTAAATAATCGCACTTTTGTATTTTTATTATTAAATTTACTATTTAATAAATTTTTATAATTAATAATGTAATTTAAGCATTAAAATGGTTAATTTATAGTTTAATTTATTTTTAGTCTTATAATTTATTATTTAGTTTAGTGTATTATCCTTTTATATTTATTAATTTGAATTTTTTATTAATTAATTAATTAATCTACTTAAATATATTTAAATTACTTAGTTTTTAATTTTAGATTTTTTATATTAAATATTTATTAATGGAAGAAGCATAATATAATTATTAGTTGTCTTTTAACAATTCAACATTTATAAATTTAATATTATAAACTTACTACATTTATTAAATCTCTTTAATTTAATTTCATTAATTAACACAATTGTTTAATAACAGAATAATTATCCATTTACTCTAATTAATTTAATTTAATACATAATTTAGCTTTGTTTTATAAATTTTTAAATTTTATATTAATTTTTAGTAATTTAGTTTCTTTTTAATTTTTGTTTTAGTTTAGTAACAATTTAAGTTTTATAGATTGAAGTTAATAATAATTTATCTTAAGATTAAATGGTTTTATAAGTTTATTAAAGTTTATGAGTACCTATATTTTCAATTGTTTTAATTAATTTTTAGTTTTAATTAATTATCTTATTTAGATTTTATTTAATTTTTAATTTATTTTACCTTTCTTTTTATTTTTCAGTGTCATGGTGGCACCGTCTTGATCTCACAGTCTCACCCCTATCACGGTGCCACATCAACCATTTCCATTTACGGTGCCACCACAAATCATTTCTGTTTCACGGTCACACCACATCTCCTACGACCGGTTTTCTCTTTCCCTTTCCATAACCACTACAATCTCTTGTCTTCACGGTTTCACCTCTCTTCCACCTTCGTTTCTTCGCACCGCTCCTCTTCTGCCATAGCACTGCTTCCCTTTTCTTTTTCTCACAATTTAATCCTTTACGGTGCCTCCTCACATCGGTTCCAGTCCCCTGCCACTGTAACCCTCTGAAACATTGCTTCCTCACCTCACGGTCTCGCCGATGTATCCCACCTCTACAGAACAATTCTTCAACCACAAATCACCACCCACAGTAAAAAAAATCCCTCATCACTTCAACTAGTCCGTATTTCCAGATCTAAAAAATACTCTCTCCGCCGTTAAAGCTGGATGTTTCACCTGTTTCAACCCTTGATTCGTCGAAAGTGGAGACCCGTGGACCAATGAACTCACACAGCCACTGAAGAACCCATCACTCTTGTGAATTGAAGAAGGCTCACCCACCATGGTCGGCCGCGAGCCAATCTGAGAACTTGTTTTGAGGAACAATGCTGGACCCAGGACCTACATCTTTTCACCACATTTCACCTAGATCTTGATTGAGATCCAAATCCAATTTGCCTGCATTGAGGAGTTTCCACCGTCGCAAGAAAGGACAAACCATGAAGCCGCCTTACTAGACTTTCAAGATCTGCAGAAGTCGTCGCGAGCTGGAGGAGGGATCCGCCGTCGATTTGAGTTGAGGTCATGTCGTCGTCCGTTGAAGAAACCAGTGTGCGGAGAGATGAGTTACATTGTCGAGATGGAGTCATGCCTCGGTGAAGTAGGATCACCTGCACTACCACTTTGTGGAGTCACCAGGAGGAGCTGACCGCCGCGTCGCTAGGAAGAGTAGGGGCCAGTGCCTGTCTTCGGGAGGAAGACGAACCAACCCTCCCTTTGCGCCGATTTGGGGGGAAGAGGAAGAAGATATTAAAAAGATATATAATATGTTAATAATAATAATAAAATAAATACGAGTAATAAATAAATAATAATTATAATATAAAATAATTATATTAAATAAATAATTAATCATAGAATAAAATTAAGATATAAAATCAGTTAATAAAACATAATAATATTAACTTATAAATAATAATTAAAATAATTAAATTTAAACTAACTTTTTAAATAATTAAAATTATAATAAAATTAATAAATCAAATAAAATATTTAATAAATAATAATCTAACTCAAAAATATAATTAAGTTATATTAACTAATTATTAATAATACTAATATTAATAAAATAACTTAATTAAAAATTTAATAATTTTATTTAATTAAGGATTTAATAATAAATTAATAATCATAATAATAATATTTAACAATAAATATCAATTAAGATATTTATTAATTAACTTTAGTTATCTTGTTAATAAATATTATAACAATAGTCTTTAAAAAATAACTATTATTTAAATTTCTTCATGTTTTAATTACATTTTTTTCTTTACTGTGTTGGTTCACACATGAGCTAGAAACACATCTAAATACATTCTACTAACTCCGCGGGAGTTAGTTACAATGGAAAAGCTAGAGCGACGTGCCAGTCACGAAAAAATGCATGTATGTGGTGTAGAGATGAAGGAAATTTGAAGTCGGTGGAAAAAAATGGGTGACATGCAGCAAATGACAGCAAGATACAAAAGAAGATTAGCAGGAATTTTTTGTTGGGATTAATTAAATCATGCACTTACGTCTAGAGCAGAGTAAGAACTCATGGAAAATCTTGGAACACTTTTGGGAGAACCATTCCCTAGAGACCGGAGGACCAGGAGCATCCGAAATTCAGGCTTGTAGAGGGAGATCTCTTCCTCTGTTCTACTTAAACTTTCTTTATTTGTAATTGAATAATTTTTTTTACATAATAGAGATAATGTTAGGCTAAACCTTCTAGTTTGGGTAGAAAGTGAAGTTATGCTAGATATCTTTCTTCTTCCTTCTAACTATCATTCTAAATGTGATCAGAATTGAATGGAGAGATCATCTCTGAATGCATTCAATTAATTTTTACCACTAGAAATTAATTTCAAAACTCCACAATCAATTGGCGACATTTATTAGGGATATATCTTTCAAAATAATAATAATAATAAAATCAGAATACTTCGGGACTTATGGCGAGTTTGACCTGTTGTCATTTTTGAATCAACCTTCTCACAGTTGATTTATTTTGGAGTGGAAAACTCTGAAATCAGTCTACTTGTGTGACTTAACTCCCAGTGAGGGAGGTAATTCATTCTCTTTATGGTGGTACACTACAATAACTTTTAAGTGAATTGGAATAGTTTAAAACCATTGGAATGGTGATTCTTTCTTAGGCATTTTACTTGATTGTTCATTTATCATCATTCTATATCTCTATTTCTCTATGTTTTCAACTATTTCTTACTTAAATTTAATTTAGATATAATATTTTAAATTTTCAATCACTTTACAGCTTAATAAAAACACAAAAAAAAGTAAAAAAATAGAAAATCTACCCCACTGCTGACAACAGTGGGGTCTTTTGAAAGGTTTTAGTAGAATAGTGGTCAAATTTTCCTTCTCTGTGGGTTCGACCCTAATTTCCACATATACTGTAGTTAGTAGGAATAAAAATAATTAAACTTTGACCGGGTTCAATGATGGTTGGCATCAAGTTTTTTGTGCCATTTCTAGGGAATGCACGAGCCATTACTTTTATAAAAAAATCAAAAAAAATCACATATAAAAAAAATAAAAAAAATATAAAAAAAACTGAAAACTGTAAAAAAATTTCTTTTATTCACTACTTCATTTCCCCACTATTTTCTGTTTGTTTGATGCCACTACTTATTACTATTGTTTCTTAATTTTTCCACTTGCTGTTCATTTCTGTTGTTCTAGTCTCACTCTGATATCACACTTTTCATGAGCACAAGAGAATTCATTGTTACATTAGATCCTTAAAACTCTAAACTAGAAAAATATTTAGATGCTCCTAAAAAAAATATTGCAATGGAGTATCAGGATAATAGCGTTGAGAAAAACATGAATGTTCCGCAACCCATAGTTCCAACCCCCTAGTTTCCCAGACTTAAAGAGTTTTAAATTCCAACTGTATCAAGTAACCCATCTTGTATTAGGTTGTCCCCTAGGCCTAGGAACTATGAAATTAAGCAGTCTCACCTTTCTCAACTTCCTTCATTCAATGGTCTTCTAGGAGAGGATTCACTTGAGTTCATTAGAGAGTTCTATAGTTCTTTACAATAATTACCTCTGATATATCTTTGTGAGGAGGAGTTCAGATTAAGGATGTTTCCATTTTTTCTGAAGGGGAAGGCTAGGACTTGGTTTCAGAACTTATATGAAGAAATTTTTGAGACCTGGGAAGAGGTTTTTACTACCTTTATATCAAAATGATATCCTAGGAACACCACCTCTGAGATTAGGCACAAAATCACTGGGTTTTTTTTGGATGAGGGAGAGTTATTTCATGAGGAATGAGATATATTTAGAAGTCTCCTTAGGCAAATTCCCAATCCCCAGTTTTCTCCTGGTCTACTTATGGAGACCTTCTATAATTCTCTCACCCCTTATAACCAAAATTTAGTTGACCAATTCTGTGGGGGTGACTTTTCTGACTCCACTGCTGATGAGATGAAACTTGTGCATGACAAGCTTTCTCAAAAATCTCAGCACAAGTGCTCTGGGAAGAGGTTCGTACATAGAGGTGAAGTCAATCCTCAGGTTGTTGTTATTAGTGACAGGGTCTTAAGGGAGCAATGTAATTATTGTGGGATGTTAGGTCACACTCATACATGTTGTTCTAATTTTGATCTCATTGTCCAGTTTGATGAGAGTTCAAAATTTGTGGATTTTAGAGCTAAGAACCAAGTGACAAATGATCAATTCTCCAATCAGTACACTTCTAGTTATCTAAATCACCCAAACTTTTCCTGGAAAGAACAAGGTGTCATAAAACAGACCACTGCCCCTAACTACCAATCACACCCTAAAATTTATAACTCAAGCCAATATGGGGTTGAATCTTATAATTCTCAAGGGGAGTTATAGGGGCTTTTACAACAAGTTTTGGGAGAGATCAGTTCATTTAGGAATGAAACAAATGGTAAGATTCACAATTTAGAATATCAAATAGTTCAAATGGCTAGGGATCAAGGTGATAAGGAAAAGGGAAAGCTACTCAAAACTTAAATTCTTAATCCAAGAGATAATATCATGGATGAAACCACTATATATGACCTTCACATGCAAGAACAATTAAAGAAACACTATGGGAAAACTAAAACTGATGAAAAAAATGAATCTAGAAAGAAAAATATGCTTGAAACAGAATCTGGGAATCTGGACAGCTTTGTTCAACCTGAATAGAATGTTGAACTTACATCTGAAAAAGTTCAAGAACCAAGGAAAATTACATGGGAATTAATTAAATAAGAAAATAAAAAATGGAATTGAGTAGAAGGATAATAATCAACCTATTTTAAAAAATTATTCCCCTTCCATTCCCTTCCCTAAAAAAGTGAAGAATAATAATGAACCTGACTATTTGAGGTTTCTTAAAATGATTAGAAACTTTAGTATCAACATGACATTTGTATAAGACTTAGATAAAATCCATTAATATGTTTATTTTACCAAAAGGTTTCTAAAAAATAAAAATTATTGGAATAAGTTGTACAAAGTTAATCTCAATGAGGAGTGTAGTGTGATCCTGTTAAAGAAGTTTCCTCCAAAATTGAAGGATCCTGACAGCTTTATTATTCAATGAAAAATAAGATAAAGTGATAAAAATAATTTTTTGTGTGATTTAGAAGAAATAATCAATCTTATTCCTTATTCCCTATTTAGAAGGTTGGGTTTTAGGGATTTTCAACCAACTTCTGTTTTTCTTCAACTTGCTGACAGGTCACTCACACACCCTTCAAGGAGGGTGGATGATTTATTAGTGAGTGTATGAAAACTAATACTACCCATAGACTTCTTTATCTTAGATATGGAGTGTGATGAAAAAGTATCAATCATCTTAGGGAGACCTTTCCTTACTACAGATGGTGTTGTCATAGATGTGTCCAAGGGGAAACTCACTCCTCAAGATATTGATGACATAGAGGAGTTTTTAGTGTTTAAAAAGACTCAACATGTGATTTGTTGTGATTTGATAGATGTTGTTAAGAATAAATGCTTAAAAATTGAGGTCTGAGCTGAGTATGGTTCTTTCCCTCTTGAGTTTATAGAGATTATGATTCCCCAGCCAATTGAAACTTTTCTTCAGGAATCTACTCCTATCTCACTCCTTCCTATATATGAGAAAAATATTTCCCTAAAACCCATTATAGAGGGTGATTCACCTTATTTTCTTGAACTTTCTCAACCCATTTTTGAATGTTTTTCTTACAAAATCGACTGTTTAAGGGTTTCTGAAGTTGTAGAAAGTTTTGAGCTGAGTCCTAATGAAAAACTAGATTGTGCCCATTATGACCAAGTGTATTTTCTAGGAACTTTCTTTCTTGCTTAGTTTTATATTTTTTGTGATTAATTCCAACCCGAACTTGAAAAATTCACATCATTTGAGTTTTATGTAGACATTGGGTACCACCTATTGGAACCTGAGTATGGTTCCTTCTTCTGAGAGTTTTTTGAGTTGTATTTTGTGTAATCTATTCTAGGAACATTCTTTGAGAATATTGAAGAGTTTGCTGATGGTTTTTCTTCTAATTCTGGGTTATAGATGACCTCTAAGTAAGGGGAAATCCATTTAAGTATTCCCAGTCAATTTGGTTGTTTTCTTAAGAAGCTGTTGAACATTTTTAAATCCAAGGAAGTGGTCTTTAGAGACCAAAATGGGATGGACAATATATTAGCAACTATTTTGTTGAAAAAAATTTTGAGAATATTTTTTGGTACTATAGATGAGAATGTATTGGTTGATCCTATTCTTGAATCTTTAGATAATAGTGAAGTTCACACTTTTAATAATTCATTCCCATTAAATGATCATGGATAGAAATATATAGGGAAATAAAGTCTTGCTGAGGACTATAAATCTAGTGCTTCTTGGGAGGCAACCCATGGTTTTTGTTGTGTTAATAAATAAAAAATTGTAATTTAATAAAGTCTAACTGAAGACTTTAAAACTCAGTGATGCATGGGAGTCAAACAATAGTTCTTCATTTGTGTTTACTTTTGTTTCTGTATTGTTTTTACTTTGAATAAAATTCTTCTTTGTTGTCTTATATATGCTCTGTCTTTGCTGGATTTTTGTTCTTGGTTGACATGCTCTATGTTTTTAGGATACTTCTTCTGTGTTAATATAGGAGTGGAATTCCCACATTGAAGGATTAATGAAAAAAATATTAAGTTAGTAAAGTACCTTAATATTAATTTCTATTTCATTATTCTGCTCCTTTCTACTTTAAAAAAATCTGTTGCATGTCTTTCAGGAAAAATTCTACTTTATATGTTGCTGCTTTAAAAAAAATTATTCTTATATTAGAAAATATGCTACATGTTTGCTAGAAAATATGATACATGTATTTCATAATAAAAAGTTTTTGCTGTATGTCACTAAGTTGAATAAAATAACTCTGCATGTTCCTCCTTGCTAAAAAATTGAATTTCACAGTTGATTAAAACCATTTCATTGATTGAAACTAATCATGTGTGTGTGGGGGGGGGGGGTACATGCATACTTGTTGGGTTTTTGTATTGAAACTACTTTAGGTTGAGGTGTTTTAGCATTAATTATTTTTTCTCTATTGAACATATTATTGAACTCAATCTATTAAAATTCTTACACCTAATTCACTCTGCACCCACAAGTTACATTCCATATTTGAACTTTCTTGAAACTCTGTGTCACTGGACTTAAATGATAATGCATGTACTTGATTTAGAACCTGTTTTTATGTTATTCATTATGGAAAACAATTTTTTTGAACTTCAAAGAGACCCTTTATACATGTCATCAATATATTTAATTGAAAATCTATTTTGAACCTTAATTGTTCAATTTTTCTTCTCTACTTTAGCAGTCAACTTTGAGGACAAAGTTGGGTTTTAAGTGTGGGGGAGGGGGTCAATTATTGAATATGCTAAATAGTACTTAATTTTAAGTTCATCAATTCCCACTACAATTTAAATATTTTTGTAAAAAATGGTTAATTTTTTTTAAATTCTTGCATAATTTTATGTTGAACACTGTTTCTCAAATGGGTCTTGCCTTAGGACAAGTACCTTGATGGTAGTTAAGATTTTCTTTGAATCTGAAATTATTGAGGTTGGATGATTTCTGAGTGGTCTTTCTTAGTGGTTTTAATGGAATTTTGGTTTAGAAACTACTTTTGAGAGTGATGTAGGTTACCCATTTGTGGAGTTATGATCATAACCCTTAGAACTAGAAGTTTTATTTTTATCATAGGGGATACTTTTTTATTATTATTTAAGTAATCACCTTAATGAGAAAATGTAAATAGTTTTCATAAAAATCTTTTGAAACTAGAGTAATTTGGGCATCTGGGATACCACGGTGAATATCTAAGACCCAAGATGTTGGATGAATTTCTGTTTACTATAATTCCTCTGTACACCTTGAATAAGTGCATTGCACAGTTCTTAGCACATGATACATGACTTGGGAAAAATTAAATAAAGTTTCTAGGTTCAAAAAAAAGTTCATTAAGGTGAGGGGAATGATGAACGCCAAATGAAGAAGGGGTAAATTGATTTATATGGGAGTCATTTAGGTTGTATCAATAAGGTGATTCACAAAAAAAATTATTTATTTTTGGAACCTAAGAGAAAAGTCAAAGTACAAAGTTCTTCTGGTTAAGTTTTTAATTCCACATAAATTTTACCTCTTGTTAATCTTGGACTTTGGACTTAAGGTTGGATTGAAATGAGTCGTTAAGTAGTTTCACATATGAGGCAAGACACTTTCATTAATATATGGTTCATTGATTTCTTGATTTCTAATAAGAGATTGTTTAAGGTAGGACTTGATTTGAGTTATCTTTTCAAAATCCTATTGACACTTCATTCCTCTATTTTCAAATTGCTAGGCATGTTACATATTGAACTGATACATAAAACGTTTTTCTGTTTCTCAATGATAATAAAGAATGGGATTGTTTGTGGACAAACAATGTTAAGTGTGGGGAAATTTGATGTGGCCTTAAAAAAACATGTTTTGCCATATCTTTTTAATTAATTTTTATTGATCTATTTAATTATTATTACACTTTTTTCTAAATAAGAGCACTTTTGTATTTTTATTTTTAAATTTATTATTTAATCATTTTTTATAATTAATCATGTATTTTAATCTTTAAAATAGTTAATTTATAGTTTACGTTATTTTTAGTCTTACAATTTATTATTTAGTTTAGTGTCTTAGCCTTTATATTTAATAATTTTACTTTTTTATTAATTAATTAATTAATCACCTTAAATATATTTAAATTACTTAGTTGTTAATTTAACATTTCCTGTACTAAATATTTATTAATTAAAGAAGCATAATCTAATTATTATCCATCTTTTAACAATTCAACATTTATAAATTTAAGATTATAAACATACTACATTTATTAAATATCTTTAATTTAATTTCATTAATTAACACAATTTTTTAATAACAGAATAATTATTTATTTACAATGATTAATTTAATTTAATACAGTAACTATTATAAATAATTTAACTTTGTTTTATAAATTTTTAAATTTTATATAAATTTTTAATAATTTAGTTGCTTTTTTAATTTTATTTTTAGTTTAGTAACAATTTAAGTTTTATAAATTGAATTTAATAATAATTTCACTTAAGTTTAAATAGTTTTATAAGTTTATTAGAGTTTATGAGTACCTGGATTTTCAATTTTTTTAATTAATTTTTAGTTTTAATTAATTATCATGTTCATATTTTATTTATGTTTTAATTTATTTTACCTTTCTGTTTATTTTTCAGTGTCACGGTGGCACTGTCTTGATCTCATGGTCTCACCCCTATCACGGCACCACATCAACTATTTCCCTTTACGGTGACACCACGCACCATTTCCATTTAACGGTTGCACCGCATCTCTGACAACCGGTTTTCTCCTTCCCTTTCCACAACCACCACCATCTCCTGCCTTTACGGTTTCACCTCTCTTCTGCCACCATTTATTCGCACCGCTCCTCTTCTACCATGGCACCACTTCCCTTTTCTTTTTATCACAGTTTCATCCTTTACGGTGCCTCCTCACACCGGTTCCAGTCCCCTGCCACTGTAACCCTCTGAAACACTTCTTCCTCACCTCACGGTCTCGCCGCTATATCCTACCTCTACACAGAAAATTTTCCACCGCAAATCACCACCCATAGTAAAAAAAAACACCCATCACTTCAACTGGTCCTTATTTTCAGATATAAAAAATCCTCTCGCCGCCGTTAAATCTGGATGTTTCATCAGCTCCAACCCTTGATTCATCAGAAGTGGAGACTCCTTGACTAGAAAACTCACACAGCCACTGAAGAACCCATCACTCTTGTGAACCGAAGAAGGCTCACCCACCATGGTCCGCCGCGAGCCGATCTAAGAACTTGTTTTGAGGAACAACGCTGGACCCAGAACCTATGTCTTTTCATCGCATTTCACCAGGATCTTGATCGATATCCAAATCTAATTCACCCGCATGGAGGACTTTCCGCCGTCGCAAGAATGGACAAACCAAGAAGCTACCTTGATGAACTTTCAAGATCTGTAGAAGTCGTTGCGAGCTGAAGGAGGGATCCATCGTTGGTTTGAGTCGAGGTCATGTCGTCGTTTGTTGAAGAAACCAGTGCACGACAAGCTTAGTTATATTGTCGAGTTAGTGTCGCGCCTCGGTGAAGTAGGAGAACCCATACTCTCGCTTTGTGGATTCACCAGGAAGAGCCGACCGCCGCGTCGCTGGAAAGAGCAGGGGCCGGTGCCTGTCTTCGGGAGGAAGACAGACCAACCCACCATTTTCACCGATTTGGGGGGAATAAGGAGAAGATATTAAATATATATAATATGTTAATAATAATAATAAACTAAATAATAATAATAAATTAACAATAATTATCATATAAAATAATTATATTAAATAAATAATTAATCATAAAATAAAATTAAGATATAAAATCAGTTAATAAAATAGAATAATACTAACTTATAAATAATAATTAAAATAATTAAATTTAAAATAAATTTTTAAATAATTAAAATTATAATAAAATTAATAAATCAAATAAAATATTTAATAAATAATAATATAACTCAAAAATATAATTAAGTTATATTAACTAATTATTAATAATACTAATATTAATAAAATAACTTAATTAAAAACTTAATAATTTTATTTAATTAAAGATTTAATAATAAATTAATAATCATAATAATAATATTTAATAATAATTATCAATTAAGATATTTATTAATTAACTTTAGTTAACTTTTTAATAAGTATTATAACATTAGACTTTAAAAAATAACTATTATTTAAATTTTTTCATGTTTTAATTATATTTTTTTATTTACTGTGCAGGTTCACACAGGAGTCAGAAACACATATAAATACATTCAACTAACTCAGTGGGAGTTATTTATAAGGGGAAATCTAGTGAGACATGTCAATCACGAAAAATGCACGTATATGGTGCACGGATGAAGGACATTTGAAGTCGGTGGAAAACAATGGGTGGCGTGTAGCAAATGATAGCAGTATACAAAAGCATAGCAACATGAAGTTTTTGGAAGGATTCATTCGATCATGAACTTCCGTCCAGAGTAGAGTAAGAAATCGGGGTAAATCTTGGAACACTTTTGGGAGAACCATTCCCTGGAGATGCGAGGACTAGGAGTAGGAGTGATTCAGGCATATAGAGGGAGATCTCTTCCTCTATTCTACTTCAACTTTCTTTCTTTGTAATCGAAAAATTTCTTTTTTACATAAAAGAGATAATGTTAGGATAAACCTTCTAGTTTGGTGAGAAAGTGAAGTTCTGCTAGTTATCTTTCTTCTTCCTTCTCACTATCATTCTAAATGTGATCATAATTGAACAGAAAGATCAGATCTGAACACATTAAATTTCTTTTTTACCACCAGAACTTAATTTTAAAACTCTATAATAAATTGGTGATATTGATCGCAGATACATCTTCAAAAATAATAATAAAATCACAATACTTCAGGACTTACGGTGAGTTCGACCTGTTTTCATTTTCGAATCAAACTTTTCATAGTTGATTTATTTTGGAGTGGAGAACTCTAAAATTGGTCTTCTTGTGTGAATTAACTCTTTGTGAGGGAGGTAATTCATTCTATTTATGGTGGTACACCGCAATAACTTTTAAGTGAATTGGAATACTTTAAAACTAGTAGAATGGAGATTTTTTCAGAGTGTTTTACTTGATTGTTCATTTATCATCATTCTATATCTCTATTTCTATATATTTTCAACTATTTATTACTTCAATTTAGTTTAGATACAATATTTGAAATGTTCAGTCACTTTACATCTTAGTAAAAACACAACAAAATAAAAAAAAGAAAATATACCCCACTACTGACAACAGTGGGGTCTTTTGAAAGTTTTTAGAAGAATAGTGGTCAAATTTGTCTTCTCTGTGGGTTCGATCCTATTTTCCACATATAATGTAGTTAGTAGGAGTAAAAATAATTAAACTTTGACCAGCTTTAATGATGGTTGACATCAATTAAATACACACATAGACTCATTTCAAGATATTATTGTTCAGTCTAGTTTAGCAGACTAAAGTATAAAAAAGGATCAAAGTGAACTAGTGATGGGGAAAAGATACACACATGAACCAAATGATCCCACTATTTTTGAGTCTATTCATTCCCCAAATGCATACCTTACCCATGGTAATAAATTTTTTCATCACTCTTTATCCTAAATGTGAATTAAACAACTTTTGATAACTTTATATTACTAGAATTCTACAGGTTACAGTTGTATGTGATTTTTATCTATCAACACTTACATACTGCTGTGTTGTGATGGGTATAGTGTATAATCTCTTGGGACACAAGCTACACCATCAATACCTCCCAAAGGGTCAAATGAGAGTGGGGATTGAGGTATCTCATGAGATGACTGCTGAGTTGCCTACTCTACTTGATGGTCCATGTATTACAATAGTCAATGATGTTATTGTAGATTTCACAGCATGGTCATATAATCTTATAATAATACATGAGGTATGTATTTAACAAATTTTTTCATATGAAAATCTATAACAATTGATGATAAAAGGTATAATGTGATGTATGATATTATATATGTATAAAACATTGAGGAAATGGAAGGTCGAATCAAGAAAATCTAGTGAATCATCCAAGAAAACAAAACGACCTTTCGATAATACCTTCCCCCACCAGTTACATAGAAACATTTATTTTCATTAAAAAATGATTCAAATACCACATTTAAAGATAAAACTCTGTCTTACATTGAATATTAAGAAGAAATATATGGAAATTTCTTGATAGATATAATTGGTATCGAGACACTAAATGATATTCTCAATCATGAATGGTTGGGAGTCTCAATTGTGAATACATACATAAGGTACATTTTTATAATATGTTTGTCCAAATAGTGAGATAATATGCTTATTAAAGTTAATAACTATTCATATTTTCTAAAGGTGTTTATATGAAAACTATATACAAGAAATATCATGAGAATCATGATTTGGATTCATTAATCCTTGTATCATTTCTATGGAAAATTTACTTTAGATGATGGAAAAATTAAGAAGAAAAAATATAAATTACTCAAAGAGTTTAATAAAAAAAGTATCATAAAAGAGAGTCTATTTTATGCCTACAATGAAAAGGTAAAAGTCTACAATATAATTACATAAAATATATTTTTAATTTTTTCATTACTTAATTGTTTTGTTTAGGGTGCACTGGATGTTGATTGCAGTCAATTTGGACACCCCAAATATTTTTTTGGGATCCAATTCATGGATATCCAACCAATAGAGCACACATGATGTGTATTTTTAATATGTAATACACTAAAATCAAAATTTTATAGATAAAATTAGAATTATATGTTTCATTCTATGTTTTAACAATAATTTTGTTATGATAGGGTGATCACTAAATATAGGCTAAATCATGGCATGAAGTCGGTGCCTAAAGAGATAAAGCATGTGTATAACTACAAATGGAAAAAAAATTAAGGTATATATAGAAATATTTAACTATAAAAACATTTCAAAAAAATTTAATTATTTTTTTAATGTTTATTCAGTTCCTGGAACAAGATAATGACATCGATTGTGGATATTATGTTTGAAATTTATGAGAGAGATCATAAAGTATAAGAGATCAGCATCCCCCAATAGGTAATTTCCAAAGGTAATTACAATTTCATTAAATATATTTAATAATAATTTTCTTGTCTATATTTTATCAGTACTATAAATATTTTTGACAACCTATATACTCAAAAGAAGAAATAATTTTTTTTAAAGATGAGTGGGCATCAAACTCTTTGTCAGAATGTATGATGACAAAAAATTTAGGTGATTTCATACTATTTTTGTGATATAATACAAGTTATGACCTTAAAAATATATTTTTGGTGTGAAGCATTAGTTTCATAATGCTTATATATTTTTTTTATCTCTTTCTTGAGGATAAGTATAATTGAGGAAATCAATTTGTTTAGAAGTGCTGGCATGGAAACAATAAAATTAATGGGAAATAGAAGAGGTAAAGGAAGAGGCAGAGTTGGAGGTAGAATCGGAGTTAGATACATGGAGGAAGAGGCAGAGGTGAAGATAGAGGAGGAGAGTGCAACCGAGGGGGAGATGAAGTGATGGCTTGAAGAAAATAAAATTGCGGTTCAATGAAATAGAATGAGGGTCATACCAAGATTGTGTTTGAGAAAAATTGTTGAAAAGTGAACACAACACTTTTCACTTAAGATAGGATCCATTGTGAAAGTGTTTCTAGTGGATTATTGAAATGATGTTTTCATCACTTGTTTAAGTGATTTTATACAGGGTAATAATCCACCTATACGATCATTCTATATATTTGAAGCTTTAATTTATCCACAAGTGTTATTGAAGTAACATTTGTACAACTCCCAATCATCAAACATGTATATAATCTAACTTAAATGTTTGAATAAATAAGTGTTCAATCAACCACTGAATTCATCAGGTTTATGATATAACTATTGGAGGAAAACCAACATTGATATATCATTGTCATAGAGGAGGGATGGTCTCAAAGTGTTAGTTATTATTTTAAAATTTACATTTTATTACAAAAAATTACCCCTCACTAAAAACTGAGCAAATGCGCTTGGATTTTCTTGATAATTTATGAAAATGACTCATATTCATTTTTGATGTATATGAATCAGTCTCATTTCAAACCCAAACACGATGTGACCTGTATGACTCAAAGTGCATGTTTCTAGTTTAAAATGATATTTTAGTAAAAAATACAAGTTGCATACTCTAAACCAAAGAAACACATTCATATTGTTTTGATACATTAGTAAAACGATCCATAAGTTATTTAAGATGTTTAAGAATCAACCTCACCTCAATTTGACACACAATGTGGCCTATATGACTCCAAGTGCATCTTTATATTCAAAAATTAACATTAATTTTAGTGAAGAAAAAAACTAACATACTGAAAATAGAGAAAAAAAATTTGTAATATTTTTTTACTTTATTAAAATGATCCATAAGTCATTTTTGATGTGTAGGAATAAGCCTCACCTCGAACTGATACACAATGTTCCCAGTATGACTCAAAAGTGTCCGTTATCAATTTAAAATTGATATTTTAATACAAAAAAGTTTCACTCACTGAAAAACAATAAAAAACAGTTATATTGTCTTAATAATTTAGTAAAATTATTTATAATTCATTTTTTACATATATAAATCATTCTCATTCCAAACCCACACACAATGCGCCCTGTATGACTCAAAGTGTGTGTTTCCAGTTTAAAACGACATTTTAGTAAAAACACAAGTGGCATACCCAAAAGCAAGAAAATACATTAATTTTGTTTTGATAATTTAGGAAAATTATCCATAGTTCATTTGAGAAGTGTAGGAATTATTTTCACCTCAATCTGATGCACATTGTGATTGATATGACTCTAAGTGTGTCTTTTTATTCAAAATTGACATTAATTTTAGTGAAAAAAACTGACATGCTCAAAACTGATAAAATTCATTCAGATTGTTTCAGTACTTTAGGAAAATTATCCATAATTTATTTTTAACATGTATGAATCATCCTCACATAAATCTGATACATGATGTTTCTGATATGACTCAAAGTGTCCGTTATTATTTTAAAATTGGAATTTTAAAACAAAAAAGGTGTCACCCACTAAAAAACTAAGAAAAAACACTCATATTGTCTTGATAATTTAGATAAATGATTCATAATTCATTTTTGGAATGTATGAATTAGTATCATGTCAAACCCATACACAATGCGACTTATATGACTCAAAGTGCTTGTTTCCAGTTTAAAATGACATTTTAGTAAAAAACACAAGTGGAGTACTCAAAACCAAGGAAATGAATTCTGATTGTTTTGATACTTTAGGAAAATGATTCATAAGTCATTTGAGATGTGTTTTAATCATCCTCACCTCAATCTGATGCATGGTGTGATTGGTATGACTTCAATTGTGTCTTTTTATTCAAAATTGATATTAATTTTAGTAAAAAAACAACTAACATACTCAAAATTTATCAAACACATTAATATTGTTTTTTTACTTTAGAAAAATGATCCATAAGTCATTTTTGATATGTAGGAATAAGCCTCACCTAAATTTGATACACGATGTGCCCTGTATGACTCAAAGTGTCTATTATCAGTTTAAAATTTACATTTTAATACAAAAAAAGTGACACTCACTGAAACCCGAGAAAACATACTCATATTATCTTGATAATTTAGGTAAATGATTCATAATTAATTTTTAATGGGTATGAATAAATCTCATTTCAAACCCACATACCATGTCACCCGTATGACTCAAAGTTCATATTTCTATTTTAAAATGCCATTTTAGTAAAAAAACATAAGTGGAGTACTCAAAATTGAGGAAACACATTTGGATTATTTTTATACTTTAGTAAAATGATCCATAATTCATTTGGGACATGTAAGAATCAGCCACACCTCAATCCAACACATAGTGTGACCTGTATGACTCCAAGTGCATTTTTTTATTAAAAATTGACAATAATTTTAATAAAAAAACAACTGACATACTCAAAACCAATAAAACACATTCATATTATTTTGGTACTCTAGTAAAATAATTCATAAGTCATTTTTGACATGTAGGAAATAGTCACACCTCAATTCAACTCATGGTGTGACCGATATGACTCAAAGTGTTCCTTTTTATTCAAAATCAACATTAATTTTAGTAAAAAAACAATTGAAATACTCTACAATAGTGTTTTTTCTTGTAGTTGTGTTGGAAATTTTATTTCATTTAAGTTATATAATTATATCTACTTTTTATAAATTCTTATGATGTTTTTAGTGCTATTTATGGTGATGTAGTGTGTTGTTAAAGGGTTTCTTTATCATCACTTTTACAATGTCTCATAAAGGGTTCTTTTATCAATGTGTTTAGTAGAACTAATAAATAATGTCTTTATCAGTGCTTGTAAAAACACCAATAAAAAGTCCCTTTATTAGTGCTAAATAAATGCATTGATAAAGGATCCCTTTATCAGTGCTTCTAAAAGCGCTGATAAAAGTTTCATTTATCAATACAAATTCACTAAAAAGTCACCCCTTTACTAGAGATTTTCTAGTGATAATAAAAGAATTGTCCTTTTAACCATGTTTTGGTAGTCATCTCTTTGTTAGAGATGATAAAGGCCTATTCTAGAGATGTTAAAGGCCTTTTTTGTTATAGTGGTTCATCCTCTCCCATAGAACTCAAATCTCCTTCAACCTAGCTTCTCCTCTATCCACCTCTTTCAGCTGTGGAATTGAGATTCGTCGAAGGCATTGGAATCCTCAAGGTATGCTCCTCCCATATCTTACCTTTGGGTATCATTTATCTTAAAACACATCATGTTATTTAGTTTTAGGCTCATATTCCCTATTTTTAGGGAATTGGACCATTTCTCAGATCTCTTCTATCCTGCTCAGAATTTGAGGACAGTATCGAGCGAGGAGTCATCTAAGACTTTGAGGTATGTGGTCATGTAGTTTTCCTTTGAGTTTCAATCTTTACTAATTAGGTCATTGTGTCACACACTGACTTTTGGAGAGCATCCCCTTTTATTTGGTTCCTTCATATAAAATATACTATTGCAACTTTTTATATACCTATTGATCATTTTTGAGTTGTTTAGAGGTCGTACACACCTTATATGATAACCCCTCGAGTGATAAAAATGGAATTGGCCTTTATGGTTAATTGGTTTAAATACCCAGAATGCCTAATTTGCCTTCGACATAGCTTTTATATGAAATTTCTCTTGAGATATTAATATTAAATGAAACCCAACTCATCTCTTAGGTGTTTGGACATCTTATAGTTGGAATTTCCCAAGTAGGAAATTTCCTTATTGTCCATGCCACCTCCTAAGTAACCCCTCGATTCTTATGAATTGATTACCATGTGTTAATGAATTAAATGGTTTAATCCAAGGGTGTGGTTAATGAATGATGGATTCCATTCTTTAAATGAACTGTTTTAATTAAATGAAATGGTTTATGAAGTATGGTAAGGCCATGACATTAATTATTCTTATTATGAATTAAAATGTTTTGAAAGGAATTAAACTTGACAAAAGGAACATATGGGAGGTATCGCCTCATGTGTTATGTTTTAAAAAGGAATATTCCTTATTTATATTTAAAGTATTTTTAAACATTTTACATGAGAGGTATTACCTCATTTTGAATATTATAATTATGATACACCACAATATGGATATGATACGTTGGTAAGGGATTATTGATCATGGCAGTATCACACTTCCTTACATTGGGTGTTGATTATGACATCTCATGCCATTGACACTATTAGGATGTTGGGTTTGACGTTCCATGTTCCTTTGTTCAAGTGATGACATGATGGATCACTCACCATCTCGAGTTTCCATCATGATGTATCACAATCTTATTGGGATGTAGAAAATATACCCTATCTCTTGAGCTTATAGGCTCATTAGACTAGTCATGGATGTCTGAGTTATGCCCCGGTCCAACTAGCACTAGCATTCCATATATGTGTCCACTTACATCTTCATGTACTTGGTTTATATAGGTGGATGAAATAAATAATTAAACTATATATATTAGTACTATATATATAGTAACTGATCATACTTCCATTCTAGCCATAAACTGAAGCAGGTAGACCTGCCATGTGTCCTATAGGAACTTGAGTGGGTGGTTATTTATTTATTCAGCATTGTTAATTAATTACTTATTCCTGCAAACTATTTAGTTATGATCACTACTTAGATTACATGTAGACACCATTGGTGGTGGCCTACTGAGATCTTTTATTAGGTGACCTGAGGCTATCCCCACCTTAGATTTTAACCTTTGATCGACCAATTTCGATTCATGGCACCAAATCCATTGGAATCGCCTACTAAAGCACATATATAGCACTCTAACGACACTCTTGATATGTTTATCAAAATTATACCCCAAATTATAGGTGAGGTCACTTATATTGGACCTCAATCCAATCACAACAGTCAATTTTGATTGACCCAGCTCAAAATAGTAGCTTCAGATTCATTGAAAAACCCAAATGACCCTTTCCACGGAACCCATCTAAACCCACATCATGCATAAAATGGTTCCAAAATGACCACATATATTCTTTCTATAAAGCTCTAGTACAACCATCTCCAGCCTACTATTCTAAAAAAATGTCTAGTTTAGATGATCAGTATATTTCAAATACTAGATTCCAATTCCTTTAAGCGGAGGCATCTTGAGATCACATTAAGAACATTCATTGAATCATGTAACCAACTTCCATTGAAGTCTCCTAAACGAACCATCCTTGATTATTCTTATCAAATATCATATGATAAATATAAAGAGTAAAAAACTAGAATTCCGCAAATAATTATCCTTTAAAAATATTTTCCTTCATGGACTCTCCCAAGTTGAAAAAGCGATTGCTCACTTAAAATTTAATGTTTTCAGTGAAAAATCGATTTACTATTTTATAAAAATGATTGAATTTTAAATTTTTTAAAATAATTAAATAAAATTAAATTTTCATCCAATTAGAACTTCCAAACTTTTCTTTGCCTTCAGGTGAATCCACACACATAGTTAAAAGGCAAAATAATTAGGCACTTTGTTTGGATGATAAAGTTTAATAATTAAAAAAAATCATAAATAACTCGTCCAACTACTTAAATAATTTTATAATGAAAGAATAATGGTTCAAACTAGATTAGGATTTTTATTTCATACCCTATGTGTATTCATATCTTATGAGTTTAATTCGAACCAAAAAGTTTAAATCCAATGATAGTTGTGTAACATTCATCCAAAATTTTTACTGAAAATAAATTATTTCAAATGGGAAATAAAAATGATGTGTGTAGTTAAATCCATGGAGTAATATAGATTAACCATTTCATTATTAAATCATAATATTAAAACTCAATAAAAAATTTAACCCACTTAAAATGAAGGTAAAATCATGAAAAATAACCAATTTTGAAAAAAATAAGGGGTTTTGATGGGATATACATTAAATCATATTTTAGCTCATTTAAGAATTCCCTCTCCCCCACACTAAAAACCCAACATTTTCCTCAAAGTTGAATTCAAAGTGAAGGAAAAAATTATGAATTTAGGTTTAAAACATATTTTTAATACTATATAACAATGAAATTTTTTAAGGGTCACATGGATTCATACAACATGTTTTCCACAAACTTCCAACACTTTTCAAAAAATAGAATTTAAAAAAGTACATGCTTTAACGTCATAATAGAATAAATGATTTTTTATTTAGATCAAACATGTAGCATGCTAAATAGTGACTTATAAAATAAGAAAAAATAAATAGGGTTCTAAACATGGTTATATAATTGGTTTAAAATAATTTTTAATGGAAAAAGATTCAAGAAAGCATAACACCCCAATAAGTTAAAGTCGATGGATAGAAACAAAATCAATAGGGGGAATAATCCCCCACAATTAATTTAATCCATGAGAATATTTTTGAACATCAGAATAAAAATTCAAGTTCTATGGAAACATGAAATGTTTTTAACAAAAATATATTCTTGAATAATGAAAGTGAAAACTCCCCTAAAATCATTTCATGTTTCCCTATAACTTGAATTTTTAACTCCCCTAAAATTTATTTCCTTTTTCCCTCACAATTCAGATAAAAAATCACTCTCCTTTTTTACTTTATATATACTAGTTCTCTTTAATGAAAGTACCTTTAAATTTAAAAAATATAAATCATTAATCACATACATTGAGAATAAAAAAATATGATACCTAAGAAAAGGTTAGAGTGTTCGATAGAATGAATCATACCAAGTGAGCAGCACAAGAGAGTGAAAATGAACTAACTAGGCTGATAAGGATTTTTTATAACTAAAAATAAAATAAAAAAATGAAAATGAAAATTTTATTCAATCATGGTTTTCCTCCCCTAAAACATTGGATTTATAGTCCCCAACCATACTTTCCTAGCAACTAATCGTAGTCACTAGGTGGATGTGGTTTTCATAGTAGGTATAACCACATGTGTTTTTTCAATTTATTTTTAGTTATAAATTAAATATGATGGTATCCTAACCTTCTAGGGAGTAAACCAAGTCCCCTAGTAGCTTCCACCATTCCTTCAAAGATCCTATTAACAAAAATACAAGGCAATTTTTTCACCTTTTCAGTAAAAACCTTATCACTATCCATTCCATAATTCAGGAAAAAAGTGATCCATTTAAATTCATTTTGAGGTGGTAGCAGAATAAAGGGATATTCAAAGGTTTTATAATATCTATCAATATTTCCTTACCAAATCCATTCTCAAATTGAAAATGAAAAGATGCAACAAAAATTGAGTTTTGAAATTCTATTTGAGGAAGAGATTATTTAGTTCCAATTTGAAAATTTCATGATCCATCTAAATCCAGTTGTAAACATCGTCAAATATTTTCCTCAATGTCTAAATTAATTTCAAAAACCTCTATTTCTAGGTCAGTAACCAGTGGAGTGTTGAAATTTAAAAATTAATCAAATATGTTTATTTTAATCTCCACAAAAACAAATTCCACAAATAGTTGGTTGTTAATTTTAAAATTATATTTGAGGTGTGTGGATTTTTCTTCCAAATCATGATAACCCAATTATATCTCTAAAAATTTAATTTTTTGACAATTTTACCTTCTTGATTTTTCAAATAATGATTTTATAATTCACCTTTTTAAAAAAATTCATCATTTACGGCACAAAAATATTTGGTCAATTAATCACTTAGTTCGCACATTAATTTTTTCATGACCCCCTATCCTCACTGTGTACCCCTCCTGGGCCAACTATATCCAGAATATATGTGTGTGAAATTATCACACCCTGACCTTTAAAATTATTTTATTTTATTATTTCTTAGATTTGGATATTCTCATTGAGGTTCGAGTTGAGTGCTGAATTAAATTTTTTGAATTATGTTAATTTTGGTGGGTTTTGGGATGGTGCACGTGCACCACACAGTTAGTGGTAACCGTGCAGTCAGCCTAGGTGACCGTGCAGTTTCCCAATATTTAAAATAAATAAAATTTTATGAAAATAAAATTTAAAGATGTTTTAATAATAAAAATAATGATAATATTATTATTATTAAAAATGAAATGATGATGATGATGATGATTATTATTATTGTTATTATTATCATTATTATCATGTTTATTATTATTATCAATTTTATTATTATCATTATTATTATTATATTATTATTATTATAATAATTATTATTATGGTTACTATTTTTGTTTTATTTAAGTTTTTTTTCTAAAACTAGGTTTTCTTTCTCCTCCCCCCTAACCTCTCACAGTGCCACCCCCCTCATTTCCCCCTTCACTATGTGACCACCCCAGCTACCACCTCCAACTCTGGTGGTCTAGTAGGACCTACTCCTCACATTGGACCTCCTCCTCGTGTCTCCCATCCCACTTCATAGGACATCCCCCCTTCTCACTCCCTCTCGCATGACCCCCCGACAGCCTGCAACACAACCCCCCTCATCTGCACCTCCGACTGGTGCATCCCCTTCTCCCTCTAGCAGCCATTATGGTTTCCTTTAGTGATTTGTCTTCCTCATATTCTCTTATCCTCTATCAATTTCTAGGGTTTCCATGTGGGGTATCTTGTTTTTCCAAACCCTAGATATTAGGGTTACTGTGTATCTTGGTTTTCTTTGGATCTAGGGTGTGTGGTTGGTCCATAAGGCTCTATTCTAGCTCCCTTTAAAGTTTCATTTCATTTTCCCAGCAACAAGGTAGGTGTATCCATGTTTTTCCTTTATAAAGCATCTTGTTCATACTTGAATTCTTCCAATTTTTTTAAACTTGATTCACAGCTTCTCAATATACCTAATTAGTCTATTATGGTGTTTATAAATTTTTAAAACTTTTTAAAAATATCTTTTGATGTGAATATTCAATTATTCCAATGATTAAAAGTATAAGATGTGTTTAATTAAATTCCAAATTCTATTTTCACAATTTTTAAATATGATACGCACCTTCGTAATTCACTTAATTAGTTTGTTATAGTGTTTTTCAATTTTGTATAATTTGTTAAAAATAGTCTTTGAAATGATTCTTTGAATATGCCTAGGTATTTGTGCACCCATTTCACTTGATAAAAAGTTATGTGTTATAAAAAAGTGAAATTGGGAATTGATGTGATATTTTGCCTTTTTTTAGGTAAATTTAATTTAGTCCACGTAATTTGAAAGATATGTGATTTGGTTGGATTTTATGACTTGAGAATTGGGGTGGTGTAGTTTAGAAAGAAAATGGTATTTTTTCTAAAAATGATTTATAAAAGGGTTCTTATGGTTTTAAAAGAAGGTTATTTATGGCCTAGAAATTTTTTGGAATGGTTGGGTTTGCTTTCAAAGTCAATTGGTGGTTTAAAAATGGTTTTGGAGTGTTTCCATGGAGATTTAGAGAGTGGCATTGGATGATGGCATGTCAATGGGTGAACAAGGTGCACACATTGATGTGTACTCAAGTGAAGATGGCACCTCAAAGTGATTTTTTCATGAACCTTGGTTTCTCAAATGATGTGTTGGTTTCTTAGTGTGGGATTTAAAAATTAAGGTTTCAAAAGTGGTTTTTCAAAGTTTGTCCCATTTGAAAATTGAGATGTGCTTTAGGTGTGTGTTTGGCATAGGGTCTATTTGGCATATTTTATAAAGTAGAATATTTTAATCAAGGTTTGGAAAGAATTATGTAAAGGTTATGATATTTATAAATCTTAAGGGCCTATTTGGATTTGTTAAACTGAAATAGGTATTAGGTTGTTTTGTAAATGCTTTGTAACTATTATGTGGTTTCTTGGGTTTGATTGTACTGAAGGCCCAGTTGGAATTTTATGTTGTGTTTGGAAAAAGGAACGTGGATTCCTTTGTGTGATTTATAAAATATAGGTTTAAATGAGATCCTAAAAGTTATGTCATTTTTCACTTGGAGTCTATTTTGGTAAATGTTTGGATTAAGGGGTTGTTTGACATGTTTTATAAAAATGTGTATTTCTCTAATGTTTAGGAAGGATTTTTTGAAAACGTATTGAAACTTGGAACCTAAAGGCCCATTGGGAAATGCTTAATAAAAATGGGGTTTCACATTGTTTGGAAATGGATTTTGAGGTGTTTTTTTTTGGAAAAAGTGCATTTGGGTGCATAAAGCTAAAGGCACGTTTGGCATTTTCATGTTTTTAGAGAAAGGGTTAAATGATTAGGTGATATGATGGCCCAGTTGGAACTTTCAATGAAGTGATGTATATATGTATATGTATATAGTGGGCACCCCTATCAAGGATTTCCCTTTATGGGTTATCATATAGGCAATGTCCGTGTTTGGGGTAGACAAGTGTGGTGGCAGCAGGTAAGGTGAGTCAAATGTTCAAGGGCGTCCCACTTACACAGTTTACTATTACCATGGGTTCTTGGGCATCTTTTAGGGGATCAATTGAAAATTATTGACCAACCTCTACTAGATGGGTTGGTACCCCTTGGATAGTAGATAGGCTAGGTGGGATGTGCCACTAGATTGGTCAGTTTAGGGTGGGAAATGGTTATTGACTTAGGGGATTAACCATATGCTGGTAGATGGTTCCGAACCAAGTACATCTAGGGGTATTATAGGGATGTTTAGGATCACCCATTGTTACTTTATATATCTTCTTTTTTACTTTTCATTTCCTTTAGTTTCATCATTCACTCTTTACTTACTTACTTATTTAATTATTTTAATCACAACCCTATGTTGTTTTGATTGGGTGTTTGGTTTAGTTTTTGGTATCAAAAGGATAGTCTGTTTTGATAATGAAATGTGGCATGTGTTGGATTTTTAAACAGGAAGCTTTTTTTGTTTAATAAAATTTGAAGAACTTATTTCTATAAATGTATTTCAAACTAGTGTAAATGGAATGTTTTCAGAAAAGGGAAATACATGGATTCTGTGGTTTATCTTTGACATTCCTACTGATCATTTTAGTGCTCATGCAAAATTTATATTTTTAGTTTTGGGTTCTAGTTTTGGATCTCTCTTGTAGTGAGCGTGGTTCTGTGTTAGGTGGTGACCCACGAGGTCACTTAGAGGAATGTTTGGTTGTACGACTTTAACTTATTTCCAATGTTAGTGTTTATTTGTTTTGTTCAGTTTATATTTATTTATTTGTCTTTTGTTTATGGACCAAAATTATTCCCAACTATTTTACTTTTGTGCCCGACACTAGTTTCCAGCCCGTGGAGATCGAGAGATACCTTCGGGCCATGCCGCAAACCGACTCGGGTGACTAGTTTTGGGTTGACTTGGGTTGGTTCATGAAAAATGGTATCATAGGAGGGCCTTATTATTTGGTGTGTCAAATATTTAGAGATTATTAATGTTGGGACATGAGAGGTAGGTATAGGAAGGGAGTCATGAACCCTTTCTCATTCTGAACCACGAGTTTCTAGGGGTAGTTTGGGATTTGAGTCTTTTGTCTTTGTTTTGGATTGAGGGATGACAACGGTGGAGAGACGGTGTCACGTTATTATCTCACATGGAGTAGTGACCCATGTGGAGTCCAAGTGCATGGTTAAAGTCTCTCTTAGTGTTATAACCTACTTGGGGCATATCCCACTACCATGTTGTTGATTTAGGCATAGATGCTAATCCCTCCTTCCAGTAGTTTGGTGTAAGTTGTGATTTTTCTTGGTTTTGGTTGGTGTAAGTGAGATTTTGAAGATGAAAATGGTTTTGAAATGGAAATTATTATTCCTAATGGATTTAAATTGGTAAATTGGGTTTTAAAATTAAAATATCTTTAGTTTGAAAATTTTCTGATTGTTTGGAATTGCTAAGTAAATGGATTGGTATAACCCATGGTGTTTTTTATGAATGTTTTCACATGTGTGTGTGGGGGGGGGTATGTGTATGGAAGGTGTGTGTTGGAACATATGAATGGAAATGGATGAACACATGTGAAATGGTTCATGGGATTACTTGGGTGTGTATTTTAAATTAAAGGATTGGATTGGGTTTTCCTAATAAAATTCAGAAGGGGAAATGATTTTTGAAATTGAATTTGGTTTAAAAAGTGGGTTTTGGTATTTGGAAAGTGTCATTGAAAGAAAGATATTTTAAAATTTAAATGAAAATCATGGATTTTGAAAGAATTTTTGTTGGGTTGTGTTTGTATTTGTTTGGTTTTTTATCCCATCATTTTGGATCAAGATGTTTCTTTTGACTGTACTTCGATTTGATGTCGGTTTTGGTTTATGTTATTCGTACTATTCAGAAAAATCCACCTAGAAAGGTTTCCAAGATTTCTAAGGAGTCATTCCTAGTTTCTGATTCTTCCCAAATGTTACCCATCCTTCACAGTGATCGAGGTCGATTAGAGATAGTGAGGTGGCTTGAAGAGTTCAAGCGTATCTTCAGGGCATTGGGAACTCCCAAAACTATCAGAGTGCGAGCTGTATTGGATCTGTTCAAAGGTCTATCTTTGAACGAATGGGATCTGTTCGCCCTGTAATCATTATAATTCAGGATGATGTGGGAATTTTTTAAATATTTATTCATCTGATGGTTCATACTTGATGAGGTGAAAATGAAGAAAAGGGAAGATATCATGGGTATTCAACAATGCCAGTAGTCAGTGAAGGCCTACGTTGACCACTTTAAGGAATTGGTTTTATTTTCTCTGAAAGTGCCATCGTCAGATTTCATGAAGACTTATCTCTTCATTGGGGGTCTTCATCTAGAGATTAAGGAGCGGGTCCTCTCTTCTAAGGACCATCATTTTGAGAAGTTGGTAGATTAAGAGTTCCTAGATGAGTTCGTCTCTAGAGTATAGGCGGTTGGAAATTTGATGTCTCTTGCTGCTCATTAAGGTTCCCCATCCTACAAGAATTATAAGCCAAAAGAACCTAATTATAAGGAGTCTCCTTTTAAAAGGGAAGGGATGAGCCCCTAAAGGGAACATCGCAGTAGGGTTTTCCTTTCATCTCCACCTTCTTCATCCCAGGTTGACACAATGACCTCCCTGTGTTCAGTGAGTTCTGATGGAGTTTCTTCTTGTGGCGGCACTTCGTGGACTCGGTGGCCTCAACCCTTGCGTCGTTGCTAGCCTATTCTTGCCCGATTTCATCTCGCCAAATAGGTTCTCCCATGGCGGCGTGGTGCCGGTCCATGACCTTGTTTCCAGATTCTCGGCCTGAGGACTCTACTATGTCTCTGGGGTGTGTAGGGGGTGTTCGTCGTGGTCTTCGCATGCGTATTGGTTGGCAGCGACGAGATATGGGTGGTCGAACTTCCATCTTGTTTTATGGTGATTTATTTTTCTTCCTTAGTCTCTACGGTCTTCTTGGTTTAGGTTTTTCCAGTTCATGTTGCTGTGTATGTGCATTGGTATTGGTCTCTCTCTTTGATGAATCGGGGTTTGTGAATTTCTGGATCTTCAAATTCCGCAAGCCATGTTGTTTCTTTTGAAGGATTTGACAATGGAACAGATTTTAATGAAATCCTCAGTTTTGTTGCTGGCTATAGCTTTGGCAGTGAAGAAATGGGGTGTACACATTTGTAATTTTCTATGTTTTTTGAGATTTTTGGTTCAAGAATGGATTTTTGGTGGCCTGCGGTTTAAGGTTTGAGAGTCTTGCAACTATTCTCCTACAGGAATTTCTTCAGATGGGGTTCAGAGCATAGGTTTTCTCCTGGTTTTTTCTTTTGGATTTGAATGTTTGAGAGGGTATGGCTTTTCCATCAGTTCCATGCCCTAGAATTCATGCACGGGACTACTTTCTGTGAAGTAATGAGTAAGAGAAAATGATTTTATTTTTATAATGATGGGTAGGATCTCTTCTCCATAGGTTTGAATGAGTTTTTTGCTCTTGATTTTTTCTATCGTGGTGCTTTGAATGTTTTTAGTATTTTAAGTCATGTATGGTTTCTCACATTTTCTTCAAAAGTGACTTAATAATATAAAAAAGTAATTTTTAGTCTAAGGAGTCTCCTTTAATGGTTCTAGTTTCCGGTTCATCGGATTATCCTCGTGTGTGCCACTAGTGTGGCTATTTCGGGAACTCAAAGCTGTCATGTTGCATCCCTCCGAAGACATACCATCATTGCAGCTATCTGGGTAATCTGGAGAAGTTTTTGAGAAAGTGCCTCTTGAAGAAGATGTTGTGACTGGAGGATTTTAGTGCCTGACTATGATTAAAGAGATGCTTTAGCCATCATATCTCCAACCACAGGTCTCGGGGTGAAACTCACACACAGTCAGGAGTGTTGAGCAAGTGTTGTTTTCAACAATACATGATTTTATTATTAATAAGGGGGAGATTGTTGAGAACAATACTCTATTTATTTATGATGATTTTGATGCTCAGAAATACCCATAATTGTTTTCTTATGATTTTAATTTAAGTATATTTCAATAATTAAATATTTTATATATTATTATCTTTTGGAAGAGTATTCAAGTATTTATACAGTGTGAAACAAGTGTTAAAGAATTCAGAAATCAATTCAGCATGTTCTGGAAACACTGTTCATACCCTACGTGGAGAAGTGTAGCGTAAGGATGGAATGCGATGTATACTCTAAAGAGATATCAGAAAAGTATGGTTAATCAACCATACTTTATCGAAAAAGTATGGAAGAGGAACCCTACGTTAAGAAGGAACCCTACATTTCGGATATTGAAAAGTAAGGGAGAAGAACCGTACATAAGTTTTAAATGTTACGTTTGTTTCTCAAAAGTATGGTTCATCAACCTTACTTTTGTGAACAACCTTATGTTTCATCAAAAGTATAGATCATGTACCTTACGTTTGGAAGCTTATAAAAGTATGGATCTTTTATCATTCGTTTGAATGTTGAAAATAAAAGTATGGATGATCAACCTTACATTTGTATTCAACCTTATGTTTGAAGGATGCATCATCAACCTTACCTTTGTATTCAACCTTAGGTTTGAAGGATGCGTCATCAACCTTATGTTTGTATTCAACCTTACGTTTGAAGGATGCGTCATCAACCTTACGTTTGTGATCTACCTTACGTTCAGAAGATGCATGCTATACAGTTCAACCTTACGTTAGGCATTGGAAAATTAAAAATGATATTATTATGCAATGGTCTACAAGCATATTATTAGGATGATTTTAAGCCAGATTAAAAGATGTTTTTAAAAAAATGTCTTTGACTTATTCAAAGTCGTTTTATCTACGATTAAAAGGATCAATTATTAAAAGGATATTTTCATGCCTAAATTCAAGGTGAGTTACGACTGCTCTGTTAATTCAAATGTTTGAAAATCATGAGTCAGAAGGCGAATTTTTTGGATCTAAATTTACAGAATAAGTGCTTGTCATTATAATATATTTTTAAAAACATAGATGTATTATATACAGAGATTCTATATATGAGAACTGCAGAGCAACAACGATTAATATAAAAAAAATGGAAAAACAGAGACTATCAAGATCTACAGATCTGCTGATTACGAAGAGCTACAAAGATCTCTTTATAGAAGAGGAAAAAACATGATAGAAGATTCATCTATTCAACATCAAAGATCTATTGTGAATCTACTGCTAAAGTTTAAAATTATATTTCTATATCTATTGCGACCAGATCGACTCAAAATGACTCTTACTTGAAGATCATTATTTTTGAAGACGATGATCCATCTATTGTCTGTTGAATTCTATTGCAATTGTGAAGAACAACAGGAAAGTATTTTCAAATAACAAATAATTCTTTTTTATCTTGAGTGACCATCTTATCGTACTAAACTGTGTAGGTTCTACGATTGAACCAGAAGGCTCTGTTTTACATTAGATTGTAAAGGTTTCAACTGCTCGTACTCAGTTGTGGAATGGTTTTTTGACAAGAGGACCAGATAGTGAAAATCACCAAGCTCGTGGAGTAGAGCGTTGGTGGAGTGGACTAGGGGACTTCTATTCCCTGAACCACTATACATCGTGTGTCCCTGCTATTTAAATTTCCGCTTCATTAATCCGTCTAATTAAAGTTAAAGGTAAGAAAACGATCTCGTAAATAATTTTTAAAAGACACAATTCACCCCCCACTTGTGTATATTTGGTATAACCTGATCCAATAATTGGTATCAAAGGAAGAGCTTTCTGATAAAGCCTTAACAAGATGAAAGTGATTATACACAGAGTATGATGACTGATACAAGAGAGGGAATGTCTATCTTCAGAGCACTGTACTTCAATGGAGAAAATTATGGATGCTGGAAGCCGTGAATGATAATTTATCTGAAAAACCTTGGATACAAAGTATATTCTAAGATTATGACTTCATATGAAATACCTGAAAAACCTGAGACATGGAGTGCAGCCACTGAAGAGTAATATGATATGAACTCAAAGGAAATGAATGAAATTATATGTGGTCTAGGACCTGATGAATTCAACAGAGTATCTCAATGCCCAAAAAAAATATGAGATGTGGAAAACTATTTCTGTTGCTTATGAAGGAACTGAAAATGTTAGGAAAATGAGATATGCTACTGCTAAGATTAAATTTGATACATTTAGAATGTTTGAAGGTGAAATCATTACTCAAATGAATGGAAGATTGACAGAAATTGTCAACAATATAACTGCTTTGGGAGACCCAATCAAACAAGATGATCAAGCCTTGAAAGTACTGAGAGTACTACCTACTAAATGGGATGGAATCTCTGCTGCAATCAGACAATCAACACATGTTAAAGACTTAACCATGAGAGTGCTGATTGGAGCACTTATGATGTATGAAGCTGAAATGCAAGATGAAGCAAATGAGCATAAGGTTTTGATCAATAGAGAATACACTTCCTTAAAAGTATCATCTCAAGGTAAAAGAAAAAATCTAAAGAAAAAAGAAGCAAAGGTGAAATCAGAAAGTTCTGATTCATCAAATTCTAATGTAGAACTGACTCAGCTAGCCATAAAATTTAGTAAATTCTACAGAAAGAAGAAAGTCTTCAGAAAAACTTTTAAAAAGGATGAAAAGGAAGTCATATGTTATGAGTTCAAGAAAATGGGGCACATCAGACCTGAATTTCCTCAATTAAATGAAGACAAGAAGAATAAGTTCTTAAAAAAGAATGATTATGAGAAAAAAGATAAGAAAGCAATGAAATCTACATGGAGTTTTTATGAAGGCTCCAGCAACCCTTTAGAATCAGACTTAGAAAAGGAAGAAGTAAATCTGAAAGCCAACATGTGCTTTATGGAAAAAACAGATGAGGTACAATCATACTATTCTTCTGATTCTAATGCAGACTCTAGTTTTGAAACAAGCTATTCTAATGAAAAACTTTCATCCTACTACAACATGCTTGAAGAAAAATATGATTCTATTTTTAAGAAACAAAAGTCTTTAAAGAACATTCATAAGGCTGTTTCAGAAGAAAGAGATACAATACTAAAACAACTTAAGGAGTTAACTGATAATTATAATTCATTTAACACTAACTATACATATTATGAATCAAAGGTAAAAACACTACAAAATGAAGCAGAAACATATAAAATTGCATCTTTTATTTTTACAAAAGGAGAAAATACACCAAATGAAATTCTTGGAAAGAATGTGATTAAAAGGGGAAGATATGTAATAGGCAGTAAAGGGGAAAATCCTAAACTATACAAAAATTACTTTGTTCCAAGTACTAGAAAGGTAATATGTAACTATTGTGGTGAAAAAGGTCATCTTTATAAGAATTTTTACTTAAGGAAACCCTAAATAAGTGGAATAAAGAAATCCTTTATCTTAAATAATTTATATGATTCTCTTAATTTTTTAAAAAAATAAAGCAAGTCTGGATTCCCAGATCTTTGTTGGCTAACACAACTGGACCCAATAGAATATGGGTACCAAAACAATATATTTAAATGCCTTTTCAAGAAGCAGGTCACATAAGAAAAAAAGGCCATATGGTATATGGACAATGGCTACTCCAGGAATATGAGTGGAAACTCATCAAATTTTAGAACACTAACTCAAAAAGATGGTGGACTAGTCACTTTTGGTGACAATTCCAAAGGTAATATAATTGGAATTGGAATAGTTGGAGATCCAGAAGTTGTCTCAATCAATAAAGTACTTTATGTACAAGGATTGAAACACAATATGATAAGTATCTCTTAATTCTGTGATGATGGTTATGCTGTTGATTTCTCTAACAATTTCTATTCTGTTTTCAAAAATAAACTGCTTAAATTTAGAGCTCCTATAACTGATAATGTGTATACCCTAGACTTAAATTCCTTGTGTAAACAATAAGTAAACTACTTAACTGCTAAGATAAATGAATCCTGGATTTCACATAGAAGACTTGGAAATTTTAATATATATTATTTACATAAGTTATCTAAAAAACAATTAGTTTTTGATTTTCCTATTCTCAAGTTTGAAAGTGATAGATTTTGTGATTCATGTCAACTCGGAAAGCAACACAAATCATCCTTCAAATCTATTAACAAAATTTCTATATCTAAACCTCTAGAACTTATCCATATGGATTTTTTTGAACCTTCAAGAGTAGAAATCTTGGATGGTAAATTATATATATATGTTTTCGTTGATGACTATTCTAGATTTACATGGATTTTATTTTTAAAATTTAAAAATGACTCTTTTACATTATTTGAAAGTTTTTGCAAAGATTTTCAAAATGAAAAAGTTTTAAAATAATTTCATTAAAAAGTGAACATGGTGGAGAATTTGAGAATTTGGAATTAAATTCATTTTTCTCAAATACGGGTATTAAACACACCTTCTCTGAACCAAGAACACCTCAACAAAATGGAATTGTTGAAAGAAGAAATAGAACTATTCTAGAAATGGCTAGGAATATGCTAAATGAATAAAACCTTCCTACCTATTTTTGGGTAGAAGTTGTAAGTACAACCTTCCATATAATTAATAGAGTTTTAATATGACCAATTTTGAAAAAGACACCCTATTAACTCTGGTATAACAGGAAACCTAAAGTAAATTACTTCAAAGTTTTTGGATGCAAGGTTTACACCTTAAACACCAAGGAAAATCTTGGTAAGTTTGATGAAAAATTTGATGAAGTAATTTTATTAGGATATTCTGGTACTTCCAAATCTTATAGAGTTTTTAATAAAAAGTCAAGTATTCTTGAAGAATTGGTTCATGTGAAATTTGATGAATCTGATCCCTTTAAGAAAAGAACATATCAATTTGATGAATCTGACTCTAATGAGAACATGAGACTTGAGAACCTGAAAGATGATTTTGAAAAAAGATATGAATAAAATTCAGTCTAGTCCAGAAGAACATGACACTGAAGAACCTATAAGTGTACTACCTAGACAATCAAGGACCATAAATAATCACCCTTTAGAAACTACAATAGGAGACTTAGACACGAGAATAAAAACTAGAAGGAAAATAGGAAATATTGTTGAGTTTTCTATCTTTATATCCCAATTAGAACCCAAGTCTATAGAAAAAGCTTTAGATGATGAAAGTTGGATGATAGCAATACAAGAAGAACTAAAATAGTTAAAAAGAAATGAAGTACGAAAATTAGTTGAAATACCACATAATTATCCAGTTATATGAATGAAATGTGTCTTTAGAAATAAACAAGATGATCAAGGAATAATAACTAGGAATAAATCAAGACTAGTAACTAAAGGATATAATCAGGAAGAAGGTATAGATTATGATGAGACCTTTGCACTTGTATCCAGGTTAGAATCCATAAGAATTATTTTAGCCTACACATCTCATATGATATTTGAATTATTTTAGATGGATGTTAAGTCTACATTTTTAAATGGTTATTTAATAGAGGAATTTTATGTTGAGAAACCTCCTAGTTTTGAAAATTCACAAAAACCGGATTTTGTTTTTAAACTTACTAAAGCTCTTTATGGCCTTAAACAAGCACATAGAGCTTGGTATGAATGATTAAGCTCTTTTATTTTGAAAAATGATTTTACTGTTGGAATGGAAGATCCAACACTATTTAAGAAAACTGTAAATTCTAATATTTTATTGGTTCAAATTTATGTTGATGATGTAATTTTTGGATCAAAAAATAAATCTCTTTGTCATGAGTTTTAAAATCTAATGCAAAAATAATTTGAAATGAGTATGATGGGAAAATTAAATTTCTTTTTAGGACTAATTTTTTTTCAAAAAGATTTTGGAAATGTTTTGAATCAAATTAAATACATTACTGATTTACTAAAGAAATTTGGATTTGAAAACAGCAAGGCATATACAAATCCTATGTGTACTAATATAAAACTTATTTTGGATGAAACTGGAAAATCAGTTGACTATAAGTTATATAGAGGTATGATTTTTAGTTTATTATATCTTACCGATAGCAGACCAGATATAATGTATTCAATATTTCTTTGGCAAGATTTCAATCAAAACCTAAAGAATCTCATTTAACTACTGTTAAAATAATTTTTAGATATTTAAAAGTAAATGTTTATCAATCTCTTCTTTATCCCAAAATGTCTGATTTTAATCTAATTTCATATTCAGATGTAGACTTTGGAAGTTGTAGATTAGATAGAAAAAATCACCTCAGGAACTTGTCACTTTTTAAGAAAATCCTTAGTGTCATGGTCAAGTAATAAACAACACTCAGTTGCCCTATCAACAACCGAGGTAGAATATGTATCTGCTAGGAGTTGTTGTGCACAAGTTTTGTGGATGAAAAAACTCTTATGGATTTTAGACTAAGTTTTAATAGTACACCTATTTTATGTGATAATACTAGTGCTATAAATATTTCAAAAAATCCTATTAATCATTCTAGGACTAAGCATGTTGATATCATTCACAATTTTTTAAGAGACCATGTCATTAAAAAGGATATACTTTTAGAATTTTTAAATATAGAAATTCAATTAGCTGATATTTTTACTAAACCACTACCCACTATAAGGTTTGATTTTATTAAGAGGGAGCTAGGTTTATTTAATTTTAAATAAATCTTTATTTTATTCAATTATTTTTTTTTCTATTTAAAATAATTTTTTATAGAATATTTTATTTTATTAGATCTGTTTTTAAATGTGTACAATTTTATTTGTTTTTAAAATTTATGTAATGATTATTGATGACACAGGAATCAAGGCTGTCAGAAACCTTTCGAATTCTGAATCATTTCATTTGTACAAAAAAAACATTTGAACCCATAAACTTTACCACTCTTTTTCAATACTAATCCAAACCTTTGAAACCCTAATCTTCGAACTTTTAGAGATTCATGACAGAAATGGACAAAACCAAAAGAACCGATGAGGTTGAGACTAGCACTACCAAGAGGCAGTGCTCGGTAGGAAGGAAAATTTTGCAAGGGAAGGTCATAGACCTAAAATGGTTATATCAGACGAACTTTTTGCTGAAGCAATATTTTGATTTTCAAAACCTTAAATAGACATTTAATGGAGATCATATAGAGTTTCTATATGAGGTAGAAATTCGTTATTTCTTTAAGTCAGTATAGTTTAATCTGGGAACTGATGAGGATTCTATTGTTGCTAATATTGAGGATCAAGATTTTTCAATCTCATATGTAGAAATTGATTGAATTCTTAACTGCCCTCATGAAGGACTTTTTCATTTTGATTTAAAGATTATTGGTGATTCTGTGCATAAGTCATACGATATTATGTTCTTTTTTTGGAACTGCATCTATAAAGAAAATGTTTGCGAAGGATTTGGAACTGGATCAGAAAATTTTGATTAAGTTTGTGAAAACTGGTATTTCACCTAGAATGTATGAGATGGAAAATATACTTTACCCAGATATGTACATAAGGTTTTTGCTGCTGAGTGATATCAAATTTAACTTTCCAAGATACATGGTAAGTTATCTCAGTTACTGTTTCCAACCAGAGGAAAGGATGAACTTTTATCCTTTTGGATGGTTCATCTCAAAAATTCTATTTAAGACAGATATGATAAGATTAGTGGATTCTTGAGTGAGATTCCACCATAGTAATATCTTCAATTCTAGTACATTGAGAAAGATTGGATATTTTTGGAGCATAATCAAAGGCAAACTGCTGCCTGTAGGAGCTGAAGAAGATGAAGAAAGTACTCAGGCCCAACTAACAAAATCAAAGGAAGGACAATCTGAATCAAGAATCAGTGTTGTATTAAGAAGAATTAGGTTTGAGGCTATGGAAGTATCTGAAGAAATAGGTTATAAAGGACTTCAATTCAAAAGGACCAGGGATCCTAATCCTATTGAAGAGCCTGTTGTAACTTCACATGTTTTCACATCTGGTGATCTCCTAAGTTATACATTTGTGAGAGAAACTATAGTTTAAGAAATACTACAGGGAGAAGTGGCTCAAGATAAGGCGACTCCTCCAGTAGAGCAAGAAAATTTGGATTAGGAAGTGATATAATAAGAAGCTCAGACAAAAACTATAACTGAGATAGTGTCTGGTTAAGGAGAAGTAGTGGCCCGAACTCCAATTGATCAAGTCCAGGTTGATCAAGAAAATATTGTTTTGGAAAATCCAGTGATAGAAGAATACCATGAAGATGATGCTCATGAGGAGAAACCTCCAGCACTTGAAAACCAGGAAGATAATGCTTTGAATAATCATATTGAAGTACTGAATGAGAATTTTTCAATGGATGAGTCTGGGAAAGACTCGGAGGAAAAATCTGTTGAAAAACCTGCTCAGGAGAAAGTTATGCAGAGGCATTAACTATAATGTTTCTGTATCAAGTACAAGCTGAGGATGAGAATAAATCATAGGGTTTCTCTGATTCAGTGAATGGGGAAGTAGAAGAGCTGTACATGAAGTTGTCGAGTTTGGAATCTGAAAATGTTGCTCTTAAGAGAGCCTTAGAGAAAGAACAATTGAATTTTCAGAGACTGAAAGAAAGTACTGTTTCCATACAGGAAGTTGAAGTGTTTAAGAATGAAATGTTAAACGAAGTTACAAATTTGAAATCAGACATGGTTATGAAGACAGATTTAATGGACTTTAGATCTTTCATGGAGCAACAATTTGCATCTATCAAACCCAGTAAGGCCAGTACATCAGGTACTTCACCTGATTTAATCAGAAGATTTCAGGCTATTACAGTGGTCATGGAGAATATTAATGCAAGATTACAGGACCTTTAATGTAATAGTTCCCCTTTGTCAGTACTATTAGATAATCATAAGTTTCTAGTTGATAAGTTGACCTCAATTGAACCAAGTATTAGAATTGTACTTAATCAGTTTACAGAGAAGCTAACTCTGTTTATGGAGATGGAAGAGAGGCTTCATGAGTTTTTCATAGTAAATATGATCAAATATATTCATATAACTCAAGAGAATATAGATCTTATTATCAATCTGGGAGATGGAATGATGAGACAGCTGAGAGAGCAGTTAACAGAAATCAAGGCGGTAGTTCAAAGGAGATAGACCCTCTCTCATACCCTTACCCACCTAGATTCCTATGTTCATCATAATTATGACTGTTTTTTAATGAAATTTTATTTAATTATATATTTGGATGTTTCTATTTGTTTTACTGTATTTTTTTAGATATACCAGTAATCCAGATTCAATTATTGACAAACGATTAATAATAGCATTTACTTAAGTTCATTGCTACATTAAATGTGTTCTATTCCATATTCTATAATTCTTTTTGATATCACAAATAGGGGGAGAAATTTGGATAAACAAAACATTTTATTTTAACTATTTCACATTGTACTTTAAATGTTTTAAAGTTATTATTATTATTATTCTTTATTTGGGGATAAATTTGGATAAATATATACTTTTTAAATCTTATTTTTATTTATTCTGCTCTTTGCAAAGGGGGAGAAATATTAAGCATTATATTAATCCTTTAAGGGGGAGAAATTAAGTTAAATCTAATATTGTATTTATCATTTAAAAATTCAAAACTATATGTAATTAATTTTGTAAGTTGATTTCATTGGTTATTTTATGGGTTTTGTGATCATAAAAAAGGGGGAGATTATTGAGCAAGTGTTGTTTTCAACAATACATGATTTTATTATAAATAAGGGGGTAATTGTTGAGAACAATACTCTATTTCTTTATGATGATTTTGATGCTCACAAATACCCTTAATTGTTTTCTAATGATTTTACTTTATGTATATTTCAAGAATTAAATATTTTATATATTCTTATCTTTTAGAAGAGTATTCAAGTATTTATACAGCGTGAAACAGGTGTTAAAGAATTCGAAAATCAATTCAGTGTGTTTTGGAAACACTGTTCATACCCTACGTGGCGAAGTGTAGCGTAAGGACGATGTATACTCTAAAGAGATATCAGAAAAGTATGGTTAGTCAACCACACGTTATCGAAAAAGTATGGAAGAGGAACCCTACGTTAGGAAGGAACCCTACTTTTGGGATATTGAAAAGTATGGGAGAATAACCGTACGTAAGTTTTAAACATTACGTTTGTTTCTCAAAAGTATAGTTCATCAACCTTACTTTTGTGAATAACCTTATGTTTCATCAAAATTATGGATCATGTACCTTACGTTTGGAAGCTTATAAAAGTATGGATCTTTTATCATTCATTTGAATGTTGAAAAGAAAAGTATGTATGATCAACCTTACGTTTGTATTCAACCTTACGTTTGAAGGATGCGTCATCAACCTTACATTTGTATTCAAACTTAAATTTGAAGGATGCATCATCAACCTTACGTTTTTATTCAACCTTACGTTTGAAGGATGCATCATCAACCTTACGTTTAGAAGATGCATGCTATAAAATTAAACCTTACATTTGGTGTCGGAAAATTAAAGACGATGTTATTATGCAACGGTCTATAAGCGGATTATTAGGATGATTTTAAGACAGATTAAAAGATGTTTTTAAAAATGTGTCTTTGACTAATTCAAATCCATTTTATCTACAATTAAAATGATCGATTTTAAAAGGAGATTTTCATGTTGAATTTCAAGGGGAGTTACGACTGCTCTGTTAATTCAAATGTTTGAATATCGCGAGTCAGAAGGTGACTTTTTTGGATCTAAATTTGCAGAAGAAGTGCTTGTTGTTATTATATATATATTTAAAAATATATATGTAGTATATAAATAGATTCTATATACAAGAACTGTAGAGAAACAACGAAGAATATAAAAAAAGGGAAAAACAGAGACTATCAAGATCTACAGATCTGCTAATTACGAAGAACTACAAAGCTCTATTTATAGAAGAAGAAGAAACACGGTAGAAGATTCATCTATTCTACATCAAAGATATATTGTGAATCTAATTCTGATGTTGTGAATTATATTTCTATATCTACTGCAACCGGATCGACTCAGAATGACTCTTACTTGAAGATAATTATTTCTGAAGATGACGATCCATCTACTGTCAGTTGCATTTTGTTTCAATTGTAAAGAACAACGGGAAAGTATTTTCAAAGAAAAAATACTTCTTTTTTATCTTTAGTGACCATCTTCTCATACTAAGCTGTGTAGGTTATACGATTGAACCAAAAGGATCTGTTTTTCCTTAGATTGTAAAGGTGTCAACTGCTTATACTCAGTTGTGGAACGGTCTGTTGACAAGAGGACCAGATAGTGAAAATCACCAAGCTCGTGGAGTAGAGAGTTGGTGGAGTGACTAGGGGCCTTCTGTTCCCCGAACCACTATACATTGTGTGTCCCTTCTAGTTAAATTTCCGCTGCATTAATCCGTCTTATTAAAGTTAAAGGGAAGAACACGATCTCACGATGAATTTTTAAAAGATACAATTCACCCCCCTCTTGTGTATAGTTGGTATAACCCGATCCAACAAGGAGTTGTCACTGGTGTGAAGCCTTGGCCCGGTTTTTGTGTTCTGTGTTGGTATTGGAACATTTAAAGTCTTTTCATTCTTGTTTTTATGCTGTTAAAGTTTTTTCGTTGTTATAAGTTCATCATTTCATTGTAAACTTATGATGGATAGGTTTTATTGTAATCCAAGTAGTTATGTCTATTTGAGTGTATCTTTTTTAATTGTTCATTCTTCTTTTAGTGTGTTTAAACCTTATGGGGATTATTTTTGGGTTGGGATTTACCATGTTGGGCTCCCTCCCTAGGGTGGTATGTTTAGATTTTAATTTATGTTCTAATAGAATCCATGTGGTGGGGAGAACACTCTTTTATCCCCCCCTTGTTTTGGGTTGTGGTTTCATCTAGATCGGTCAGGTGTGACTTGAGGAATAAATAGTCACCCCAGAATTCATTATTTCTTCTGGTTGTGTTCGGTCATGGAATCAATTTTTGATTAAATTTCACCTTGGGGACTTTCTAAGGGAAGAAAGTTTTTGTGGTGGGGGGAATTATCACACCCACACCTTTTAAATTATTTTATTTCAGTATTTATTGGATTTGTATATTTTTATCGAGGGTCGGGTTGAGTGCTAGTTTAAATTTTTTGAAGTTTGGTAATTTTGGTGGGTTTTGAGATGGTGCATGGGAACCGTATGGTTAGCGGTAACCATGCGGTCGACCCTGGTGATCGTACGGTTTCCCAATATTTAAAATAAATAAAATTTTATGAAAATAAAATTTTAAGAATGTTTTAATAATAAAAATAAAAATAATATTATTATTATTAAAAATGAAATGAATATTATTATTATTGTTATTGTTATTATTATTATTATTATTATTATTATTATTTTTATTAATTTAATTATTATTATTAATTTTATTATTATTGTTTTATTATGTTATTATTATTATAATTATTATTAATATCATTACTATTTTTATTTTACTTAAGTTTTTTTTCTTCTAAAACCAGGTTTTCCTTCTCCTCCCCCTACCCACTTACGGTGTCACCCCCCCACATTTCCCCCTTCCCTGCGCGACCGCCCTAGCTACCACCTTCAACTCTGGCACTCCATCCGGACCTCCTCCTCACATCAAACCACCTCATCACATTTCCCCTCCCCCTTCACAGGCCAACCCCCCTTCTCACTCCCTCTCACACGACCTGTCAGCAGCCTGTAGTGTGACCCCCCCCCCCCCCCCCCCCGTCCGCACCTCCAGCCAACATGTCCCATTCTCCCTCTGATGGCCATTACGGTTTCCTCCGTTGAGTTCTCTTCCTCATCATATCCTCTCCTCTCTCAATTTATAGGGTTTCTGTATGGGGTTTCTTGTTTGGCTGAACCCTAGATATTAGAGTTGATATATGTTTTCTTTAGATCTTGGGTGTGTGGTTGGTCCATAAGGCTCTATTCTATCTCCCTTTAATGTTATGTTTCATTTTCACACCAACGAGGTAGATGTATAAAATATATTTGATGTGAATCTTCAATTATTCCTATAAATTCATGTATTGAACGTGTTTAATTAAATTTCAAATTCAATTTTTATAATTTTTAAATATAATACGCACCTTCTTAATGCACTTAATTATTTTGTTATAGTGTTTTTCAAGTTTGTAGAATTTTCTAAAAATAGTCTTTGAAATTATTCTTTGATTATTCCTAAGTATTTGTGCACCCATTTCACTTGATAAAAAGTTATATGTTCTTAAAAAGTGTAATTGAGAATTTTTGTGATATTTTTCCTTTGTTTCATTTTGGTTAAATTTGATTTAGTGTGTGGAATTTGAAGGATGTGTGATTTGGTTGGATTTTATGGCTTGAGAATTGGGGTGGTGTTGTTTAGAAAGAAAATGGTGTTTTTTTCTTCTGGAAATGATTTATAAAAGGGTTATTATGGTTTTAAAAGAAGTTTATTTATGCCCTTTTAATTTTTTTGAATGGTTTGGTTTATTTATAAAGTCAATTGGTGGTTTGAAAATTGTTTTGGGGAGTTTCCATGGAGATTTAAAAAAGTGTTATGGATGATGGCACATCAATGGGTGTACAAGGTGCACACATTGATGTGCACTCAAGTGAAGATGGCACCTCAAAGTGATGTTTTCATGAACCTTGGTTTCTTAGTTTCTCCATTGGTTTCTTAGTGAATGATTTTAAAAAAAGGTTTCACAAGTGTTTTTTAAAAGTTTGGTCTGTTTTAAAATTGAGATGTACTTTGGGTGTGTGTTTGGCATAGGGGTTGTTTCACATATTTTATAAAGTGGCATGTTTTACTCAAGGTTTGGGAATAATTTTTTAAAGGTTGTGAGATTTATAAATCTTAAATTCTCTTTTGGCTTTGTTAACATGAAAGTGGTATTAGGTTGTTTTTTAAATTCTTTGGAACTATTGTGTGGTATCTTGGGTTTGAAAGTACTAAAGGCCTGATTGGAATTTTATGTTGTGTTTGGAAAAATTAATGTGGGTTCCTTCATATGATTTATAAAATATGGTTTTAAATGAAATCCTAAAAGGTATATCATTTGGAACTTGGAGTCAGTTTTGGTAAATGTTTGGCTTAAGGGGAAGTTTGGCATGTTTTATAAAAATGTGTATTTCTCTAAAGTTTATGAAAGATTATACGAAAACGTATTGGAAGTTGTAACCTAAAGGAATATTTGGAAATGATTAACTAAAATGGGATTTCTCATTGTTTGGAAATGTCTTTTGAGGTGTTTTTGGAAAAATTACATTTGGGTGTGTTAAACTAAAGGCATGTTTGGCATTTTTCATGTTTTTAGAGAAAGTGTTAAATGATCAAGTGATATGATGGCCCAGTTGGCACTTTTAATGAAGTGATGTATATATGTATATGTATATAATGGGAACCCCTATATAGGATTTTCATTTATGTATTATCATATAGGTGATGTCCTTGTTTGGGGTAAGAAAGTGTGGTGGTGGCATGTAAGGTGATTCACGCGCGCGAGAGCCTTTCACTTACACAATTTACTATTATTGTGGGTTCCTGGATGTATTTTAGGGGATTGAGTGAAAATTTATGACCAACGCTGATTAGACGGTTCAGTACCCCCTAGATCGCAAATAGGCTAGGTGGGATGTGTCACTGGATTGGTTAGTTTTGGGCCTCCAGTGGTTATTGAATTAGGGGCTTCACCATACGCCGACATGTGGTTCTGAACCGAGTATGTCTAGGGGTCTTCTTGGGATGTTTAGGATCAACTATGGTTACTTTATATATCTTATTGTTTATTTTCCATTGCCTTTAGTTTCAATATACACTGTTTACTTATTTATTTATTTATTTTCAGCACAACCCTGTATTATTTTGATTAGGTGTTTGGTTTAGTTTTTGGTATCAAAAGGATAGTCTGTTTTGATAATGAAATGTAGCATGGGTTGCATTTTGAAATGGGAACATTTTTTATTTAATAAATTGTGAATAACTTAAATATATAAATGTATTTCAAACTAGTGTTAATGGAATGTTTTCAGGAAATGGAAATACATGGATTTTTTGGTTTATCTTTGGTATTCATACTGAGAATTTTGGTGTACATGCCTAATTTTTCTTTTCAGTTTCAAAATCTAGTTTTGGATCGCTCTTCCAGCGAACATGATTCTGCGTCAGGTGGTGACCCATGAGGTCACTTAGAGGTACATTTGGTTGTGAGACTTTATTTTATTTCTATTGTTAGCTTTTATCTATTTTTTTAAGTTTATATTCATTTATTTTTTTCTTTATGGTCCAAAATAATTCCAAACTGTTTTACTTTGGTGACCTGTACTAGTTGCTAGCCCATAGGTATCAGGAGCACCCTTCGGGCCATGCTGCGGACTGACTCAAGTGACCGGTTCAGGGTTGACCCTGGTTAGTTTATGATAGAAATAAACACTATGAATTATAGCCCTCTACACACATATATGGGGAAAACTAACCACCATAAATACCAGCACTAGTTACTACCAAGAGAATAGAGAAAGACCAAAGGGGGTAGTCATTCATCCATCCTCCCACTAGGATGTTGGGGAAAACACCCCCAAATCTCAGAATCCCTGAGGTGTTAGTCGCCCTAACCAATATGGGATTAGCATATAGAAACACTAAAGTACATGATATAATATAACTCACAACCTATAACATCCCAACCCATCTTACCATTGAACTGATAGCTAGACCGGTCACCACATGACCTCAAGCGCACCTCCTCATACGCCAGAGGCTACCAACTAGCAGCGAGGGTGTAAGGATAGTAAGTGGGGAGACTATACCCTCACATCAGATTTTTCACAGTAGTATAAAAATATATAAATATATGAAACCAGTGAAAGCATTATAAATCAATAACTAATGAAGTAGAAGTAAATTGTAATATCAACTCAATAAATAAAATGGCCCATGCCAGTTTATACAATGTATGCATGTCATGGTGGTACATATATAAAATTAGTAAACAAATCATCACGATTTACATCTCAGTATAGAGAAAAAATGAAAAAGGTCCAATGCCCCAAGGGAAATCTCCATGAGCATCCCGATCTCTCGCTCAATCCTTAGCTCCTAACTCCCAGGTACAAGCAAACAACAACAAGCAATGTCCAAGTTTCTGTAAACAAGTAGAGACTATTAGGGTACCCCAGTTCAATGGAGACCCAAATATGGAATGAGATATAAATCTCAGCAGTCCAGGACCACCGGTGTCTAGCTCAATATATACAATGTAATAAAAATAAACAACGTGCAAGTATATCGAAGAAATAATATAATTAAATAAATAACCAACATCCCATCCTGGTTTTTAAGGGACACCTAACGATGATACCTCCTTCATCCCATAGCTGGTATGTCTAATCATGTCAATTATATATATATATATATATAGTAACAGTGTATATATATATATATATAAACAGATAGATATTCTTAGAATCCTCCTATATGAACCAAGCACGTACCAATGCCAAAAGGACATATAACTTGGTTACTATTTATGGCTGGACCAAGACGTAATGCACATAAATTCATTACCAAGGTAAGCACTCATGGTCTTTCCTCCGATCCAAACTCCATGAGCTCTCACAGTCTCATGAAAATCGATATGGAAGATCACATAGTTTTACTACCCCAGGCTCTCACGACCCTTTGGAAAACGATGTTGGATGGATCGGGATGTAACACACATACATCCATTGTAACATCCCAAGTAAGTAATGACTAATAGATATTTTTATCTATGTCTATTAATGATTAATATAGTGTTTTAGAGGCTTAAAATGAAAATAAATACAATCTTATGCATGGAATATACTAATATTCTTAAAAGATTGTTTTACTGCCTTTTGATGGAAAACCATTTTTAAATCAAAATTTTGACAATTTCATAATATATATTTGTCAAAATAAACATATTAATTATTATTGGGACATTTAAATATACATTGGATAAATTTTTTGTATTTTTCTGACAATGTTCATTTTTTAATGAATAGTGAAAAATACTGCATTTTACATCAAAACTGCTTTTTCATTTAATTTAATTATATAGTTAGATTATCCTTTTAAGTGGTATTAAAGTGTAACCTGAATATATTTTTACCATTTAATTCAATAGTGGTCATTAGGATTAATTTCACTTTGGAATTGGTCATAAACTAATGCCAAACTTTTCATAGATATTGTTTCAAAAAAACCCGCTATTTGTTTTGACAACGAGAATTATTTTTAAATCAATTATTGAAATTTATGTGTTTGGAATTTGGTAAAATGGATTACATATTTGGAATCAGAAGGTCCAAATTATGTAATTAAGACTCTTTTATTTTTGGACATTATGAATAATAACGATGGTAATTATCTTTAATTATCTTGATTAATGAGTAATCAGGTAGTTAAAGATAATAAAATGATATCATAATAATACAAAAAGACCACAACATGTGTCCTAAGGCTACTATTTGTCTCATTGACAACCATGGTATGCCTTGTGCCAAACTTGGGGGCCCCATGGAATCACTTTTGTGAGAAAGTGACTTTTTATCTTTTTATTTTTAAAGAATGTTAAATGTGACAAAGAATGTATCACCTAAGTAAAATATTTTTAATTTTGTCTACATAAATGATATTTTGGACTATAAATATTCATTAGAAATATAAAAATATTTCCTACATCATGATATTTTTTTTATAATTTTTAGACATTAAATTTATTAAATTATTTATGACATCATGATGATGCAGCGATTACCTCATTAATAAAGGATTTAAATAAAATGGAAAGATAATGTAAAATCTAAGACCTACACATGTCCAAAACCTATTGTATGAGTGTATTTCGAACCCTTATCACCTTATCCTCTAAAAACATCAATTTGGGGCCATTAATATCCGAAATTCATTCTAAAATAATGTAACATTTCCTTACTTTCCAAGAGTGCCCCTCCTCTCCTCTTATAAAAGGCCCCCACCTCTACCACCTTACCCACACTTCCAAAGCCTTTGGCTCGGCCAAACTCTGCCCATTTTATCTCTCCACATCCCTCTCTTACCCCTTGAATCCTCACTTTGGGCATAAGTCTTCCCAAGGAATCCTTTGAGCTCAAATCTAAGAGAGTTACCCGATTTTAAGGTAATGTCTTCACTTGTGTTCTTTTGTTTTATTTTGCTTCTACAACCCCCTAAACTCTTTTTATTCATTTATTTTGTAACAAATCCAATATCTTCAATATACTAGGATGTTGTTATAATATGATTTAGAGCTACAATTACACACATCTACATCTAATGGTTAAATAACATATTGTTTCTGTGGTTGGCGAATTTCTGCCTCACGAAACGATGATTGTTCAATCTTCTTTTAAACACCTTTAATGGTGGCCATTAAGATGTCACTCTATTTATATATGATATATATTATGTTTATGTTTTCATTATGCTTATTTATTTTTCATTTGTGGTTTACCTGTATGGTTTCCATTATGGGTAAACACGATATCTTCATTTAAGGAAGTGCGGACTACCGCCCCCTCAAAGTGATGTGATTCGTTAATGCCATATGTGGGACGTATAAAGGACAGATTTAAAGTTATTATATATGATTTTATACTGGAATTATAATATACCTCTATATAATTATTATTTCTTTCCATTAAAGTATGAGATAGAAATGAAATTAGCATTCATGCGTACGTACGACTTACCGTCTCCATAAACGGTGCATTTCATTTCTTATCCCCAAATGTAATGTACTATTAAAAGTACATGTATATAATGGATATATATGATGAATGATACATCTAAATGATGAATATAATTCTGGAATTAAAATATATACATACCTCTCATTTAGTTTTAATTCCATTAATATGACAAAGAAATGAAAGTAGCGTTCATGCGTACGTACGGCTTACCGTCTCCATGAACGGTGCATTTCATTTCTTATCCCCAAATGTAATGTACTATTATAAGTACATATATATAATGGATATATATTATGTATGTTACATCTAAATTATTAATATAATTATGGAATTAAAATATACATACCTCTCATTTAGTTTTAATTCCATTAATATGACATAGAAATGAAAGTAGCGTTCATGCGTACATACAGCTTACCGTCTCCATGAACGGTGCATTTGATTTATTACCTCTAAATGATTATGTAATATTATAAATACATGTATATGCTGGATATATATGATATATACGATATCCAAATCATGAATATCATTCTGGATATAATGAACCTTTGACCACACGAACAACCTGTAATTGTAAGAAGTTCACTTTTGACTCAAGTACCAAATATCGAAAAATGACCGTTATCAACTTAAATGACTACATAATGTTCATAACATGATAATAAGTGATATAAAAGTAATAATTAACTTGAATAAGGTTCTAAACAAGTAGAAATTAACTCAAGTTTATTATTCAGGACATTAAATAACGATCGAGTCAAGTCGGACCCGAGGTAAGGGACTTCGTCTCAATCTCCTTTCATTGAGGCATATTTCGTTTTATACATAACTTTCTTTTATACGGTGTATAAAACCCTTTGACTTTTACTTTTATACGAAAGGAATATTTTTCTACGAAGCGTTTTACAAAACGAAAAAAAGGAATGTTTCTTTTAACGTACGCGGTGACAATGACCTTTTCCACCACCGCGAGTATTATTTGGTCTTTGGCTTCCTGAACAAGCCGTAATGTTTTTTTAAAATGAAATAAATATCATATACGCTTTTATGTATTTTGGTATTGAAAGTGGTTTTTATAATAGATTTGTTATGTCAATATATTTAAGTGATATATTGTGATCAAAGTGTGGAAATGTTTTCTTTCCATTATATTTGTTTTATGTCTTATGATTTTTATAATGGTACTTGGACATTTGACGGGTGGTTACGTGATAAACCATATGATGGGTGGTGCCGTGAATACCAGGACAGGTGGTTACGTTATAACCTCCAATGCATTGGGTATGGAAGTCAGCCGTATGGCTATTCCATTAAGTATGTATGGAAGTTGGCCGTATGGCTATTCTATTAAGTGATATGTGTGGAAGTCGACCGTATGGTTATTCCACTTAAGTATGTTTATGTACCAAGTTACCTTTATATGTTATGTGATCTTTTTATGGGTTTTATGGTAATCTTTTGGTTACAACAGGGTAAGTAATGATCTTTTATTCATTGAAGAGTTTTTACTACTTCATAAAGGTGAAAAGTATTACTTTGATAAAGTATACATGGTTTACTTATTGTTTTGATAAACTAACAGTTTTCATTCTTTGCGTATCCCTTACTGAGCTCTTTATGCTCACCCCAAGTATTTTTGAAATGTTTTTCATAGGACCTAATGTGGAATAGGGTCAAGGATGAGATCAAGGGAAAGTCATGCTATATAAAACTTGGAACTAGACATGTTTCTTTTTAAGAGTTTTTTTTATTCTATGGAAACTTAGTAGAAGTGTCTACTTTGTAATCTTTTGAGATGTAGTAGTTATGTTATAATTCTCTAAAACTCTAAACCTGAAAAGATCCTCAATGTGAATTATTAATTTAATTAAATATTAAGAGATGTTTAAGGTCGGGGCCTTATAGTTGGTATCAAAGTTCGGTTTAGACAACTTTAGGAGTTAGAAAATTGTTAAATTATAAGTTAATTTATGGTATGACTGAAATGATATAGCATTTAAAGATTACCATGTTGCTTTGCCTAATATATTTCTGTGTTCAGAATGGTTTTCCGCAGAGGAAACAAAGCAGCTATGTTGGGACGACATTAGGAGGAAGACAACCTTCCAAATCAGCAACCTAAGATGGTCGGAATCGGAAATGAACAGTTTGTTGCAGTGATGACATAGTTGACTCAGGCTATAAATGGTGGTGGTATCCATGCACGAGATCAGCCAGATCAACCGCAGAGGAACATGTCAGTGGTGGAACATTTCATGAGGCAACATCCCCCATCATTCAGAGGATCATCTGACCCCGTACAAGCTGAAGGGTGGATTAAAGCACTGGAGAAGATTTTTGATGTCATGGGGTGTTCATAAAATCAAAAGGTTAGTCTTGCTGTTTACCGTTTTGAAGGTGAAGCTGATCAGTGGTGGTCGATGGTGAAAAATATTAGGGATAGTGATGAGATTGAGGATCTTTACTGGGACGAATTCAAAGGTATGTTTCTTGAGAAATATTTTCCTAAGGTGGTTCATCTTAGGATGGAAAAACAGTTCCTAGAATTGAGTTAGGAGGATGATTCAGTGGCTGCTTATGAAGCAATGTTCACTCGATTGGCAAGGTATGCTCCAAACTTCATACGAGATCTTGATAGTAAAATAAACTGTTTTTACTCAGGGTTAAAGCCAAAGTATCGAAGGGCTTTAGCTTCTCGTGAGTTCAAAAGTTATGAAAAACTTGTTCGATGTGCGGAGAAGGTGTAAATGGAGTTTGCCGATGACTAGGTGTTCTATGACAAACAACAGAATAAGAGGTCTAGTTGGCAGGCAAAGGGGAAGAATTCATCAAAGAAGCAAGGAGGTAAGAAAAACAAATATCCATCCTATGAGAAGTATGGTAAAATGCATCATGGAGAATGTTTATCCAAGTCTGGTAAGTGCTTTTGGTGTGGTAAGTCTGGTCATATTGCTCGTAACTGTAAGGAAGATGATCAAGCAGGCAATGAAAAGCCAACGGTAAGATGTTTTAAGTGTAATGAAATGGGTCATTATGCAAACGAGTGTCCAAAAAAGAACTCAACTGGGGGAATGCAGCCAGACTACAAGCAGAAAGGGGTGGTGAAATCCTTTGCAACAACTTCAGCAGATGTTGGGCCATCGAATGAAGTAGTATCAGGTACACTGTTTGTTTGTTCAGATTATGCCAATGTGTTGTTTGATTCAGGGTCTACACATTCTTTCATTTCTGAGAAGTTTTCTAGTAAATTGGAAATTCCATCTCAAGATATGAACCCTGAACTTATGGTAAAAACACCTGGAGGGAACATTGAGACAAAAAGAAATTATAAGAACCTTCCTTTCCTTGTGTGTGGAAAGAATCTACCCGCAAACCTTATTGTTTTGCCTCTAGTAGAGTTTGATGTTATTTTGGGCATGGATTGGATTTTTATTTATCATGCTAAGATTGACTGCAGAGCTAAAATGGTTTCTTTTCAAAAGGATTTTCAGTTTGTGTACAAGAATGAACCCTTGATTTTGATAACATATCAGGAAGTTGAGAAACTAGTAAAAGATGGAAATGAATGTTACCTTGCACATATTGTTGAAAATAAAGGAACTGTTCAGATTAATGATGTGCCAGTGGTAAATGAGTATCTTGATGTTTTTCCTGATGAGTTGCCTGGTATTATTCATGATCGAGAAGTTGAATTTACTATTGACTTAGTTCCTGATTCTAAGCCAATTTCAAAACCCCCTTATCGAATGGCTCAAGTTGAACTTTTAGAGTTAAAGAAACAATTGCAGGAGTTATTAGATAAAGGTTTCATTCGACCTAGCACATCACCATGGGGTGATCCTATCTTGTTTGTTAAAAAGAAAGATGGATCAATGAGACTTTTCATTGATTATAGAGCCTTGAATAATATTACTGTTAAGAACAAGTATCCTTTGCCTCATATCGATGATTTGTTTGATCAGCTCCAGGGAGCTCAGTATTTTTCAAAGATTGACTTGAGGTCGGGGTACCATCAGTTGAAAGTAAAAGAAGAAGACATTTCGAAGACTGCGTTCTGTACTAGATATGGCCATTATGAATTTGTAGTTATGCCTTTTGGGTTAACCAATGCACCTTCTGTATTCATGGACCTTATGAATAGAATTTTCCATGAGTTCTTGGATAAGTTTGTGGTTGTTTTCATTGATGATATTTTGGTGTTTTCTAAAAGTAAAGAGGAGCATGAAAGTCATTTAAGGGTTATCTTGCAAACCTTAAAAAAAGAAACTATATGGAAAATTCAGCAAGTGTGAGTTTTGGTTACAACAATTTTTTTCCTAGGTTACATTGTTTCAAAAGATGGCATAACTATTGATCCTGCTAAAAAAAGGTTGTGGAAGAATGGCCAAGACCCACAAATGTAACCGAGATCCGTAGTTTTCTTGTTTTGGAAGGTTACTACCGAAGGTTTGTTGAAAATTTTTCACGGTTATCTAGTCCAATGACTAAGCTAACTCGGAAGGGTGTTAAGTTTATCTGGACAAAAGAATGTGATGATTGTTTTTAGGAGTTGAAAAGAAGATTGGTGAATGCTCTAGTTTTGGCACTTCCTTCCAGGAATGGTGAGTTTTTTATATACAGTGATGCTTTGTTGAAGGGAATTGGTTGTTTCCTTATGCAGAATGATCAGGTAATTGCTTATGCTTCACATTAGTTGAAAAATCATGAGGTAAATTACCCTACACATGATTTGGAATTAACTGATGTTGTTTTTGCTTTAAAAATTTAGAGGCATCATTTGTATGGAGTAAAGTGTGAAATATATACTGATCACAAAAGTTTAAAGTATATATTCACTCAGAAAGAGTTGAAAATGAGACAGAGTAGATGGCTAGAATTAATCAAGGATTATGATTGTACAATTCATTACCATCCGGGAAAAGCAAATATAGTGGCCGATGCTTTGAGTCGAAAAAGTAATGATTCATTAACCATGCTACGTTTGGAATGAGATCCTTTGGTTTTTCATTTGATGAACTTTGGCATAGAAGTTGTTGGTGCAGGAAGTTCTTCTGTTTTGTTTCAGGTATCAGTGAGATCATCCCTATTAGACAGAATTAAGCAAGCATAGAGGGAAGACAGTGAGTTGCAGAAAAAGGTTGAGCTGGTTTAGAAGGGTAAGTTGCCTGAATTCAACATTGATAATGATTGTGTTTTGAGGTTTGGGAAGAGATTATGTGTGCCTTGTGATTCATAGTTGAAGAATGAGTTGTTATGTGAGGCTCATAGTTCCCCATTTTCAGTTCATCCTGGCAGTACTAAGATGTACAGAGATCTGCGGGAGTATTACTGGTGGGATGGAATGAAAAAGGATATTGCTGATTTTACTGTGAAGTGTCTGACTTGTCAGCAGGTTAAAGAAGAGCGGCAGTTACCGAAAGGGATGCTTCAGCCTTTACCAGTTCCAGAGTGGAAATGGGAAAACATATCCATGGACTTTGTTGTGGGATTACCGAGGACATCTCGAGGTAATAATGCAATCTGGGTTATTGTTGATCGCTTGACTAAATCTGCTCATTTCCTTGCTATACGAGATAATTTTTCCCTAGATCAACTTTCCTGTTTGTATCTTAAAGAGATAGTCAGGTTACATGGAGTTCCTCTCTCCATTGTGTTCGATCATGATCCCAGGTTTACTTATAACTTTTGGAAAGGCCTTCAGAAGTCGTTGGGTACTGAATTAAATTTTAGTACATCTTTTCATCCGCAATCAGATGGGAAGTCAGAATGAAAAATTCAGACCTTTGAGGATATGCTACGAGCTTGTTCGATGGATTATCAGGGAAGTTGGGACCAACATCTTTCTTTGGTTGAGTTTTCTTATAATAATAGTTTTCATTCCAGTATAAAGATGGCACCATTTAAGGCATTATATGGGAAGCGGTGTCGAACTCCAGCTTTCTGGGATGAAGTGGGTGAAAGGAAGCTGATGGGACCAGAATTGGTAGAAGAGATGGCAGAAAAAGTTCAGTTGATTCAGAAGCACATGAGAACAGCTCCGAGCAGGCAGAAGAGTTATGCGGATAACCGGAGGAAGGATCTATCTTTCGAGGTAGGTGATCATGTTTTTCTCAAGGTTTCTCCTTGGAAAAGTGTGATGAGATTTGGTAAGAAATGAAAGCTGAGTCCAAGGTTTATTGGACCATATGAAATTCTGGAGAAAGTAGGATTAGTTTCTTACCGAGTGGCTTTACCTCCGAGTTTATCTCAGGTACACAATGTTTTTCATGTTTCGATGTTGAGGAAGTATATGCCAGATCCATCTCATGTTTTGAGTCCAGAGGTAGTTCAGCTGGAAGAGAACCAATCTTATGAGGAACAACCGATCCAGATTCTTGATCACAGGGAGCAAGTGTTACAGAATAAGGTGATTAATCAGGTAAAGGTTTTGTGAAAAAACCACATGATGGAAGAGGCAACATGGGAATCTGAAAATGCAATGAGGGATAAGTACCCCCATTTATTCGATAAGTAAATAAATTACCGGGACACAATTTTCTAAAGGGGGGAAGGATGTAACATCCCAAGTAAGTAATGAATAATAGATATTTTTATCTATATCTATTAATGATTAAGAGAGTGGTTTAGAGGCTTAAAATGAAAATAAATACAATCTTATGCATGAAATACACTAATATTCTTAAAAGATTGTTTTACTGCCTTTTGATGGAAAACCCTTTTTAAATCAAACTTTTGAAAATTTTATAATCTATATTTGTCAAAATAAACATATTCATTATTATTGGGACATTGAAATTTACCTTGGATAAATTTTTGGTATTTTTCTAACAATGTTCATTTTTTAATGAATAGTGAAAAATACTGCATTTTACATCAAAACTACTTTTTCATTTAATTTAATTATATGGTTATATTATCCTTTTAAGTGGTATTAAAGTGTAATATGAATATATTTTTACCATTTAATCCAATGGTGGTCATTAGGATTAATTTCACTTTGGAATTGGTCATAAACTAATGCCAAACTTTTCATAGATATTGTTTCAAAAAAACCCGCTATTTGTTTTGACAACAGGAATTATTTTTAAATCAATTATTGCAATTTATGTGTTTGGAATTTGGTAAAATGGATTAAATATTTGGAATCATAAGGTCCACATTATGTAATTAATACTCTTTTATTTTTGGACATTATGGATAGTAACGATGATAATTATCTTTAATTATCTTGATTAATTAGTAATCAGGTAGTTAAAGATAATAAAATGATATCATAATAATACAAAAAGACCAAAAAATGTGTCCTAAGGCTACTGGTTGTCTCATGTCCGACCATGGGATGCCTTGTTCCAAACTTGGGGGCCCCATGGAATCACTTTTGTGAGAAAGTGACTTTTTATCTTTTTATTTTTAAAGAATGTTAAATGTGACAAAGAATGTATCACCTAAGTAAAATATTTTTAATTTTGTCTACATAAATGATCTTTTGGACTATAAATATTCATTAGAAATATAATAATATTTCCTACATCATGATATTTTTTTTTATAATTTTTAGACATTAAATTTATTAAATTAATTATGACATCATGATGATGCAGCGATTACCTCATTAATAATGGATTTAAATAAAATGGAAAGATAATGTAAAATCTAAGACCTACACATGTAAAAAACCTATTGGATGAGTGGATTTAGAACCCTTATCACATTATCCTAAAAAAAAATCAATGTGGTACCATTAATATCCGAAATTCATTCTAAAATAATGTAACATTTCCTTACTTTCCAAGAGTGCCCCTCCTCTCCTCTTATAAAAGGCCCCCACCTCTACCACCATACCCACACTTCCAAAGCCTTTGGCTCGGACAAAATCTGCCCATTTTATCTCTCCACATCCCTCTATTACCCCTTGAAGCCTCACTTTGGGAAGAAGTCTTCCCAAGGAAGCCTTTGAGCTCAAATCTAAGAGAGTTACCCGATTTTAAGGTAATGTCTTCACTTGTGTTCTTTTGTTTTATTTTGCTTCTCCAACCCCCTAAACTCTTTTCATTCATTTATTTTGTAACAACTCCAGTATATTCAATATACTAGGATGTTTTTATAATATTATTTAGAGCTACACTTACACACATCTACATCTAATGGTTAAAGAACGTACTGTTTCTGTGGTAGGCAAATTTCTGCCTCACGAAACGATGATTGTTCAATATTCTTTTAAACACCTTTAATGGTGGCCATTAAGATGTCACTCTATTTATATATGATATATATTATGTTTATGTTTTCCTTATGCTTCTTTATTTTTCATTTGTGGTTTACCTTTATGGTTTCCATTATGGGTAAACGCGATATCTTCATTTAAGGAAGTGCGGACTACCGCCCCCTCAAAGTGATGTGATTCGTTAATGCCATATGTGGGACGTATAAAGGATGGATTTAAAGTTATTATATATGATGTTATACTGGAATTATAATATACCTCTATATAATTATTATTTCTTTCCATTAAAGTATGAGATAGAAATGAAAGTAGCGTTCATGCGTACGTACGGCTTACCGTCTCCATGAACGGTGCATTTCATTTCTTATCCCCAAATGTAATGTACTATTAAAAGTACATGTATATAATGGATATATATGATGAATGATACATCTAAATGATTAATATAATTCTGGAATTAAAATATACATACCTCTCATTTAGTTTTAATTCCATTAATATGACAAAGAAATGAAAGTAGCGTTCATGCGTACGTACGGCTTACCGTCTCTATGAACGGTGCATTTCATTTCTTATCCCCAAATGTAATGTACTATTATAAGTACATATATATAATGGATATATATGATGTATGTTAAATCTAAATGATTAATATAATTCTGGAATTAAAATATAAATACCTCTCATTTAGTTTTAATTCCATTAATATGACATAGAAATGAAAGTAGCGTTCATGCGTACGTACGACTTACCGTCTCCATGAACGGTGCATTTGATTTCTTACCTCTAAATGATTATGTAATATTATAAATACATGTATATGATGGATATATATGATATATATGATATCCAAATCATGAATATCATTCTGGATATAATGAACCTTTGACCACACGAACAACATGTAATTGTAAGAAGTTCACTTTTGACTCAAGTACCAAATATCGAAAAACGACCGTTATCAACTTAAATGACTACATAATGTTCATAACATGATAATAAGTGATATAAAAGTAATAATGAACTTGAAGAAGGTTCTTAAGCAAGTAGAAATTAACTCAAGTTTATTATTCAGGACATTAAAGAACGATCGAGTCAAGTCGAACCCGAGGTAAGGGACTTCGTCTCAATCTCCTTTCATTGAGGTATATTTCGTTTTATACAAAACTTTATTTTATACGGTGTATAAAACCCTTTGACTTTTACTTTTATACAAAAGGAATCTTTTTCTACGAAGCCTTTTACAAAACGACAAAAAGGATTGTTTCTTTTAACGTACGCGGTGACAACGACCTTTTCCACCGCCGCGAGTATTATTTGGTCTTTGGCTTCCTGAACAAACCGTAATGTTTTTTTAAAATGAAATAAATATCATATACTCTTTTATGTATTTTGGTATTGAAAGTGGTTTTTATAATGGATTTTTTATGTCAATATATTTAAGTGATATATTGTGATCAAAGTGTGGAAATGTTTTCTTTCCATTATATTTGTTTTATGTCTTATGATTTTTGTAATGGTACTTGGACATTTGATGGGTGGTTACATGATAAACCATATGACGGGTGGTGTCATGAATACTAGGATGGGTGGTTATGTTATAACCTCCAATGCATTGGGTATGGAAGTCGACCGTATGGCTATTCCATTAAGTATGTATGGAATTTGGCCGTATGGCTATTCCATTAAGTGATATGTGTGAAAGTCGACCGTATGGTTATTCCACTTAAGTATGTTTATGTCCCAAGTTACCTTTATATGTTATGTGATCTTTTTATGGGGTTTATGGTAATCTTTTGGTTACAACAGAGTAAGTAATGATCTTTTATTCAGTGAAGAGTTTTTACTACTTCATAAAGGTGAAAAGTATTACTTTGATAAAGTATACATGGTTTACTTGTTGTTTTGATAAACTAACAGTTTTCATTCTTTGCGTATCCCTTACTGAGCTCTTTATGCTCACCCCAAGTTTTTTTGAAATGTTTTTCACAGGACCTAATGTGGAATAGGGTCAAGGATGGGATCAAGGGAAAGTCATGCTATATAAAACTTGGAACTAGACATGTTTCTTTTTAAGAGTTTTTTTTTATTCTATGGAAACTTAGTAGAAGTGTCTACTTTGTAATCTTTTGAGATGTAGTAGTTATGTTCTAATTCTATAAAACTCTAAACCTGAAAAGATCCTCAATGTGAATTATTCATTTAATTCAATATTAAGAGATGTTTAAGGCCGGGGCCTTATATCCATCACCAAGAGTAGCACACACAGTCTATACCCTAGCTCAAATCCACAAGATCTCATGGTCTCTGGAGGATCAGCACAAAAACTAACACATTCTTTCTCCCCAAGTGCTCTCACGGTCCCTTGGCTCCCCTACCTATATAAGGCGTAACCATTCACAACATATAATGGATGAAGCATTTAACCTCTCATGAATTTAATTAGCCCATTTCAATTATATATAAGAAATCATATTCACATTTATAATTAAGGCAAACCATCTTAAGTATTTCAATTAAAGCATTAACATGAGCTTCACGTTCAACCCAAAAATATGAGGCAAGAGCCTCTCATTCATCTAATTGTTCATACTCAAATCCATTAGTTAACTCAACAATTATCTAGGTACACAAATCCTATTAATTAATTCATTAATTAATTAATAAACAACACAATTCATATCTCATAATTAATTTTCTAGAATTAATTATCTCATTATAAATCTCAACTATCCATATTTAATTCCATAATTAAATATCTAGATCATAATATCAAAGGCACATAATCAATTTACAATTAATTATCTCAACCTATCCAAATTTTATATCTCATAATTAATCCCCTGATTAATTATCTCAATTACAATTCTCAAAGCTTGTAATTAATTCACAATTAATTATCTCAACTTATCCAATTTAATATCTTATAATTAATCCCCACGATTAATTATCTCAATTACAATTTTCAAAGCACATAATGAATTCATAATGAATTATCTCAACTTATCCAATTTTATATCTTATAATTAATCCCCTGATTAATTATCTCAATTACAAATCTCAAAACAAAAAAATTAAGTCATTATCAATTATCTCAACTTAGCCAATTTAATATCTCATAATTAATTTTCTAATTAATTATCTCAGTTAAAAATATCAAAACACAAAAATAATTCCCAATTAATTATCCCAACTTAGAAAATTTAATATGTCACAATTAATCCCTTAATTAATTATCTCAATTACAATTCCCAAAGAACATAATTAATTCAGAAGTAATTATCTTAGCTTAGCCAATTTTATATCTCACAATTAATCCCACAATTAATTATCTCAATTAAAAATCTCATAACAAAAAATTAAGTCACAATTAATTATCTCAACATAGCCAATTTAATATCTCATAATTAATTTTTTGATTAATTATCTCAATTACAAGTCTCAAAACACAAAATTAATTCACAATTAATTTTCTAAACTTATCCAATTTAATATCTTATAATTAATCCCTCAATTGATTATCTCAATTACAATTCTCAAAGCACGTAATTAATTCAAAATTAATTATCTCAGCTTAGAAAATTTAATATCTTATAATTAGTCCCCCAATTAATTATCTCAATTACAATTATCAAATAAAATAATTAATTCACAATTAATTATCTCAATATATCTCACTCATTAATTCATAATTAATTATCCCAACTTATCCCACCCAAAACTCATAATTACCACTTAACCCAAGTGTCTCAACATATAAGGGAAATAGTAGAAAAAAACATATCAGCAAGCTAAACAAACATATCAGTCTAATCATTATGTTTTTAGCTTGAAATCAGTGCACCTCCGTTGGAGGGGTTTTATTACAAAAACATGATTTTGTAATCTAATAAATTATTTTATACCAATAAACAATTCATTCATCATTTGCAGTCAAATTTTCCAACAATAGTAATTAAACAACTACTGTGTTTTATTAATTAAGAAAAGTTGAAGACCCTACCTAAATGAATTGGTTGAGCCAATGTTTTCTAACTCAAACCACTACCTGCTTACGCATACACACTTGCACATTAATGTGCGTGCATAGTTGGAATTGATCGAAACATCTAACAATAACAACTAGAACTCCAAACTGGTGCGGAGGGGACAAATGCACACCAAAATAATCAACTGCCACTCAAACAAACCATAATCCCCTAATCTAAGGGTGTAAAACCATTTATTAGGTATATATCCTTACTCGAATATGACGTTGGTGAACCCAAAAAAATTGAGTCACTTCACCTTCGGTGACAGTCATCAGAATACGGACCAATGTGTCCCAATACATCTTTCGCACCACCTAGGATTGGAAGAAACAAGAAATCTAGATTAATCCTGAACCTAGGGTTTCGTCCCAATAGAACCTAGGCGAAGGAGAGCCAAGATGGCCGATGTGAAGAACAAAACATGCAGAGAAGGACTTATCTCGATGAGATAGGAAACTTCCAAGAAGGAACCACCACGATTCAGCACGCGGAGAGGGATCCAGGAGAGGATGGTGGTGCACTTCCCATGGATGATGCACCATGGGTGTGTCACGCCTCATGCAGGAGGAGGGAGAGGTGTGCCACCCTCTTGTATTCTCCCTGAAATAATAGATTAAAAACTCTAAAAATAATTATAAGAATTAATATAATAATAATAAAAATATCCATCATATTATTATTATTACCCATTAATATTACACAACATGGATAAACTTCAACTCCCAAATTACACATCATTTAATTAAATTATTCTCCAAAAAAATTAATTAAATAAATTATCCAACTCATCATTATTTAATTAGATTCTCTCAACAAAATTTCATTAAATAAAACCCCCATTTTTATCAAATAATTAAATTAATCTTAACCTTTAATTTAATTAGATAAAACCCCAACTCCACATTTAATACATCATTTAATTAAATTCCTTTCCACTCAAATTTAATTAAATAATTTTTTTAATTTTTATTATTTAATTAAATTCCTTCAACATAATTTAATTAAAAAAACCCAAAACCTCATTAATCATAATTTAATTAAATTCGTTCCAACTGAATTTAATTAAATAATTTCTCTAATTCATGTTATTTAGTTAAATTCTATGAACAAAATTTAATTAAATTAAAAACTCCAACTCATCAAGATTATTTAATTAAATTCTTTCAACCTCAATTTAATTAAATAATAACTCCCATTTCACAACGACTAATTAAATTATTCTTAACCTCAAATTTAATTAAATAAAACTTCAATTTCGCATTAATTAATTAATTTTTTATTTACCTTGAATTTAATTATAAGAAAACCCAACTCCTCATTTATACATCATTTAAAATTTACCGTTTAATATTACCCTTCATTGATAACCCCCAAATCCTCATTTAAAGTCATTTAATTAAATTCTTCTCATCTCAATTTAATTAAATAAAGACTCCATCTCATCATCATTTAAAAAATAAATTTAATTATTTTCATCTCAATTTAATTAAATAAATTCTCCATCTCAATGTCATTTAATTAAAAAGTCTCAAAGTAATTTAATTAAATTAATTCCCCCATTTAACGCTATTTAATTAAATTCTGTCCAAAAAAATTTAATTTAATGAATTATCCATTCTCCATATCTCCTTCATTTAATTAAATTCTCTCTGCTTTAATTTAATTAAATAAAACCCTTGTTTCAGTTTATTTAATAAAATTATTTTCAACTAAATTTAATTAAATAAAATCTCCAATTAATTATCATTTAATTAAATTCCATCAACCTCAATTTAATTAAATAAATCCCCCATTTTATATTAATTAATTAAATTCCTACTATTCTTGAATTTATTTAAATAAAACCCCTAATTCACATCATTTAATTAAATTCCTTTTAATCCTGAATTTAATTAAATAAATTATCCTGTAACATAAAATTGGGTAAGCTGCCCGGTTTGACTTGTATGATCTGATAGACTATGCACAGACCATGCCTCCACTACTAGACACCCATTTTAACACGCACGACTAACCTGCATAGTTTGACTATCCGTGTGAAGCTTGTGCATACACCTATGTCAGGCCTGGTGCTCCCAAAACCCATCTATACATCTGATAAACTCCTTGAGCCTTTACCCAACCCCAATATAAACACGTTTAAAAGATCCCAACTCACGAAAATTCATCCCAAAGATTGGTTTTAAAACTAACCCATCTTTACAAAGAACAAAGTTCAAAAACTTTTGTGTTTTAACCTGGTTCAAAAAAAACACGAGACTTTACACAACCACACCATGGGAAAAACCTATTCTTAGACTTAACTGCAGCTAACATCTCTCAGACTCTTAGATGCCACTTCTAAGACTAGATATCCTATAAGCACACAATCATTTAAAGAGATACATTAAGTTTCTTATCCATTTTTATTAGTTTCACTTTACATTAATTAATTATTTAACCATTAATTAACCATTATCAATTCCACATTTCATTCCATTATCATTCCAACCAAGAACCATGCCCCCCAGACATAACCAAACTGAGTCCGCGCCTTCTCATAAATATTACCTCAGCATTACGACCCAACAAGTTCCAACCTCATAGGTTAAACATTTATCCATTTTATTAACAATGTTAACATGTTCCATATTTCTAGATTTTGAAGTATACTAGGAAAAAATCCTAAGCTACTAAACATTGGGGGATCAACACGGTAAGTAGATGAACTACCCATCAAGTCTTTTCCACCTATAGCAAGAATGTAGACCCATCTATCATCGAGAAACTAAACATAGAAAGCATGTGGCTTACCCAGTGCATCTTCATCTCTTTTGGAATGAGGGTAAGGAAGACCATATGCCTCAAGTGGAAGGGAAAGTAAATAAGATAAACAAACAATAGATTCAACAAGCATATAACTGTGGTATCAACGTTTAATCCCAACTTCAACTTGTTCCATTAACGTCAGTGTCCTCCCTGACACCCACATGCATAAACCGATGCATCTTGCCACTCTAGACATCAACTGCTTCCACAACCACTAGGCCTCCCTGGACCCACATACCATAACATCCTTCTAGGATTAGCCATCTCAGGCTCACATCACATCACAAGTAGTAGGAAACAGACATATAAATAAGATCTTGGACCCAAAGCAAGGAATTCATACTTCACACACAAAGAGCTCTCACAGATCCAAAACATAAGGCTCTTGGCCTTTACAAGAAGTTTGATAACTCAAACCCTATAAGGAATTAACTTTTTATCACACAACTAGTTCTTATTCCACCTTGAATTTATCGATTCATTATTCACAGGTTCCAACTATGAGCAACCTATGCAAAAAATATATCGTATATATCACAAATTAATTAAACAATTAATTTAACATGCCTTTAATTCATTTATTGACTAGCATAAATATTTTTTAGGTTCCTTAACCAATTCAATTTATCATACATAACTACATCCATTTGATTATCATAAAATCACAAAAAACAACAACAACCAGATTCATTGACATGCCACTTTAATCCTTTAGAAAATAAATTTACAATTAATCCTGACATTAAGTTATTTACCAATTTACATAAATAAGGACATTCTAAACAAGAAAAGCATAGATATCACACTATCTAGAAAATCAAGATGCAATAATATCGCTAAGCAATTGATACCAATTCTTTAATCTGGCTCAAATATTTATTATGTCAATTTCATTGTGATCTCATGCGATAAATCATTATAGCTCTATAATTGCACGTAAATAAAATATAGAATCAGTGAATCCCCTAACTCAAAAGGTTTCTGACATTCTTTTCATAAGAACAGACCATCCAACAAATCAAGATCACCTCTCTTGTAACGATTGCATTCACCCGAGGACACCGCGATACCACCGCACCAACCAACAACTGAGAAAGCTCTATTAGAAACATGTAGATCACATAAAATAATATGGAAAGGAGGAAATAGATCGAGGAACCAATAATAACGGAGGTAAAACATACCTTATATTGAAGATGGATCAACACTTCCTAGTTGCACCAAAATAGGGGGTGCACATGCAGTAGGAAAAACTCCAAGGGGAACATGATCCAAGGATTTTAGTTTGATCGCATGACTCCTATGGGAGTAATAACTATGGGTGTACCGTACTAAGGAAAACAATAAGAAAGAACAAGGGTGGAAGTTATCTCAGCCCTTTTGAAAATCTAAATGGATTAGTGGTTTAGATACTATTTAGATTTTCCATTAAAGGCAGATCATGTTATGATTACACGTTTTGACTAAGTAAAGCCACCAGACCCTTAAGAAAATTTAGATAGGAATTATGAGATTTGAATTGGCCTTAAATCCCTTAAAACAAGGTTTTGAATACATTTTACATCAAATATAATATCAAAGGGGTGAAACTATAGGAAGTTGGAAACACTGTTCATGACTCACCATTGGATAATTCACCATTGGATGAGTCATTGTTGGATGTGTCACTGTTGGATGACTCACCATTGGATGATTCACCATTGGATAACTCACCATTGGAAGAGTCACTGTTAGATGAGTTACTGTTGGAAAAATTACCATTGGATGAGTCACCATTAGACGACTCACAATTGGATGAGTCACCGTTGGATGAGTCACTATTGGATGAGTCACCATTGGGCAAGTCACTGTTGGATGACTCACCATTAAATGAGTCACTATTGGATGAATCACCATTGTGAGTCACTATTGGATGAGACACCATTGGACGAATCACCATTGGATGAGTCACTATTGGATAAGTCATCATTGGATGAGTCACAATTGTATGACTCACCATTGGACGAGTCACCATTCGACGATTCACCATTAGATGAGTCACTATTGGATGAGTCACCACTGCAAGTCACCGTTGGATGACTTGCCATTGGACATGTCACCATTGGACGAGTCACCATTGTATGAATCACCATTGGATGATTCACCATTGGAAGACTCACCATTGGATGACTCACCATTCTAGAAACACTATTCCCAATACTAGAAATCTTGAAAAATATTGAAATAAGTTGACTTGACCTCCCAAAACACCTCAAACACCAGATTTTCACAAAGGGATGGACTGGAGAGGTCTAATCCATTGCATCAGATACCTCTCAAAACATTATCATCCTCTATAATCCAAAAATAACCTAGAGTGAAAACTGAAATGGGGTCATCTAAACATCCACCTCGCAAGATACCTCTCAAGTCTCTCACCATCACAGTAGCTCAACCACTTCATAAGAGGAACAATGTTAAACCACACGAAAACAACAACCAGCTCCTAAACAATCTCCTGGGGGAGATACCTCTCAAAAGAGAGCAATCCACAACAAGCAATAAGATAAAGACATATCATAACAAAAAAGGGTCTATAATCACTAAGGGAACAATATTACAAGAGAATAGATAAGCATCAAATAGATCATGGTACAGAGCACGCATTTGTGACTCACATTCCCAAGTACTATCCTCCATGCCACTATGTCACCATAAGACACAAACTAAGGGGATATCATTCCCACACAACACCTTCTCCTTGTAGTCTTGGATCTCTATAGGTTGATCCAAAAAGGTCTCATCATCATAAATATTGATCTCACCCCAATAAATGAAGCGAGAGTCATTATGAAGGTAATGATGTAGCTTAGACATGTGAAAATAATCATGCATCCAACTCATCTAAGGGAGAAGTTCTACTCGATACTCCATAGCTTTGACATGAGACAACACCTCTAAAGGACCAACAAAATGGAGAGAAAGCTTACTCGCATGACCAAATCTTCACTTCCCATGATGGGGAGTCACCTTTATAAACAAATGATCCCCAAAATCAAACTTTAGAGGTCTCCTTATATGATCGGTACATGACTTCTGATGATCCTGTTCTTCCTGCATCCTCTTGCGAATCACCCGAACCATCTCTATTGTATTATATACCAGTTTTAGCCAGAGAATTTCCGAATATCCAACCCCAGTCCATCACAACGAAGAATAGAAAGTTCATCCATACAATTCTTCAAACGATTTCATATCGATGGTGTAATGTAAACTATTGTTGTAATAAAACTCTACCAAGGACAAGGGCCTCATCCACAAACCTCCAAAATCCAGGACACAAGAGTGCAACATGTCTTCAAGAGTTTGGATGGTCTGTTCTGTCTGACTGTCCGTCTACAGATGAAAACAAATACTAAGGAATAGTTTAGAACCAAAAGCATGTTAGAGACCTCTCCACACCCTATAGGTAAAATTAGGATCTTTATCAGAAATGATCATCCTCGGGACTCCATGGAGTCTCACCACCACCTCCATATATTTCCTCGAAAAAATTTCCACTGATCTCGACTCCTTGATTGCTATGAAGTTGGATGATTTCATCAAAATGATCCATTACCATCCATATAGAGTCATAGCCTCCCTGAGCTCAAGGTAAACCGATAACAAAGTCTATTTATATGTACTCCCACATCAACTGAGGAACATCTAACGGTTTGGGAAAACCATTATGAATGCACAACTCAACCTTCACCTTCTGAAAAACTAAACATTGAGACACAAACTCTGCAACTACACGCTTCAACCCAGGACACCAAAAATGACCTCTCAAAGATCGGTACATCTTTTTCACTCCAGGATGTACCTCTAAGGGTGAACTATGGGACTATCTGAGAACAATATCACACAACACCAAAGGAATGAAAAAAATTACCTGAAACAACACCTGGTGTTATTCATCATCAAACCAACCATTAGGGGCCTCACCACAATCAAATTGGTCTCTCCATACCTCCACCTCAGGATCCTCCTTCTGGGACTCTTACACATGCCTCACTAGAGATGAATACACCATCATTTGAAAAAGACAACCTCTACACCCAAATTCTCCCATATCCATATGTAATACTAAAAGTTCTTACATCACTCTCTAGGAATCACCCAATTCATACACTGCATCACTATGTGACTCCTTGATCAGTGAATCAGCTACAACATTCCCCTTTCCAGGTGTATATGAAATCTCTATGTCATAATAATGTAAGAAATCCATCCACCGACATTGTCACAAGTTCAATTCATGTTGGTAGAAAATGTACCTTAGGATCTTATGATCGGTGAAGACCACAAAATGATCACCAATGAGGTAATGTCTCCACAACTTTAGGGAAAACACAATTTCCTCCAAATTGAGATTGTGTGTGGAATAGTTACATTCATGGGGACACAACTACTGAGCCCCTTAAGAAATGAATGGTCTTTGCTACATTAAAATACAGCCTAACCCCAAATGTGAAGAATCATAAAAAACCTCAAAATGAACTCCTTCTGCTAGAAGAAAAAGATCCAGAGCACTGACAAACTTCTCCTTTAGATACTCAAAAGATTCATGACACTGATCAATCCACACGAATGTATGATCCTTTCTGGTCAATGCTATTAGAGGAGTCGAAAACCGAGAGAAATTGGTTATGAACCTCCTGTAATAGCCTATGAGACCAAGGAAACTTTGAACCTATGACACTATATTAGGGGATTCCCAAGACACAATTAATTCTATCTTTAATGGATCCATTGATACTCCCTATTGGGATACAACATGCACCAAGAAACAGACTTCTTGATCCCAAAACTCACACTTCGACAACTTCCCAAATAGCTTCTCATGGCGAAGAACTCCCAAAACAGCACACAAATGCCTTGTATGCTCCTCCTTAGACACGGAGTACATATGGATTTCATCGATGAAAACCACCATGAACTTATTCAGGAACTCATGGAACACAACGTTCATTAACCTCATGAACACAATTGGATCATTCGTTACACCTAATGAAATCACAACAACCTTGTAATTCCTATAATTACAACAGAAAGCAGTCTTCAGGATATCCTCCTCCTTCAATTGCATCTGATGATATAATGAATACAAATCTATTTTAGAGAACCAAATTTCACCCTTCAGTTGATCGAATAAATCTTCAATTCATGGAAGAGGATAGTGGTTCTTCACTGTCACTTTGTTCAAGTGATAATAATCAACACACAACCACAAACTGTTGTCATACTTCTCCACGAACAAAACTAGTGCACCCCATAGTGACACGCTTGGTCGAATGAAACCGCACAACAATTGACCATTGAGATTTTTATGCAGATACTGAAACTCATAAGGCGTAATCATATATAGAGACATCGAGATAGGAGACATGCTTGTTTGTAGCTCTATCTTGAACTCAATCTCCCATCGAGGGGGTAATTCTACAACCTCTTCTAGAAATACATCTGGATACTTGTAGTACCCCCAGTTTCTAGTAAGTAACCATTGTTTTATGCTTTTTAAGTACATGAAGCATACGATAAATGTTTGGGGAAATTTTGGAGACTTTTAAAGCGTAAAAGGGAAAAATGTGGGGATGCATGGGCTGCGCACGGTTTTCCCAAACAGTGCGGAATCCATGCAGGTGGTGGTCATTTGCACAGAGGAGACCGCACGGTGTGTGCACGGTATTGGAAAAACGTGTGAGGAGGCTGTGCAGAGTACCTCTTCCTAGAAGTGACCACTACATGGTTAGCACACGATTTGACTAATTGTGTGGACTAACCGTGCCCAAAGTCAACTTAGATCCTATTTTTAAGGATCTAATCCATTTTACAATTTAACCCACTCATTTTTGCTCCTAGACGGCCCTAACTCGGGATTTATCTTTGGAAAAGGTGGGAGAATACTTACCAGGCATTTTGGAAGTGATCCGGAGGGTTGCCTTAGCGTTTAGAGGCCGGTTGATCAAGGTAAGTCTTGTTTTCTTGAGTTTTCTTAGATCTCATTCTTCCCTCTTGATGGATCCTTAGATCTACACCCAAGGTGGGTAGATCTAAGGTAGTGGATGACTTTTAAGTCGGGTTTTGGTCTTTTTGGTGATAGGGAAAGGAATCTAAGGAGGTTTCGTGGTGTTTTGACCTGGTTCTTGGTTGGTTTTGCCTTTTTTTGAGGTAGGTGGCTTCACTCTCGATTCCTCTTTCTTAGAACTTGAAGGCTTAGTTTCAAATTTTTTTCCTTGATTGAAATGGTTTGTTTATTTGTTGTGAAATAATGCTTAAAACCCCTTTTTAGTAATGGGTGATGGAAATTGTGTGTTTTTGGAAAGTGGTTTTTGAAGTAAATTTAAAATGGTGATTTTAAATTTGCTATGGTTTTGCTGCTTGAAAGAAATGGTTTTCAATAAAAGGGTGATGCTTTATTGAAAGGTTTTGAACACACTTTGTTTTGGGAATGGATTTCATGGGTTGTGGTGTGTGTTCATATGCATTGGGATGGATAAGGGCGAGAAGTTCCCCCATCAAAAGTTTGGGATGGATAAGGGCGAGAAGTCCCCCCATCACTAGGTTGGGATGAATAAGGTCGTGAAGAACCCCCGTCAAAGTAGTTCACTAAGTGATGACTTAGTGGAAGGATAACTCACCACTCGTGAGTATAGGGAGGTTCAGGTTTCATGCATGGTTGGTTGTGTGGATTTTTGAAATGGAATGAATGTTCCAAAATGGAAATGTGAGTTTTGTTGGAAACTTTACATGGCTGCTTTTCTTGAGAAAGATGGTTTTTGTTGGAAAATGGTTTTGGCATAACTTGTTATATTGTGAACTGTTTTGGAATTGTTTTATATAAATTTGCTAACATGTTTTATCCTAGAGGCATGGTTTGGGAAGTCATTAGGGAAAACCTTCTGAGTTTCATTACTCACCCCCTACTTTGGCACGTTGGTGCTTTGTAGATGTCATGTACTGGGACATTGGAAAAGGTAAAGTATCACATGTTTAGAGCACTACTTTGTGATACTTGGGATGGTTTGTGATGTTGGATCTTGGAGCTTGTGGAGCATGGAGTTGGGTTGTTGTCTTGTAGTCTTTGAGTTTTTCTTTCCGCTGTTTACTCTGATGTTTTAGTTTTGGTTTCTACTGTGGTACTCTTGGTCGGTTGATGATAAAATATATGGTTGAGTTATCATAGCTTTTATCATGCATCATTAAGTTGTTGTTTTGGTTATGTTTGTTGGTTCTATGGATGTTCAAAAAGGGTAAATCATCCCCCACTTGTTCTGAAACCCTTCATCATTTATTTCCAGCCTTTGGCACCTTGGGGATGTCACTTAAGGCCTAGTAATGACTCGTTGAGCTCTCAAGACAATGAGAATTGGCGGGTCATTACAAATGATATCAGCTTGTTCGGTCCTTTCCTAATAAGTGGTCATCAATGTTCTCGATCATGGAGTTGAAATTCCTTTTTGTCTATTCCTTGGGTTGGAATCTTAGACAGAAGTAGGATTGTCGTAACTTGAAATGTATAGCATAAAAGGACGTAGCTAACCCGTTTATGCTGAACTTAAAGTTACCAAGGTGTTGGGTACATAAGTGTTTTTGATACACTTCTAGAATGTTGGAAATCACATTGTCATGGTTTTAGCCAATAAGATGTGCATGGAATGCATTGTAGAGGAATGAATTCCCACTAGGATTTCATATCTCATTGTGAGGAATGAGTAAGTAATTTGTGTAATGTGCCAATTTTTGAAAAATGTAGAAATTGTTTTCAATTGAAAGACTTGGAAAATAGGGTATTTGGTGTATTTTGAAAATGGATTTATTTCCAAAAAGTATGTTGAACATTTTCAAAAATGGTTGAACATGGGAAAAAGGTTGTTTTGGGAACAATGTTGTAATAGATGATGTGATAGAATTTGAAATGCTAAGCCTTCAGTTGCTAGGAAGTGAGACTAACAGCGTGTGTTGTTTGTATAGAAAATGGAACTCGTTAGGCATCGTAGAAACAAACCTGAAGAAGCTGTGGAGAATGTGGTTGCACCTGAACCACATGTGAACCAAGATCTAGTTCAGAGTATAGTTTAAGCGTTTCAGGCTGTGGACACAGGGAATCGAAGGGATGATTCAAGGCATGTAGACCATTCCGTCTAGTTCCAGAAGCAGAATCCACCCATCTTTCGGGGTGATTCTGAACCAGAATGGGTGGAGGTGTGGCTGAGTAAGATGAATCGTATCTTCGATTTCATCGGCACACCAGCAGAACTGAAAGTAAAGTTGGAGACGTATATGCTGTAGGATCTTGCACGATAGTGGTGGGAGCTAGTCGTGTAGGCTAAGGTGGATCAAGGCCTGGGCTGGGAGTAATTTGAGGAGTTTTTCAATAAACAATTCTATCCTCACATGTTCAAGATCCAGAGGATGATAGAATTTTTCATTCTTAAGCAGGAGAATCACTCTATCACGGAGTATGCGGCTAAATTCATGAATTTAGTGCGCTTTGTACCAGAAGTTGCTGCAAGTGCGTCGCTGAAGGCATGCATCTTTGAATCAGGGTTGCGACAAGAGATTCAATCGAAGATAGTTGTGCTCTGTATTACGAATTATACGGAAATGGTAAACAGAGAAACAGTAGATGAAAGACACATCTCAGAAGTTATGGGAGGAGGAAGTATGATGATACCCATGGGAACGGGTGGGAACTCTAATGTTGGGAACAAGCAGAAGAGGGATACCTACTTCCAAGGTAGGAGTGTGAATAAGAACCAGGTGGTTGGATTAGTAAATCTTCCTCCACAACCCCAAATTAGAGCAGGTTGCATTCAATGTGGTTTGACTGACCACATAAAGCGAGAGTGTATGGTGAAACCTAGAGAATGTCATAATTTCAAGAAGATGGAGAATCTACAGAGCTATTGTAGGAATGCTCCGAGTTCGGGTGCACGTGACACTTCCTAGGCGTCGCAATCATCGTATGCTTCGACAAGATGAGGACAACAGAGTCAGTCTCATCAGCATAACAAAGATAGCCATGGTGATTCTCGAAATACCATGACTCCTCAACCAAGGCAATCTCAACAAGGCAACAAGGAGAACAGTGCAGCGACGAAGCAATTGTATAGCATTGAGCAGATGATTGTTGATGATCAGGCTGGACTATCAATAGTAAGAGGTACAATTCTTTTGAATTCTAACTTTTTGCAATTGTTGTTTGATACTGGTGCATCACATTCCTTCATTGCTTCTTATGCTGTTGACTTTCTATGTTTAAAACTGGAAATGATGCCTTCTGTCTTGAAACTGCAAACTCCTCTGGGTGAAAGGGAATGTCGATCCTTCGTATGTGGAGCATGTGCTATAACTATTGATAGAGATGAGCTAAAATGGGACTTCTCCATGTTGGATATGGATTCCTATGATGTAATCCTGGGTATGGATTGGTTAACAAGGATTAAGTCTCACATCGACTGTTATAGGAGAACGACTAGTTTCACGACTGAGGACGGTATCAACCATCTCTTTAGAGGAGAAAGGATAGTAAACAAAGGCGCAAAGTGATTGTTGGCACCAATGGTGGGAAAGATCTCTCGCCAATTGGAAACATTGACTTTGGAATCAATATAAGATATTGAGGAAAATAGTTTTCTAGCTGTGGTGGATCAATTTCCAGATGTCTTTCCCAAGAACTTCCCAGGGTTACCACCTCTAAGTTAAGTGGAGTTTACAATTGATCTCCTTTCGGGGACCAGTATTATTTACCTTCCATATTATAGGATGGCACCAACAGAGTTACGGGAATTGAAAGTGCATTTAGAGGAGCTGGAAAGCAATGATTTCATTCGGCCAAGCGCGTCTCTATGGGCAGCACCAGTTTTGTTTGTAAAGAAAGCAGATGTAACTTTGAGGCTATGTGCGTATTATCATAAACTTAACCAAGTTACGATAAAGAATAGATATCCACTTCCACACATTGATGACCTGTTTGATCAATTGAGGGGAGCTCAGTGGTTCTCCAAGATTGACTTGTGGCCAGGATATCACCAGTTGCGAGTTCGGAAGGAGGATATTCTGAAGATGTCCTTCAGAATCAGATATGACCACTACGAATATGTAGTCATGCCTTTTGGTCTTATGAATGCACCAGTAGTCTTTATGGCATTGATGAATCAGATATTTTAGTGATATCTAGATTCTTTTTTTGTGGGGTCTGTGGATGATATATTGGTGTATTCAAGAACAAGGGTTGAGCATGAGCAACACTTGACGATAGTGTTGGAAATCTTGAGAGACCATCAGTTGTATGCCAAATTATTAAAGTGAGATTTTTGGATACAAGAGGTACACTTTCTGGGCCATGTTGTTTCTGAGAAAGGTGTTTCAGTGGATCCAGAAAAGATAGAAGTTGTTCTTTCTTGGCAACCGCCAAAGAATGTCTTTAAAATACAAAGTTTTCTTGGTCTAGCTGGTTATTATCGACGCTTTGTCTGTGACTTCTCATGACTAGATTCTCCTATGACAACATTGAAAAAGAAAAATAGTGCATTTCAATGGATGGAGGAATGTCAGATATCTTTTCAATAGTTGAAATTCTCCTTACATCACCACCCATCTTGATTTTTCCAGAATCAGGATAGGGGTACGTGGTGTATTGTGATGCTTCAGGATCTGGGTTGGTATGTGTTCTCATGAAAGGAGACCATGTTGTTGCTTATGGCTCAAGACAATTGAGAGCACATGAAAAGAACTACCCAACACATGATTTGGAGTTGGTTGCAGTCGTCCATGCTTTGAAAACATGGAGTCATTATCTCTTTGGTGAGAAATTTACTGTGTTTACAGATCAAAAAATCTTGAAACACATTTTCTCACAGCGAGATTTAAATCACAGGCAAAGGAGATGGATGGAGTATCTTCAAATTTTCGACATTGACTTGATGTATACATCGGTTAAGGGCAATTCGGTGGCCGATGCATTAAATAGAAAGTTGTATGCTCAGTTGGCAAAAGAAGCTTTAGATGAGTGGTAGTTTATGTCGGTCCTAGACAACATGCATGTGGAATGTGAAGACCGAGCTGATGTTGCAGTTTTCTTTCCAGTTGTGCTTGTTCCTGATTTGGTGGAGATAGTAAAGGAAGAACAGGCATCCGATATAGACTGTTTTGCAATGAGTTCAAAACTCAATGGTGGGGAGACTATTGAGGGATGAAAGCTAGATGGGAGTTCAATTTTGTGGTTTCGAGATCAAATGGTTGTACCTTTAACTGCTCAGGAACAACTCCTTCATGCTTACCACCATTCTAGATGGGTTGTTCATCCAGGAATACAGAATATGTATAAGGCATTGAAGGCACAGTTTTGGTGGAGTGACATGAAATGAAAGGTAGCTAAATTTGTTTCAAAGTGTTTAACTTGTTAGCAAGTTAAAGCATAACATTAGCAGCCAGCTGGTATGTTACAATATTTACCTATCCCAGTGTGGAAATGGGATCAGATAGTAATGGATTTTGTTACAGGTCTTCCAAGAATGGTCCGGAAAAAGGATGCCATTTGGGTGATAGTGGATCATCTAACCAAGTCATCCCACTTCATCCCGATTCGTGAAACTCATACGGTGTAAGTTCTTTCAAAAATATATATCTGAGAATTGGTAAAGAGGCATGGTTTACCAGTGTCCATAATCTCAGATAGAGATCCAAGATTCACATCTCGTTTCTGGAAATCATTACTGCAAGCCCTTGGGACTCGGTTGACGATGAGCACGGTGTATCATCCTCAGATGGATGGGTAATCTGAGTGGATGATACAAACATTAGAAGACATGTTGCGGTCTTGTGTAATGTATTTTGGTGGCTCATGGGAGGATCATATTCCCTTAGTGGAGTTCTCATACAATAACAGTTATCAAGCCTCGATACGCATGGCTCATTTTGAAGCATTGTATGGGCATCCTTTTCGGTCTCCACTTTGTTGGGTGGAAATAGGTGAGACTTCACTAGTTGGGCTGAACCTTTTCCAAGAAACAATGGAGAAGATTTAGTTGATAAAAAAGAGGATGGAGATGGCACAGAGTCGTCATAAATCTTATGCAGATCATCGTCGAAGACCATTGTCGTTTGTGGTGAGTGAACATGTGTTTTTGAGAATCTCTCCAAGGCTTGGACACCATCATTTTGGGAAGTAGGGAAAATTATCTCCTCGATATATAGGCCTTTTTGAGATACTGTAATGGGTTGGCGAGGTGGCGTATCGGTTTTCATTACCACCACAGTTCAATGCAGTGCATAATGTGTTCCATGTAGCTCAGTTGAAGAAGTATCAACCCAATCCTGATCATGTGATCAGATGGGATCACATTGACCTAGAGACGGATTCTTCATTGGTACATATCCTGTTTCGGATTGTGGATAGGCAGGATAAAGTCTTGCATGGAAAAATCATTGGTCTAGTGTGAGTTTTGTGGCAACATGGTTAGATTCAGGAAGAGACTTGGGAACGCAAGAAAGAAATGAAATAGCAGTGGCCATAACTCTTTCAGGAAAGCGATGGTTTTCTAATTTCTGGGGACGGAAAGGCCAGTGGTGGGGAGAATGTAGTACCCCCATTTTCTAGTAAGTAACCCTTGTTTTATTCTTTTTAAGTACATGGAGCATATGAGAAATGGTTGGGAAATGTTTGGAGAATTTTAAAGCGTAAAAGGGAAAAATGTGGGGACGCACGGGCTGTGCACGGTTTTCCCAAACCATGCGGAAGCAATGCAGGTGGTGGTCATTTGCACAGAGGAGACCACACGGTGTGCGCATGGTTTGGGAAAACCGTGTGAGGAGGCTGTGCGGATCACCTCTTCCAAGTAGTGACTACTGCACAGTTAGCGCACGATTTGACTAATTGTGTGGACTAACCGTGCCCGAAGTCAACTTAGATCCTATTTTAAAGGATATAATCCGTTTTATAATTTAACCCACTCATTTTTTCTCCCAGACGCCCCTAAATCAGGATTTATCTCTAGTGAAGGTAAGAGAACACTTACTAGGTGTTTTGGAAGCGATCTGAAGGGTTTCCTTGGCGTTTAGAGCGCGGTTGATCAAGTTAAGTCTCATTTCCTTGAGTTTTCTTGGATCTCCTTCTTCCCTCTTCAAGTATCCTTAGATCTACACCCAAGGTGGGTAGATATAAGGTAGTGGATGACTTTTAAGTCGGGTTTTGGTATTGTTGGTGATAGGGGAAGGAATATAAGGTGGTTTTGTGTTGTTTCGACCCGGTTCTTGGTTGGTTTCTTCTTTTTGTTGAGGTAGGTGGATTCACTCTCGATTCCTATTTATTAGAACTTTAAGGATTAGTTTCAAATTGTTTTCCTTGATTGAAATGGTTTTTTTATCTGTTGTGAAAGAATGGTTGAAACCCCTTTTTAGTAACGGGTGATGGAAATTGTGTGTTTTTGGAAACTGGTTGTTGAAGTAAATTTAAAATGGTGATTTTAAATTGGCTATGGTTTTGCTACTTGAAATAAATGGTTTTCAATAAAAGGGTGATGCTTTATTGAGAGGATTTGAACACACTTGGTTTTGGGCATGGATTTCATGGGTTGTGCTGTGTTTTCATATGCATTGGGATGGATAAGGGCGAGAAGTACCCCCATCAAAAGGTTGGGATGGATAAAGGCGAGAAGTCCCCCCATCAATAGGTTGGGATGAATAAGGTTATGAAGTACCACCGTTTCACTAAGTGATGACTTAGTGGAAGGATGACTCACCACTCGCGAGTATAGGGAGGTCCATGTTTCATGCATGGTTGGTTGTGTGGATTTGTGAAATGGAATGAATGTGCCAAAATGGAAATGGGAGTTTGGTTGGAAACTTTTCTTGGATGCTTTTCTTGAGAAAGATGGTTTTTGTTGGAAAATGGTTTTGACATGGAACTTGTTATATTGTGAACTGTTTTGGAATTGTTTTATATAAATTGTTTTATATAAATGTGCTAACATGTTTTTTCCTAGAGGCATGGGTTGGGAAGTCATCGAGGAAAACCTACTGAGTTTCATTACTCACCCCCTTCTTTGGCACATAGGTGCTTTTTCAGATGTCATGTACCAGGATGTTGGAAAAGGTAAAGTGTCAAGTGTTTAGAGCACTGCTTCGTGATACTTGGGTTGGTTCGTGATGTTGGAGCTTGGAGCTTGTGGAGCATGGAGTTGGGATGTTGTCTTGTAGTTTTTGAGTTTGTCTTTCCGCTATTTACTCTGATGTTTTAGTGTTGGTTTTCGTTGTGGTACTCTTGGTCGGTTGATGATAAAATAGACGGTTGAGTTATCGTAGCTTTTATCATGAATAATTCAGTTGTTGTTTTGGTTATGGTTGCTGGTTCTATGGATTTTCAAAAAGGGTAAATCATCCCCCACTTGTTTTGAAACCCTTCAGCATTTATTGCCAGCCTTTGGTGCCTTGGGGATGTTGCTTAAGGCCTAGTAATGACTAGTTGAGCTCTCAAGCCAATGAGAATTGGCGGATCATTACAATACTCTTCCATGACCATGGGAAATGTCGACTGCTAAACCTTTTATAAACTTAACATCATCTCAACCATCAAGTATGATAAGGAAAGAACATGCCTCATACCCATATGAGGGTATCGCTTGCTAACAAACATTGATGGATCTCCATCAGCATTGAAGAACACCACCTACCTCTAGAATAAATCCACAATATCCTACACCGAATAAAACCAATCCATACTGAGGATGAAATCATATGGTTGTATTCATAAACATAAGAAATCTCCCCAAGAGAGGTACTAACCCATCACTATCTCACAGTCTCTACATACTTCAAACAAGTTAGCTCGACCTCCAACTAGCTTATTCAATTCCAAGGGCACTGGAAGCCTATCTACATCAAGTACTAAGGCATGGACAAGGGAAGGTGATATGAAGGAGTGTGTCTCACCTGAATCAAACAAGGCATGAACCCAAGTAGAAAACAAGAAAAGGGTACCACGAACGACGTTTGGATCACTTGATGCTAGCAACGGTAACACATGAAGCAAACCATGACCTGCTCTATGAAATCTACATCCCTACTAGCGACCACCTCCATGACTGTTCTATACTCAATGAGGAAAGGGAGAATCCTGGGGTTGTCCTATTCCTTCCCCATCTACTCTCTGTTGATCCAAAGCTAGTGCAACCTACTGCTGCTGCCTTGGCTAGAGCTACCTCAATAGAGGAACCTAAAGCGAAACACTTGACACATGTTGACTGCTCAGAAAGGTCGGGCACTCATGCTACTAATGGCCTCAGCATCCATAATAAAAACAAGAATCTGATCCCTTAGAATAGGCCCGAGAGCTTCTACCCCTAGAGAAATGATAAATTGAGTGTTGGGACCTACCCCCAGCCAAACAAAAACTCTTATTCCCTGAAAACTGGGAACCCCAAACCATAGCTCTGCTTCATGAGGAATCCCGACGAATCCCCTATTGTGATGATCTAGTTCTGGATAAAATCCTCTCAATGACCTCCACCCTCACATACCCCTTGGGATATTTCATCAACATAAATGGGGTTACCTGGAGCTAGATCTCTAGATGCAAATCCTTCTTTAAATGCCTCGCCCTGGCATCCACACCTAGAAATAGGTCTGAACTATATCACAGAAGGTTCCTAAAATGGATCCCAAACTTTCGCACATCGGAGATTCCCTACCGAAGGTTAAGAAGCTCCCGGTGACTATTTGTCTTCACAATCGAAGAAAGAAACTTTGCTCTAAACTGTTCATGGAACTTCTCCCATGAGACTTTCAAATCCTCACGATCCCTGAGGAAGAAGAACCACCACTGCCTCACTTCCCCACAAAGAATCTTCACACAACCAATGATACCCAATGCTCCTTATGAGCACATATCAAACTGAAATCTATCTCAAACTCCTCCAACTAGTCTTATGTGACTGCATCTAAAACATTGTCCTCATACTTTTTTAGAATCTAGCACTAAAACTCTAATAGTGTCATCCTCTAAGTGTCATCATCATCGACCTCTACTCTATGGAGATCTTCTAGCACAACTTGCTGAACATATTCTATGTGAACCTAAGGAGGATGTTGACCTAAAGCAATACCTACAAAAGGAAAAATAGTTGGAGCTCCTAAACCTACAATATAAAAGACTTTAACATTAATTAATTGTCTTCTTTTATTCATTTTATGTTAACCTATCTCAAGGTCTACCCATTCAAACATAGACACAAAGAAGAATGATGCATGATCCTTTATTAGGTCTCTACCCTATAACTAGTATCACCTATTTTAGTATCAATTGTAGGATTAAAGGTCCTTGCATCAGATCATAGGGGGGCCTAAATACCTATTTCTCAACTAGTATCCCGTGTTGATAACACTTTTTAAACTTAGCTGACATTGTTGCCCTATCATCCCATGAAACCTCACCTATTCCTAGCTCCAAACTTCATCCAATCCCTTAAGAAGACCTCTGATACCACTCTATCATGACCCCCTCCCCTCAAAGTGTACCCATCTTAGGCTTCCAATGGGAGAAGAGAGATAGTGACCCTTATTTTCTGCCTCCAGTAGGCCCCGAGTTGGTAACTAGCACCGAGGGTATGGTAAAAACAAAGATGAGAGGAATTACCCTCTAAGAGAACACATTAAAAAGAGAGAGATAAGATAAACACCAACCAAATACAACTCAGAATACAATATAAAATAAAACCCAAGTACAGATATGTAATTTCATGCAAGGAATACTACAACAGAAAATGAAAATTGCAAGTGCCAAAAGGAAGTAAAACGGTAGTGACCATGAAGCCCGAACGACTCCCGTAAATCCCAAGCTAGTAATAACTAGACTAATATCCAACATTCTCTAATCGACCTGAAAAATAATTTATATAAACATAGATTGAGTATAATATTATACTTATTACGATCCTCCCCAAAGCCTCTCATGAAAAAGTAAAGAAAGCATGCTAAAGAATAGTGAACAACAACTAAAAATAACTCATCACCTAAATAGGTATACTATGTTCCCAGCCTCACCATGGTTACTCTCACCAAGTATTGCATACAATAATATATAATATAATAAATAATTTTATGGGTTCCCCACTACTACTTCCCCATTGGTTTTCTACTTTACCCCAACTTTCCACATCCTGAGAATCTCTCTCCAAAAAGGCTAGCCCAAATACACCCAGGAGAAGCACCACAACATATACCCCATGCAACACACCACCACATCCACATAACCAAAAGTAACCAGGTAGTTTTCGAGAGACAACAAAACACGCATAATGTGTATCAAACATCGAGTATTATACCTCAAACCATCATATCCCATACGCCGAGTAAGGATCCTCAAGACATCACAACCTATACACATTATACCTATAGTATCACTTAGGAAACTATATCCAAAATATGTGTGTGTTAAATAACAACAAGCCATTACATCTCTCTATACACATATATGGTGAAAAATAACTGCCACGCATACCAAAACTAGTAACTAAGAAGATAAGAGAGTAGTACCAAAGGGGGTATTCATATATCCATACTCCCACCGAGATATTGGGGAAAACACCCCCCAGGGCTCAGAATCCCTAGGGTGTCAGTCACCCTAATCAATAGGGTGGATTAACATATAGAAACACAAAATTACAAGATATAATATAGCTCACAACCACACTATGGTAAAAGCCTAGTCTTAGACTTAATTGTAGAAAATGTCTCTCAGACTCCCGACTGCCACTGCTAAGACTAGATATCCTATAAACACACAACCATTTAAAGAGATACATTAAGTTTATTATCCCATTTTATCATTTTCAATTTACAATAATTAATTATTTAACCATTAATTAACCATTATCAATTCCACATTACATTCCATTATCATTCCAACCAAGATCCATTCCCCCATGCATAACCAAACTGATTCCATGGATTCTCGAAAATATTACCTTGGTATTGCAACCCAGCAAGATCCAAACATATGGGTTAAACATTTATACATTTATTAAAAAATTTAACACATTCCATATTTCCATATTTCCAGGTATTCTAGGAAAACATCCTAAGCTACCAAACACAAGGGGCTCAACATGGTGAGTCAATGAACTGCTTGTCGAGTCTTTTCCACCTATAGCAGGAGCATAGACCCATCCATCCTTGAGAATATAAAAAAATAAAGCACATGAAATACTCCATGTTTCTTTACCTCTTTTAAAAAGAGGTTAATCAAGACCATATTCCCTAAGAAGTGGGGAAAGTAAAGTAGATAAACAAATAATAGATTCAACAAGCATCCAACTTTCGTATCAACATGTAAGCCAAGCTCCAACCCATTCCATAATCTCTAGTGTCCTCCACAAAACCCACATGCATAAACCAATGGATCTTGAAACTCTAGGCATTAACTTCTACCACAACCACTGGGCCTCCCTACCCCCACATACCACAACAGCTATCCAGGATCATACATCCCAGGCTCACATTGCATCACAAGCAGAAGGAAACAAACATAGCAATGGACTCTTGGACCCAAAGCAAGGAATTAATCCTTCACAAACAATGATCTATCATGGATCCAAAACATAAGTCACTTGGACTTTAAAAGTAGGCAGGTAACTCATAACCTATAAGGTATTAACGTTTTATCTCACAACAGGTTCTTATTCCACCTTGAATTAACCGATTCATTATTCACATGTTCCAACTATGGGAAACCTAAGAAACAAGCTATAATGGCTATCAAAAATTAATTAAAAAAATTAATTTAACATTCCTTTAATTCATTTATTGATAAGAATCAACATTATTCAGGTTCCTTAACCAATTCAATTAATCATGCATAACTTCATCCATTTGATTATCATCAAATCACAAAAACAACAACCAGGTCCATTAACATTCCCCTTTAATCCTTTATAAAATAAATTTACAATTAATCCCATCTTTACATTATTTACCAATTTCCATAAATAATGAAATTCTAAATAAGAAAAGCATATATATCACACTATCTGGAAAATCAAGAGGCAATAACATCTCTAAGAAATTGATACCAATTATTTAATCCAGATCAAATATTTATTATGTCAACTTCATTGTAATCCCATGGGATAAATCATGCTAACTCTACAATTGAATGTAAATAAAATAGATAAGAAATTAATCCCCTGCCTAAAAAGGTTTTCAATGTTCTTTCCATAATAATAGACCATACAATGGATCACAATCACCTCTCCTACAATGACTGAATTCACCCAAGGATGCCATGACACCACTGCACCAACCAACAACCGAGAAATCTCCATTAAAAACATGGAGATCACATGCCATCACATGGAAAAGAGAAACAGTAGGGAAAAAATTGAGGAACCGAAAAGAATAGAGGTAGAACATACCTTATATAGATTATGGATCAACACTTATTGGTTGCACAAAAATAGGGGGTGTGCATTCAGTAGAAAAAACTTCAAGGGGAACACGATCCAAGGATTGCAGTTCGATCGCAAGACTTCTATGGGAGGAAGAAATCTGGGATTCCTATACTAAGGAAAACAAGAAGGAAGAACAAGTGTAGAAGGTATCTCATCCCTTTTCAAAATCTAAATGGAGCAGAGATTTAAATATGGTTTAGATTTTCCATTAAAGGCAGATCTGGTCAATATTAAGTGTTTTGACCAATTAAAGGCACCCAGACCCTTAGGAAAATTTAGATAGGAGTTAAGGGATTTGAAATGACCTTAAATCCCTTAAAATAAGGTTTTGAATGTGTTTTATGTCAAAGATAACATCAAAGGTGTGAAACTGTAAGAAACTAGAAATAGTGTTCATGACTCACCATTAGACCAGTCACTATTAGACATGTCACCATTGGACGATTCGCCATTGTACAAGTCACCTTTGGATGATTCACTGTTGGATGACTCACCATTAGACGAGTCACTGTTGGATGGGTCACCATTAAACGAGTCACCGTTGGATGGGTCACCATTGGATGAATCACCATTGGATGAATCATCATTGGAAAACTCACCATTAGACGAGTCACCGTTGGATGACTCATTATTAAATGAGTCACCATTGGATGAATCACCATTGTGATTCACCATTGGATGAGTCACCATTGGATGAATCACCATTGGATGAGTCACCGTTGGATGAGTCACCATTCGATGTCTCACTGTTAAATGAGTCACCATTGGACGACTCACCGTTGTGAGTCACCGTTGGACGACTCGTCATTAGACGAGTCACCGTTGGATGACTCATCGTTGGATGATTCACTGTTGGACGAGTCACCATTGGAAGAATCACCATTTGACAAGTCACCGTTGGATGACTCACTGTTGGATGACTCACCATTCTAGAAACACTATTCACAAAACTAAAAATTTTACTATGCTGAAATTATTCACCTAGACCTCCCAGAACACCGCAAACACCAGATTTTCACAAAGGGGTGGATCGTAGAGGTCCGAGCCATTAAAAATTTCATTTTCAATGTTCTTTATTTAAATTTAGTACTTTCAACTTTGATAAATTAAAAAAGTTTCATTCTTCCACTAATCACCATTTGTAACAATTCTTCATTAAAAGACCCCAAACATGAATATTTATCATTCAAGGTTTGGGAGTTATTCCAATTTTCCCTGGCTAGTTCATTATAAATATTCTATAAATTTTCATCATTGGTATTATCCATAAATCCTCATGTGAGTTTGTCCAAACCAAATTTGTATTCACCATTAAATCCATTATAGTAACACTCTAGTAATGTTTTTATATGAAATAAATGACTAGTACATTGAACTATAAAATCATTAAACATTTTCCATACATCACAAAATATCTCTTCGTCTTCTTTAATGAAGTTATTAATCAAGCACCTAAAGTACCTATATCTTTGGACAACTGTTCGATGCATTTTTTAAATTTCAAAGATGAGACTAAATAGTAACAATTCACATAGAAAACAATTTTTAAGGAAAACTACAGAGATAAATAATTGAAACATGCAGTTTTCACAACAACATATTTTTTTTTACTTTTTTTTGTTTCTGTTATGATTTTCTTTGTATTTTTTTAATTTCTAACCCTAAGAAACTGAACGCAAGATATCCCCAAAAACGATGCAAAATTTTGATCACGGCATGGTCATTGACGCACTGTTCAAATTAAAATATATATTCTTCTACTTTCTACTAGATATAAGAAAGTGGGGTTGATTCATAGGGAAGGTTGGAGAGATGTTTCAGGGCTTTATTAATTGTCCTAAACTATGAAAACAAGGAAATGGAATGGATGTCTGAATAGGTGAAAAGTGTGTGTAGAAAGAAGAAGATAAATTCATCCATCCAAATTTAATTTTTTTATTAAAACCATTTTTAGGGAAAATGGGAAACCAGAGTTCACAAAGAGTTACCAATACGTGCTAAAAGAGCTCACAAACTAATTAAACACAAGACTAATATTACTTGAACCAGCAATCCTATAAAGCTACCAGTGTAGCGAACCAACCTGGATACCTGGGTCTTCTTTGATGAGCTCTTCAAGATGAGAGATCATCCTTTCCATTGTCTGAATAAATTCCTCTGAGTTGATTTTACTCTGATTGAAGCCTCAGGCCAGAATTCTATCTTGATTATCTATCTAGACTTCTTACTCCTTTGTAGCATCCACTTGCAACCTTTATTCATAAATCCTCTTGATTTCCTGTTCTGAGACATTGGGTCATATGTCTTGCTCAAACATATATTCCTTGGAGTGGATACTTAGTTTCAAACACTCCCCATCTTTCCCTTATATGTCTCTTTTGTATCTAGTTGCTTCTTCACTTTCTCCCGTCTATAGGAATGATATTTCTTTGTTCCTTCTTTTCTTGTCCGATCGAGTTTCCATAGGTTTAGGCAAGTAATAGTAATCCTTGCATCCCTTTTCCTTTTCCCCGGAACCACTATACATTTCCCTAAGTCTCTAATGTTTTTCCCCTTCTTTCTACAAGGGCTGTGAGGACCTTTCCCTTGACATCGTTCCCTGCTATCCACTGAAGGTAGGATATTACTTTCATCCAATGATGAGTTATCCTCATCATTCAATGGAGGTTATTGGTCTTCTAATCCATCAAAGAAATTCTTGAGCTTTAACTTCGAGTAAACTATAAGGGGCCTCTGCTTACTCTGAGAATTCCCTTTACCTGCCATATTCTCCCATCCAGTTATCTTATCCCCAGACCCAGCCTTCACCGAGGGTGTTTGGGTTTAAGTCCCTCAATATATTAACATCATCAAACTACCTTTGGCCCTTGTGAGATGTTTCATCCAACAAGTAAGGCTTCCCCTACACTGATTCTGATTCATTGAATTGCACATACCCTTGGCCCATATACTGCTGATGTTGATTATTGTCCTCCGAGCCTCTATTTTGAGATCCACTGAGACTATGGACCTCTCTCCTAGCCAATCTCATCTCACCATCCTCAAAATTAGATGTATCTATTGGGTTCACTGAGGCCACTGCTGAGGGGGACTCCTCTTTAACTCCACGGATGCCCAAGTACTGCTTGAACCGGGTGAAGATTTCCTCAATCCACGGTCCAGCCTCCTCTGGCCTCACCTTCTTCACATACACTATGGAAATAAAGGGATTTTCGTATTTTTGAACCTCCCCGTTACTGGCCTCCCCTGCTGGAGAATCATGGTTCCTGAATAGATTAAGACGTAATGCAACTTCCCTATGCACATATTCTTGCACTCCCAAGTCTCCACTATCCCGCAACTGATGTTCAAATGCTTCATCCACTTGCACCATTGAAATTCGGTCTCAGTTCGCACGACGACACTCAGAGGTGAACTGGACAAATTTGATGCATCCCAAATAGAAAGTAGGCCAAGATTTGAACACCACTCTCTGCTTCCATCTTAACTCCTCTCCGACTGAGATCCACAGCCACTCTGATGGTGGTTTAGAGACGTCGACCTCAACACAAGCTCAAGGCAAAATCGGATGAAAGATCGCAGAGGTACGCTTATCTAAACATAGAAATATTCCAACAAAATTCTAGAGCATGAAAATAATAGAAGGATTCTAGAAGGGTAGAGGAAGGTCAGGAAATATTATCCGCACTACAGCCGAAGGCGGGTCATAATTCATGTTGAGATCGAAAGACCATCGCATGAAGAAAAAACCGCATCCATTGAACACCCGAGGAGTGTTGGACCAGGCGATGGCCAAATCCTACTCTAATGAGAAGCGAATCATCAATTGGTGACGATTGAGAAGACCCACTACTACTTGGTTTTGGAGACCCCATGCTTTGAAGACAAATCGGTCAAAAGCGTCAACCGAAGGACGACGACCCCTGAAGCAAGCGACCAGTGTCAATCTATGAAGATTTGATGCTGCATTGAACTCCTATGAGGAAATCACAAGCTGAGGATATCCTTCATGAAGGTTAGGGACCTTAATGAAAAGAGGGGTTGGTGTGAAAGGATAAAGATGATCTGGGTTGGTGAAGGGGATGAAAGGATGAGCTGTCGAGGAAGGAAGATGCACCCCCCCTAGCGAGGAGGAGGGGTCCGGAGCCGCAGGCATCTTCGGGCTAGGGCATCGCTGCCGTCGAGGATGGAATACGCTCTCAGGACCTCCTCAAGAATAAGAAGAATAAGGTAAATTCAATGTTAAAATTGTTAAAAACTATCTATGTTAAAGATAAGAAAGATATAAAAATATTTTCAAGAGAAAATTTATTATTCAAGATAAGAAAAAATGTTTTTTCAAGAAAAGAATTTAAATTAAACCAGTTATTTATTTTTCAAAAGTATCATAAACTCCCTCAATAATTACATCTACTAATTCGAATTGTCTCACACCTCCTCAAGATACATGATCAAACAGACAAGTTGCAGATGAGTAGGAGGAAATAAAGAACAAGAAGAAAAATGAAAATATTGAACAATTAAATTTCCTGATCAATTAAGTAGAGAACATGTTTTTAATTATGGAAACATGATCATAATAAATTGAGAAATAAAATGAGAGAATAAACACCATTGGTTGATTCAAAGTCAATCTCTCCATGCTTTAGATCTGTCTCTCCCGTTTGATGAACCACTTACTCTTGATCTTGAAGAAATTTATATATTCTTTGATCTAGAGGTTCAATCCTAATAATTACATAATTATGTCTCTCCCAATGAATAATGGTGATGTACCCTATGTGCGATCTTTTTTAATTCACCCAGTGCACTAACTGTAGCGTCCCAACCCAAGAGCTGCTCAAACAGTGCCCCAAGATGGTCAACCACTAGACCTCAAGCACACCTCCCCATATTCTAGAGGCTACTAACTAGAAGAGAAGGTCTAATGGTGGTGTAGTGGGGAGACTATACCCTCTGGATCAGATATAAATATAGAAAAAAATATAATATAGAAGATAAATATAATAATAACTAGAAATAAATAATGAATAAATAAATGATCATGCGTGAACATGCTCGAACATAAATATAGGCAGTTATACCTAGTAGATAACAAGAATGATAAAAGAAACAAATAAAATATTAAGCAGCTATATCCAATATCATCATGAGCACTAGATTAGTCCTATGCTCCTATACTTCATCCTATCCCATTAGGACAACAATAAGCAAGTACAATTCAAGAACCTGGTCTTGCAATCATGTGATCTGTTTGGGTACCCCAGTGTAATGGTGGCCCAAACATGGTGTGAGATATACTCAATAGGCTACCACCAATGGTGTATAATGATAAATCCAGTACATGGATATAAAATAAGTAGTGTTTGGGTTTGTCAAAAGTAAGGGAGAGTTATAATAATAAATGTAAACAAGTTAAGCTCAGGTTCCTCAAGGAAACTTGGCCGACTATACCAACTTCGGCCTAAGCCAAGATATCTTTGAACATGTAACCTTGCATGTATATGTGTGTGTTTGTGTGTTTATATATATTCACTATGAATTTACAATCATATATAGTCATATATATACATACATTGTACTAGTCAGGACCCGAGGTGTAACACATGAACCCTTATATATCCATAAGAGTTTCATACTTTGTAATGAACTTCATTCCCATAATAACTCATTGAATGAATAAGGATATCCAATCAAAAATTCTAAGGGTAATTAAGAATAATAAAATAGGTTCTTATAATAAATGAGTCATAAGCTCAATATCTGAGAACGGGATACGAAAGTCGTGTCTGTCATCCTGCTCATGGATGTGTATGCCATGCTCAACATCCTAATCGAGGGATCGTGACATTCCATGCCCAACAACCCAAGTGATGTGAGATTCCATGCCCAACAACCTCAACCTATGGGTGTGAGACATCATGCTTATTGACTATAACCAAGGTCCCTCCACAATGATCTAATGTGAGGTAATCCCACTTACCCTATGAGACCTTAGCCTAGAAATTTTGTAAAGAGGAATCTAGCATCACACAAGGCACAATGGAAATTTAATACTACATCCATTTATCATTTAAAAAAGGAGAAGGTGATTAAAAATTCCATAATCAATTCCATTTGTATGACTAGGCTATACCGTATATAATCAACTAGAAGGTGTAACGACCCGTCTTTTCATGAAGATACAGATCGTTAGTTTTTCAATTTGAATCCTTTGATTAAACATGGTAAATGTGTACTACGACATAAGGAAGGTCTCAGGAGTGTCTAGGGATTGTTCAAAGCTCATAGTTTTGGAAAAAAAAGGCAAAATACCGGGCCACATGGTTTGGAGAAACCATGCCACCCAACCCAAACTGTTTCTCTAAAACCGTGCGGTTGCAAAAATGGGCACCTGAAAGTCACATGGTTTGTCTGCAACCATGCTACTCCAAGCACACATCCATGCACACAACCTATAGTTTTTGAAAATGGGATCTCATGCGGTTGGTGCACGGTTTGCAAACTGTGTGCCCCCTTAATTTGGGTTGAAATGATGATTTTCCCCTCATTTGATTCTTAAACTTATTTCTTCTTTCTCTTCTTTATCCAGTGGATGAAATGGGTTCACTACTACAAAAGAGGCCTTTAACAGTACTGAAATTTATCAATGCTAGTAAAAAATACTGATAAAGGCCACCTTTTATCAATGCTAAAAAAAGCATTGATAAAGGGCACCCTTTATGAACACTTTTTTTAGCACTAATAAAAGGGTACCATTTATTAGTGGTTTATTTTTAGTGCTGAAAAATGGTACCCTTTATCAGTGCTTTATTTTTAGCATTGATAATGATTATACTTTATCAGCACTCTTTTAGCGCTGATAAAGGTCTAGAATAATATGAAATAATTAAAAAAATAAAAGCAAATTTTTTAATTAGATAACTATTTTTTAAAATGAATAAAATGAATATAAAAATATATAAATTATAACAATCAATAAATAGTATATATTAACTATATAGATATTTAAAATGAATAAAATGAAATAATTAAACAAATAAAAATTAAAAATGAGTAAATTAAGAAAAATATTAAACATTTTATTAATTAAATAATTATTGATAAAAATGAATAAATATAATATACATACATATATATATATTATAAATTTTATTAAACAATATATATTAAATATAGATATATAAAATAAATAAATTGTAATAATTAAACAAAAAAATTAAAAATGAATAAATTACAGAATTATTTAAAAATTTATTAATGAAATAACTATTAATAAAAATGAATAAGTATAATATATATATATATATATTAATTATAAATAGTAATAAATAATATATATTAAATATTAATATATATATATAATGAATAAAATGTAATAATTAAAAGCATATTAATGTCTTATTCATTTTTAATGTTTTTTGATTTTTCAATTTAATATATATCAAGCATCGTGTGTTTCATTAATTTTACACAGACACACACACACACATATATATATATATAATTAATGCATTTTATATACAACACACACACAAATATTAATGGAATTAATGGAATCTTATATAGAAACGCATACACCTAATATTTATGTAATTTATTCAAATTTTAGTATATTTTAGAATTTCATTATAACATGAAACATTTAATATACTTTGTTTTTAATCAGTTAATTTTATTTATTTACTTTTAATATTATTCAAGTTTGGTATTATTTATTCATTTTTAATATTTTTTATTTTTATTTTTTATTTTATTTTTGAACTTGATCACTTTCTATTATTTATTTATATATATTTATTTACCATGTTTTAGTATTTTCAATATGTATTCATCTTTACTTAATTATATGTCCATATTTTTTAATAATTTATATTAAATTAATAAAACATATCATTTTTTTCAATATTTTTATAGTGTACTAATTTTGAATTATTCAATTTCAATCATTTTTAAAATGCATTTATTTAAGATTATATACACATTAATAATGTTAAAAATATATGTAAATAAATATATTTATAACTTTTTATATTTATAATTATTATATAAAAATAAATATTATTTTTTAAAAAAGAATTTATATAATTATAAATAAATAATTTTATATATTTAAATAATTATAAAATTATAATAAATTTATTTAAATAATGTACTCGGTGAGACTTGAACCCAAGACCTCGTCGAGACCCACATGGACAACTACCACTGACCTGCACCCTGGGGGCTATATATATAAATATATAAATATATAAATATATAAATATATAAATATATAAATGTCAGTTTTTTTAAAAGTATTACTCATATATTTATAAATAAATAATTATATATTTAAATAATTATAAAATTATAATAAATATATTTAAATAATGAATATTTTTCTATTTATATATATTATATATATATATTATATATAATGATATAAATATATTTATAATTATAAAATTATAAAAATTATATTTAAATAATGAATATATTTTTTATATTTATATTTATATATATTTATTAAATATATATATATATATAATTATATAAATATATGTAATTATATAAATATATTTATATATATAAATAAAATATTATAATTTTTTTAAAAGTATTAATGTAGTTAAAAATAAATAATTATATATTTAAATAATTATAAAATTATAATAAACGAATATATAAATATATAATTTTTTTTACAATTTTTTTATCTGTAATTATAATTATAAATTCTTTATTAGCACTAAAGTTTTAACACTAACAAAGTTTAATTTTATCAGCATTTTTTTGCGTTGATAAAGATGTCTTTTATCATCACTTATCAATTTTGTGTTGATAAAAGTGTCCCCAATCTATTTAAAAGAACCCTAACCATGACTCATTCAGTCACGATTCTCAAGCTCTTGTGGAAATCCCATGTTGCATGCGCTACTCCACTATGTTCTCTTGGACGAATCAAGGCTAGATTCCAATGTATGTTATTTTCTCATTTTCCTATATCATTGTTTGATTTTTTAGGTTTCATAGTTTGTTTTTTGCATTGTTCTTAACCATGATGAACCCTACATCTCAACTCTCTTTATCCCTCACTTACCTATACCTACACAATGCCACCCCAAATCTGTAAACTCATTCCAGCTTCATATGAGACCACTGTGAACTGCATATGCATCCACTGTTGCAACTAATGGTTTTTTTAAGTTTTCATTATATTATTTACCGTTAAATTTTAGATAGTATGGGTTTTCATTTTTTTAATCTTGTTTCCACAGTATTACATGAAAATAAAGATGAAAAAAAGTTTAACGTTATATTGGACTAATTTTCAAGGTAATGTTATTTGATATGAATAATATAAAGTGGGTTAATATACATATTGTTTTAATGTGAATGGGTTAATCTAGTTAAAGGAACTAATGTTTAAATTTTCCATTTTATATTGGTTAACATTATCAATATGTTATATAGATATAAGTTAATAAGGAACAAACTATTAAAATTTCATTGAAATCAAAATAAGCATACTTTTTTAGTTTTTATTTGATCCAAACTCAAAAGTTGTAATTTATTTTCAATAAGAGGTGTGTTTATAATTGATTAATAGGTTCCTAATATTAATACATTTACTGAAAAATATATTCACTAAAACATTAAAATTATGAGAGAAGATTATATTCAATGGGTTAGGGAGATCATTAAAGAATATACCACTTATTTCCATTATCAATGAATGGTTTCCAATAATTTCCTATTTCCTTTAAATTTATAATTAGTTAAAAAAATGAATTTTTATAAACTAATAGTAAAGTGATTTTATGAATTTACTTTATTTTACATTTATAAATAAAAAATTGTCATAGCATAACACACTAGATCATATTTCAATAGAAGAGTTTCCATATGTGGCGTCATCTATAGAAGATGATATATACGAGTTTAATAATCTATCAAATTATTTTATAAATAAATTTCTCTCTAAGAATGAAGTGTTTTTTGATGAAGTGACCTGATTTAAGAAAATTTATTTTCTTTATTTTTGTGTGTGTTATCTTATCAATAAATTTCTCTTTTATTAAATCGTAATATCACAATATAGTCCAACTATTCATAACCTGACCTGAGTTGAATCAAAATGTTACTCAACCCTTGGAACCACCAAACAACTTATAAAGGATTGATAATAAATATGTAGTTTCCAACATTATCCATGAGAAATGGTTTAAAAACCAAGTCACATTCCAAGTGAATTTATGTAAAATAGTACACAATAGAATCCCATGAATATAAATTCCTACATGAATAAAAACAATAAAAATTTGATAAATCCTAGATAAAAATAAAACCCTATACGAATAACTATCCTACCATTGATGACACAAACTACAAAAGTCTCCACTAGTAATTATTTGATACTCTATCCCATCTAATAAATAATAAATCCTTGTAACCTTAACCTAAGTAAAAATCATCTACATGTGAACCAAGATGCACATAAAGGGGTTAAGTAAAGTAACTAGGTAGGTTTTCTCTGATGATTTTCCATTCTCTTGATCCACATAAAAACCATGTATCTCATTTTTATTTTATGAAAATAGTACTAATGTGTAATAATTGAAATAATCATACAATACATAATAGTCATAAGTAACATAAATAACTTTTCATAAAAAAGGACCACATGTTTCATAAATAAGGTTGTGTAAATAAGGATTCATTTTGGTAAGATAGATATACACTATAATACACTTCAGGCATAAAATTCCACATTTTCATGCATCTTGAATGAAAATTGTTACTATCTTGAATAAAGATATAATACTTTAATACTCTATTATAACCAACCTTAAATACATTTATTTAATCCTTCCTCAAGTGCTTGATTTCCTTCCATATCTTGATGATGGATTGGAATCCAACTTTCAAACTATCCTTCCTCCCATAATTGTGGTTCCAAAGTTCCTTGATGACATACCTCCTGCTCAGATTGTATCTATTAATATCTATCAAAGCCTCTACCATGACTTTGAATACTGTATATCCTAACTCATTCTTCAACTCCTTTATCCTTTCATACTCCTCATTTACTACTTTCTGAGAACACAAAAAATAACACCTAAAAATTAATCAAGAAAATAATGAAATATTTTTTTTGGTTTCTTGATTTTAATTTTCTTATATGACTATTAGTTTTGAAAACACTTCATCAAAAGTTACTTTTAATTTGGGTGCAGTCACATTGGATCCTATTAAACTCTACAGTTAAGAATAATTGGATGAACATACTACTATGATGGGCGACATCCTAAAAAATACTCATGTTGCACAATTTTTGTGAAAAAAAACATACCAAATACCCTTTTTATTCTCTTCCCATTCAACCTTGATAAATTTAAAAGGGTTCCAATCTAACTCTCAAAAGTATTCCTCCCACAATGAGAAGATCTCTCCAACCATACTTTTGGATTCATATTTAGGATACTTTCTCTTAGAAGCTTGGAGAAATGGATGGTTGTCAAGATCTCCCATCCTCCTCACACCAATACCACCATGAGTTTGTATCTCCTCTAAGCCCTACCGAAAAAAGAAACATTTCAAAGGAAGTGGAAAATAGTAAATGTTTGTGAGTGGAAGTAAATGACTGTGAGTATAAGTCATGTGGATTAGAATGTTCATTCATTCATTTTTTAAATTTAATATGTTAGAAGCCATAATTAAAATTTCATTTATGTTGTTTCTGAACCTTAGTGGATATAGAGATCTTATATTTGTGATGAAGGTGAGGGAAAAGGACTAGTAACATAGGTTAGAGTTGGTGAGGCTCAGTAGGGATGAGTTGATGTTCTCATGGTAGTGTTAGGGACCTTTCATATCCCAGATAGTTATTATTTCAATTTATTGCTTGAGACTCATCCCAAATCTCGTCTATGTTGTTTGAACTAATTTGAGCAATAATCATAAAAAATGATCACCAGTACAAGGTATAAGATGACTTTTGGTTAGAGTAGTTCAAGAAACATAGGTCGATGTCCACAAAATATGGGGGATGGATATCAAGAAACAAAATTCAATAATAAATGTTTGGGAGGTATGTCATCAAGGAACTTTGGAACCACAAAGACAAGAGGAATGATAGTTTGAAAGAGGGAGTCCAATCCATCATCAAGAGATGAAAGGAAATTACAGTTCTAAATATGGATTAAATAAAGGTATTAGAGGTTAGTTGTATTGGAGTATTGAAGTATTATATATTTGTTCAAGATAGTAAAATATTTCATGCAAGATACATGAAAATATTTAATTTTATAAATTAAGTGTATTATATTGTAGTTATTCAAGAAAAATTAAATGTTTGAATACTCATGAAGAAAATGAATTATTCACATGATGATGTTACCAATCCTTTGGAAGAATAGGTTTTTGATGATGAAAATGAAGAATTATTAGGGGATCAACAACATGTTGATGAAAAAACAACAATGACTTAGTGTCACAACGGTGAATAAAATTATCAAGGTAAGAATTCTGGGTATAAAATTTGAGGTTGTTTGGAATCAACGTGGCTAAACTATTGACCCCAATAATTCAATGCTCATTATTTATCTTGGGGTCACAGTGAGGATGAATTTTCTGATTGATATTGATTCATGGTTCCACATCCAACCTATAATAAATTAAATCCTTTGGATAGTTATAATGGTAATGCTATGATATATTTTCTCTATTTTAAGGGAAAATTATATAATGAAAATTTGTTTTAATTCTCATTATTCCATGCATAGTTCATTTATTTTAGAATATTTATCTAAGAAATTTGTCTTAATGGCTAATGGAAAATACCATAGAGGCTTCTAGACTCTTCTTACAATGTTACATCTTAAGAATGTTGAGGGAAAAGTAAAGTCCCACCCATGAGTTAGTTATGAACACATTATAATGTTGGAAACATGGACTGCTTTCATCAATAATCATAATGAGAAATCATTTTAGGTGTATTTTAGTTGATAATATATTATTTGAAATTATTTATTTATCCAACTTGATTCAAAATTGTTAATTTAGGAAATAGAAAAAGAGTGTTGAAAAAAACGAATGTGCATCAAAACCAATATACCCCTATCGCAAAGCAAGAATGGGGTTTGCTTCATTAGAGAATAAATTGGTATGTATTTTAAATAAATAATAAAATTTTAATTATGTGATATGAAACAGCATATGTTCCTTTTTTAATATGAATATTGATTAATCAAAATCTAAATCCACTAGAATTCTACATCGTGTGCTATGGAAGGAGGTTTGTGTAAATAAGGAGGGTAAATTAGTTGATGAAAACACAGAAACAGTATAGAAAACATGTGTAAGTATGAAATAATTGTAATTCATTGTGATTTATAACATTATCACATAAAAATATCTATTTATATTAATATTTTTTTATATAGTTTAGACACAAGAATTGGAAATGACTGTACCAGAAGAAAATATACTTTTAGTAGCTTTGAAGTGGCCTGAACAATATGGTCATGTTAAAGGATTGGGTTTTGGAGTCACTCCTCAAACATATTTTGAGAAGATAAAACGACATGAATATATATATAATATGGTGAGACAATTGCAGACCCACATAGAATAATTACAAGATATTACTGTTTGATCTATTTTGGAAGACCAATGTATGAGAAAATATCAAAGAGAACTGGTGGTGAAGAAAAGATCTACACATGAACCAAATGATCCCACTACCTTTGAGGTGAGTCATTCCACCCAACTGCATACCTTACCCGTGGTAATCAATTTTTTCATTACTCTTTCTCCAAAATGTGAGTCAAACAATATCCGATAACATTATATTACCAATGTTCTATAGGGTATAGTTGTATGTGATTTGTGTCTAGAAACACCCACGTACCACCCTGTTGTGATGTGTACAATGTATAATATCTTGAGAGACAAGATACACTATAAAGACCTCCCAAAGGATCAAATGAGAGTGGGTATTGAGGTAGCTCATGAGATGACTATTGATTTTCATGTTCCACTTGATGGTCTACATATTACAACGGTCAATGATGTTATTGGAGATTTCATAGCATGGTCATCTAATCTTATAATTAAACATGAGGTATGTATTTAAAAATTTTATTCATAATAAAAACTTGTAATGGTTGATGTTAAAAGTTCTGAAGTGAGGTATGATATTATAGATGGATAATTCGGTGGGGAAATAGATGGTCGAATGAAGAAAATCTAATGAATCAACCAAGATTAAAAAAATAGACTTCAGAGAGTACTTTCTCCCTACATTTTCTATAGAAACATTTATTTTCATTATAATTTCATTCAGAGACCACATTTAATGATAAAACTATGTCTTACATTGAATATTAATAAGAAATACATGGAAATTTTTTAACTGATAGAATTGGTTTCGAGACTCTAAATGATAAGCATGAATGGATGGGCGTCTCAATTTTGAATACATACACAAGGTACATTTTCATAATACATTTTCTATATAGTGAGATAATATGTTTATTAAAGTTAATAACTATTCATATTTTATACAGGAATTTATATTACAATTATATAAAGGAAATATTTTTTGAAACATGATTTGGATTCATTAATCCCTGTGTCATTTCTATGGAAAAAAATACTTGGATGATGGAGAAATTAAGAAGAAAAACGATGATTTACTCAAAGTGTTTAATAAAAAAGTATTAGATGATGAAATATTTTTTGATTTATAAAATGAAATGGTAAAATTATACAATATAATATCATAAAATATATTTTAAAATTTTTTATTACTTAATTGTTTTTGTTTTTTTAGGGTGCACTGTATGTTGATCGCAGTCAATTTGGACACCCTGAATATTTATTTTTTTGATCCAATACATGGATATCCAACCAATCTACCACAAATGATGTGTATTGTGAATATTTAATATACTTCAATAAAAATTTTATATATAAAATTTAAATTATTTTTTTCAGTTTTTGTTTCAATAATAATTTTGTTATGATAGGGTGGTCTCTAAATATAGGCTAAATTATGGCATGAAGTCGGTGCCTGAAGAGATAAAGACCATTGATTACTACAAATGGAAAAAATTAAGGTATATATAGAAATATTTAACTATCAAAACATTTCAAAAAAATAATTATTATTTTGGTCAATGTTTATGTATTTTTTGAAACAAGATAATGGCATATATTGTGGATATTATGTTTCTAAATTTATGAGAGAGATCATAAAGCATGAAAATACCATCATCCCCAACAAGTAATTTCTGAAGGTAATTAAAATTTCATTAAATATATTTCATAATAATTTGTTTTTATACATTTTCTTAGTACTATAAATATTGTTGAAAACCTATATACTCAAAGTAATAAATAAATTTGTTTATAGATTAGTGAGTAGTGTACTTTTTTTAGAATGTATGCTGAAAAAAAATTTAGGTGATTACCTACTATGTTTGTTATCTAGTATGATTTATGACCCTAGAAATATATTTTGAGTGTTAATCATTAGTGTTAGAATGGTTATATATTATTTTTTATCTCTTTGTCAAGGATAATTATAATCAAAAAAATAAATTTTTTTAGAAGCGTCGACCTACAAACAATAAAATTATTAGGAAATAGAAGAGGTATAAGAAGAGGTGGAGGTGGAGGTGGAGGTAGAGTTGGATTCAGAGAATAACATGGAGGATGAGGCAGGGGTGGAGATATAGGCGGAGACTATGGAATATGAGAAGATGAAGTGTTGGCTTGCAAACATTAAATTTTTGGTCAATGAAGTAGAATGAGGATCTTACCAAGATTGTGTTTGAGAATTTTTTTTTGAAAAGTACACACAACACTTATCACTTAAGATAAGATTCATTATGAAAGTGTTTTAGGTGGATTATTGAAATAATGTTTTTCACCACTTGTTTAAATGATTTTATATAGGGTAGTAATCCACCTGTAAGATCATTATGTGTTGGAAGCTTTAATTTCTCCACAAGTTTTATTAAAGAAACATATGTACAACTCCCAATCATCAAACATGTATATAATCTAAAATAAATTTTTGAATAAATATGTGTGTAATCAACCAATTAAGTCAGCAGGTGTATGATTGAACTATTAGAGGAAAACCGGCATTGATATATCGTGGTCATCAAGGAGTGTTGGTTTCAAAGTTTTAGTCATCAAAATCTATGCACAGATCTGTATATTTTTTATAGAAGTGTCCCCAATATATTTAAAACAACCCTAATAGTGACTCATTCAGTCTCAATTCACAAGCTCTCATTGAACTCCCCTGTTATAGGCACTACTCCTAAACGCTCTCTCAGACAAATCAAGTTTAGATTCCAATGTATGTTATTTTCTCTTTTTTCACTCTCATTGTTTGATTTTTTGGGTTCCATGGTTTTAATTTTTGCACTATTCTTAACTATGAAGAACCCTACATCTCATCTCTCTCTCTATCACTTACCTAAACCTACTCAACACCACCCCTAATCTATAAACTCATTCCAACTTCATATGAGACCACTGCAATCTGCATATCCATCTGTTGTTGCAACTGATGGTGATTTTTTTGATGTTTCCATTATATTATTTCTTATTACATTTTATATAGTGTGGTTTTTCATTGTTTGAATATTGTTTCCACAGTGTCAAATTCACATGAAGATGAAAAAAATTTAACATTATATTGGACTAATTTTAGAGGGAATGTTATTTGATATAAATAATTTAAAGTGGGTTAATATACATATTGTTTTAATGTGATGGGTTAATCTTATTAAAGGATATAAATTTTAAATTTTCTAGTTTATATTGGTTAACATTATCAATATTTTATATAGATATAATTTAATAAAGAACAAACTATTAAAATTTTCATTGAAATCAAAATAAACTTACTTTTTCAATTTTTATTTGATCCAAACTCAAAATTTGTGATGTATTTTCAATAAGAGTTGTGATTATAATTCATTGATAGGTTCCTAATATTAATACGTTTACAAAAAAATACATTCACTAAAACATTATAGTTATGAGAGAATATTACATTCAATGGGTTAGGGAGATCATTAAACGAGATACTATTTATTTCCATTATCAATGAATGGTTTCCAATAATTTCCCATGTCATTTAAATTTATATTTAGTTAAAATAAAGTTTGATTTTTTATAAACTAATAGAAAATATATCTTATTAATTTACTTTATTTTACAGTTATAAATGAAAACATGTCACAACACAACACACCAGATCAGATTCTAGTAGAATAGTTTCCATATATGGCGTCACCTATAGAAGATGTTATATATGGGTTTACTTTTCTATAAAATTATTTTATAAATAAATTACTCTCCAAGAATGAAGTGGTTTTTGATGAAGTGACTTGATTTAATAAAATTTATTTTCTTTATTTGTGTGTGTGTTATCTTATCAATAAATTTCTCTTTTATAAAACCGTAACATCAAAATATAGTCCAACTATTCATAACCTGACCTGATCTAAATCAAAATGTTACTCAACCCTTGAAACCACCAACCAACTTCCAAAGGATTGATAATAAATATGTAGTGTTCAACATGATCCATGAGAAATGGTTTAAAAAACCAAATCACATGACAAGTGAATCTGTGTAAAATAGTACACAATTGAATCCTATGAATATAAATGACTACATGCAAAAAAACAATAACAATTTGATAAATCCTAGGTAAAAATAAAACCCTATATGAATAATCATCTTACCATTGATGACACAAACTCCATAATTATCCACTAGCTATAATTTGATACTCTATCCCTTCCAATAAATAATAAATTCTTGTAACCTTTAACCCAAGGAAACATTAGCAACATGTGCACCAAGATGCGCATAAATTGGTTAAGTAAAGTAACTAGGTAGGTTTTTTCTGATGATTTTCCATTCCCCTGATCCACATGAAAACCATGTATATCATTTTTATTTTATAAAAGTATTCCTAATGTATAATAATTGAAAGCATCATACAACACATAATAGTCATAATCAACATAAATAGCTTTTCATAAAAATTGACCTTGGGTTTCACAAATAAGGTTGTGTAAATAAGGATTCATTTTGGTAAGATAGATATACAATACAATACACTTCATGCATAAAGGTCCACATTTGTATTCAAATTTCATGAAACTTGTTACTGTCTTGAACAGAGATATAATACTTCAATACTCTAGTAAAACTAAAATTCACTACCTTTATTTAATCATTCCTTAGATGCTTGATTTCCTTCAATATATTGATGATGGATTAGACTCACTATTTTAAACTAGCCTTCCTCCCATAATTGTGGTTCCAAAGTTCCTTGATGACATACCTCCCACATAGATTGTATTCATTAATATTCGTCAAAGCTAATTCCAAGACTTTGAATATTTCATCTCCCAGATCATCCTTCAACTCCTTCAGCCTTTCATCCTCCTCATTTAGTACTTCCTAAGAACATAAAAAATGACACCTAAAACTTAATCAAAACCTAATGAATTATTTTTTTTGGTTTCTTGATATTTATTTTTTATACGACTCACTTGATTAGTTTTGACAACACTTCATCAAAATTTACTTTTAATTTGGGTACAACCACATTGGATCCTATTAGAACTCTACAGCTAATCATAATTGGATGAGAACACTAATACAATGTGTGACCTCCTAAAAATATTTGTGTTGCACATTTTTTGTGAAAAAAAACATTCCAAATACACCTTTTGATTCTCTTCCCATTAAACCTTGATAAATTTAAAAGTGTACCAATATGACTCTCAAAGACATTCCTCTCACAATGAGAAGATCTCTATGGCCTTGATTTCGGCTTCATATTTAGGATAATTTCTCTTGAAAGTTTAGAGAAATTGATGGATATAAATCTCTCCCATCAACCTCACACCAATACCACCACAAGTTTGTATCTTCTCTAAGCCCTTCCAAAAAAAAGAAACATTTCAGAGGAAGTAGAAAATAGTAAATGTTTGTGAGTGGAATTAAATGGATGCAAGTGTAATTAATGTGGATTTGAATGTTCATTTCTTCATTTTCTAAATGTAATATGTTAGAATCCATAATTAAAATTTCATTTAGGTTTTTTTAATTGAAGTTGATATAGAGCTATTATATTTTAGATACAGGTAAGGGAAAAGGACTAATAATATAGGTTTGAGTTGGTGAAACTCAGAAAGGATGAGTTGATGTTCTCAGGTAGTTCTAGGGACCTTATATCCCTGATAGTTATTATTGCATTTTGTTTCTTGAGACCCATCCTCCATATCTTCTATTTTGTTTGAACTACTCTGAGTAGTAGCCATCCAAAATGATCACCAGTACTTGGTATGGGATGACTTTTGGTTAGAGTAGTTCAACCAACATAGGTGGATGTCTACAAAATATGGGGGATGGATATCAAGCAACAAGATTAAACAATAACTATTTGAGAGGTATGTCATCAAGGAACATTGGAACCACAATGATGGGATGAAGGCTAGTTTAAAAGAGGGAGTCCAATCCATCATCAAGAGATGAAAGGAAATCAAGTATTTGAGGACATATTAAATAAAGGTATTAGAGGTTAGTTTTACTGAAGTATTGAATTAGTATATATCTATTCAAGATAATAATAATTTTCATAAAATATGCATGCAAATGTGGAATTTTATGAATTAATTTTATTGTATTCTTGTTATTCAAGACAACTTAAATGTTTGACTACTCATGTAGACAATGAATTATGTACATGATGATGTTACCAATCCTAAGGAAGAATAGGTTGTTGATGATAAAACTGAGGAATCATTAGGGGATCAATAGCATGTTGATGAAAACAACAACAACAAAGTAGCATCACAATGGTGAATAAAATTATCAAATCAAGAAGTTTGGGTATAAAATTTGAGGTTGTTTGGAGTCAATACGGCCAACTTATTGATCCCAATAAGTCAATGTTCATTAGTTAACTTGGGTTCACAACAAGGATGAATGTGCCAATTGATATTGATCCATAACACCATGTCCAACTTGTAACAAAGGAAATCCTTTGGAAAGATATAATAGTAATGTTGCTATATAATTTCTCTATTTTACTAAAAAATTATATAATGAAACATTGATTTAATTTTCATTATTCCTTACAGAGTTAATTTATTTTAGAATATTTCCATAATAAATTTGTCTTAATGACCGCTAGAAAATCCCATAGGGGCTTCCAGACTCTTCTTACAAAGTTACAACTTAAGGATGCTGAGGGAAAAGTAAAGCCCCACCCACCAGTTAGTTATGCACACATTATAACGTAGGAAACATGGAATGGTTTCATCAATCATCACAATGATAAATCATTTTAGTTTTATTGAAGTCAATAATATATTATTTAGAATTATTTATTTTGTCCAACTTGATCCAAAATTATTAATTTATGAAAAAGAAAAAGAGTGTTGAAAATAACGGATGTGGATCAAAACCAATGTACCCCTATCGCAAAGTAAGGATGGGGTATGATTCATTAGAGAATAAATTGGTATATATTTTAAACCAAAAATAAAAGTTTAATTATGTGATATAAAAAAAATATGTTCCTTTTTTTATATGTAGATTGAGGAATCAAAATCTAAAGTCACTTCAATCCTACATCATGTACTATGGAAGGAGGATCTTGTAAATAAAAAGGGTAAATTAGCTGATGAAAACACACACAAAATTATAGTAAACATGTGTAAGTATGACATAATTGTAATTCATTATGATTTATAATAGCACCACATAAAAATATCTATTTATTTTTATTTGTTTATATGGTTTAGACACAAGAATTGGAAACAACCGTACTTGTAGTTGGAGTTTGTCTTAGTGGTAAGAACCCCATAATCCTACATGAAAAATGGGGATTCAAAACCCATTGGACGTAGGCATTGTAGTAGTACTGTAGTAGTGTCGGCACTGTAGCAATGGCAGGTACTGTAGCGGCGGCAGGTCACTGTAGCGGCGGCGGATACTGTGCAGAACTGTAGCAGACAGAGTACTGTAGCAGTACTATTCACAGAATGGGCCTTGGGCCAAAAATTTAGGCCGACAAGCCATGTAATGGGCTAAATGACCACTCGGACTTTGGGATATGTAATGGGTCTCCCTTTATCCAGTTAAAAGAGGTTAAAAAAAAGAGGAAATAACCGTACTAGAAGAAAAGCTACTTTCAATAGCTTTGAAGTGACCTAAAAAATATGGTCATGTTAAAGGATTAGGCTTTGGAGTTTCTCCTCGAACATATTTTGAGAAGATAAAACCACATGAATATACATATAATATGGTGAGATGGTTGCAGACACACATAGAATCACTATAAGATATTATTTTTCGGTCTAGTTTGGAAAACCAATGTATGAGAAAGGATCAAAGAGAACTGTAACATCCCAACTCAGCTCACCTCTAAGACAGTGGCCAGACTGGTGGGTCACATAACGTCAACCGCATCTCTCCAAATTCCAGACGCTTCCGACTAGCAGTGAGGGCCCTTTTTGTGTCTGTGGGGGAGACTATTACCCCATAGGTAACAGATAATATCACAACGAAAGTAAACAACAACAATTAATAAATAGCGGAAGCATGTTAATTAATAAACTGAAGCAGAAGAAATATAAATAAATCCAACTGAATAATAATAACCAAATGCGGAATCTCAACAAAATATGACATTCTAGGATGTAGGTATAAACCAAAAGTGAAGGAAAATAGAACCCCAACACACAGTCAACTAAAAGAAAAGACACAAGCAGCAACTACATCACAAGAAAGGCTCGGTCCTCTTCCCCAGTCTCCATCCTAAGCAGTAATGAATAGTCAAATATCGGAAGCAGCATGCTTCCCCTTGTCAATACCTGTGAGCATGTAATCTACTCGGGTGTCAATGATGCTTGAGCATGGTGTGAGATAAAAATCCCAGTAGGCTAGCACCCACGGTGTCCAAACCTTTCCATTTCATGCAATGATAAAAATGCAGTATACCATTATATAATAATTCTAGATAATTAATTTTAAGTGAAATGAAATAAATAAGTTAGCCCGAGTCCCAAACAGCATCCATGCCTAATCACCTGCTTTAGCCTAAGCTGGTAGTCTGAAAGGGAACATGTCAAAAGAACGCATGAACACTATATATATAAAACCCAGAAAGTAATGTAAAACTAGGAAAAAGTATACCCCAAGCTTGTGCTTTAACTTGGGGTTCAAGTCTAGTGTCAACCAGGAACACTTCCACATATCAGGGGAAATATCTCAATTATCAAGAGACTCAATTATCAATAACATAAACCTTAAGTGCATCATTATTTAAGGTTCAAGTTGAGAGTTGGAGTCCGAGCCGTCCTGAAGGTATCGCTACGGAACATCCGTCAATTTATCCAATGCCACCGAGCCCGTCCAAGAAAATCTTTCGAAAGACCAAGTATCGCCCGAGGCATGGATTTATCCTAAGTCTGTCCCAATCTCGCAAAAAGGGGTCTAATGTCATCTGAGATTGGCTTAGCCACATTGCTAACGGATTCGTCTCGATGGGCCCTTTTGGAATCGGTATCACTAAAAAGTATTAGAAAGTCTAGGGAAGTCTCAGTCCGGCAAAGCCAATGACACCCCCCGACACATAGAGGTAACCTATCAGGAATAAAGGATCTAAGCATGACCCTTAATACGAGACCCACCTCCTTTCTCCACCCTAAATTTAATTAAAGTTTTCACAGCATCAGATATGATATAATCAGCATATAAAGTCGCAGCTTGAAAACTAACAAGATACAACCATGCATCACAAGGCATAAATTTAATAGTACAACACAAAAACTTGCAAGGTAATATACATATCATAACAACCTCAGCGGATAATGAAGATTTAAATAATAAAAATTTCAGTAAAACAAGTGCCAATTGTCCAATAATTGAAGTTCATGTTCAAGAAACTATTTATTTAATTTAATTACAATAAAAAGTTGTTTCGCAACACATGCAATTAATCAAACAATAAACTCGGCTAATGGAAGAATACACCAATCAAGTCGGCACGCCAAAAGAAGTATCTAATTTTGTTGAAATAATTCAAACAACTATTCATTTAATTTAAAAACAATAAAAAGGGGTTGCGCAATACCCACAACTAATTAAATTAATAACCCGGCTAACGGAAAAATACGTCGACTATGTCGGCACACCCAAAGGGGTGTCCGATCTTGTTGCAACCATTTAGACAAATTAATTTAATATGATTAAGGCTACAAAAATTAAACAGAACCATTAAAGTAATTAAAAATGGGTAAAATTGCACAAAGCCGGTAGGCACCGACTAATGGCACAATGGTGAGTTTTTATAAATCACAAAAAAATGGAGGTAAAGTGAGTAGTCACCCTACATTGTAGTTGTAGATGACTCTAAGATCCACGGTGGTCTTTGATTTTACCTAAAACGGATGAAAACAAAGGATTTTAGAAAAACCCCAAAATAGGATAAGAATCTTCTGTGACAAACTACGCACAGATTACTCAACAAAAATGCATGATTCTACTTGATCGATGTTATCCTTTCTTTAAGGTTTACTGTGCACCTAATGGAAAAGGAATCAGATGTCAGATGGAGGAGCAGCGGCCTTTTGAAGGGGCTGCTGGTTGGTGTGACGAGATTGAGGGGTGCAACGTGATGAGTGGGAGTGGGAGAGAGGAGAGGAAGAAAAGAAAAGAGAGAAATGAAAGAAAAATAAAAGAAAAGAAAAATAAGAGAAAAATAAAAGATAATGAAAAAAGGGAAAAAATAAAATAAAACAAAAGAATGGAAAGGAAAATAATAAAAATAATTTAAAATGGGAATCCCCCATTTTAATTATTTTCATTTTTATCGTAACCCCCTATTTATTTTATTTTAGAATTTATTTTTTCCTTTCTTGCTTTCTTCTAAATATTCTTTAAATTTATTATTACTCTTTTTTAATCCTTAATTAATTATTTAAAACCTGAAATCCGCGCCAAAGCACGATGTGACATTTTTCATGAAACGCCTGCAATTATTTAAATTAAATAAAAAGATGCCTAGGACCCGCAGCGAGGTACACAGGCGCGCGCCCCAGGTCGCTTAATTAATTAGACTACAAATAGTAAAAATGGTCTGTACCTGATTAAGGTCAGGATGTTATAACCTCCCCTCCTTAAGACAACTCGTCCCCGAGTTTCCCTTCCGAGGGTAGTGGAACGTCTCTAGAGAAGAGTTTCAGCCACTGCACACGTACATCCGTCTCTCGCTCCCAGGTCTCATCCTAAACACGTCTGTGTTTCCATAACACCAAGACTAGTGGAATTGAATTTCCTCGGAGGACTATTATGCTACGGTCAACGATACAGATCGGATGCTCCGCAAAGGATGCATCAGTGTCAAGCTCGATGTCTTCAAGGTCAAAAGAATGAGATGGGTCTGGATGATATTGTCAAAGCTGAGATATGTGTAAAATGTCATGCATGGCACGGTACCTCTGAGGTAGTAGTAACCGATAGGCTATCAGCCTAACTCTCTCCACTATCTTGAACAACCCGACATATCTCGTTGATAAATTCCCCTGCCTCCTGATCCGCCTGTGACCCAACCTCGGAGAAACACGCAGAAAGACTCGATGTCCCACCTCGAACTCCATAGGTCTGCGACGACGATCGGTATAAGAATTTTTTCTGGACTGAGTTGTAGTCATATGCTTCTAAATCAACTAAACTTTCTCAGAAGTCTCTTGAATGAGATGAGGACCCAACAGAGTTGTCTCACCTACTTCGAGCCAGCATAAAGGTGAACGGCACGGTCTACCATAGAGAGCCTCATACGGAGCCATTTGAATTTTCTCTTGGAAGCTTTTATTATAGGTAAACTCAACAAGAGGTAAATGATTCTCCCAGGAACCTCCAAAATCATGGATACAAGCCTGTAACATATCCTCTAACACTCGTATAGTTCTCTCAGACTGCCCATTGGTCTAAGGGTGATATGCAGTACTCAGAAGTAACTGTGAGACCAGTGCCTTTTGCAACCCTTGATAGAACCGTGAAGTAAAGAGAGCATCCCTGTTTGAGATAATAGAACAAGGTACACCATGAAGTCGCACAATTTCCCAGATATACAGCCTTTCCAGCTCATCAATCGTAAAGGTCTCTCAGATAGGCAAGAAGTGTGAAACCTTGGTCAACCTATCGACAACCACCCATACTACATCCATGCTTCAAGGAGATATTGGAAATCCTATAACGAAATCCATGGTGATGTCATCCCATTTCCATTCAGGAATGGATAGAGGTTGTAGGAGTCTAGCAGGTCACTGGTGCTCTGCCTTCACATGTTGGAAGGTGGAGCACCGAGTGATGAAACCCGCTATCTACTTTTTCATACCAGGCCACCAATACTGTTGACACATGTCTCTATACATCTTGGTCATACCAGGGTGAATTGCCCAAACAGAGGTGTGATATTCCTTCATCATCTTTTCCTACATACCTGAAGGTACCCATACACGGCCACGGTAAAGGAGAGTTTTACTGCCATCAATAAACCAACTAGGAAGTGGGTTCTCTCCTCTAACACTTTACCTCAAAACGAGACCCTTAGGATCAGTCAAATGTTGTCTGCGGACATTCTTCAGAAAAGAGGATGTCACTGTAAGAGCTGCTAGAACCGGTTGTCCACTCTGCTCCTGAACCTCCAGATGCATCTCTGAAAACAAGGCCATCATCTGCCACTCGCTGCTGGCTACCTGCATGGCCTGTGTTTGTGTCTTGTGGCTTAAAGCATCCGCCACAGCATTACCCTTACCAGGGGTATAAGAAAGATCAAAGTCGAACGATTGAAAGTATTCAACCCACCTGTGTTGCCTTAATTTCAAGTCTCATTGAGTGGAGATATATTTTAAGATTTTATGATCCGTGTAAACAATGAATCTCTCTCCCAAAAAATAGTGCCTCCAACAACATAGAGCATGAACCAAAACTGCCAACTCAAGGTCGTGGGTAGGATAGTTCTGCTCATGAGGTCTCAACTAGCAAGATCCATAAGCCACAACTCGATCACCCTGTATCAAAACTACACCCCGTCTGATTTCTAAAGCATCACAATATACTGTATAGCTCTTAACAGGTTCAGGAAAAATCAGGATCGGGGTTGAGGTCAGTCTTCCTCTCAACTCCTGAAAAGACTTTTCACAAGATTTTGACCAAATGAACTGTGCACATTTCTTAGACAAGGATGTAAGAGGCACTACTAAGCGGGAGAAATTCTGGATGAAATGCCTGTAATAGCCAGCAAGCCCCAAGAAATTGTATATGTCGAATACATTTCTGGGCTGCTCCCATGAAACCACAATGCTCACTTTTTCTGGGTCAACTAATACCCCTGATTTAGATATAATATGATCCAAGAAGAGCACTTTATCAATCCAAAAGTGGAATTTGCTGAGCTTAGAGTATAGTTGGTGCTCTCTCAGTGTCCTCAGCACGATCTCAAGATGGGTTTCATGGTCGTGTCTGAAATGTGAATACACTAAGATGTCGTCCACGAAGACTACCACAAAGGAATCAAGATACATATGAAAAACTTGGTTCATTAGAGCCATGAAGACTATCGGCGCATTCGTGAGGCTGAATGGCATAACCAGATACTCATACAAGCCATACCTGCTTCAGAATGTTGTACGTGGTATGTTAGATGGTCACACATGCACTTGGTGATATCCCAACCTCAAATCAATCTTGGAGAAAATAGTTGCTCCCCAGAGCTGGTCAAAGAAATAATCTATATGAGGCAATGGATATTGATTCTTTACCGTGAGCTGGTTGAGTCAATGATAATCCACGCATAACCTTAGGGCACCATCTACCTTCTTGGAAAAAAACTACAGGTGAACCCCACAGCAATGTGCTAGGTCTGATGAAACCCTTATCCTCGAGGTCTTCAAGCTGGTTTTTGAGTTCCTATAGCTCTATTGGTGTCATCCTATAGGGAGGAATAGACACTGGTGCCACACCTGGAATGAGCTCGATAGTGAACTTCACGTCTCTCATAGGAGGTAAGCTAGAGAAATCATCAGGGAAGATGTCCCTAAAAAGATCCACCACTGGAGGGAAATCAACTAGTTGCATTACCTGATCACTCATGAAGAGACTTGTTAACTGAGCGATCACTCTACGCAACCCTTCATATTTAGGCTTAGCCCAGTCTGCCTGCAGATCCCATTCTCCTTTGTAAAGATATGTGTCACCCTCATGGGATGTGAAGGACACCCGATGACGATAGCAATCCACTTGGGCACGATAAGGAGAAAGCCAGTTCATACCGAGAATGACTTCGATGCCTGACATATAAAGGATATAGAAATTAAAAACAAAATGGTACCCGCCTATCTCGAGGGGGCACTCTTGGCACTGGCATATGCCCTCTATCCTGACCCCAAGCAGAGTGTCGAGAGACATGACACCGCAGTTATATTAAATTTTAAAACCAAGACTCTCAACAACAGTAGTAGATATAAAGAAGTGTGATGCACCAGTATCAAAAAGAGCAGAAACTAAATTAGAGGCTACTAGGATAGTACCTCTCACTATAGATGGTCCTACACTCTACTCCTCTGGTGCTGATTGAACTGCATACATGGGACCTAAGCCACGACCCTTATGCATTGCCTAGTTGTCCTGAGAAGGTCCACTCTATTGAAACTGATAGTCTGGAAATTGATTTCCTCGACCACGACCTCCACCATTCCCTTGGCCTGATCGACCGGTGGAAAAATAACTTCCATCCTACTGTGGAGTCATAGATCCCATACCTGAAGGAGGTGCAGGTGCAGATCCTCTACCACTGGAAGCTGAAGAGAAGGAACGATAGAAATGCTGAAGGTGAACCATCCTGCCACAAGCTCGGCACTCCTTTAGATCCCTCATGCATTGCGGCTTCTTGTGACCATACCTACCGCACTGGTAATAAGTGATAGAGCTATCAAGACGTGCTGTTTGGCTAGGATTTCTCCCACGTGCACTTTCAAAACGGCGTTTCCTGCTTCCAGAAGAGACATCACCCTGTCTCGGAACTGAACCACCCTGGCTCACTAGTTTAGCTTCCCTGAAATTTTGCTCTGAGATTAGACCCCGGTTCATGGTCTCTGTAACCGTGGTCAAACGGAAGAAATTCACCTGTGAGCAGATAATATAATCAAGTCCATCCTTAAAACGCCTCGTAGTAGTCTGCGCATTTCCAGTCAGAGATGGGGAAAAACACTAAAGTTTTTTGAAATGAGTAGAATACTCTAACAAAGTCATAGAGCCCTACTGAAGATTTAGGAACTCCCATGCATGATCATCTCTCAGATTCCATGGAAAAAAGTGATTGTAGAAGGCTGCTTGGAAATCAGCCCAAGCCATACCACTGGTTTTCTCAGCCTGAAAAACAACGTACCACTAGAGTTTGGCGAAGTCATGGAGCATGTAGACTGAAAACTTGACTCTTCTCTCTAGAAGTGTCTCAAGGTGGCTGAAGATAGACCTTATAGCTTCTATCCATGACTCTGCAGCATGAGGACCGCCACTCCCCAAGAAGGTGGGAGGGTGTTGTTGTAGGAAGTCCCGCATAAGGTCTGCCATAGATGGGGAAGGTCTGGGGATATTCTGAATTGACTGCATAAACCCGAGGAGACTATCCCTGAACTAAGTGACAGGGTCCCTCAGAATATCAACAGGAGGTAGTGCCACAAGAGGCTCTACGAGAGGTACCACTGGTGGTTCAGGACCCACCATCTCTAGAATGTGCTCATTTCCACTCTCCTGAGGCACAACATGATGATGTCGCGGCGGAATTTGTCTACAAAAGCCAACACACACCTTAGATAAGGAGTAAAGAAGTTGAGAAAAAAAGTAAGGCGCAAAAAGAGGTTAGGTACATTGCCTTCCTCTGAATGCTAAACAACAGACAACCCGCCTCAAGGGCTGGATTTCGATATAGAAGAGACAACTAAAAAGGATTACTAAACAGTTCTACAGCCCACTCCTAGGTTGAGTCAAGCTAACATATAATAGACTAAAATAACTTTATATTCAACAAACCTACATTTTAAAAAATTTACCACTAGGCACAACAACACTCACATGAAAACAGGCAGATGCACGCTGAAAGTAGATATAACATGGAAATATGCATGGAATTTAAATCCTATAGTGACTATTATGATGCATGGAATGTATTTATCTCATATCCTCAGGCTGCAATGGTAACCCATTATCTCAACAATACCAATACAATAACAACGCAATACAAGTGAGTCACCCAAGGTGAAATCATATCAACAGTAACTGGCATAATAAATAACTGCAATCCCAAACTAGAAATTTGAGTTTTCCCCTGTACATGGGTTAGCTACGTCTAAGCACATAGTACATCCCAAATCCCTATATCCTAGTCTTCTGTTTAACTCAAACAGTAATACAAAAGAAAAAAACCCGCCTCTGATACCACTTTGTAACATCCCGACCCGACTCACCTCTAAGATGGTGGCCAGACCGGTGGGTCACATAACCTCAAGAGCATCTCCCTGAATGCCAGAGGCTACAGACTACCAGTGAGGGCCCTTTTTGTGTCTGTGGGGGAGACTATTCCCTCATACGTAATAGATAATATCACAGCGGAAGTAAACGGAAACAATTAATAAATAACGGAAGCATGTGAATGAATAAACTACACTAAAAGAAATATAAATAAATCCAACTGAATAATAATAACCAAATGCGGAAGCTCACAAAAAGATGACATGTCAGGATGTATGTCTAAACTGAAAGTGAAAGAAAACATAACCCCAACACATAGTCAACTAAAAGAAAAGACACAAGCAGTAACTGCATCATGAGCAAGGCTCGGTCCTCTGCCCCAGTCTCCATCCAAAGAATTAATGAGCAGTCAAACATCGGAAGCAACATGATTCTCCTTGTGAATACCTGTGAGTATGTAATCTACTCGGGTGTCAATGATTCCTAAGCAGGGTGTGAAATAAAAATCCCAGTAGGTCGGAACCCACGATGTCTAAACCTTTCCATTTCGTGCAATGATAAAAATGCAGTGTACCATTATATAATAATTCCATAGAATTAATTTTAAGTGAAATAAAATAAATAAGTCAGCCCGGGTCCCAAACGGCACCCATGCCTAATCACCTGCTTCATCCTAATATGGTAGTCTAAAAGGGAACCTGTCAGAAGAATGAACAAACACATATATATATAAAACCCAGAAAGCAAGTTAAAACTAGGAAAGAGTATACCCCAAGCTTGTGTTTTAAATTGGGGTTCAAGTCTAGTGTCAACTAGGAACACTTCCACGTATCAGGGGAAATATCTCAATTCTCAAGAAACTCAATTAGCAATAACATAAACCTTAAGGGCATCATTATTTAAGGTTCAAGTTGAGAGTTGGAGTCCGAGCCCATCCCGAAGGTATCACTATGGAACATCCGTCAATTTATCCAATGCCACTGAGCCCATCTAAGGCAATCTTTCGAAAGACCAAGTATCACCCGAGGCATGGCTTTACCCTGAATCTTTACCAATCTCGCAAAAAGGGGTCGAGTGTCATCTGAGGTTGGCTTAGCCACATTGACAACAGATCTGTCTCGATAGGCCATTTTGGAACCGGTATCACTCAAAAGTATTAGAAAGTCTAGGGAAGTCTCAGTCCGGAAAAGCCAACGACACCGCCCCCCTGCACATAGAGGTAACCTATCTGGAATGGAGGATCTAAGATTGACCCTTAATACGGGACCCACCTACTTTCCCCACCCTAAATTTAATTAAAGTTTTCGCAGCAGTAGATATGACATAATTAGCATATAAAGTCACAGCTTGAAAACTAACCAGATACAACTGTGCATCACAAGGCATAAATTTAACAGTACAATACAACAACTTGCAGGGAAATATACATATCATATCAACATCAGTGGATAATGCATATTTAAATAATAAACAGTTCAACAAAATAAGTGTCAATGATCCAACAATTGAAGTTCATGTTCAAGTAACTATTTATTTAATTTAATTACAATAAAAAGTTTCTTCGCAACACATGCAATTAATTAAACAATAAACTCAGATAATGGAAGAATCCACTAATCAATTTGGCATGCCAAAAGGGGTACCCAACTTTGATGCAAAAATTCAAACAACTATTCATTTAATTTAAAAATCATAAAAGGGGCTACGCAATACCCACAACTAATTAAATTAATAATCCAGCTATTGGAAAAATACGCTGACTATGTCGGCACACCCAAAGGGGTGCCTGATCTTACTTCAACCATTCAGAAAAATTAATTTAAGATGATTAAGGCTGCAATAATTAAACAGATCCATTAAAGTAATTAAAAATGGGTAAAATTGCACAAAGCCGGTAGGCACCGACTGACAACACAATAGCGCATTTTTATAAATTGCAACGAAACGGAGGGAAAGTGAGTAGTAACCCTAACCTGTAGTTTTAGATGACTCTAAGATCCATAGTGGGATTTTATTTGACCTAAAACAGATGAAAACGAAGGATTTTAGAAAACCCCCAAAATAGGGTAACAATCTTCCGCGACGAACTGCGTGAAGATTACTCGACAAAAACACATGATTCCACTTGTGAAACATTATCCTTTCCCTAAGGTTTACTTCTCACCTGACGGTGAAGGAATCAGACATCGGAAAAAGGAGCAGTGTCTTTCCGAAGGGGCTGCTGGTTGGTGTGACGGGATTGAGGGGTGCGACGTGATGAGTGGGAGAGGGAGAGAGGAGAGGAAAAAAAAGAAAAGAGAGAAACGAAAGAAAAAGAAAAGAAAAGAAAAATAAGAGAAATATAAAAGATAAAGAAAAAAGGAAAAAAAAAACAATAGAATGAAAAGGAAAATAAAAAAAATTAAAAACAGGAATCCCCTCTTTTAATTATTTTCATTTTTACCATACCCCCCTATTTATTTTATTTTAGAATTTCTTTTTATCCTTTCTTTCTTTCTTTTAAATCTTCTTTAAATTTCTTATTACTCTTTTCTAATCCTTAATTAATTATTCAAAACCTGAACACCACGCCAAAGTGCGACGCGACATTTTTCATGAAACGTTTGCAATTATTTAAATTAAATAAAAAGCTTCTCGGGACCCACAGCGAGGTGCGCAAGTGCACGCCCCGGGTTTCTTAATTAATTAGACTACAAATAGTGAAAACGGTCCATAACTGATTAAGGCGAGGACGTTACAATAACTGGCGGTGAAGAAAATATTTGTACATGAACTAAATGATCCCACTACCTTTGAGGCTTGTCATTACCCCTAATCGCATACCTTACCTGTGGTAATCAAATTTTTCATTAATCTTTCTCCTAAATGTGAATCAAACAACTTCTGATAAATTTATATTACTTAAATTTTGTAGGGTACAATTGTATGTGATTTGTATCTATCAACACCCATATATCATCGTGTTATAATGGGTACAGTGCATAATCTCCCGAGAGAAAAGCTACACCATCAACACCTCCCAAAGGATCACATAAGAGTGGGGATTGAGGTAGTTCATGATCTGACTATTGAGTTTCCTATTCCACTTGATCGTTTATATATTACAACATTCAATGATGTTGTTGGATATTTCATATCATGGTCATCTAATCTTATAAAGATATATGTGTTATGTATTTAACAAATATTTTCATATGAAAAACCTTTAATGGTTGAAGATAAAAGGTTTGAAGTGAGTTATGATATTACATATGGATAACACGATGGAGAAACAGAAGGTCAAATCAAGAAAATCTAGTGAATCGACCTAGAAAACAGAATAACCTTCCGAGAGTACCTTCTCCCCACCAGTTCCAAAGCGACATTTATTTTTATTACAACTTATTTCATAGACCACATTTAAAGATAAAACTGTGTCTTATATTTAATATGAAGAAGAAATATATTTAAATTCTTTAACATATAAAATAGGTCATGATACTCTAAATGAGATTCTCAAGTATGAATGGATGGGCATATCAATTTTGAATACATACATAAGGTACATTTTCATAATATATTTGTCTAAATAGTGATCTAATATGCTTATTAAAGTTAATAAATATTCATATTTTTTATAGGAGTTTATGTTACAACTATACAAAGGAAATATTGCGAGAAGCATAATTTGGATTAATTAATCCCTATATCATTTCTATGGGAAAAATTACTTTAGATGATAGAGAAATTAATAAGAAAAAATATGAGTTACTCGAAGCATTTAATAAAAAAGTATTAGATGATAGACTCTTTTTTATGCCTAAAATGCAAAGGTAAAACTATACAATCTAATCACATAAAATATATTTTTAATTTTTTTCATTACTTAATTGTTTTTTAGGGCATACTGGATATTGATCGCAATCAATCTGCACACCCTGAATTTTTATATTTCGGATACAATGCATGGATATCTAACCAATAAACCACACATGATGTGTATTTTAAATATATAATACACTGCAATTAACATTTTGTAGATAAAATTCGAATTATATGTTTCATTTTTTGTTTTAACAATAATTTTGTTATGATAGGGTGATCTCTAAATATAGGCTAAATTATGGAATGAAGTTGGTTCCTGAAGAGATAAAGCATGTGGATTACTGCAAATGGAAACAAATTAAGGTATATATAGAAATATTTAACTATCAAAACATTTGAAAATAATTTAATTATTTTGTTCAATGTTTATGGAGTGCCTGAAACAAGATAATGACATAGATTGTGGATATTATATTTTCAAATTTATGAGAGAGATCAGAAAGCATGAAAAGACCATCATCCCCCAATAGGTAATTTCCTAAGGTAATTAAAATTTTATTAAATATATTTCATAATCATTTTTTGTCTATATTTTCTCGGTACTATAAATATTTCCAACAACCTGTATACTCAAAAGAAGAAATAAATTGGTTTAGAGATGAGTGGGCAGTGTACTTTTTGTTATAATATATGTTGACAACAAATTTTGGTGATTACCTTCTATGTTTGTGATCTAGTATGAGTTAGGACCTTTGAAATATATTTTGGGTTTGAAGTATTTGTGTCATAATGCTTATATATTATTTTTGATCTCTTTCTCAAGGAGAAGTATAATGGAGGAAATTAATTTTTTTAGAAGCACTATCCTGTAAACAAAAAAAATGTTGGTAAATAGCAGAGGGAGAGGCAGAGGCGGAGGTAGATTCGGAGTCAGAAATTGATGTGGAGGAGGATTCAGAGGTGGAAATAAAGGTGGATACTATGGTAGAGGAGGAGATGAAGCACTGGCTTTCAAACAATAAAATTATTGGTCAATGAAATAGAGTGAGGATCAACCAAGATTGTGATTGAGAAATGTTTTTGAAAAGTTCGCACAACACTTGTAACTTAATATAAGATCCATTATGCAAGTGTTTCAGGTGGATTATTGAAATAATGTTTTTCACCACTTGTTTAAGTGATTTTATACAGGGTAGTAATCCACTTATAAGATCATTATATATTGGAAGCTTAAATTTCTCCACAAGTGTTACTAAAGAAATATTTATACAACTCTCAAACATAAAATAAGTACATAATCCAACTTAAATTTTTGAATAAATATGTGTGTAATCAACAATTGAAATTAGCAGGTTTATTATAGAACTATTGGAGGAAAACTGGAATTGATATATCATGGTCAACAAGGAGGGATGGTGTCAAAGTGTCAGTTATCAGTTTAAAATTGACATTTTAATACAAAAAAAGTGTCCCTCCCTAAAAACTAAGAAAATGTGCTTGGATTGTCTTGATAATTTATGAAATTGATTTATAATTTATTTTTTATGTGTATGAATTAGTCTCATGTTAAAATCACACATGATGCAACCTGTATGACTCAAAGTGTGTGTTTCCAGTTTAAAATGAAATTTTAGTAAAACACACAAATGACGTATTCAAAACAAAGGAAACACGTTCATATTGTTTTGATACTTTAATAAAATGATCCATGAGTCATTTAAGACATGTCAGAATTAGCCTCACCTCCATCTGACGCTCAATGTGATCGGTATGACTCCAAGTGCATCTTTATATTCAAAATTGACATTAATTTTAGTGAAAAAACAACTAACGTGCGTAAAAATGAGAAAACACATTCGGATTATTTTGTAACTTCATTAAAAATATCCATAAGTAATTTTTGATGTTTAGGAATCAGTCACACCTCAATCTGATTCACAATGTTCCCAATATGACTCAAAGTGCCCGTTATCAATTTAAAATTGATATTTTAATACAAAAAAGTTTCACTCACTAAAAACTGAGAAAAAGAACTTAGATTATCTTGATAATTTAGGAAAACAATTGATAATTCATTTGTGATATGCATGAATTAGTCTCATATCAAACTCACACATGATTCAACCTATATGACTCAAAGAGTGTGTTTCTAGTTTAAAATGACATTTTAGTAAAAAACACAAGTGGTATACCCAAAACCAAGGAAACATATTCAATTTGTTTTGATAATTTAGGAAAATTATCCATAGGTCATTTAAGAAGTTTAGGAATCATCTGAACCTCAATATGATACACAATGTGACTAGTATGACTCCAAGTGCATCTTTTTATTCAAAATTGATATCAATTTTAGTGACAAAAATAATTGACATACTCAAAACTAAGAAAAAACATTTGTATTGTTTTGGTACTATATGAAAATGATCCATAAGTTATTTGTGACATCTAGAAATCATCCTCAGATCAATCTGATACTCAATGTTCCCAGTATGACTCAAAGCGTCTGTTATTAGTTTAAAATTGACATTTTAATACAAAAAAGTATCACTTGTTGAAAACTAAGAAAAAACACTAGCATTGTCTTGATAATTTAGGAAAATGATTTATAATTCATTTTTGACATGTATGAATTAGTCTCATATCAAACCCAAACACAATGTGATCTGTATGACTCAAAGTGTGTGTTTCTAGTTTAAAATGACATTTTAGTAAAAAACACAAGTGGCGTACTCAAAACTTAGTAAACAAATTATGATTGTTTTGATAATTTATGAAAATTATCCATAAGTAATTTTAGATGTTTTGGAATAATCCTCACCTTAATATGATGCACGGTGTGACCATTATGACTCCAAGTGCGTCTTTTTATTCAAAATTGATATTAATTTTAGTGAAAAACAACTAACATACTCAAAACTAAGAAAACACATTCTTATTGTTTTTCTACTTTAGGAAAACAATCCATAAGTAATTTTTGATGTGTAGGAATAAGAATCACCTCAATCTGATACATGATGTGGCCGATATAACGCAATGTGTCTGTTATCAGTTTAAAATTGATATTTTAATACAAAAAAGTGTCACTCACTGAAAACTGGGAAAATGTGCTCGGATTGTCTTTATAATTTAAGAAAATGATTCATAATTCATTTGTGACGTGTGTGAATCAGTCTCATGTCAAAACCACACACAATGCCACATGTATGGATCAAAGTGCATGTTTCCAGTTTAAAATGTCATTTGAGTAAAAAAACATAAGTGGCATACTTAGAACCAAGGAAATGCATTTTGATTGTTTTAATACTTTAGGAAAATGATACATAAGTAATTTGGGGCATGTATTAATCATACACACCTCAATCTAACACATAGTGTGACTGAAATGACTCCAAGTGTTCCATTTTATTCAAAATTGACATTAATTTTAATAAAAAATAAATAAAATACTCAAAAACCTTGAAAAAAAATTGGATTGTTTTGGTACTAAAGGAAAATGATCCATAAGTCATTTTTGGTGTGTAGGAATTATGCAAACCTCAATTCGACTCATGGTGTGACCGGTATGACTCCAAGTGCGCCTTTTTATTCAAAATTGACATTAATCTTAGTAAAGAAAAACAATTGATATACTCTATAATAATGTTTATTTCTTGTATTTGTGTTGGAAATTTTATTTCATTTAAATTTTTTATTTTTATCTACTTTTTCTAATTTATGCTACTATTTCTGGTGATGTAGTGTGTTGTTACAACACACTGCATGCCCTGTTTTTGGTGCTATAGTGTGTTGTACCATCACACTGTAGTATTCCCCTTTATCAACACTACTAAATGCACTGATAAATGAGTCTTTTATCATCACTTTTAAATGCATTGATAAAGGGTCCCTTTATCAGTGCTTTTAGAAGCAATGATAAAGGGTTTCTTTATCATCACTTTTACATGTGCTTATAAAGTGTTCCTTTATCAATTCTTTTAGTAGCACTGATAAGGAATATTTTTATCAACACTTGTAAAAGTGTTGATAAAGAGTCCCTTTATCAGTGATAAATAAATGCCCTGATAAAGGATCCATTTATCAGTGCTGATAAAAGTGACATTTATCAGTGATATTTTTGCATTGATAAATCACCCCTTTATCATCGCTTTTATGGAACTGATAAAAGCATTTTCCTTTTAACCACATTTTGGTAGTCAACACTTTGTTAGAGCTGATAAAGGCATATTCTAGCATTATTAAAGGCTTATTTTGTAGTAGTGGTTCCTCCTCTCCTGTAGAACTCAAATCTCCTCCATCCTAACTTCTCCTCTATCTCCATTATTTGGTTGCGGAATCGAGATCTGTCAAAGGTGTTAGATTCCTCAAGGTATGATCCTCCCATCTCTTACCTTCAGGAATCACTTATCTTCAAATCCATTGTACTATTTAGGTGCAAGTTCATTTGCCCTATTTTTAGGGTATTAGATTTTTTCTCAGATATCTTCCAATCTACTCTGAATCTAAGGCCTATATCGAGCAAGGAGTGATCTATGGCCTTGAGGTAGGTAGTCACGTAGTTTTCCCTTTGAGTTTCGATCTTTCATAATTAGGTTGTTGTGTCGCACGCCGACTTTTGTCGAGCGTCTCCTTTTATTTGGTTCCTTCATATAAAATTGACTAATTCACCTTGTTATATACCTATGATCCTTTTGAGTAGTTTAGAGGTTGTACACACCTTATATGGTCACCCCTTGGGTGTGACAAATGGAATTGGCCTTTATGGTTAGTTGGTTCAAATACCCGGAATGCCTAATTTTCCTTTGACTTAGCTTTTAAATGAAATTTCCCTTGAGACATGAATATTAAATGGAACCCAAAGCACCTCTTAGGTGTTTGGACCTCGTATAGTTGGAATTTCCCAAGTAGAAAATTTCTTTGTTGCCCATGTCACATCCTAAGTGGCCCCTTGAGCCTTATGAATTGATTTCCATGTCTTAATGAATTAAATGTTTTAATCAAAGGGTGTGGCTAATGCTTGATGGATGTCCTTCTTTAAATAAACTAGTTTAATTAAATGAAATGGTTTATGAAGTATGGTAATTCCATTCCATTAATTTTGCTTATTATGAATTGTAATGTTTTGAATGGAATTGAACTTGACAAAAGGAACATGTGAGAGGTAGTCCCTCATGTGTTATGTTTTAAACATGAATATGCCTTATTTATATTTAAAGTATTGTTAAACATGTTACATGAGAGGTATTGCCTCATGTTGAATATTATAATTATGATATGACTTGATATGGATGTGATATGTTGGTAAGGTTGTATTAATCATGGAGGTATCATGCCCCCTTACATCGGGTGTTGATCATGATGTCCCGCACCATTGACACTATTAGGACATTGGGCTTGATGCGCCATGTTCCTTTGTTCGAGTGATGACAAGATGGATCACTCACCATACCAAGTGTCTTGAATGATGTTTCACACTTTTATTGGGATGTAGGTCATGTACCCTATTGCTTGAGCTTATAGTCTCATTAGACTGGTCATAAATGTCTAAGTTACACCCCAGTCCAACCAACACTAGTATTCCAGGTATATGGCCATTTACATCCGCACATACTTGGTTTATATAGGTGGATGAAATGTATAATTAAACTATATATATATATATATATATGTTGCATAATCATCGGGAGTCTCAATGACAGAAACGAGAAATGAAAGAAAATGCAGAAGAAAAGAAAGCACACAGAACACACAAATTTACATGGTTCGGGAATTATCCCTACGTCCATGGAGAGGCATAATTCTCACTAAAAAATGGGAGTACAAATTACAGAGTTTTTTCAAGTTAGAAACCCTAGCCCGAAATGGGATACATATGGAGAAGACGATCCACTATTATGAACAGGAAGTCCGCGTCACTATAATGAACGACAACCACCCTTTTCAAAAGTGCTACAGTGGTTGCCGGCTGGAAGCAAAAGTGCAACGGTATAGTTGACTCCGAAGTCCACACTGATATAGTGTTTGTTGGTATCGGTCGGTTAGCTCTGCTATAGTGGTCAGAGATGCTACAGTCCTGAAAATTTGGGCAGGGGGCCTTCAACCCCCAGACCCCCAGAGCAGGGGCGCGTTGCCCCCTGCAACCCCAACAAGCTCACCGCGGAGCTCAGCCCGCGACAGTTACGGGTCACAAGCATTCGGCCCAATCAGATCAGGTTACACCAATCCAACAATATATATTATTACTATATATATATATATATTAATTTATCATACTTCCATTCTGACCATGACCTGAAGTAGGTAGACCCACCATGTGTCCTACAGGAACCCAAGCGGGCGGTTATTTATTTATTCAGCATTGTTAATTAATTACTTATTTTTGCATACTGTTTAGTTAGGAGCACTACTCAGATCACACATAGACACCGTTGGTGGTGGCCTACTGATATCTTTTATCAGGTGACCTGTGGATCTCCCCACCTTAGGTTTTAACCTTCGAACATCCAATTTCGAGTCATGGCACCAAAATTGTTGGAATTTCCTACTAAAGCACATCTTTAGCACTCTAACGATACTTGAGACATGTTTCTCAAAATGATACCCCCCAATTATAGGGTAGGTAACATATCTTGGCCCTCACTCCAATCACAATAGTCAAATTTGATTGACCCAACTCAAACTGGTCGCTTTGTCTTCCATTGAAAATCCTAGATGACCCTTTCCATGGAACCCACCTAAACCCACATCATGCATGAAATGGTTCCAAAAATGACCTTATATCTCCTTTTGGGAAATATCTAATAGAACCATATCTAATGAACTATACTAAAAAATGTACAACTTAGACAATCAATGTATTTCAAGGAGTATATTTCCTTTAAACGGAGGCATCCTGAGATCACATTGAGCACATTCATCAAAGCCTGTAACTAAATTCCGATGAAGTTTACAAACCATCCTTGATTATTTTTATTAAATAAAATACTAGTTCCACAATAATATTCCAATGGTCAGTCCCATATTTCCACAACCCTTCTCTCAAGAGGGTCATCTACCAACTGCTTATGGAAACATTCACACCATAAGGGTTCCTTTAAACCACTCCTTGAGTTCCCTTCTAAGGAGTTCATCTTTAAAAATATAAAAGGGTGTTTGGTTAGTTTTATCTCGGTGTATAACCAATGCTCTCTCAGTGTAATCAGGGTAAATTTAAGATAGGGTTCGTGCTCATTACTAAACTGCGAGTACACCAAGATTTTATCTCTAGGCGCATGATGCTCTTTTTAAGCCACACTTGTATCGAAATAGGCGATAACCACCCTAACCCAAACCTGACACCACATCTCCCCACCTTAGGTGTCCAGGTTCAAAAATGGTTCAATCGTCTCATGGTACCCAATTTTATTTCAGGATAACCCCCATCACAGGCACTATCTTTAATTTACTCAAGATTTGAGTCACTATTTATAGATTCATTTAGAGGAAACCATCAATCCTCATCTTGCACTCGACCACTTACCAACTGGTTATCCAAACAATATCCTACAAAAAATTAGCATGTACCAAGCCTTCCTTATGCAGCGGGTGTGCACTCCCATACCACCCGGTTCTAGACCCTACTCACACTCCTGTGAGTCTTTAATTATCAAGTTCATATTGACCAAGCTACCTGGAATGTCAGTCCCATTATAGAAGGAGATATATTGGAACACACCTTGAAAATAGGCATCCTCAAGTGCCATTAAGCATTGAACGAATGCCCACCTCACAACTTTGTTTTAAGATTTCAAATTTTTAACAATATTTTTGGATCCTTAAACACATTTTGACTCTTTCTGAATGTTCCTTTATAATCAAATTCTTTTTACCTGGAAGGAAACTTTTCTTATGACCAATTTAATCCTACCCACCTTAGGAGTGTCCTAATCATCACGTTACTAAGAACGGTAAACATCCGACAGAACATGTTTCATAACCAGTGATCCTAATCCTTGGAAGTGGCCCATAATTTTTTTTACAAGTTGATTACAAGAAGAGAGGAAGACTAACACTCATAAGCGCACTAGTTCAGATTCACCTTGTGATGCTCCCACCGAGTCAAGTCCACATGCGTTATCAATATCAAAAGTAAAGGCCTAAATTTAAAACAAATCGACTATGGAACAATTCATGATCCTTTTTATGAAGTCATTTCGAACCACTAGAACAACACAATTCTTGATTTCTAGTTCAAAGGAAAAATGATCATAATGATCTAACAACACTCAGGTCACTCTACTCCCAAGATGACCCATAAACATAGCCTTTATGAACCCACAACCTTTCATACAAATGGTTGGGTAACCATACAGTTTAAGGTATTATGAAACCTTTACAATCTAACAATGTATAATTTAATGTAATGCATTTTAAATCGAAGACACCGTGTAAAATGATGTGTGCTACTATGATACTAGAATAGCACAACTGGTGTTATGCGTCCCTAACATGCAATAGATTTTAGAAAAGAAGGGTGGTCACACAACCAACAAAGTGGTTGATCATTCCTGATGCATATCTAAACTCCTAAACTAGATATTTACAAGATTCTCACACCTTTAACAAGGCTTAACCTATTGTTCAATTACCCATTTACTCGGGGAGTCGCTTTATTACTAGAATTCCTACCAGGGATAAACAAAACATGAATGGTACCTCCCTTCTAAAAATAGAAAGGAATCATTCATTAATGATTTAAAGTCAGAAGGCACAATTATAACTAGTCTAGCTCCTTATGTACACAAGGAAAAAAACCTAAACAAGGTCACACCTAAAAAGATTACTAGTCCTTACTGCTTAACCTTAATGTTTAAGCATAATAGATAAGAAGGTAATTGTGGACTATAGGTAATGCTCACATTCCCAATTAAAGAAATTTAAAACCTCACCCTTACCTGAGGTTTCATGATATAAACTCCAATACAAGGCTTCATTTTAAGGAATTTTAATGATGCTCATTTATTAAACATTTTAACAGCTAACACACAAGGGTTGTCAAGAACCAATTTTTAAAACAATTTTACTAAAAAATTTATTTATCTTATAACACATGCCATGGTAAGAAAATTACCTTATAATTTCCCTTTTTCACCATTTATTTGATTCAAGAGTTTCCACAACTAGCTCAGTTAAATAAAATTTGAATTTATACTCTAGAGAGGAAAACACTCTTTAGTTTGTAGTTTTAATTTTAATTAAACGATGCCTCATAATAATTAATCTCAAAAGCAGTTAATAGGGATTTTATTAATTAAGGGAACTGGTCAAGTAAGATTCCACTATACGTTTATATATAACACCATATAAGCAGCTATAGACACTTCAAATAACCATTCCATTTGCATAAGAATACCCCCATGGGGTTAAGTACCAAGGAAAGTAAATATTTTGTGACCTACAAGGGTCGCACTATTTCATTCATGATTTTTAAAACACCCTCAATGGGCTTGGTACTCAACATATCATACCAAGACCAACCTACTTGGGTTGAGTCCAATTGTCCCATAAGCATCATGCCCCAACAGACCTACTTGGGCCCAGTAGTTCATTTCAATAATTTAATCATACGGGTCATCATGCCCAAATTATAGAGATATAAACATTTATAATTTTCAATTTATCACATGTTTAACTATCATAAATAATTACTAGTTTAAATTTTTTAGAACAAATTTAACTTCTTTACATGTTATGGTCCCAACAGGCTAACTCATTAATCATTCATTTTATAATCCAAAATTTCTTATTCCACATAATGGTCTAGTTAGATGAATCACCATTCCCAAATTATAGAGGCACATGACTTTATAATTTACAATTGGCATTCATGTAATTATAACCAATTTATCACTTTTGACTCAAAATATAATAAACCCATATATGACGGTTCGATTATAAGGGTTACCATTCCCAACTTATAAGGGACCATAGTCCTTATAAGTTGAAAATTCGGTATCCATTTAATCATAACCATCGATTTTTTAGACCATGAAACCAATGGTTCATGGATTAAACATAAAATAATAGGTTGGTTAAATAAAATTCCATCATCAAGCTATGTAAGAAAATACCGCTTAGGTTGATGCATACATTTTATTTAATCATCCATATATCATGTACACAATGGAATGTCATCAAAATAAATAAATACAAGTAAGCATGGAATATACCACTAGTCGTGGTAATAAAGCACCTAACATGGTTTACAAACAGGCATACCAACTAATCACCAAGCAGGGTACACATGGAATGTGATATGCATGACTTGGAATGTGATTATCTATGTACCTAGAATGATGCATGTAACACATATCACCTATTTCCATACCAAGACAAGTGGTAAAATCCATTAAACCCATAAATCAATAAACAACGGAAGTAAAAAAATCATGCAAGATTAAATAATGATCATTTGTAATAACAAACAATATGAACAACAGTCAAATTCCCTGGAAACTTGATCTTTCTCTCATGCATGGGTTGGACAGACCCGGACATAAGATACTTATCAAGTGTCAACGCATTCCTAATATCCTCTCTACCTTTTCCCAAAACAGTATGTCTAAAGAGGAAAAAAGATACATATGATACCATTTGTAGTGTCCTGACCTGAGATCCACTCAAACAATGCCCTAATTCGATCAGCCACTAGACCTCAAGCGCGCCTCCCCATATGTCAGAGGTTGTCGAATAACATCAAGGGTATAATAGAGGTGAATTGGGGATACTATACCCTCTGGATTAGATATAAATACAACAGAAACATAAATAGATAAAGGTAGTGGAATATAATAATAACTAAAATTCAATAATGAATGAATGGAGGATCATGCATGAACATGCTCTGACATAAATATAGGCCAGTATACATAGTAAATAGAAAGACTGAAAAAAGAAATAAATAAAAGACCCTGTAGATATATCCAATAGAATAATGATCAATCGCTCATTCCTCTACTCTTTTACTCCATCCTATCCCATAAGTACAACAACAAGTAAGTACAATCCAAGAACCTGATCCAACAATCATGAAATCTGTTCGGGTACCCTAGTGCAATGGCGGCCCAAATAGGGTGTGATATATACTCGTTAGACCACCACTGATGGTGTTTAATCCTTAATATAGTAAATAAATATAAAATAAGAAGTTTGAAAGTATATCAAAATTAAGTAAGAGTTGTAATAATAAATGTAAACAATTTGGACTTAGGTTACTCAAGGACACTTGTCTAACTATACCTGCTTCGGCCTAAGCTAAGATATCATAGAACATGTCACCCTGCATATATATATATATATATATATACATATATATATATATATACATATATATATATATATAAGTGTGTATTTTTATATATATATATATATGTAATCTGTATGTACAAGAATATATAGTCATATATATAAATACGTCATACTAGTTAGGACCTGAGGTGTAAATCAGGCATCCTTATATAACCATAAGAGCATCATACTCTATAAGGGATGTCATGCATGTAATAACTTAATGAATGAATACGGATATCCCTTCCAATATTCTCAAGGGGAATTAATAATAATAAAATAGGTTCTTATAATAAATGGGTAATAAGTCCAATATCAAGAAACAGGATACAGAAGTCATGTTCATCATCCTGGTCATGGATGTGACCGCCATGCTCAACATCCGAATCGAGGGGCCATGAGATGCCATGCCCAACAACCTAAGCAATTTGAGATGCCATTCCCATCATCATCGACCTGGGGGTGTGAGAAGTCACGCTCAATGACCCTAACAAAGGTCCCTCCACAATAATCCAATGTGAGGTAATCCCACTTTCCTTATGTTCCCTTAGCCTAAAAATTTCTTAAAGAGGAATACAGAATCAATCAAGCTGCAATGGACCTTTACTACTGGATCCATTTATCGTTTAAAAAGGGGTAGGAGATTAACCATGACATAATCAATTCCACTTGTACAAATATGAAATACCGTATATAATCAACTAGAAGTCCATGAGAGGCATCCATGTTGTAACACCCTGATTTTTTTTGAATTTTTTTAAAATTAATTTTAACTTTTCAATATTTTTCATTTCACACAACACTGAATATATATTTTTTTATATGAAAGCACTAAGTCTGTCTTATGTTATACACAACATCAAGTTAATCATTCACTACAAACAACACTTATATTAGCTTGTGGTACATGAAACATTATGTTTGTCATATATTACACACAATAATGAGTCCCTTAGATGAATTGTGTTACATACAAGACCGAGTTTTACCAAACTACAATATATTTGTTGGTCGGAGTGGACACTCAAGAGGGGGGTGAATTGAGTTCCAATTAAAATTTCTGTTAAAAAAAATTTCTATTAAAATCCCCCAATTTCAAAAACAAATTAAACTGTAGTGAATTTATATAGATTATAAAGGTTCAATTAGTTTCTCAAAGATTGATTAATTCTCAGTTAACGTAATCTTATGATTAAATTAACTTTTGAAACTAACTTACTGATTTATAACAAATATAAACACTTGCGAATTTAATTATCAAAGTAGCTTTGAAGATAGATTATATTTCAAAGTAATAGCAGCGGAATATGAAATAAATATGTATAGTATGGATATAGAGTATAACTATAAACACACAGAATTAACCAAGAGGTTCAGTCTCAAGCCGAGACTTATTCCTCTCAAAATTTTATATAAGAATGATCCACACCCTGGATCGGGGTTAACAACAGTGAACACACTGTCCAGGTCACAAGACCTCTACCACAGTTCTTCGTGGGAAAACAAACAACAGCAGCAAGCTATCCAGGTCACAAGACCTCTACCACTATCCATAGTGGGAAATGGGATGCAAAAAGATTTGCTGAGGATTTACAGATCCTCTAGTGAAAGTACAGGAGTCAGTGTGTGTGTTTAATACAGCAGATAACACACACTGCTCAAAATGTAGAATAAATCACAGAACAAGAGATGTAGAGTTTAGAAGTGGTTCTGGTGATCTCAGTGTAGCTCTTGTATTCGATCAGAAGAGAGTTTAAGTCCTCTTCTCGTTTCTGTTTGAGAAACAGAGTGTCGTATGCTCCAGGTTCACAGGTAGTGAGAATGTAGTCGATGAAGTTCTTCAGGGTTCTTCTTGTATGCACAGAACACTTCTCGAGTATACTTGATTGTCTATGTGCTTCCCTGTGTTCTTGATGGAACTCGTTTTTATCTTCTTGTGTTTCTGGTATATTTCGTCCACCACGCACTTCTCTGGTTCGCATCCGCATTCATTCCTCTTTTGGGCAGCGTAGTCTTCTCGTATTTAACTCCCGACAGGGGACAGAAAAGATTTCTTTTCAGCAGGTACGAGGTACGGGTTCCTGACATCCGACAACCTTTATCAGATATTTGACAAATCATCAAAATGTATGATATGACCGTTAGATAGATTAAATGTAGGAAATAAAGAAATTAAAACAGTGAGTCGAGAATGTATGTCACTGTTGACTTCAACTGTGATCTTCCAACTGTGGACTTCCAACTGTGGACTTCCTTCTGACTGCTGACTTCAACAAAGGGCTCGCTGTCTGTAGGCTTGCAATGGTAGCTTTTACTCCATGTAACTGTAGCCTCTCTAACTGTAGACTTGTAATATCAAATTTGTTAGAACTGTATCCTTTGTCAACTGTAGACTTCGATCATCAGTAGACTTAGTCGACAGAAGCTGTCTAACTGTAACCTTGACTGTAGGCTTATGACTGTAGGCTTGTTCGACTGTGAACTTGTTCCAACTGTAGACTTGTTCGTCTGTGAACTTTGAGCAGAGAAAACTTTGAGCAGAAGTCTTGTAACTGTGACCTTCGTCTGTGAGCTTTGACAATAGATAGCAGTGGACTCGTAACTGTAAGCTTGTATTAGTCTTCGACTGTAACCTTGTAACTGTGAACTTATTGCAACAGTAACTTAAGGTGACAGTTAACTGTAACTGTGACTTTGAAAAGAAAGCTCTGACTGTTAGCTAACAATACCAAACTTATGTAAATACTACTGTAAGCTGTTACAGTAAAGTTATGAGAGTAAGAATATGAACTGTTTAGAATAAAATACGTTTAAGCATAGAATAATAAGATTAATGCAAGGTTTTAATACATCATAATTAATGTTTAAGCATGATTTGGGATTATCAAAACAGGTGATTCCAACAATCTCCCCCTTTTTGATAATCACAAATTATGTCTGTATGAAATATAGAAGTATCAGAGAGAAGTGTGCAAAACACAGTATTAGCAATACAAAAATTAGGTATAATCCGCAAGGATTTCTCCTCTTTGTATAGGTTCATTTCTCCCTTGAGTTTTCCCTATTTCTCCCCATTTCTCCCCCTATCTATTTCTCTTTATTTCTCCCCCTTTGTGATTAACAAAAAGAAAGACAGAGAGAGAGAAAATAAACATTGTATTAATAAGGAGTACAATACATGACCCAAAACGTGAATACATGATCCCTATAAAAAAAACATAAACAGACTCAATCCTGTTCATTTGGAGGTAAGGGATCTTTTCCTTTGGAGGAAGAAGATGGAGCAGGAGGTGAAGGATCAACAGGCTGAGGAATGGCAGCAGGAATGTCTGGAGGGGCAGCAACAGAGGCTCCTGAAGGCCTGTAGTGAGTAGCTTGCCAAGGGATCAGTGGTCTAAGGCTTCTGAGGGCGTCAGCAGGAGACATTATGGAAGAACCACTGGGGTTGGAGACAGGTAGGGCAGGAGGAACTATAACAGGTGTGCAGTCCACATGAAGAAAAGGTAGGAGCAGATTCCTGAAATCCATTATGATGTTTCCTCCTCTGTCCATGGCAGATAAGAAGTCATCTTTGTTTTCCAAGAATTTATCCAAAGCCGGGGTCAACTCTCTTAGCTTGCTAACTTGTTCTTTGAAGGCTTGAGTTACAGGAGGCAGCTTCATAGTTTCTAGCATGAGCTTGAAGTGATTGTTCAACTGATGCTTGGTGAAAATCCGATCAAAGTAATAATCCACTTTACTTTTGATGGCCTCCTGAGAAGCAGTAGCAGCCTGCAGGTGCTCACGAACAAAGCCACTGACTTCTCTTGTAGTAGCAAGGATCTGTAGGTCTGATGTGTCATTTTCACGGGCCTGAGTAAGCTCTTCTCTGAGCAGGCTTCTAAACTGCTCAAGGTCCACAGGAGAGCTAGATGAAGGAAGGGACTTGACTGAGAATGCCACTGTCTCCTTGAAAGACTGAGTCAGATTTCCAATCACTTTCTGAATGACAGCATCCTGATTGCTAAAGTGTTCTTTTACTGATTTCTTGAAAGCCTCAAATACTTCCACAAACTGTTTGACCACTTCTTTGATGTATCGAATCTCACTAGCCACTAGTGTCTGAGAACTGCTCAGGGCAGTTAAAGAAGCAACTGATTGTCTGAGGGCCACTACTGCTCCAGTCCAGCTTTCAATTTGGGTGTGGCACACTTTCATTTCATCCATCACTTCTTTGATTGGACTTCCCACAACACATCCTAGAGATAGTTCTAAGGATTTTTCTACATTTTTCAGCTCATCAAAAAGACTGGTTTTCAATTCAGCAACAGACTGTCTGATGGTCTCCTTCATTTCATTCTTTAAGGATTCAAGGTCTTCCTTGGTGGCCAATCTTTCAGTTTCTAACACTGGAGAGCTGTTAGGTAGGATGACTGGATTTCTTGGTGGTTGGTTTTCCTCATCTGAATCCTCATAATTGAGTCCTAACACCATGTATCCTGGATCTGAGGTCCATCCTTCTATATCATACAGTACAGAGACTGAACCAACACGCTCCCCCTCACTTGGAGGTCCTTCCTGAGCACTTTCTACTATCTGCTCAACTCTGGGTAACTCTAAGTTCTCTTCTGTAGCTCTAGCAGGTTCCATACTTGCTTCCTCTGTAGGTTCAGCAGTGAGGTTAGCCTCCTTCTCTGTTGGGTCATCAACCACTTCCATGACAACAGTAGTAGAGACCACTCCTGCTTCCTGGTCAGACACTGACTTGTCTGTATACCCTATCAGAGGGCTCATACTAAGTTCTTCTGCAACAGTTTCTTGTTTTTCATTTAAAGCTCCAGCCTCTTCTGCTTCGACTGTATCACCCTCATCAGAGGTGTCCTTGACAAAATATTGAGATTCTTCTTCTTCTTCTGTAGACTCAGTCTCACTGTCTCTTAGAACAGGTTCTCTACTAGGTAGTTCTTTTGGAGGGCTTGCTGCTCCAAACGTCACTGTCCTGACAGGACTGTGAGTAGTATCAGGATCACTCCCTTCATCAATTGGGGTGTTCTCTCTTGCAGAGTTACTAACTACTGCAGTCTGTTCATCATCTGAGTATACAGGTTCAGGCTCATCAGGCTTTAAGCCTGGATCTCTCCTATCTCTCGGTCTAGAGGGATGAGAAGAAGGGCTAAAATTCTCATAGATTCTCTCCTCATCATTCACCCATGATTTCTTCCAGGGATTCCAACTGATCTTCCTGAATTTGCAGATTACTTTCGAGATACATACACTGTTCTTTGCTACTATCAACTCTTCCTGACTTCCAGCTGCACCTTTCACTTTCAACATAACCGAAATGAGTTTAGCATGAAACAAGGCACTTGATTTTGAGCTTGCCTTTATCATGTCCTCCATCTGAGCCATCAGCAACCTACAAAGGTTGACCTTCCTTCCATGTTTTAATAAGTACATCAAGTAAATATCCTGATGCTTCAGAGTTGCAAAATCTCCTCTTCTAGGACTCAGTACATGCTGAATAAACTTAAACAGAAGCCTGTCCTCTCCACACATTTCAGTAGCAATAATCTTCCTTACTGTGCCATTACCTGTCAATTCTTCCAGAGCCGTCTCATGATCAAAGATTCTACTATTTGGAGGAGCCGCTCCAGAATAGTAGTTGTAAATACCCTCATGAGGAACTCTTAAACATGCAGCCCATTCAACTGATGAAAAACTGACTTCATTACCGTTTACTCTGGATACCAGTCTATGCTGATCATCCTCTTCCTCGAACTGTAGATATTCATAGAATTCCTTCACCAGCTTCGGGTAGTACGGTCCATTATTGTTTGCGAAGCATTCGGTCCATCCTTGATCATTAAGCACTGCCAGCACTAATGATCTGCTCGATAAAATCCACTCTTCACTTAGCTCCTTCTCAGCAACTATTTCTCTCTTAGTCAGATGTGGATTAACAGGTCTTATCGAGGCGTTCCCGGTGCCACTGGATTCGACTTGAGTCCTCTTTGGCATTGGTGCATCTTCGTTGACAGTCGGGGGTCGCTTTGTTCTGGCCATTGGAACTGAATGAGGTTTCGAGGTTCGGTTGAAGGTTTAGGGTTTAGGACTTGAGAGAGCAAGGAGTGGATTGAGATATGTTCGATGTTCTCAATTTTATCATTTAGGGATTTAGAAATAAAAGTATAAAGAAAAGAAACGGTTCGAATTCCCGCAAAAATAAAATAAGATTAAACAGCGAAACAGCCTACAGAGAGATGTAACAGTGAGGTACACCGGTGAGGTCTAACTATGAGGTTTCAACTGTGAGGTCTAACTGTGAGGTTTCAACTGTGAGGTTTAACTGTGAGGTTTCAACTGTGAGGTTTCAACTGTGAGGTTTAACTGTGAGGTTTCAACTGTGAGGTCTAACTGTGAGGTTTCAACTGTGAGGTTTAACTGTGAGGTTTCAACTGTGAGGTTTCAACTGAGAGGTTTCAACTGTGAGGTTTAACTGTGAGGTTTCAACTGTGAGGTTCTAACTGTGAGGTTTCAACTATGCTATAGTTAATCATACCTAACTCATGTTTGATGTAACTTAATCTCTCAGAATTCAAAGGCTTTGTAAAAATATCAGCTAACTGATGTTCAGTGCCAATGAACTCAAGAGTGATATCACCTTTTTGATAATGATCCCTCAGAAAGTGATGTCTCACATCAATATGTTTTGTCCTAGCATGAGATATTGGATTTTTAGAAATGTTAATAGCACTTGTATTGTCACACCTTATAGAGACATGTTTGAATTGATATCCATAGTCTAGTAAAGTGTGTTTCATCCACAAGATTTGTGCACAACAGCTACCAGCAGCTATATACTCAGCTTCGGCAGTAGACAATGCAACAGAATTCTGCTTCTTACTACACCAAGATACTAGTGACTTGCCTAAAATGTGACATGTTCTAGAGGTGCTCTTTCTATCTAACTTGCAGCCAGCAAAATCAGCATCAGAATAACTTAATAAATCAAATGATTGTCCTTTAGGATAAAATAATCCCAAATTGGGAGTATGTTTTAGATATTTGAAAATCCTTTTAACAGCAGTCAAATGAGACTCTTTTGGATTGGCTTGAAACCGAGCACACATGCATACACTGAACATGATGTCAGGTCTACTGGCAGTAAGGTACAGTAGACTACCTATCATACCTCTGTAATTGGTTTGATCCACTGGTTCACCAGTTTCATCACTGTCCAACTTGCAAGTGGTGCTCATAGGTGTGTCACTGCCTTTGGTGCCATCCAAAGAAAAACGTTTTAGAAGATCTTTAATATATTTACTTTGGTTCAAAATAATACCATTTTTATTTTGAAAGATCTGAAATCCAAGGAAAAATTTGAGTTCTCCCATTAAACTCATTTCAAACTCATTTTGCATTATTTTTGAAAAATCAACACATAAAGAATTTTTAGAAGATCCAAAAATAATATCATCCACATAGATTTGTACTATTAAGACATCTTTAGAAATCCATTTAATAAAAAGAGTAGGATCAACTATCCCTTTAGTAAATCCTTTTGAAATAAGAAAAGAGCTGAGCCTATCATACCAAGCTCTTGGAGCTTGCTTTAAACCATATAAAGCTTTAGATAGTTTAAAAACATGATTAGAAAAATGGGGATTTGTAAAACCAGGAGGTTCTTCCACAAATACATCCTCAATTATATATCCATTTAGAAAAGCGCTTTTAACATCCATTTGATATAGTTTGAAATTCAGATGAGCAGCATAAGCAAGTAATATCCTAATGGCCTCTAGTCTAGCCACGGGTGCAAAGGTTTCCTCATAGTCTATTCCTTCTTCCTGACTATACCCTTGTGCAACTAGCCTAGCTTTGTTTCTGATTATGTTACCAAACTCATCAACTTTGTTTCTAAACACCCATTTAGTGCCTATGGTAAGACTATCTTTAGGTCTTTCCACTAATTCCCAAACTTTGTTTCTTTCAAACTGATTTAGTTCTTCTTGCATAGCCATTACCCAGAATTCATCATTGATAGCATCATTGACATTTTTGGGTTCAAGCTGTGAAAGAAAAGCTTGATGTTCAACCTGATTTCTTAGAGAAGCTCTAGTTTGTGTTCCTCTATCAAGATTACCAACAACAGCATCTAAAGGATGATTCTTTAGAATCCTAGTTGATTTGGTAAAGGTTGGACTAGAGATTTCAGGTTCATCTATAGGTTCGGGTTCCACAGAGGAAGATTCTGGAAAAAGTCCAGAACTGGATGTTTTTATTACAGGTTCTTTAGATTTGTCATTTAGGTCCAGAACAGATAAGTCTTCTTCAACATCTTCAAGAGAAGTTTTAGACTCATGTGGATCAGTCTCATCAAACTTGATGTGAACAGATTCTTCCACACATTTGGTTTTCTTATTGAACACTCTATAGGCTTTACTAGACATAGAGTAACCTAGGAAAATTCCTTCATCACTTTTTGGAGCAAATTTATCAAGATTATCTTTAGTATTCAGAATAAAGACTTTGCAACAAAAAACTCTAAAGTAATTAACCTTAGGCTTCCTATTATTCCACAACTCATAAGGGGTTTTCTTAAGAATCGGTCTAATCAAGACTCTATTAATAACATAGCAGGCTGTATTTACAGCTTCAGCCCAAAAGTGAACAGGCAGGTCATATTCATTGAGCATAGTCCTTGCAATTTCTTGCAGGGTTCGGTTTCTTCTTTCCACTACACCATTCTGTTGGGGTGTCCTAGGGGCAGAAAAGTTATGAGAATAGCCATTGTGTGAGCAGTAAGATTCAAATTCTCGATTCTCAAACTCACGGCCATGATCACTCCTCAAGGTCTTAATCTTAAGTCCACTAAGATTTTCTACAGACTTGGAGTATTTAACAAAGGAAGAGCAGGCTTCACTTTTGTGAGCTAGAAAGTATACCCAAGTATATCTAGAAAAGTCATCTACAAGAACATAAACATAGTGCTTCCCATTTAGACTTGAAATTCTTGATGGTCCAAACAAATCCATGTGAACCAGTTCAAGTGGTTGAGAAGTTGAAACTTCTTTCTTTGGTTTAAAAGAAACTTTGTGTTGTTTTCCCTTTTGACAGGGATTACACACTTTGTCATTTGGGAATTCAAGCTTAGGTAGGTCTCTAACTAGGTGTTTCTTAGAGAGTTTTCTAAGTGAGTGAATGTTGCAGTGTCCTAATCTCCTATGCCACAGCCAAGACTCTTTATGAAAAGCATTTAAGCAAGTAACGTTATGTTTAGCTAAAGTGTTTAAGTCAACAGCATAAACATTTTCATTTCTTAAGGCAGAAAATATTAAAGCATTTTTGGAATTACAAACATCACAAGAATTGTTTTCAAACTTGACATTAAAGCCATCATCACACAATTGAGAAATGCTAAGTAGGTTGTACTTAAGTTCATCAACAAATAAAACTTTGGAAATTAATACTGAGTCAGTGTTACCAATCTGGCCTAAGCCGATGATTTTTCCTTTTGAGTTATCACCAAAAGTGACATATCCTCCATCAACCTTTATTAAGCTTTTGAAGCACGAATAGTCCCCAGACATGTGTCTTGAACATCCACTGTCTAAGTACTATACCTTCTTGTAATTGCTTTTCAAACAGATTTCCTACAAAACAGATTAGACAAGAAATGACTTTGGTACCCAGATTTTCTTGGGTCCAGATATGTTAGCAATCAAGGATTTAGGTACCCAGATTTGTCTTATGGGTCCCATACAATTAATAGATGCAACAGATTTAGAGAGATATACTTTACTTGATCGACAACTATTTAAATAACCAGTTGAGGCATACAAATTTCCAAAACTGGAACTAGCAGGATTTTTTTTCAGACTTGGAAATAAATCGGGTTTTAGTAAACTGTCTTTGTCCAGGTTGGTATCCCAATCCAGTAGCATACTTAGGTGCAACTTTCTTTCCTAGCAGTTGGGTTAGAGTATCTTTTCCATTTGTGAATGTTTCTAAGTCCTTTCTAAGTTGTTCATTAGATAGTTTCAGTTCTGTATTCTCCTTTAATAATTGAACATTTTTCTCTTTTTCTACATCAAGTGCAGACTTGACACTTGCAGTAAGAGCATGTTGTTTCTTTAAAGACTTATATTTATCCTTTAGTTCATTACACGTTTCTTCCAGCATATTACAGTATTCAGTCAATTCATCTTTAGACATATTTTCAGAATCAGAACCAGATTCTGCTTCACCTTCAGAATAATAAGAGTTTAAAGTGGGAGTGTCTAAGGTTACCTCAGATGTGTTTGTCATGAAACACATATTAGCACGATTTCTTTCAGAATCACTGGACTCTGATTCACTTGTGCTGTCTTCTGAAGCACTCCAGGTGGCCTTCATAGCTTTCCTATAATTCTTGTCCTTGTACTCATATTTCTTCTTGAATTTTAACTTAGGACAGTCAGCTTTGATGTGTCCTTTCCTTTTACATTCATAGCAAACTATGTCTTCTTCTTTATCAGTTTTCTTCCAATCTTTCTTCCACTTACCTTGTCTATCATACTTACCCTTGTAGTTTGGTTTTCTGAAGAACTTCTTCTTCCTATAGAACTTCTTGAATCTCCTTGCTATTTGTGCCATCTCGACATCACTGTCAGAATCTAAGTCTTCACTAGATGAGCTTTCAGTTGGTATATGCACTTTCTCCTTGTCTTTGCTCTTTGATGCAGTAGACTTAAAAGCTACAGATTTTCGTTTTGGTTCCTCATCTTCCTCTTTATTCACCTTTAGCTCTTCTTCGTACATCATCAGCTTACCAATTAGCTCCTTGACAGGCAAAGTTCCAATATCACAGGATTCTCTAATTGAAACGGATGTGCCTCTCCATCTGTCAGGCAGACATCTCAATAATCTCATGATTTGCTCCTTTGCTGGAACAATCTTTCCGAGTGAGCTCATTGTGTTGACTATCTCATTAAACCTGAGATACATATCAGAAATAGGTTCATCAGCTTTCATCTTAAAGTTATCATATTTGATAGTATAAGTGTTTAACCGCATTTCCTTGACATTAGTTGTTCCTTCATGAGAAACAGCTAAGGTGTCCCAGATTTCAAAAGCAGTTTTACATGCAGAAATTCTATTGAACTCCTCATCTCCTAGAGCACAGTAGAGAGCATTCATAGCCTTACAATTATTATTGTAAGCTACTTTAGTAGGTTCATCCCAAGTTATTCTTTCAGTTTCTGGAATCTTGTATTGAGACTCTATAGCAGTCCAAATATCAAAACCCATACTTTCCAAATGAATTTTCATTTTGAGCTTCCATTGGGCATAATTCACACCATTAAAGAAGGGTGGCCTGTTAGTAGCAGCACCTTCTAGTCTATTATCCATAAGGAAATTCTAGAAAATATTTTAAAGAGATAAAATTTAGAACTAACAGAAATTTAAGATCTTTTAGATAAAACTACAATCACAGTGTAAAAACAGAGAGTTAAAATAAAACTTTGAGCAAGTATAATAGAGCTAAACACAACCTCTGATACCAAATGTTGGTCGGAGTGGACACTCAAGAGGGGGGGTGAATTGAGTTCCAATTAAAATTTCTGTTAAAAACAATTTCTATTAAAATCCCCCAATTTCAAAAACAAATTAAACTGTAGTGAATTTATATAGATTATAAAGGTTCAATTAGTTTCTCAAAGATTGATTAATTCTCAGTTAACGTAATCTTATGATTAAATTAACTTTTGAAACTAACTTACTGATTTATAACAAATATAAACACTTGCGAATTTAATTATCAAAGTAGCTTTGAAGATAGATTATATTTCAAAGTAATAGCAGCGGAATATGAAATAAATATGTATAGTATGGATATAGAGTATAACTATAAACACACAGAATTAACCAAGAGGTTCAGTCTCAAGCCGAGACTTAGTCCTCTCAAAATTTTATATAAGAATGATCCACACCCTGGATCGGGGTTAACAACAGTGAACACACTGTCCAGGTCACAAGACCTCTACCACAGTTCTTCGTGGGAAAACAAACAACAGCAGCAAGCTGTCCAGGTCACAAGACCTCTACCACTATCCACAGTGGGAAATGGGATGCAAAAAGATTTGCTGAGGATTTACAGATCCTCCAGTGAAAGTACAGGAGTCAGTGTGTGTGTTTAATACAGCAGATAACACACACTGCTCAAAATGTAGAATAAATCACAGAACAAGAGATGTAGAGTTTAGAAGTGGTTCTGGTGATCTCAGTGTAGCTCTTGTATTCGATCAGAAGAGAGTTTAAGTCCTCTTCTCGTTTCTGTTTGAGAAACAGAGTGTCGTATGCTCCGGGTTCACAGGTAGTGAGAATGTAGTCGATGAAGTTCTTCAGGGTTCTTCTTGTATGCACAGAACACTTCTCGAGTATACTTGATTGTCTATGTGCTTCCCTGTGTTCTTGATGGAACTCGTTTTTATCTTCTTGTGTTTCTGGTATATTTCGTCCACCACGCACTTCTCTGGTTCGCATCCGCATTCATTCCTCTTTTGGGCAGCGTAGTCTTCTCGTATTTAACTCCCGACAGGGGACAGAAAAGATTTCTTTTCAGCAGGTACGAGGTACGGGTTCCTGACATCCGACAACCTTTATCAGATATTTGACAAATCATCAAAATGTATGATATGACCGTTAGATAGATTAAATGTAGGAAATAAAGAAATTAAAACAGTGAGTCGAGAATGTATGTCACTGTTGACTTCAACTGTGATCTTCCAACTGTGGACTTCCAACTGTGGACTTCCTTCTGACTGCTGACTTCAACAAAGGGCTCGCTGTCTGTAGGCTTGCAATGGTAGCTTTTACTCCATGTAACTGTAGCCTCTCTAACTGTAGACTTGTAATATCAAATTTGTTAGAACTGTATCCTTTGTCAACTGTAGACTTCGATCATCAGTAGACTTAGTCGACAGAAGCTGTCTAACTGTAACCTTGACTGTAGGCTTATGACTGTAGGCTTGTTCGACTGTGAACTTGTTCCAACTGTAGACTTGTTCGTCTGTGAACTTTGAGCAGAGAAAACTTTGAGCAGAAGTCTTGTAACTGTGACCTTCGTCTGTGAGCTTTGACAATAGATAGCAGTGGACTCGTAACTGTAAGCTTGTATTAGTCTTCGACTGTAACCTTGTAACTGTGAACTTATTGCAACAGTAACTTAAGGTGACAGTTAACTGTAACTGTGACTTTGAAAAGAAAGCTCTGACTGTTAGCTAACAATACCAAACTTATGTAAATACTACTGTAAGCTGTTACAGTAAAGTTATGAGAGTAAGAATATGAACTGTTTAGAATAAAATACGTTTAAGCATAGAATAATAAGATTAATGCAAGGTTTTAATACATCATAATTAATGTTTAAGCATGATTTGGGATTATCAAAACAGGTGATTCCAACAATATTGTTAATAATAATTTTATAATATTATTATAATTATCACCTAGCCATTATAATGGAAGATATAAATGAGATTGACTAAATTATGAAACTATGGTTTACACATGTATGTAAAATGAATCCTTTGATTATCAATAAGTTAGAAATGAAATTAAGAGCTATTTGAGAATTAAGAAATTCCTTTTCTAAGAAAACTATTCTTCTATATACAAATACCATTTTATCTCAATAAATTAAACAAAAAACTTTTAATGATTTTTTTATAAAATTGATATATTACATATTCAATCAAAAAAATGTACACTCGTCCAATAGATTTGATAGGCATAAGACAAGAATAAATGTAATTTTATGAATAAAAAGAAGTATTTTTCAAAAAGAGTAATTTTACTCTCTTTTAATGGAGAACTCATTTTAAATATAATTTTTGATTTATTTTAATTTTTATATGAAAAAATAAACTTCATTTTTTTGTATTTTTTGAGTGAATAGTGAAAAGCATTGAATTTTAATTGAAAACTTCTTTTTCATATAACTTATTTATATAGTTAAATTATATTTAAAATTGTTTTTTAAAGTATAATTAGTTAAATTATACAACAATAAATCCAATTTGGGTCATTTTAATCAATTTCACATTGAAATCAAATATAAAAACATTTCAAACATTTCAACTTTTTCCTTTAAAAACTCGTTTGCCCATCACGCCTGTAGGATTAATTTTAAATTAATTTCTATCACTTAAGTGATTTGAATTTGAAAAAACGGATTCCATACTTGGAATCATAATCATTTATAATTTTTAATAAGGTTAACTTATTTTTGACAAAAAATATTAGTGAAAGTAATTAAAATTAATTACAGGGATTAAGGTAAAAACAAACTTACTTAATGATTAAACTTGAAATATATGGTGTAAAAATGAACCTACATGTCACGACCCGACCCGTACCAGGGCTCGAGCCACAAATACCCCAAGCCCGCCTCCATAGGCTAGGGGCTGGTGACTAGTGCCGAAGGCACAACAAACCCGGGGAGGCCTTTGCCTAAGAACCTGTACACACACACGCAGCTAACTCAATGCAAAAGTGCAGAGAAAAAAAAGAAAGGTTTCACACTACTATAAAAAGGGAACCAAACAAAAATGCATCGACCTCTAATAGTACAAGTAGAAGAAAAGTAAAGTTGAAAAGGAAAGGGGAAAAATACACACCCAACTAGAAAAGTGTCACAGCCCGACAACAGGTGAAAAAGTAAAACAGCTGGAAGAGTCCCACTCCTGAATCCCAAGCTATGACCACCGCACGCGGTCCAAGCACCCTGTATCCCGAAGCTCCTCTGATGTCATGATCAACCTGTCCGTCGTTTGCAAGGGAATGCCAAATGCGGACAAAGCCCAAGCAGGGGTGAGTATAAGAATACTCAGTAGGATGCCCCGAAGGCTCGAGGGAGCAGCAAGAGATGTACAGAAGAGAAGAGCAGTAAGAAAGAACAAGGTACAACAAGAGTGAACAAAAAGAGTACAACTCCACCTAGTAATGGATATGATCGCTCAAAGAAACCCAACCGAGAGAGTAAGGGGATCTTCATCTCACAGCTCACACCAGGTATATGCCCATACATATACCCAGGGCAACTAGATATAATTGTAACTTAGACCTGTAGTCTAGAGATAAGTTACGAAACCACATACCCACACTAGGGATCCAGTTCGAAGATTCCACAAAGCACTCGTCTGGGAGAACTCACTCCACAAGTTTGATAGCTCTGATAACGTATGTCCGAGAAGCGCTATTCATCGGGAAAAGCCACGAGAGGTAGATACACTCATTACGGGAGAACACACTCCTGAGTGGGAAAGATCGCGATATATAGATACACTCATTACGGGAGACATACTCCTGAGTGGGAAAGATCATGATACACAGATGAGGATCACTGTCAGGGTCATGGCGGATACCGCGACTCATCCAGATTCACCAGCTAGGTGGATTCACCATCTAGGTAAAGGATCAACGCCCGGTAGAGTTGGTTACGTCGATGCCTGACTCTACTTAGGGCCACGAATGGATAGAGGATCTCGCTCCGGGCCTCTCGGAGGGATGCCGACTCTATCATAGAAAGTCCTGCTGAAGGGATCATACTCCTGTAGAAGGAAACGATGTCTGACCTTCAGGGGAGCGAGAAGAAGGGGCACTAACCCAAACAAAACATGTCCAAAATATGGTGAACAAGAGGACCATGCCATTTTCCAAAAAGTACACGACGTGTAGAAAAGTTACACGCCGTGTTGTCTGGCCTCGGGTACTGCCCGTGTACAACGGCCCGTGTCGTAAGGCTGGTCGTGAAAAACGAAACTACACAGCATGTGAAAAGATAACATGTTGTGTCTAAGTATCTGGGGTCCACCCCGTGTACGCTGGCCATGTGCCCATACACAGTATCAACCCATGTATGTCAACCCGTGTAATCGGAACACAAGGTGACCCATGCATCTGGCCTGGTCTGGCTGTGTGGTGGAGTATCGACTCCAAAGATAGGAAAACCATCTCAGAGGAAAACGAACTCGCACTCATGAGGTGGGGAGTCCCGTCTCTACCAGAATAGAGGAGTAAGAAATACCCGCACCTTGAGTCGTCAAGGGAGTAGCCATCCTAACTCTCACTAAAAGAAACGTCATATCTCTGCTCCTCAGGTCATCAGTCATACCTCAACTGCCACAAATTTCCACAAGGGAACAACCCAAAGGACCGCCATGTCATAAGGGTTCCAACACGATAGACGATGAGTCAATCGGACGCCCAGTCTATAAGTTATAGGCATTTTAGTGCTGAGGGACCAGTTGGATTCGTGTTCGATCCAACCCGGTCGTACATCAAACAACACTAGATAACCAAACGGTTCACACTGTTACGATCCACATGGAAAAACACACGAGATGGACTACCCATTTGTCCAAAATGAATAGCCGGTGAAAAAGTTGCATTTCATCGCAACACGCACGAACCGGGCCTCGTGGGGCCCTCTCCTCGACCTCGACTTAAATATCCATAATTGGTCTTGAAAAATCCGTCTTAATTTCAGGGTCACAACGTCGCAGACGGTTCGTCATTCTGACACCGTATGAGGAAGATATGTTAGATACAAGATCCCGTAATAATAATAATAATATTATTATTAGGGTATTTCACCCGAGCCACGAACCAGAATTTAGTATCCAACATTAGACTTGAATCGACTGTATTAATGACAGGGTCACATCGCCATTGATGAGAAGTCAATCAGACATCGCACACGGGAGTTATGGCGGGTCGGAGATTTAATAATAATAATAATAAATCTATTAATTCACGAGCGTTTCAGTTACTCAATCCGATAACCCGAAAAAGGAATCCAATATTGAACTCATAATTTCCGTCTCAAAGTCAGGGTCGCACTGCCGCTGACAGTTCGTGAAACCGAAATCGCACGAAGAAGATACAGTCAAAAAAGTGTTTTATCAACAAAATTAAGAATAATAATATTTTATTATTGTTATTAATTGTTTATTTATTCATATTTCCAACTCTAAAATCAATCACGATCTGGCCCCTTCTAGGGCGTTGGAATTCATCAACAAATCCCTCATTTACCATTTATTTCTATTTTAAATTTTAATCCCTTTCAATTTATTCTCTCTCCAATCTATCTCATTATTTCACGTTCCCCCAATTAGCGGCTCTGTAAACCCTATCACCTAACTATCTTCCACACGGCTAGAACCGCCACTACCTTCGGTTGCCCGCGCCGTTGTGCCTCCAGCCCGCCATGCCACTGCCCCTTAGGCCAGACACACCGCCTGATGCTGCCTCGGCCTACCTTGCCTGAACCGCCCACCGCCAGGCCGGTCACCTGCATTGCCGCTGGCCACCTCACCTAACCCGCACCAGCCGAACCCCTCGGACTTGCTGCCTCCGTTCGACCGCCGCTGCATGTCACACCGTCTACCTCATCCGGAGCCGCGTCCTGAACACATGCCGGAAATCACACCGCCACGCCACCCTTTCTGCGGGCAGCCGTATCTTCGTTCTAAGTCCGAAAATTGTGACGACCGCAGATTCGCATTCCTCGGGTCGAGATCTCTGCGTCCGTATGTCGCACTCAACATGACATTGAGTTTTTAGCGTGCTTAATTATTTTTCAATGAAGAACACACGAAGAATGTGTGGACAATGAAATAGAAAAAAGGGGCCATGGACTATGTGCGGATTGATGTCCATGTTTGTTTGACCGTCATCTTTGAGAATCAAGAACACAAGTAATTGGTAAATAAATATTTATCACACTTCAAGATTTTCAATCTCAAGATAAACGAGAAGAAATAATTTATTCAACCCATTGTTTTTCAATCTGTGAATTAATTCATTTAATTCACGTTCGTCATGAAAATTCAACCGGGTAAGGAATTCACAAAGATAGATCCTACCTCATGTTTGGATCGATCGTTGGAGAAGATCGCATCCATCAAGATCTGTTCGCTGTTGACGAGGATCGCACTTGCACAACGATGAGAAGAAGATGTTGCGTTCATCGCTCTTCGATTTGCTTGGATCCGAGGCTTCGTTGTTCTTCGTTCATCGTTCATCAACGAGGAGAGGAGAGGAGAGGAATGAAGAGTTTACCGTAGTTGGCCAAAATGAATTATGAGGCCAACCCCCTCTAAACAAATAATTTATAACCTCTCGCTAGGTTAAAATAAATAAATTAAATAACTAAATAAACAATTATTTAATTATTCTCTCGTGATGGAGCATATGCCAAACACCCGATGCGGACAAAGGTTATACCTTTCTTAGGGTAAAACCTACGTTCTGAGCTCATCGGTGGCCTCAGATTTTTCATATGAGTCCATGTTCAAGAGATATTCAGGTTTGAGATATTAAATGAATAAATTAATAATTTAATTTATCCATTTAATACATCTCCAATGAGCGAGGGGTTCGAACATCCCGCGCCGACTTATTTTATGTCGCTCCTAGGGGAAACACTGCGTTCCGGACCCAACTGTGGTCTCAGATTTCTGATCCGATCAATCGTTTAAGAGATATCTCATTTTCTTTAGTTAACCACGCATGCGTAATATAAAAACACTTAACATTTTTATAAAATTAATTCTGGTCACACTGGGTCTTGGAATTGCACGTCATCTCAGCACCCAACTCTGGAAATATTCTTAGAAATATTTCAAAGTCTTATTAGGCAAAAAACTGGGTCTCTACACTACAGTTGTCTGAAAAATATTTTTTGGACATATTTTGACCATTAAACCTATAAGGATCTATAATGGTCCATTTTTAACCCTTGGGGGACAAGTAAAACGTGAGGATCATTCAAATTGTTTCAAGAAAACTCAACGTGTCGTTTTCCCCACTTATAAGAGGCCTCTTACCCTCCCCCTCTCTTCACACCTCTCAAGCCATTTTTCTTGTAAAACCTGCCAAAATAATCTCTAAAATTCCCTCCTCTCAACCTATAAGTCTCAGTTTGGGCATAAATCAACCCAAGTTGGTCCTTTGGTGCAAACCAAGAGGAATTACGCAAAGAAGTGGTAACATCTTTCAACAAGCACTTTTGTTTTATTTTCTTTCTCCACCCACTCAATTCTTCTTATTTCATTATTATATAATAAACTCAGTATCCTAAATATACTGATATTTTGTTATGTTAGGGGTTTGACCTACACGCACACACTTCCATCAAATGAGATACACAATCATCGTTCATGTGTACGACGGACTACCACCTCGCAAACCGATATCGTTCATTCTTCCATTACCACCTCTCAAGGTTGGAAATAATGACGAATATTATGTTTTTATATGATATATATTATATTTATGATTTCTTTATGATTATTTAATTATTATATAACACATAAAATCATGCATTCCATTTTGTGGGAATATGATAACTTCGTTTGTGGACATGTGGACTACCACATCCTCAAAGCAGTATGATTCGTTCGTACTTTACATGAAATGTATTAAGGATAGATTTTGTAAACGAATATGATATGTATGAATGGGGGGATGAGAAGGGATATGAGAGTAGTGCGTGAGAGTAGATACGTGCCGGGAGTAGTGCGCCAGAGAAGATGAGTGGAGGGAGGGTGACGAAGCGAGCTGAGAGCAGTGCGCGGGAGCGATGAGGAGGGAGAGGGCGACGACGCGAGTTGAGCACGACACAGAGCAGTGCGCGGGAGCACCCGTAAGATGGGCGGGAGGGATTTAGAGTACAATCGTCATTTGGATACCCGATCTCATAAACGGATGACCCCTTTGATATTTCTTCAATAATTGACCCTTAACCTGAATTACCCCTCTCATTTGGTATATAACCGTCATTTCCCCAAATAATTACCAGCAACCAAGCTCTATTGATGAACAAACTCGCGAATGAGGATCTCAACATGAATCATAGAAATAAAAATCCAAAATTTGAAAACTAAACCCTAATCAACATTTTCAAATGTTTCCAAATAGACCCCAAACAGTGCCCTTGCCTTGGTCTGTAGCTACTTGCAACTCAACGGAACAAGTGGACTGCTAACTCCCCTTGAAATCAGCATTCTCAATAGACCAAATTTTAAATCACGAACAACTTCCTACCAAACCTCAGCTTGAACCATCACTACCAGAAATCAGATTCGGATTCTCACCTCAGGTTACGATTCGAAACACTGATTCATCGTCAACAACAAAGGAGCTTCTGATCGGCCATCGTCTTCTACAGGTTTGGGCTTCTCGATGGAAGAATCGTCATGTTGCTTCAACTTCATCCATCTTAGAGGAATCTAAATTCAGATTCGATTAGAATCGCCTGGATCTCAGTGTTAGATTTCTTCGCGAAGCTCCGAAATAGTGTCTGGTGGCATAGATCGATTTCATCCTATTCGGGTCCGTGAGGTTTGGTAACCCAATCGCCTACCCGGTTCCCATTTGAAATAATAACAAATTAAATATTAAAAATAAATAACTAATTAATTAATAAACAAAACAATGAAACGATAAAAATTATAAAATAATTATAATTTATAGTTACTAAATATTCAATTATTTAAACAAAAGAATTTTAATGTTAAAATTAATTTAATTATTTAAAAGATTCAAACCAAAATCTAAAATGAGATAACAAATAAATACACAGAGCACAGAAATAAATAATAATAAATGAAATATTAAAGAAAATAATTTAACATTCGATAAAATAAAACAAACATTGATGAAATAATTAAAAGACTGAAAAATTGACAATTAAGACAATAAAACAAAAAATATTATAAAAAGTTTCATTAATTTACTAAATATACTATAAATAAACCATTATGCGATAATTAACCAAATAAATGTCATTACAAGCAATAAAAAAATTTACTCAACAAAAGTGATGTGGTTAAAAGCGCCAATTGAAGGCCACATCAAATCACACACTTAGTATTTTAGGGGGATTTAATCTCACTATATCTTATCTCTTGTTACTCATTTTCTATGTATGCATGCTTCTAATAATTTAGCTTAGAATCTTATTCCCTCAACCAAATCAATATGTTCAAACCATATTGACGTGTAACTCTTTACACAACCCACAAGTTTGTGTTACTTACCCAAAAATAAATGTCAAACATATTCATACAAATCCAAATGTATCATATGCATGTGGTATATGAATGCTTCACGTAAAATCCTATAGTTATATGAGATTGACAAACTCCGTATGAGTAAGCCTAGACAGACAAATAGCCAGCCACATTCACTTTCATAACCAACACAAGCTTCTATGAAAGTTGGTCAACCGACCCAATGTCCCTTTACCCGGGAAGACTTTACTCAACAGATAGTTCAACTCATGACAACTCTAACACTGCACAAAAAGTATTCAACAAGTAAATTCAAGTTCACAACTTCTATTAGAACCCAAGGTCTAGTTAGATGAAAAATTAAATTCATTATCATACCTAGCATGTAATGCAAGACTCCATTCTATATGCAATTTAATAAAATAAACTTTGGTATACAGTCATTCGTAAAATAAAAAATTTATTGATATGAATAATCATTAATTAATTAATTAATTATTATTAATTAAAATTAATTAGTAATTTTAATTAATAATTATATTTAATTTTTAATTTTAATTAGTAATTATATTTTATATTTAATTTTTAATTAGTAATTATAATTAATTAGTGCTTTTAATTAATTACAATTAGTAATTAGTAATTGTAATTATTTAGTAATTATATTTAGAAATTATAATTAATTAGTAATTATATTTAGTAATTATAATTACATAGTAATTTATTATTAATTATATATTTATTAACTATTCATTAATTATTAATTAATTTTTAAATAATTATTTAGTAATTAACTTTTAATCCATTATTTATTAACTAATTAATCACATTTTTAATTTTTAATTATTATTTATATTAATTACTAATGATATTTATTAATTATTAATTAATTATTAATGAATTAATAATTATTCATGTTAATTATTATTCATATTTATGATCATATGAATTTCTAATCATATTAATTAATTATTAATTTATTATTCATTCACTAATTAATCAAATTAAGTTAATTGCTAATTATAATTAATTGGCAATTAGATAATGAAATATTAATATGATAGAGGAGTGAGATAAGAAGGCGTCGACTTCCAAAGATCTTGAATTTGTTCTCCTATTTTTCGAACCACTGTGTCAAGCGTGAGAGAATGTCCAAGATCTCAAAGGAATGCAATGAAAAGGCTGCAAAGTGACTTGTTTCTTTCTTTGGATTTTTAGGAGGCTCTTTGGCCTTGCTCAAGGATCGGGTTTCACAAAAGATCATCAGGAAAGGTAATATTGCCCACTTCTCAGCCTCTTACGGTGCTATTTCAAAGTGGATTGAGCTCTGTAAGCATTCCTTCATTACTCATATCTCTTTGTTGTAAGGTATGAAACCACATAAAGTTGTTGACCAAGTTTCTCGTTTAACATCATTTTGGGGATCTTATAATTTTAAATGCATCTCTATCGATCGAGGTTTCTTCCACATTCTCTTACCTTCTGCATAATTGAAAGGAAGATCCTAGAGTTTGGGCTCGATAAACATAAGGTCAGTAACACTAAGGATTCATGATTGGAATTTGAATTTTAACACAAATGATTTTAAAGAAACTTGTGTGTAGGGTTGGGGTCAAAATCAATGGTTTAAATTTAGTCCTATGACACCTAAAAATCTTGTATGATATTACTTTTGCGACTGGAATCCCGATTAGTATGGAAAACACTATCAAAATGGAATGTTTTGTCCACTTTTCACAGGTACTGGTAGAAATATATCTTACTTCTACCCTTATTGATAGAGTGGTTCTCTCCACGACACAGGATGAGGTTTTCCTTTGAATTAAGTATGAAAGGACACCCCCTAATATGAGTATTTTGGAATTATTAGGCACTTGAAATCTAGTTGTAGGGGTGACCATACTTTCTCTAACTATCATTTAAGAGGTCACGACTTACTTTATTGTCGAAGGAGGAAAGAGTGATGAGACTACCCAACCTTCTAAGAATCAGCCCGATGATCAAGTCAGGGATGATGTTGTGGCTATGGGAAATCCAAATCTCATAATGGCACAAACCCAATTTAATGTTGAAGATCCTTCTCCCAAGGCACCAAGGATTGACTCTAAGTTTCTTCATCAGAAGGTTAGGGGTGCAGATAACCCTAATCCTAGGATTTTTCCCCTTACCTTCATATGAAACTAGGTTAGTGAGTTTTAATTCCTTTTTGGAATTTCCTAAGCCCAATATGTCCTGGGATGGAATTAAAGACGAGACTTTCTTTCCAATTACTGGAGTTTCCTTTAAAGATTCCTTGTATAAATTCTTAGTGGATGAGTATACCGATGAGGAATCTGATGATAGTCTGACTTCCAAGGAACTCTCTGTACAGGCTAATGTAGTTTCAATATGTGGCAGGAAAAAAATATTATTGCTGATAAGGGTCGTACAGGGAAATCCAAAGTTGAAGTACCACCTCAATGAAATTCAAATTCAAGAGGACTCTTACCTTACTTGAGCAGGAGAAAGAAGTAAAATGCATTTATGTACTTGATAAAGGAAAACTAAGGTTTTAGTGCATCTTATCCATTCCACTGCTTCTCAATATATTGAAAATTATAGGGCTCTTCAGATACAAATTTGATTCATAGCAATTCAAAGGCATCTTCTTCTCATTCCATTGGATTTTATGATAATATGGAGGATGGGTTAGCAGACTTGGGGGCCATAAATCATGACTGGGTGTTTTAAATGTCATTGAAAAGTCTGTGGACAACGATAAGAAATAGGAGGGGAATGTTCCTACTGATTCAACAATAAGAGACCATCCAAGTGATGGGATGGTGATACCTATTATTCATGATATGGAGGACCCATATGTACCTACTACAACACCTCTAGAACCAAATAAGGATTATTTTGAAGGGGATATGACAAGTGCTGCAGTTCACAAGCATCCCATGATCTTGGTTTGTGTTATTGATAATGAGAGATCAGAAGATTCAAAATTAGAGAGATTCAATTTGGATTGTAAAATTGTTTCTTCTTCTCTAATGAACTCTTCTCCTGCTTAGCATGACAATAATATGAGTACAAAGGTTTCCACACATAACTCCACTGAGTTTCTTACTTCTGGAAGTAGTGAAGAGAATGGTTAAAGAAGTGTTGGTGTAGCATAAGATGCAAGGGGTGACATTGATGTTGAGCCTCCAGATGATAGAGGTGGACCTTGGTAGTAGGTCAAGACATGTAGGAGGGTACGACATCCTAATGTTAGGGGAGGAAATCCCTCTCATCACAATATTAATACTTGATCTCAAGCTTGATAATGTTTTTTTCACCATTTCTTTTCTATCTTGTTATGGACATTTTTTGTCTTGAATTCTCCCCTTTGTTTCTCTTTTTCTTAATTTTAATAAGGGGCCTCCGATTCCCAACCAGTTTCAAAAATAATTAATTGGTAATTATAAATTATTATTAATTTATTATTAATTAATTAGTAATTATTATTAATATATTATTACTTAATTGGTAAATATAATTAATTAATTATTAGTTAGTTAGTAATTATAATTAATTAATTTATTACTAATTATAATTAATTAATTATTACTTAGTAATTAAGTTTCATAAATTATTAAGAAATTAGTAATTATAATTCATAAATTATTAATAAATTAGTAATTATAATGAATTAGTAATTATATTTAGTAATTATAATTACATAGTAATTATATTTAGTAATTATATTTAGTAATTATAATTGCATAGTAATTATATTTAGTAATTATAATTAATTAGTAATTGTATTTAGTAATTATAATTAGTTAGTAACTCATTATTAATTAATTATTAATTAATTAATAATTATTTTTTGATCAGTTATTATTAATTATTTAATAATTAACTTTCAATATATTATATAATAATTAACTAATATTATTTTGAATTCTTAATTATTATTCATATTAATTTCTAATGATATTTATTAATCACTAATTAATTAATAATTATTCATGTTAATTATTATTCACATTGATAATCATATGAATTTCTAATCATGTTAAATAATTATAAATTTATTTTTCATTTACTAATTAATCATATTAAGTTAATTGGTAATTAGATAATGAAATATTAATATGATGGAGGAATGAAAGAAGAAGGTGATAATGATCCCAGGGGATCACGATGGCCATGGACACCCAAAGAGCTTGAATTTGTTCTTTTATGTCCCAAACCACCATGTCAAGCATCAAGGTATGTCTAAGATCTCTATGGAATGCAGTGATGAAGATTTGTAGGGAATTTCATCTTTATATGGATTTTTGGAAGGCTCTTTTACCTTTCTCAATGACCGAGTTTCTCAACAGATCATCAGGAAAGGTAATATTGCCCACATCTTGGGCTCTGATTATAATAACTCTTCTCTTTATTACAATTTATTTCATGATTAATTACATAAGATTACACTTAATACAACCCAAAATATCATGAAGTCTAGTGTCATTGAGAATTAGGTACATTACATAACATCTTAAAACAAAAAAAAACATCATCTTTATTTGAAAACTTCCTTAACATGCTCGCACTTAAAACCGCATGGGATAACCTGAGGACATACATAAGAAAAGGGTGAGCTATAAAGCCTAGTAAGGGAATAAAAATGGAATAACTTGAATAGAATTATATAAGTAAGATAATTGGAATATCAATGGGGAATAAAAGGAGTGAGAATCATAAACATAAACAATGAGACATGATATAACAAGATAATCATAAAGGCAACATGAGAAATGTGAAAATAACTTAAAACACTGCATCTTAAACATAGGTCAAGGATAAATTCAAATACATAATGATGTAAAAAATCCCATAAATGAATAAAGTTCACTCCCTATCCCAATATTACATCACATGAGACTAAACATTATCCAATTCATTGGAGTGCTATATAATTCTGGGCACACCCATCACTTTCATTTCATTCTCATGATTAAGTGTGCCACATAGATCATAAAACATGAATTCATTAATCATCATATTTTATTACACAATCAATGAGTTTGGAATACATACATGTATGTCCCAAGTCAAATAAGTATAAGTATATAAATGTGAACACCCTTGATAATAAATGGGTATGGTATTCACTACACAATTGTTTTGGCATGAAAAATCATGGTGAAATTTCGACACCATAATAATGTCACTTAAAAATTCATTAAATGGGTTGATGAGAGATAAATGGGGTCTCTCATCATTTTTAAATAAATTGGGCAGTAATAAGGAAATGGAAAGACATATCCCAACATTATAAATTGGAAATATAAGGCATAAGATAATAAAGAAACTTGAATAAAGAAGAGAAGGCAATGATCCCTTACTTGAGTGTATGATCCCAAATGCTTGTGAGGGGATTCTTGAGGGCTTGGGAGCACCTTGGGAGGACTATATAGAGGGGATGTAAGATTAAAGAAGTTATCCAAGTATTTTTATTGAAGATAAATGAGAGATTTTATAGGTTTATATAATAAATGAGTGGATAATTATTTATCATTTCTCAAACATAGGGTTTGAACTCTATGTAATAAAATAACTAAAACCACAAACATTCCCATGGTTTTCACATGGTTTCTTCCAAAGGGGAGTGATTTTAATTATTTTATATTTCAAAGATCTGAAATTAATAAAATAATACCCCTGATGATGTGTAAGTGAGTCACACTCTTAAAGAAATGATTTTAAAACCTTAAAATATATTAATGGTTTAGAGGATTCATAAAGGTTTTACAAAATTAATAAAATAAACATAAAATCAAATTATTTTAAAAGAAAAACATAGATTTGGTCGTGTAGACCATTTATAGTATTTTTACATCAATTTTGTGTCATTATGATTTCATAATACACATCATATATTTATACAGTATTTAATTTTTAATAGAAAATTCGTCTATCTCAGAAAATTATAAAACATTCACTGTTTGATAATTTTTACATTTTTATTCCAAAAATAATATTCATTTTATCAAAAAAAAATTCTAAATATTTTTATTTTCAATTTTAAAATAACAATTGACATTTAGGGATATATGTTTGTTTTTTTGACAATAACAGTTTTCAAACCCTTATAAAAATTCCATTTGACTTCATAAAAATTATATGATCATTTATATTTAATAAAAATTATTTAATAATATTTTTTAATTTTTTTTATTTATTTAAATAATATATTAATTCATCAAAAGTAATTTCTTAATGGAAATTACATATTACTTAAAAATACAATTTTTGTTTTATCGTATCAAAATATAATTTTATCAAAGTGACTACTAAATCATTTATAAAGTAAAAAAATAATGAATACAGATAATAATAATTTAAATGAAAATGAATTATAAAAATTCATACTATTAGGTTTAATTTGTTTCTGGTCTTTGTTAAATTATTTTTACCCTTAATTAACCTATTTTCCTTTTACCGTGGTAATTAATATTTACTACAATTACTATTCATATTGTTCAAAAATTACGTTGACCTTATTACCTAATATTAATTATAATGATTCCAAATATGGAATAATTTTTATCAAAATCAATTAACATATGTGGAATAATTTAATTTAATATAAAATCCACAATCATGATGAATAACGGTTTTCCAAAAAATGCATTTTTAAAGAAAAGATGATTTTATGTTAACTCTATAAATAGTAGGATTTGTTATATGAATTTTAGTTCATAAATATAGATATATAATATAAAAATTTAATTTAGATCATTTCTCACTAGGGGTTATTATAATTAATTAAAATGGAGAAACATTATGCATTTTAAAACAGTTTTTAGAAAAATGCGTTTTTAATCCTAAAAATAAACTTATAATAAAATCCTTATAAAGATGATTTAAATATATTTAATTGAACTTAATATATATAAATAATACCTATGTTACCTTGAAATAAAATTAAAATAATATTAGTACTTTTGTATTACTTAATTTATCAAAATAAATGACGATTTTACTTAAAAATGATATTTTTCACTATTCACTGAAAAATCAAGATTTTCAAAAAAATCCAAAAATTTCACCCCAAATTAATCTTTATATGATAATATAAAAATTGGAGTTAATTTTATCAAATAAATGTTATAAATATTCTATAAAATAATTACAATCATTATAAAAGTAAATAAAAAACATATTTGAAGAAAACATATTTTTAAGAATAAAAACACATTAACAAATATTTACTGATTATTTACTAATCATTTAACTATACATATAGTGTGTGTGTGTATATATATATATATTTCATAAATTATTTAATCCTACTCATATCTATACATTTAATGGAATGTTTAAAATTTCTATATTTAAATAATCATTCTTTGTTTGGGTTCAATGTTGTGTATAACATATGCTATCGAACATAGTTTTCTCTTTTAAAAACCCGGGGCATTAAATTCTTCCCCCCTTTAATAATTTTTTTCCTCATATTTTAAACTTGATATCAGAAAGATATGTTTTGAAACTTAAAAACATCTTTATTGAAAACCCAAATCGTAAAAAAATGTTAATAAAACATCCTCTTGAAAAGAGAGAAAATGAAGTTTGAAGGTCATCACATAACTAGGTACGACGAAGATGGCTTCTTTATCTCCCGACTTCCTCCTCTCTATATCTCAGCTCTTCCTAGGGTTTCCTCCTGAAACCCTTGTCTTCAGGGTCAACAACGCACCTGAGAACCATCCTTCTTTTTTTTCTTTCCTCTCTTCCTCTTTCCTACTTCATCCCCTTCTTACTCTATCTATGTGGCTCCTCTGTGGGTTCATTCCCCTATGGTTCTTTCACAGCTTGTCTGTCTGTGCAATTTTTTCTTCTTATTTTATCCTGGTTATCACTTTTTCTTTCATGCTGATGACTTTTCCGACAATGGTGGGACGTTGTTGAGCCCTTGGACCTCATTCTGTGGCTCTGACCTCACGTCCCTCTGCACATCTCTAGAACATAAATGGAGTAGTGGTTCAAAGTGGTTTTGGGTTTTTCAGTTTGGGGGTTGATGGGTCTCAAGGTGTTGCTTGGGTCGGCATGCTCCTGTTTTGATGGTTCCCGGTTTTCTGTCTCGTCTACAATGCCTTCATTTGGAGGCTTTGATATCCCAAACCTATGATCTGACCTCATGTTCCACTGTTCCTCTCCTAGTTGAATTTGTGGTGTTCATTACAACAAGGTTTTGGGATGTGTGGTTCGGTGGTCGCCAACGTTCCAAGCACAAGAATTTTGACGATGGGTTTGGTTTTTAAGATTTCTTCCTCATGTTCTCAGTGTCAGTTTATTTGCTTCTTCTCAGTGGTCATTCTACTTGATGCTTGTTCGGTGGGGTTTCATTTTGTGGTTTGAGTTTGGTTTTTGTTTACAGTGGTGGTCATCAGAGATCATGATGGTGTTGTGCCTCTATTTCATACTTTTCATTGTGATGATCTCACTATGTTGTGATGATTTGGTAGCTTCTGTATTGTTGAGGGACGGAGATGACATGTTATGTTGTTCTATGGTAGCTATGACGAACTCTATCATTCTATGGAAACTGGTCCAATGTTTGTAAGGTAGTGAAAGTGTTGGTGCTTGGACGATGTATGTTATAGTGATGACTCTTGATGATGGCTAGTGATGTGACCTATGCTAAGGACGATTTGTGACATGTTTTGTTGATTTGGTTAATCTTCAACGTGATCTTATCAGGTGGTGTGAATCCTTTGTTTTTGAACTTTGAATTATCCTCTGTTTTTGTTTTTGGTTCCCACCTATTGTTGGTTTCTGCTCATCCTTAAAAAAAGATTTTGTAAACCAAATAAAAAGGAATTTTCTGTCATATGACTAGGCTTCCCAATAGGCAAACTTTAGTGGAAAGTGAAAACATGGAAATGGAAGAGAAAAATAACACCAAGGAACTAATTGAATTTGATAGAGAATATGGTTAGGATAAAGTCAATTAATACAAAACCATAAATCAATTATGGGTGATAGGACCATCAATTCATCAAAAATGACCATAAATGGATAAATTATAAATGATATTTATTCCTTAACTTATGAATTTATAGGCTTCAATCTATGTTATCCATGTTCTATTTCCTAAAATATAAACTTATGGTATTTTTATTCCCTTAATAATGGTTTTTCATGATCTTATTAATTTACCAAAGCATATCCCCCTAGAGCATCAAACTAGGTGTGTAGAAAGGCATATTGTTGTGCACTAGTTCCTGATCGAGTCTAGCTCAACGTAGTGTTTTCAGGTTTTACACCTATGTACATCTGTACTAGAGCCAAATCCACTTGTAGTATCTAGACAGGAACACATTTTCTTAATAAAACACTTAATATATACTTAAAAAAAATTATGGATGTTTTCTTATACTTAGTCTCATCCCAAAGGCTTTCACTAGATTTTTCTAATCCTAATCCAAAAAACAACTAAACTTTTACTTTGATACCAACTATAACAACCCTTATCTTTATTAAACTTTATTTCATGATTAATTAAATAATATTACACTTAATAAAACCCAAAATATCAAGATGTCTAGTGTCTTTGAGATTTAGGTACATTACATAACAACTTAAAATATAAAAACATCATCTTTATTGAAAACATCCTTAACATGCTCTCACTTAAAAGCGCATGGTATAACCTGGGGACATACATAAGAATGAGGTGAGATATAAATCCTAGTAATGGAATAAAAATGGAATAAAATGAAGAAAATAAAACATGTTAGATAATAGTAATATCAATGGGGAATAAAAGGTGTGATGATCACAAACACGAAAAATGAGGCATGATATAGCATGATAATCAAAAAGGCAACATGGGAAATGTTGAAACAACTTAAAAGACTGAATCAAAAACATAAATAAAGGATAACTACCAAGACATAATAATGAATCAAGTTCCATAAAGGAATCAAGTTCACTCTTTATACCAACATGAGGTGTCATGAGACTAAACATTACCCAATGCATTGGAGCGCTATATAATTCTAGGTTCACCCATCACTTTAATTTCATTCTCATGCTTAAATTTTCCACGTAGATCATACAACATAGATTCATTCATCATCATATTTTATTCCAGGATAATGGAGTGTGGAATACATAAATGTAAGTCCCAATTAAATTAATTATATGTTTATAAAGTTGAACTCCCTTGATAATGAATGGGTATGGTATTCACTAGACAATTGTTTTGGCATGGAAAACTATAGTGAAATTTCGACAGCATAACATAGTCACATAAAAATTAATTAAATGGGATGATGAGAGATAAAGGGATATATCATAATTTGAAAATAAAATTGGTAGTAATAGGGATATGTAAATACATATCCCAATATTAGGAATTGGAAATATAAGACACAAGATAATAAAGAAACCTGAATAAAGAGAAGTGAAGATACCTTACTTGAGTGTGTGATTCCAAATGATTGTGAGGAGATTCTTGAGAGCTTGGGGGCACCTTGGGAGGACTATATAGAGGGGATGTAAAAGTAAAGAAGTGATCCAAGTATTTTTATTGAATTTAAATTAATGATTGTGTGGGTTTATATAATAAATGGGTGGATAATTCTTTATCATTTCTCAAACACAGGTTTTGAACTCTTTGTAATAAAATTACAAAAACCATAAACATTCCCATGGTTTTCCCATGATTTATTCCAAATGGGAGTTATTTTAATTATTTTATATTTCAAAGATCTGAATTTAATAAAATAATACCCTTGCTGATGTGTGAGTGAGTCATACTCTTAAAGAAATGATTTTAAAACCTTAAAATATATTAATGGTTTTGGAGGATTCATAAAGGTTTTATAAAATTAATAAAATAAATATAAAATCAAATTATTTTAAAATAAAAACATATATTTGGTCGTGTAGACCATTTATATTATTTTTACATCACTTTTGGGTCATTATGATGTCATAATACACATCGTATATTTATAAAGTATTTAATTTTTAGTGGAAAATTCGCCTATGTCAGGAAATTATAAAACATTCACTGTTTGATAATTTTTAAATTTTTATTTCAAAAATAATATTCATTTTATCAAAATAATTTTCAAAATATATGTATTTTCAATTTTAAAATAACTATCAACATTTATTGATATATGTTTGGTTTTTTTGACAATAACAGTTTTCAAACCCTTATAAAAATTCCATTTGACTTCATAAAAATTATATGATCATTTATATTTAATAAAAATTATTTAATAATATTTTTTAATTTTCATTTATTTATTTAAATAATCAATTAATTCATCAAAAATAATTTCTTAATGGAAACTACATATTACTTAAAAATAGAATTTCTGTTTTATCGTATCAAAATATAATTTTATCAAAGTGAATACTGAATCATTTACAAAGTAAAAACAATAATGAATAAAGATAATAATAATTTAAATGAAAATGAATTATAAAAATTCATACTATTAGGTTTAATTTGTTTTTGGTCTTTGTAAAATTATTTTTACCCTTAATTAACCAATTTTCCTTTTACCGTGGTAATTAATATTTAATACAGTTACTATTCATATTGTTCAAAAATTAGGTTGACCTTATTACTTAATATTAATAATAATGATTAAAAATATGGAATCATTTTTATCAAAATCAATTAACATAGGTGTAATAATTTAATTTAATATAAAACCCACAATCATGATGGATAACAGTTTTCCAAAAAATGTATTTTTAAAGAAAAGATGATTTTATATTATCTCTATAAATAGTAGGATTTGTTATATGAATTTTAGTTCATAAATATAGATATATAATATACAAATTTAATTTATATCATTTCTCACTAGGGGTTATTGTAATTAATTAAAATGGAGAAACATTATGCATTTTAAAACAATTTTGAGAAAAATGAGATTTTTAATCCTGAAAATAAACTTATAATAAAATCCATATAAAGATAATTTAAATATATTTAATTGTACTTAATATATATAAATAATACCTATGTTACCTTGAAATAAAATTAAAATAATATTAGTACTTTTATATTACTTAATTTATCAAAATAAATGACGATTTTACTTAAAAATGATATTTTTCACTATTCACTGAAAAATCTAGATTTTCAAAAAAATCCCAAAATTTCACCCCAAATTAATCTTGATATGCTAATATAAAAATTGGATCTAATTTTATCAAATAAATTTTATAAATATTTTATAAAATGATTACAATCATTATAAAAATAAATAAAAAACATATTTGAAGAAAACATATTTTTAGGAATAAAAACACATTAACACATATTTAATGATTATTTACTAATCATTTAACTTTACATATAGTGTGTGTATATATATATATATTTCATAAATTAGTTAATCCTACTCATATATATAAATTTAATGGAATGGTTAAAATTTCCATATTTAAATAATCATTCTTTTGTTTGGGTTCAGTGTTGTGTATAACATATGCTATCGAACATAGTTTTCTCTTTTAAAAACCTGGGTAAATACATTATTCCCCCCTTTAATAAATTTTTTCCTCATATTTAAAACTTGATATCAGAAAGATATTTTTTTTACACGTAAAAATATCTTTATTGAAAACCCACATCGTAAAAAAGGGTTAATAAAACATCCTCTTGAAAAGAGAGAAAATGAAGTTTAAAGGTCATCACATAACTAGGTATGACGAAGATGGCTTCTTTCTCTCATGTATTCCTCCGATCTCTCTCTCGGATCTTCCTAGGGTTTCCTCCTGAAACCCTTGTCTTTGGGGTCAGCAGTGCACCAGAGCACCATCCTTCTTTTTTTTCTTTCCTATCTTCCTCTTTCCTCCTTCATCCCCTTCCTGCTCCGTCTGTGTGGCTCCTCCGTGGTTTCCTTCCCCTATGGTTCTTTCACGGATTGTCTTCCTGTGGAGTTTTTTATTTTTATTTTATCCTGGTTCTCACTTTTTCTTTCTTGCTGATGAATTTTCTGACAATGGTGGGATGTTGTTGAGCCCTTGGAACTCATTCTATGGCTATGGCCTCACGTCCCTCCGCACATATATTAGTAAGAAATAGAGCAGTGGTTCAATGAGGTTTTGTGTTTTTTAGTTTGGGGGTTTATGGGTCTCAAGGTCTTGCTTGGGTAATCATGCTTATGTTTTGATGGTTCCTGGTTTTCTTCCTCATCGACAATGCCTTTATTCGGAGGCTTCGATCACCCAAACCTATGCTCTGACCTCACGTTCCACTGTTCCTATCCTAGTTGGATTTGGGGTGTTCATTACAACAAGGTTTTGGGATGTGTGGTTCGGTGGTCGCCAACATTCCAAGCACAAGAATTTCGATGATGGGTTTGGTTTTTAAGATTTCTTCCTCATGTTCTCAGTGTCAGTTTATTTGCTTCTTCTGAGTGTTCATTCTACTTGATGCTTGTTCTGTGGTGTTTCATTTTGTGGTTTGAGTTTGGTTTTTTTATATTGTTGGTCATCAGAGATCACGACGTTGATGTGCCTCTATTTTATACTTTTATCTGTGATGATCTCACTATGTTGTGATGATTTGGTTGCTTCTGTATTGTTAGGGGACGACGATAAAATGTTATGTTGTTCTATGGTAGGTATGATGAACTCTGTCATTCTATGGAAACTGGTGCAATGTTTGGAAGGTGGTGATGGTGTTTGTTCTTGGATGATGTATGTTATAGTGATGACTCTTGATGATGTCTAGTGATGTGACCTATGCTAAGGATGATTTGTGACGTGTTTTATTGATGTGGAGAATCTTCAACATGATCTTATTGAGTGGTGAGAATCCTTTGTTTTTGAACTTTGAATTATCCTCTGTTTTTGTTTTCAGTTCCCACTTGTTGTTGGTTTCTACTCAGCCTTAAAAAAAGATTTTGAAAACCAAATAAAAATGAATTTTCAATCATATAACTAGGCTTACCAATAGGAGAACTTTAGTGGGAAGTGAAAACATAGAAATAGAAGAGAAGACTAACACCAAGGAACTAACTGATTTTGATAGATAATATGGTTATGAGAAATTAAATTAACACAAAATCATAAATCTATGATGGGTGATAAGACAATCAATTCATCAGAAATTATCATAAATGGATAAATTATAAACGATGTTTATTCCTTAACTTAGGAATTTATAGGCTTCAATCTATGTTATCCATGTTCTATTTCCTAAAATATAAAATTTTGGTATTTTTATTCCCTTAATAATGGTTTGTAATGATATTATTAATTTACCAAATCATATCCCCCTGGAGCATCAAACTAGGTGTGTAGAAAGGCATATTGTTGTGCACCAATTCCTGATCGAGTCTAGATCAACGTAGTGTTTTCAGGTTTTACACCTATGTACATCTGTTCTAGAGCCACATCTACTTGTAGTATCTATATAGGGACATATTTTCTTCATAAAACACTTAATCTATACTTAAAAAAAATTATGTATGTTTTCTTATACTTAGTCTTATCCCTAAGGCTTTCACTAGAGTTTTCTAATCCAAATCCCAAAAACAACTAAACTTTTACTTTGATACCAACTATAAAAACCCTTATCTTTATTAAACTTTATTTCCTAATTAATTACATAATATTACACTTACTAAAACCCAAAATATCAATATGTTCAGTGTCTTTTAGAATTAGGTACATTACATAATAACTTAAAATAGAAAAACATCATCTTTATTGAAAACTTCCTTAACATGCTCGCACTTAAAAGCGCATGGTATAACCTGGGGACATACATAAGAATGAGGTGAGCTATAAAGCCCAATAATGGAATAAAAATGGAATAAAATGAAGAAAATAATACATGTTAGATAATATAAATATAAATGGGGAATAAAATGAGTGATGATCATAAACATGAAAAATGAGACATGATATAGCATGATAATCATAAAGGCAACATGGGAAATGTGGAAACAACTTAAAATACTGCATCAAAAACATAAATAAAGGAAAACTGCCAAGACACAATAATGGAACAAATCCCATAAAGGAATCAAGTTCACTCTCTATACCAACATGATGTCTCATGTGACTAAACATTACCCAATGCATTGGAGCACTATATAATTCTAGGTTCACCCATCACTTTAATTTCATTCTCATGCTTAAATTTTCCACGTAGATCATACAACATAAACTCATTCATCATCATATTTTATTTTAGGATAATGGAGTTTGGAATACATAAATGTAATTACCAATTAAATTAATTATATTTTTATAAAGTTGAACACCCTTGAGAAGGAATGGGTATGGTATTCACTAGACAATTGTTTTGGCATGGAAAACTATAGTGAAATTTCGGCAGGATAACAAAGTCACATAAAAATTTATTAAATGGGATGATGAGAGATAAAGGGGTATATCATAATTTGAAAATAAAATTGGTAGTAATAGGGATATGGAAATACATATCCCAACATTAGGAATTGGAAATATAAGACACCAGATAATAAAGAAACTTGAATAAAGAGAAAGTGAAGATACCTTACTTGAGTGTGTGATTCCAAATGCTTGTGAGGGGATTCCTGAGAGATTGGGGGCACCTTGGGAGAAATATTTAAAGGGGAGGGAAGTGTAAGGACATTCTCCAAGGATTTTGAGGTAATAGAAATGAGATCTTGTATGGGTTTATATAGGAAATGAGTGGAGATTTATTTATCATTTCTCAAACATAGGTTTTGGACTCTATGTAATAAAATAATCAAAACCAAAAATCTTCCCATGGTTTTTGACCATGGTTTATTCCAAAGGAGAGTGTTTTTAGTTATTTTATATTTCTAAGGTCTTAACATAAAAAAATAATGCCTATGATGATGTTTAAGTGTTTCATACTCTTAAAGAAATGATTTTAAAACCATTAAATATATTAATGGTTTTGGAGGATTCATAAAGGTTTTATAAAATTAATAAAATAAACATAAAATCACATTATTTTAAAAATTTTACATGAGGCTCAGCCCAGTTGGTGAGAACTCCTTAAGTGAATCCAAGTGACTCGAGATCAAATCCAGAAAGAGGCATTTTTTCTAGTTTACTGTAGTAGTATTGTAGCAGGTACTATTCAGTACTATACTTGCTAGAACTGTTCACCCGTTTGGGCATTCGGGCCTCCATTTTGGTCCTTCAGTCCTTCAAGGCCTTCAGGCCACTCAAGGTCTTCAGAACAGTATGGAGTTTGGGCCTCCTCAAGGCCTTCGAGCCACGTCAAGGCCTTGGGTCCACCTCAAGGCCCTTATGAAACATGAATTGCAGATGTACCAGACTGACTTAGAAGGAACAAGGACCTAGATGAGGATTCAAAGTAGGTGCATTCACCAGAGAAGAGATAATTAGACTTGGAATAATGAGAGGGTATGACTTTGCCATCGGTTCCAGCCCTATACATCCCTGCATAGGACAACTAGCCGACCAGTTATGCAAAGGTAGAGTGCTGATCATGATGAAGAATTTGGGGAGGGGAATTTTCAATTATTCATTGTCTAAGATGAATTCATTTAAGATCTTTGGGTCCTATAATGTCACGAAACCTACGGTCCATGTACGGGTTCCCCTTCAACCCTTAAAAGGGGGATTATCAAAAATGAATAAAAAATAAAGGCCTCCGGGCCATTCAGGCATATTCTTTTAAAATGAAAAACATAGTTTTTTTCTTGAATAAACTTTAAAGTATTTATTATATCACTTTTGGGTTATTATGATGTCATAATACACACTGTATATTAATACGGTATTTAATTTTTACCTGAAAATGTGAAAATCTTAGAAAATTATGAAAGATTCACTATTGGATAATTTTGAAATTATGATTCCTAAAATTATATTAATTTTATCAATATAATTTTATAAATATATGTATGATCACTCTTTTCAATAATGTTTATTACCAATTAACCCATGATAGAGTTATAAGGGATCCTAGAACTCCTGCTCAATTTAGTCAATATGATATGGATTATTTTTTCATTTTATATTTCCCAAGATCTTATTGATGATGATCCTCAAACTTATAAGCAATCCCTTAATGATAAATAATAAAAACAGTGGATCTATACAATGAATGAATAAATTCACTCGTTAAAATAAAAATCACATTTGTTCTATCATTGATAAACCTCATAATGCTAAAGTAATTGGTTGTAAGTGGATTTATAAATGAAAATAGGACAAAACTACTGAAAATAAAATCAAATTTAAAGTTAGAATAATCACCAAGGGATTCCTCCAAAGAGAGAGAATACAATATTCTGTGTTTTTTTCACCAGTTGTAAATAATTATTCTATAAGCCTACTGCTTGATTTTACTGCCTATAATGACTTTCTCATTAAATTACTATATGTTAAAACTACCTTTATTCATGATGAAATTAGTGAGAAATTATACAAGAATCCTCATGATGGTTATTCTAAAGAATTCAAATCTAACTAAGTTTTCCTTTTAAATAAATCATTGTGTGGTTTAAAATAGGTATCAAGGTAGTTTTATAGATAATTTGATTCTTTTATTCTTAATAACCATTTTTAGTATCTAATATGATACTTGTGTTTATTTCAAGTACATCAAAAATATAATTATTTACCCTATGTTATATGTTGATAGTATGTTGATTATATGAAATAACATGAAGCTTATAATTGTTGTTAAATCCTAATTAAAATGTGTTTTTGAAATGAAGGACTTAGGGGAATAAAAAAATTCTTGAGGTAAAAATTATTAGGGATAGACCTAATTAAGAATTGTATATTTCCCAGTATGATTATGTTATGAATGTTATCAAAAGATACATTTTTAATCCCTAAAACTTGTTAGTGTACCTTTTGGAAAATATTTTAAACATTCATTAACATAATAACCCACTGATGCTGCTGATGTAGAGCTTCTGTGTAAAATTAACTATTCCAACATTGTTGATAGTGTCATGTATTCCATGATTTTCATCTAACCTGATATATATTTTCCAATTTTAACCCTTAGTAGATTTATGGATAGTCCAAGGAAGCCACATTTTCATGCCTTGAAGTGGATGCTATGGTATTTTTCATGTACTATAAATTTAACTTTATGTTATGGTAAAAATTTTGATATTTCTGAAATGATTATTGGATATGTAGATACTGACTATACAGGGAATATTGATACTAGATAGTCATTAACTGGGTATGTTTTCACTAATTTTAGAGGCTTTATCACCTCTAAATTAAATATAGAATCCATGGTTTACCTTTAAACCATATAATCAAAATACATAACATTGACCAAGGCTATCAAGGAAGCCTAATGGATTAGGAGTTTGGATTTTGAAATCAAACTTTATGATTATGTTATTTATGATTATAGTGATAGTTAATTTACTATGCATTTATCCAAAAATTTAGTATTCCATGGTAAATCCAAACACATAGATATTATATTATATTTTATTAGTGATGTTATTGAATCTGGAACCGTATGTGTCAATAAGATACATATTGATAATAACCCAGTTGATAGTTTGACTAAAGCTGTGGTATTATATAAATTCAAATACTATTTAGATAAATTGAATTTGGTTCCCTTTCAATAAAATTAGGTGAAATAAAATCATCAATTTCAATTGAAAATGGTGGATATTTTTCAAATTATGTCCTTCATATTGTTTTCATATTGAAATTACATACTTTATATTCCCCCATGTAAATACTATAATTTACATGCATGGAAAAAATTTGGATATATTTAATGATCAAGTATATGCTGGGCCTCTATGTGTTGGGCCACTATTCAACTCATGGGTTCCTATTTGGGAATGTTCTTATTCTGGTTACCTAACTCGTGTTTCCTTTGCATTGACACTATAAAAATCCACAACATATTTATTCCTTCTCATTAATTGTATTACCACTTGTTTTATATGTGATGTTTATCTATTCAACTTTTCTCAAGTGTGTTGTTGCCTTTTTAATTCGGCGTGGATCTATGGTGATTCCTAGTTGGTTGATCCATTTAGAGTTTCAAGCATTGTTAGTGGGATTTATGACCCATGAACCCCATATTTTGGTCTTCAGTTCATTAACACCTTTCTTGCCACTATGGTTTGGATCCCACTCTAGTTATCGAAACCCTAGTGATTGGTTCATTCATCTCCTTCAACATCCAAACTTAGTACCTATTGTTCTTTGAGTACACCTATGGTGTGATGATTAAGGTGGAGTTTTGATGGTGAAATTCCTTGTGAAGAAGTGTGGTGAAGTTATTTACCCAAGAAGAACTGGAACTGACTAGGTAATGCTTTGGTCTTTAGAGAGATTAAAGATTTTCTTTGACTTCCCGAAAAAATATTGAAGAGAACAAGATATCCAGACCCAAGCATTCAACATTGTAAGTTTTACATTAAAATTTATTCCTTTTTGTAGCATTATTTATTAAAATCGTTAATAGATTTAAGTTTAGTGGTTAAGATTATATGATGTAAATATTTTTCTTTTGATCTTAATAAATTGTGTGTGAGGGTGGTGTTCTTTCCATGCACATAGGTAAAATATGGACCAAATCACATTAAATCCTTATCTTCCTATTTACTAATTTATTATTTATTACATATTGAATGATCTATTTCTGATTGGATTTGAATATTTTGAACAAAACACCCAAATATTTCTTTTAGGTTCATGCAAACTATCCTCTGGTGGTGCACCTTCCCCCCAAAAAGTGGTATCAAAGCCTCACTGGGTTCATTGTTAAGGGAAATTGGCATTCTAATCTTGTTTTTGGATTTTTTTCTCCATGGATATCCTATAAATATCATTCTACTATTAGTTTAATGAGTGTATCCATATATTTTTGTAGTTTATATTACTTTCATTGATCTTAGTTTAATAATGTGTTCCTAGAGTGACAAGAACTCCATGCTCAGATTGTTACCATGTACATTATTTTACTTATTAGATATCTTTTGTACTCCTATTTCCTTTTTCATAGTAAAACATCGGTGCCCCATACCTTTTAACTTAGGTTAATTTGACCAAATCATGTAAAAATTATTGCATTCTATTTACAATTTCTTTTCTATTTTTATCTACCATATGCTTAATACACACTTATATATCAAAACTTTGACTTAAAAATCTCATTATTATTGATTGTAACCATTTTTATTTAGATTATTTGTATGTTTCACATTCATTAGGTGGTTATATTTGATTCATATTTTTTTATTATACATTTTTATCTATGAATCTATTTTCATATAATTATATTTCCCAAATCAATAATATTGAATATGTTAATATAAACACAATTTATTGTTCTGGTGTCAAATTTGTGTTGTTTACAAATGTCTAATTATATTGATTCTACCATTTTTTTTGTTATATTTTTTTAATGTTTAATTTTTTCACAATCCTAAAATTAATTTTAAAAAAAACCCACAATAGAACTTTTTACAAATAGAAATGTTAGTACATTAGAGAGATTATGGTAAAACCATTCATACTAATCATGATATTTGTTCACAAAAAATGTGTAGACTCAATGATAACCTGAAGAGAATAATCACTTACCTGCACTACCTAAACCCATACAAGGATGCGGGAAAAAACACCCCTAATAGGGAACCATCCATGAAACCCCACCTCAAACAAATTCATTTGAATTTTGGAATTTTCAAGGTTTTTAATATGATTTAGTCCATATCGATATTTGAATTATTAAATCTCAATTATTTTTAAGGCATATTGAAGATAGGGTATCTCACCTGGATTAAAATAGAGATAACGTATTAATTAGTATCATAATTTTGTTTTAAAAAAACTTGGTGGAATAATTTACTAATAAAGATATGATCTTTATCATTGATATAAATTTTCAATATTAGTGCTCAAAAAGTGATGATGTTTTAAGAACCTTTAAAATCCATTTCCTTTTATCAGCATTAAAAATAGTGTTGAAAAAATCTCCCTTATTAAGTGAAAAAAACCACCAACTTTATCAGTGATTGAAATAACACTGTTAAAATCCTAGCTACAGTAGTGTACTTCTGAAATTTACAACACACTACAACTAAAAATATAAAATTTAATTTAAATTAAAGTTACATCACAATAAGATAAAAAGATGATGTGGAATGCTTATAAACATTTAATCATTGGTTTGTACAATTACATTGGTATGAACAATTTATCATAAACATCAAAAAATTCAAAAACATTATTCTATTAATTTTGGATCATCTCTAAAAAGAGCATGATCATGCTATCGGTTATTAAAAAAACCACCCTAGCTCAAAAAACGTGTACCTATATAAAAAAATTCTTATATTAGTAATTGTGAAATTAGGTTCTTTTATTTGTTTACATATTTAAATTACTTGTTTATTAAATCCTCTATTTAAATTTCTTTGTTATGATTCATGATTGAAATTTTTTAGATTTATTTTAAATGCTCAATTTAATGCTGATTGGCAGTATATGCTCATTTTCCACATGATCCACTTTCTACTAGGTCGCTGCTTTGCGCATGGGCCTATTGTTTGGGATACTGTGGCTAACATGTGGTACTTTGGCATGCATGTACTTACTCACTGATCCTATGTGGCTTACATTACCTATCATTGATCACTAATGTCACTCATTTGATACTCACCATCCACCCGTTTAGGTTATCCATGAGAGGTGGTTTTCTTCTATTTGGTGGTGCGTGCATAGTGACTTCTGGTTGGTTGTTCTATTTCTGGTAACATGCATTTCAGGGGAATTGATGACCCCAACACCCCATCCATTTGGATTACTCACACCATTGTGTATTTATGGCTTTGGTTCTGACTTCTAATCTAGAACCCTAGATTTTATGATTTTGTTTTCCTTGATGGTGAATCTTCATACTTTCTATCCTCGTGTGTACATTTCTAATGTACAGCTTCTGGTGGAGTTCCTATAATGACATCCTTCGATGTTGAAGATCTATGTATAGTTATCGAGTGAAAAAAATCTGATTTTTAACACCCAAAATAGGTGAGTACCTATTTATATAAAAATATCTACTACATTTTTCGGAAAACATCTAGAAGGGATCAAGACTACTGGACACTTGCATCCGATGCTGTAATTTTTACATTCCTACTTCTTATTTTGTAACTTTAGCTATTTAAAACATTTTTAATTGTTTCTTTAATCATGTATGATGTAATATTTTTCTTCTTTGATCATTAATAAAGTGTGTGAGTGTGTGGGTGGTATTATTTCCATGCACATAGGCCCCAACAGAACTGAAGCATGTTAAATCATTTCATTATTTACCAATTTCATTTTTTTTTCATCCTAAATGTTTTGTTTCCTTTTGATTTGATCACTATAAAAAAAATTACCAAATATTCCCTTTCAGGTTCATGAAAATTGCCTATTTCTAGTGCACCTTACCCTTATAAAGTGGTATTATAGACGCATCAGTTATCTTTTGTTATCAAATATATTTCATTATTTCAATTCTAGTTTCTATTTTAATTTTAACACTTCAATATCATCTTAATTCACTTCTTCCTTCATTCTATTTTTAATTGAATCCATTGTGACCTCAATAATTATTTCAAATTCTAAATCCTATCTGGATAATCATGTATACCCTTTTATATTAGATAATTCTTGGAGGTGTATTCTTAGAATTTTCCACAACAATTCAGTATTTAATTATTTGGGTAAGCATGCTAACAACTAGTTTTGAGATCATAAATAAATAAATAAATGGTGATAATGAATTTACTCTATGGAAGGTTAAGATGAGGGGCTTTCTCATTCAATAAGGCTTAATTAATTCCATATTTAGGCTCAAGAAACCTATTGCTAATATTTATGAAACTGAAAAAACATATACTATATATGAATATGTATCCCATGATGTTCAAGTTAAGGAACATAGTTCTATGATTCTTTGTTTAGGTGATAGAGTACTTAGGGAAGTTTCTTTTAAAACTAATAATAATAGTATATGACTTAACTTAGAGAAATTATACATGACAACCTCTCTAGTTGGAAGAATTTACAAGAAACACTAAATGTTTACAATTAAAATGAAACATGATATTTGAATTAAAGGTGAGGTAGAGAGTCTTTTCACAAGAGGTAGACCATAGTCTAGGGGTAAAAATAAAGAGTTCAGTAAGGATAAAGTTAACAACAATAAACAACCCAATCCCAGGTCTAAGTCTAGGAAAATTAAAATCATGGCGGTGTCATGATGGTGGATTCTCTCCTCTTTCTAGCTCGTCTTGGATCCTCTCCTCATTATCTACGAGCTTGTGACGGAAGATTCTTACCATGGTGGTGTCGTACGGCTTCATGGACTCGGTTATCTTGGCGTTTTACATTTCTGATGGCCGGCTTCTCGCTTGAATCCTTTTCGTTGGATAGGGCCTCCATGGTAGCATGATGTGGGTCCAATGGTTGAGTTCTAGCTGTCGTAGCCTAAGGGTGCTATTTATTCTTAGGATGTGCATTGGGAGGTGTCAGGTTCTTTGCAGGAAACCTGGTTGGTGGCGACAGGGTTTGGATTTCGATCGTGACGGGGTTTTCTTACAGGAGCACTGGTGAAAATTTCATCTTCTTCCTTTTTTGATTCCGATTTTGGTTTTAGTCCACTTTGTGACCAGTCTTAAGGTTGTTTTGGATGCTGTTTCATTTCAATTTGAGGCCGATTATTATTGGAGTTGGGTTTTGTGCGAGGTTGTGTTTGGTTTTCTAGTAGTGTTTGTTGTGCGTCTTTGGGTGAAGGGGAAGGTGTAAAGAAATTTTGAGGACGGTGCTCTTGATCTGTGGATGTGGCAGAGGTTTCAACGTATTTTTTTCGCCAATATGCCGTCATGGTGTTGTCTTTTGGCTTAATAGAGGCAGTTCTGGGTAATGGAATTCATAGTCTTGGTAGTGGAAATTTGAGGTGTGCTGTATGGATTTTTCTCATGGTTTGATTCATCATGGTTTCTGTTGGATTCAAAATCTGGATGATAAAATTGGATTGTTGTTTGTTTTTCTGGTGTTTGATGATGGGTATGAGAGTTGCTGGCAGTGGAGATATATCTTGGAGATGGAGGTTCTCTGGTTATCTATTTTTGTTTGGAGTAAGGTCAGAATAGTTGGAAAAGTTGAATCATGTTAGTATTTGATGGTTTGTATTTTTTAGATGATGGATTGGTCAATAAATTCTACTAGTTTATGCCTCAGATAAGGACTTAGATTAGGTAGCTTCCACTATTCATGGCTATTCGGATTTGGATGATTAAGAGGGTATGACCTAGCCATCGGTACCAAGCCCATGTATCTTTGCATGAGACAACTTGCTGAGTAGCAATGCATTGGTGGAGGCTTGCCATAATGATGTTGATGCTGGGGAGGGAATTTCTAGTAGTCTGGTTTTGGTACTAGGTTATGTTATGTATCCATTTCTTTGAAGTCAGGTGAGATTTCCCCCTTTCTCTTTAAAAGGGGGTTTATTGAAAAATAAATAAAAAATTGAGGCTGTCAGGCCATTTAGTCAGTAGTGGATTCTGGTTATGACACAACTAAAGTGTTGAATGTGTCTAACCATGCCCTCAACCAATAGTGGGTTTTAGATTTGGGATGCTCATTCCACACCTGTCCCTTGAGTTAGTCCTTAATTGATTTGGTAGAAAGGGGAGAAGGAGGTGTTCTTTTAGAGAATAATAATAGGTGAAATGTCAAAGGAATATGTTCTTTTTTAATAGACTTAGGTGGCCACACTATCATTACTTTACTAGATGTTATATGGGTTCTGGACCTCTATAGAAACCTGATTTCCTTAGATATTCTATAACAAAATCACTTCACTTTTAGTTCTAAATCAGGATGTATAAAAATCTACAAAGGCTCTAGAATCATCACTAAGGGTTCCCTTATTAATGGGATGTATGTTTTTAACGGAAATACCCATTAACGATAGTTGGGTAGTGTGTATACCACTAATGATGAAAATAATCTGTTATGGCATAGGATTTTGGGGAAAGTAAGCTCCATGGGTCTAGAGGAACTTAAGAAACAAGGGATGTTGTCTGATATTACACCTAGAAACCTTCCCTTTTTTTAAGATTGTGTAATGGGTAAATTCAAGATATTAGGTTACAATATGTCTACTTTTAAATCTATTTTCCCCTTATAATATATACATTCTTATATACGGGGACCAGCTAGAACCACCTCCCATATAAGAGGCTCATATTTTTTTACCTTTATTGATGAGTTCTCAAGAAAGTTTTGGATTTACATTCCTAAGAACAAATCTAATGTTATTGAGACCTTCAAAATATAGAAAATTCTTTTAGAAAATCAGATTGGAAAGAAAATTAAAAGTATGAGAACTGAAATTGTCTTTGAATACCTATCCACTAAATTTATACACTTATGTCAATACGAGGGGATTTCAAGACACCAGACTATTAGGGAAACCCTCCAACATAATGAACCTACCAAAATAATGACTAAAAACATTTTTGAGAGAGTCAGAAGCATGTTTTCATGTATGGGTATCCCTAAATCTTTATGGGAAGAGGCTACCACCATGGAAGATTACCTCATAAATAGGATCCCATCCTCTACTAATCACTTTAAAACCCTGGAATAACATTGGTATAGTAAACCACCCCTCATAATCACTTAATCATATTAGGTTTCACTACTTATGCTCATGTGAATACTGATAAGCTCAAGCCATGAGCTCTTAAATTTATTTTTCTAGGGTATCTTGACGGTGTTATAGACTGTAAGATATGGGTTGATAAAACTAGTTACTAAAATTGTATTATTAATAGATATGTGGTGTTTTATATGTATTTTTATCCTAGATCTAAGTCTTTAATACTTGACAGTGAAGATAGAACCATTGATGTGGCTATTGAAACCAAACCATTAACCCAATTTGAGGCTGCTGTACAACCTCCTCCACCAGATCCTAAGCCTATGACCAAGTTGAATTAATCTGTAGTTCAAACTCAGATTTATATATTGAACCTCATACCAATAATAAAGACTATCAGTTAACCCATGATAGAGTTAATAGGGTCCCTAAACCTCCTACTCATTTTATCCAATATGATATGGAATATTATTCCATTTATGTTTCCCAGGATATTGTTGTTGATGATCCTTAAACCTATAAGCAATACCTTAATGAAAAACATTCAAAATAGTAGATATTTTCCATGGATGAAGAAATGAATTCCTTAAATAAAAATCACACTTGTTCTATCATATATAAACTATTCAATGCTAATGTAATTGGATGTAAGTGGATTTATAAAATAAATAAAGATAACACTACTGGAAATAAAATTAAATTTAAAAATAGATCACTCACCAAGGGATTCCTCTAAAGAGAAGGAATATACTATTCTGAAATTTTTTCTTCAATTTTTAAGAATTATTCCATTATGATTCTCCTTTACTTTTCTACTTATAATGTCTTTCACATTAAAAAAATTGATGTGAAAAATACTTTTCTTCATGGTGACATAAATGAGAAACTTTACATGAATCCTCTTAATGGATACTCTAAATAATTAAAATATAACCATGTTTTCCTTTTAAATAGATTATTATATGGTTTAAAACAATCCTCAAGGTAGTGGTATAGAAAATCATATTCTTTTATGCTTGATAAAAATTTCATTAGGACCGTGTATGATGGTTGTATTTATTTTAAGTCAATTAAAAATAACACGATTTACCTATTTTTCTATGCTGATATGCTTATTATTTTCAAAAAAATGAAGCTTATTACTACTATTAAATCTCAATTAAAGGGCATGTTTGAATTGAAGGACTTAGGGAAAGATAATAAAATTATAAGTGTATAAATTATAATGTATATACAAAATAATCTATTATATCTTTCACAACATGTATATGTTATAAAAATACTTAAAAGGTTTTTTTTTGAATCTATCAAACCTATAAGTATACATTTTGGACAACATTTTAAGATTTCATTATGTTATTCACCCACTCTTGCTACTAATATTGAGTTTAAGTCTAAAATTTACTATGAAAATATAGTTGGTAACATCATGTATTGTATGATATGCAGTAGTACTAATATAGAATTTTCAATATGCACCCTTAGTAGAATTGTGGCCACTCTAGGAAAGCCACATTGGCATGCCCTGAAGCTGTTGTTCCGTTTTTCATCATGTACTTTTAATTTTTTCTTATGTTATGGTAATAATGTTGATACTACTGAATTAATTTCGGGATATGTAGATTATATCTATCAAATAAATATTGAAACTTGAAAATCATTAAATGGGCATGTCTTCACTGCTTGTGGAGGCCCTATTTCTTATAAATGAAATATGCAGTCTGTGGTTGCTCTTTTAACCATAAAATCAAAATACACAACTTTAACTAAGGATGTTAAGGAAAACTTATAGATTAATGGTTTGTCTACCAAACTCAAACTTTATGATTCTTCTATTAATGTGTATAGTGATAGTCAATATGTCCTATATTTATCTAAAAATTGATTAGTCCATGGTAAATACAAACACATAGATATTAAATTACATTTAATTAGAGATTTTACAGGATTTGGAACCATGTGTGTTAATAAGATACACACTGATGATAACCAGATTGATAGTTTTATTAAATCATTGGTATTATGTAAATTAAAATATTTCTTAGATAGAATTAATTTGGTTCCCATTATACAACCTTAGGTGAAAGAACATCTCTAATTTTAATTGAAAATGGTGGAGATTTTTGAAATTAGGTGCTTTCATTTGTTTTCATATTGAAATTACATGTTTATTAAATCTTCCATTTAAATTTATTTATTATGATGCATGCATGAAAAATTATAGATTTATTTAATATGATTACTTTAATACTGATTGGTATGAGCTGCTCATTTTTCACATGGTCCATTTTCTACTAGGTCACTACCTTATGTGTGGGCCTGTTGTTTGGGCCACTGCGCTCAGACCATGGTACTTTGGTTCACCTATTCTTACTTTCTAATCTTGCATATCTTAAATTCCTATCCTTTGATTACTACTTCAACCCATTTTATCCTCTATGACCACCAATTTAGGTTATCCACCGGAGTTGGTTTTATTATGTTTGGTGGCTCATGTGTGGAAACTTCTGGTTGGTTGTGTCATTTCGAGGCACAAGCATGTCAGTGGAATTGATGAAACCTGTACTCCATCCATTCAGCTTACTCACACCAGTTTTAAATTCTAGTTTTGGTTATCCCACTGGCTCTATAACCCTATCTTCAATGATTTTGTTTTCCTCAGTGAGGAATATTCATGACTATCTTCCTCCTGCGTACACCACTGGTGTATAACTTCTGGTGGAGTGTCGATGATGTAATATTCTTTATCGAAGATGTGTGGCTGAGCTCCCAAGTGATGAAAATATTATTTATGACTTCTAGACTAGGTGAATACTTATTCAAGCATAAATATTTTCTATAGTTTTCTGATAACGGCTAGAAGTGAGTTGGACTTCTAGACCCATTTGTTTGGAACTATAAGTTTTATATTTCTACTTCTTGTTTGGTAGCTTTAGATGTTTCAAGATTATGTCGTTATTTCTTTCATCCTATATGTTTTAATCGAGTTATTATTTTAGCATTAACAAAACACGTGAGTGTGTGTGTGGTGTTCTTTTCTTGTGCATATGCCCCAATGGAACTGAATCATGTTAAATCCTTTCATTCTTTTTTGATTTATTTTTTTATTGAATCTTGAATGTTTTGATTTATTTTGATTCCAACACTATAAAAAATTTCACAAATGGTCCTTTATGGGTTCATGTGAACTTCCTATTTCCAGTGCACCTTTCCCCTTACATTTATACAATCAAGAAAAAAATTAAACATAAATACGAGACAATGCATTAATAAAATGTCACTTTTAAACTAAAAACACACTTTGAGTCATACTAGTGAACCATATATCATATTAACATGCAGTTAATTTATATATGTCACAAATTATTTATGGATCGTTGTCCTAATGTATCAAGACAATATGAACCCATTTGATTTGTTTTGAGTATATATCATTTGTTTTGAACTAAAATGCCAATTTTAAATAAAAACATATACTTTGAGTCATACCAGACACTCTATAAATTAAGTTGATGTGAGAATAATTCCTACACATAAAAAATGATTTACAGATCACTTTCCTAAAATATCAAGACAATCTGATAGTGTTGACTCAGTCTTTAGTGATTGAGGAACAATTTTAACTAATATATTATTTTTAAACTGATTTTTTTTGAGTCATACCGATCACAACGTATATAAAATTAACATATTCTTGATTCCTACACATAAAATATGACTTATGGATCATTTTTCTAAATTATCCAGACCAGACAAGTGCATTTTTTTTGGGTTTTAGTGAGTGACACACATTTTTAACTTAAATTTCACTTTTAAACTGAAAACACACACTTCAAATTATATCAGTCACAATGTGTATATGATTGAGGTGATACTGATTCCTACATGTAAAAGATTATTTATGGATAATTTTTTTGAAGTATTGAAACAATTTGAACGTGTTTTCTCAATTATGAGCATGTCATGCATCTTTTGAACGAAACTGTCAATTTTAAATAAAAACACACACTTGGAGTAATGCCTGCCATACTATGTGTCATATTGACAAGTGGTTGATTCGTATATGTCAAAAATGACTTATGAATTGTTTTACTAAAGTATCAAGGAAATATGAGTGTGTTTTCTTGGTTTTCAATGATTGACACACATTTTTAACTAAAATGTCTTTTTAAACTAAAAACACATAATTTGAGTTATACTAGTCCCATAATGTATCAAATTGAAGAAAGAATAATCCCTAATCATAAAAAATTTATTCATGGATCATTTTTATTAAATATAAAGACAATATGTGTGTTCTTTATATGTTTTCAGTGATTGAAACATTTTTAACTAAAATGCCATTTTGAACTGAAAACATGCACTTTGAGCCACACTTATAACATCGTGTATCAGATTTATGTGTTACTAATTGATAAATTTTAAAAATGAATTTTGGATCATTTTAATAAAGTATAAAAATAATATGAATATAGTTTCTTGGTTTTTAGTGAGTGCCACATGTTTTTTAATTAAAATGAAACTTTTAAACTGAAAACACACACTTTAAGTCATATCAGTCACACCGTACGTTAGATTGAGGTGAGGCTAATTCATACATGTAAAAATGACTTATTGATAATATTTATAAAGTATTAAAATAGTCCTAATTTATTTTCTCAGTTTTGATTATGTTACACATCATTTGAACTAAATTGTAAATTTTAAATAAAAACATGCACTTTGTGTTATATCAGTCACACCATGCATCAGATTGAGGTGTGTTTGATTTGTACATGTCAAAAATGACTTATGGATTGTTTTAATAATTCATAAAGACAATAAAATTGTGTTTTCTTGGGTTTTAGTGAGTGACATGTGTTTTTAATTTAAATTTCACTTTTAACCTCAAAACATAAACTTTGAGTCATACCAGTTACATTGTGCATCAGATTGACGTGCAACTGATTTATACATATAAAAATCACTTTTGGTTAATTTGTTTAAAATATGAATACAATAAAAACATTTTTTTCTTAGTTTTCATCATGTGACACATTTTCAACTAAAATGTCATTTGAAGTTGCAAACACAAACTTTGAGTCATAAAAGTCACACGATGTATCATATTTATGTGTGATAGATTTTTAAATATCAAAAATTAATTATGGATTATTTTTATAAATTATAAAAACAATATGAATTCATATTCTTGGTTTTTAGTGAGTGATACATGTTTTTAACTAAAATTCCACTTTTAAACTAAAAAAATTCACTTTGAGTTATACTAGTAACACCATGTATCAGATTGAAAAAAAAACCAATTCCTATCCATCAAAACTAAATTTTGGATAGTTTTCCTAAAGTATCAATACAATTAGAGTAAGTTCCTATGATATTCAGTGACTTGCACATGTTTTGATTTAAAATGTCACTTTTAAACTAAAAACTTGCACTTTGATCCATATCAGCCGCACCATGTGTCAGATTGAATTGCTCTTGATTATTAAACATCACAAGTAACTTATGGATAATTTTAGAAAAGTGAAAATATAATATGAGTGTGTTTTATTAGTTTTGAGTATGTAAAGTTCATTTTGTACTAAAATGTTGATTTTAAATAAAAACACACACTTTTAGGCATACCAGCCACAATATGTATTAGATTGATTTGAGGATAATTCTTATACATAAAAAATGAGCATGTTGTAATTTTTTTAATCATTTAAGCATGTTTTGAACTAAGATGTTACTTTTAAACTAAAAACACACACTTTGAGTCATACCAGACATACAATATATCAAATTGACAGGAGGATGATTCCTACATATCAAAAATTACTTATGGATCATTTTAATAACTATAAATACAATGTGACAATGTTTTATTAGTTTTGAGTATGTGACATGTATGTGACGTGTGTTTTGTACTGAAATGTTGATTTTAAATAAAAACACGCACTTTTAGTCATATTAGCCACACCGTATGTCAGATTAATGTGCAGTTGATTCTTATACATAAAAATGAATTAAAGATCATTTTAATAAATTATTAAGACAATTCAAGTGTGTCTTATTAGTTTTCAGCAAGTGATGTTCATTTTTAATTAAAATGATACTCTAAAACTGAAAACATGTACTTTGAGTCATATTGGGAACACTTTGTATCATATTAATGTATAGTTAATTATGAAACATCAAAAAATATTTATGGATCATTTTTCTAAAGTACTAAGACAATATGAGAACATTTTATTGGTTTCAAGTATGTGACATGTATTTTGAGTTAAAGTACCTCTTTTAAATTAAAACACACACTTTCAATCAAACTGGGCACACCATGTATCAGATTGATGTTCAATTAATTAATACACACCAAAAACGACTTATGAATACTTTTATTAAATTATAAATACAATTTTATGGTTTTTATTGTTTTTTAGTGAGTGAAACACATTTTGAACTACAATTCCACTTTTAAACATAAAACATGCACTTTGAGTCATACTGGGCATACCATGTGTCGGATTAACAGAAATTGATTCTTATACATTAAAAATGATGTATGGATCATTTTATTAAATTTTTTTCACCTACAAATTATTAAAAAGGATTATATTTAAAATATAATTCAATGCATCACTACTAAACATAAAAAAAACAAATAAAGAGAAACCAGGTCTATAGAGATAAGATTAAACATAGACATTAATGCATTAACCTTGTCAAATTCTCCATCGAGGTTTTATTTTTTATAAGAATTTTTTGCCTATAAAGATAAAAAAATGCCTCTATAAATAGTTCATGGTCCTTATTAAAAGTTAAAATCTCATTTTAGCATTCAAGATAGACCATGAAATTAGTATAGAGGCAATTTGTGCTCTTTCTAAGAAAAAATGATTACAAAATAATAAATTCTAAATCACCACCTCATGATATCATTGAAAATTAACCAGATAAGAAATATATAAAAATGATAAGATAATTAAGTAAATATACAATAGTTAAAGTGATAAAAATATTTACTAAATAAATAGTGTATAATTTAACTCTTCATGATCTTTATGAAATAAAAAAAATACAAAGATGATAGGAAGTCACCTCTTGATGATGTCTACATTCGTTCTAACACCACATATTCTAATCAATCATTTCTAAAAAAATAAATTTTCTCTTTTGAATACATGGACTGTTTACAGTTCTGATAGTACTATAAAGATTCAAATAAATGAAAAATTAATTAATATGTTATATGAAATGATAAGTATCATAAAAAATACATCCGTATGTATTCTAGTCTACTGATGGAATATGATATCTTTCATAAATTTTAAAATGTAATAACTACAATCTTTTCCATTAGTTTGTTTCAGACACTGCAAAAATATTGATAAAAATCACTATTTTTTTATATATGTTCTGATAGTGAAATATTTTTATATATATAGTAATATTTATCCATCTATAGAAATATATATAATTCTTATGCTCATGGAAATTCCTCATACCATGATTTTAATGATTTTAAACACTACCCAATCATAATTTTTTTTCATTAAAATACATTATAAATGTATAACATGATGTTTATTTATAAAATGTGTAATTTATTGTATTAAAAATTGATAAACATCATCATGTATGGTTCATTTTTTGGAAATACATTCATTGAATCCAAAACATAAATCTTTGGAGTATCCAAATTGATTAAAATGAGGAAAACATTCTCCCTAAAAAAAGAATAAGTAATCAAAGAAATGAAAATATATTTGATATGATTAGATTATTGAGTTTCACAATTGCATCGTGGGTAATGAGAGGAGTTTTTTATCTATAACTTTCTTTTCAAACATTGTGGACAATTGGTCCACTATTTTTTAATATCCATCCTCTTCCAATGTTGTTTTTTGTGTAGAATTTATATGAGGAAAAATGAGTCCGAATTTTTGTTCATAGGGTTTCCCTTCATATAGTAATAATATATACACCTATAGAATATAAGAATAAAATTTAACTATAAAAAACATAGTAGACCAACTATAGAAAAAATATATTATGAAAATGAAGCTCATATATAATTTTACAACTAAGATTCTTATCTATCCAAACATAAGGATTTCATCTACATTATCAAGAAAAATATAATCTGTAATAAAATCTTCATATTTTTTATTTAAAATTAATAAAGACTATATTACTATATTCAAACACTATATCCACTTGAACTTGTAATATTAATAAATGTGTTAGTTAAACTAGAGGGGTAATGGTACTCTCTGAAGGTATTTTAGATTGATTATTTGTCATGACCCGTCCCCTGGGGCCCATGCTGTGACTACCTCAAGGACGCCTTCCATAGGCCAGGGGCTGACGACTAGCACTAAAATGTGCATTCCCTAAAATGGGAAGGTATTGCCTTTAAACCTGTACAAACACATGGTCCAAGAATACAACAAGAAGCAACTGTGAAGTAAAATGCTATAGTAAAAGAGTGCTGAAAGCAAATGGGCCGGAATTCAAGCCCAACTGGAAAAGTATAAGTACAACTGAAAATTAAAAAATAGCTGAAAAGGTGAAAATCATCTCCTAGATCGTCCACCATGGATCCTACTTGAAGGGTAGGTACAAATCACGATCAGTAGTCCCTGCGTCATGTTACATCAAACGGTCCACCCCGGATCCTACCTGAACGTTAGGTACAACTCATAATCAATATTCCCTATGTCATGTCACACCAAATGGTCTACCTCCGAGCACCATCTAGTCCTGGCTCCCCCAACCTCGATCAATGCCATACGTCGTCTGCACATGACACAACAAGGTGCGGGCGAAACCCGTTCAAGGGTGAGTATAACGATACTCAGTAAGGACCTTGAGACCCCGTAAGTCTCCTAAAGTTCCACAAAAGAAAATCCATAAAGCAAGACATAAAATCTACTTAGGTATACTCCCATACATATACCTAAGTTATTAAGATATAATCATCTCATACACGAGAGAGGTATACCAAAAAGGTAACACCACAAAGGTAGAAGTGCCACACAAGTAACACCATGAAGATATTACCACAAAGGTAAAAGACTTAGTTCAAATAGAGCCTCAGCTCAAACAAGGTATAAAACTCAGAGAAACAGGATTATGATGATGACCCACACAGGATCGCTATGAATGATGATAGCCAGCCATAGATTCTCTAGGCCTAGGAACAGGTAAAATTCCCAGTCACAACATCGAACACCTCAGCTGGTGGAGAACTCCTCCTCTATCGAGTATAGTGGGTCTGCTGTGTCACACAGAGGCACTTCCCACAAACTTTAAACTACTGAGGTACTCCTCTCCATCACGTACCATGGGTCTACCGGGTTACATAGAGCCGCTCCCCCACCGTGGCCTACCGAGGTACTCCTCCCCACCGTGTACCATAACCGCTCCCCACCATGGCCTGCTAAGATACTCCTACCCATCACGTACCGTGGCTGTCAAGTCACTCCGAGTCGAAAAGTCAACAATCGTCAGTTCTCAGCCAGTCATAGGGTTTCTTACATAGCGCGCTTGGGAGAACCACTCCCTAAGAAACCAGTCGTATTTCAACCAGCAAAAAGTCTTAAAAAGAAGTGACCCAATGATCTATCATGTCACAAGGGTTCCAACACAACAGACGACGCGTCAACCGGATGCCCGTTCTGTGCGTTATTGGAATTTTAGTGCTGAGGGCCCGGTTGGATTCGAGTGCGATCCAACCCAGCCATACTCTATGTTTCTCCAAAACTCTCATGGAGTAAGCCAAAAGGATCGTCTTTCTCCAAGGATCCCAACATCATAGACGATTCATCAAACAGATGCCCAGTTCTTGAGATAAGGCCCTTTAAGTGTTTCTGGGCCCAGTTGGGCCTGAGTCCAACCCGAACCAGTCGGACCAACCCAGCCCTACCTAGTCGGACCAACCTGGACCGACTTGGTTTGGGCTGGGCCATGACAGACTCGGCCAGCTGGGCCAAGGTCTGGCCTGACCTGCAAAAAGGGGCGGCCGACCCGTGTATAGAGGGGCCTGCAAAGGGGTGGCATGACCCGCAGTGGGGAACGAACCGGTAGGTGGGGCGCGAACCGGACATTGGGGCATGACCTGACTGGTGGGGCACATCCTGGCCTGTAGGGAAGAGGCCCACTGGAGGGCATTCTGGCCACAAAGGGCGCGACCCGCGGTGCTTCCGCCAGGCGGCTCGGGGGAGCCGCTCCCCCAAGATCCTGAACGGCCAAAGGCCGTTCGGCCTTTAAAGCAGTGGTGCCACATGGGAGCAACCTAGTCACCATGAAACCCACCAGAGGTGTGGGTTCCGCTTCCTCCGCCGCGGTCTCCTGCTCACCGGTAGCACGCAACGGCGCGCCACCTTTACCTTCTACGACCGGTCGACGAGCCGTCAGTTTTCTCTGTCTGCCGCGGCTGACGAGCCGTGACCCCTTTGCACACCGGTGGCCTACGAAGGTGCACTGCACCTCCTCCATGGCCAACCGGTGCCATCCGCTCTGATGTCCACCATGGCTTTGTGCCGTGACCTCCTCCAGTAGCGTGCATTGGTGTGTTGCCTCCTTCGTAGCCGGTTGGTGTCGCCGCGCCGACGGTCTTCCATGAAAGGCGCAAGGGTAACAATGTTGTGGAGGGTTTGGGATGGTTTCGTTAGGCCCACACCCTTTGTGTTAGCTCATGATAAAAGTGAGGATAAAATGGGTTTAACAATTTCTTGTATTAAATAGTGAACAAATCCCCCCAAGGATTCCCTGTAACAACCTCCCACAAAACGAATGATTCGCAGATCAATCCATTAGTCGGTTGACCTTAATTCTTCATATAATTTTCAAGAACAGGGAAGAGGAAATCTTTTAAGGAAATTTAAATGAATAAACCCCATACCTCATAACCTGTTGGATAGAGTCTACAGCTTGAAGACGGATCATGTTCTTCGTTTCCGCAACCGGTTCCCAACGACGACACTCACATTTCATCCTTCAGTTCATGGTTCGGTGTCGCCCATCACCTATTGCTAGGATCGGCTCCATCCTCTAAGGGTTTGGCATCGTGGCACTCCTTCAACACTTCGTTTATTGGAGAATCTATGCCGATACCCCTCCCCAAGCTCCATATATATAGGAGAGGGGGAGGGTAAGTAACGACGTTGGAGTTTAATGGGGCTCATCAATTAGGAAGCTTCCTAATTCCCCAATGAAGTCTTTATTAGGGTTGGTAGGTCAATACATTTATTAGCTTGACACATCGCTGGCCCCACCCATTTTCTTGTCTTTTGGAGGATATGAAATAAAATAATAAAATTATTTTATTTCATTTCTTTTAAAAAGTTTCAAATCTTAACTCTTTCTCCAGACCTACTACGGTCAAAGTAAAGCCTCCCTTAAGCGAATCCTAGCACTGTAGATTCAACGATGCCCTCAGATTTTTAATCCGAGCAATGGTTCAAAAGTTATAAAATTCCACTCATGTGTTTACTGAATGTACCCGAAAAAAAGTTCAATAAATTATTAACGTTCACCCTTGACCCGCACTGGTTGAGATTAGGATCCACCTAAGGGGAAAATGCCCCAAAGAACCCAACAATACTATCATATTTTCAATCCTAGTTACCATTTAGAAGTAATGGATTTTACAATAGAATAATTTCCATTTAATTATTTTATTTATAGCCAAAAACTAACTTTCACTGGTGGCCCATGATGGCCAATGTTAGTATCAGCTTAATAAAAGCATACCCTCACGAGTTTTGCGGTTGTCTCAGATTTTCAATCTGAGTTACTATTTTTGAGTTATAAGAATTTGAAAAATAAAATAACTTTATTTAATTATTTTATTTATGGTTATTCCATTTTCAGGTTTTCTCATAGGAGGCCCATGCCGACTAAAATTAAGTCACGGTTAGGGTAAAACTGCCATCCTGAACGTAATGGTGCCCTCATATTTCTGATCCGGGCAACATTTTAAGAGTTATTACATTTTTTTAGGAAAAATTCTTACACTCACAAATTAAAGCTTAACAGAACTTTGACGGATCATTATAGGCACTTAGGGCCTCAGAATCATGTACCGTCAGATTTATCGGTCTCAAAATAATTCCATATAATTAAAAAAAATTATACAGAAATTCCATGACATTAAATTATTGATCCTTTTTATTATTTAGATTGTAATTTTCATTTCCTATTCCTCTTATCCATCAATAATAACATTCCTAAGTTAATTCATTTTTTCATTAATTGTTAAAGTTTTTTCATAAAAAATAAATTGGAAAAGTCATAACTCATTATTTGATGAGAATATGAAGGTTTTGGGTGCAACAGAACCACCTTGGTTGGAGAATAACCAAGGAGTTTATTTCAGATTCAATGGATCATTCAAATTTTTTTTAAAGATATAAATTTCATAACCAATGAAAATTTTCCACTGAATATTGACATAAGGGAACCCAAAATTGAGAGATGGTCATTTCACATTAAATTTATAATTAATTTATATTAGGTATGAAGAAAGGTTACCATGTATTTGGAAATTTCATCGATGAAGATATTGTTGATCATCTAAAAAACCATTTCAGATTACTGTCATTGATCTAGTAGGATCCAGGTGACAAATACCTCTAGTGATGATCCACACATGCTCCTTTGATCTCTGAGAATCACTGAAAGAATGTCGGGTTCTTGAACAATAGATTTATCATCTTTTTTGATCATATTGACTGCTTCTATTTCCTTTAAGACTGAAAGAATCTATCTGATGATTCTTTTTCTTGAGTGGAAGAGAGGAGGATGAATGAAGAGATAATTATATTGTTAGCAACAATTCTAAAATCTCAATTAACTCTACATAATAGACATAAACATATATATTTTGAGCTAGGGTTTAAGTTAAAATATAATTTAATTTCTTAATGACCCTTAAATAATATAATAATCCTTATAAAACCCCATGCCATATAATAATAATAATAATAATATTATTATTATTTTATGTTGTATATTAACCCACACAATGAAAAATATTATTTATGGGCATGGAAATTATTATTCATCATCAAATATGATATTGTTCCATTCCACATCCTAAAAATTATTTCAATACCTAAAAAAATATTTTATTAATCAACGAATATTTTATTCATAGTTTGGAGAATAAAATTTTATTAAATATTAAACAAATAAAATAAATATTTTATTCACAATCCAATGGATAAATATTTATTAAATATGCACATATTTAAAGTTACTTATTAATTAATAAATAATTACTACCTTGAAAATAATTTTGGATCAATAAAACATGAATAAAATTATTCATCAGTATTGATAATAATATTTATTCCAATAAATTAATTCAAATAGAATTTAATTGAGATCAATAGAAATACTTAGTGTGTAAACCTTTAAGATTCTTTCTTTTCGGTATTAGTCGGGTTTTCCTGAAGTCCAAAATTATTGTTTAGCAATGGGTTTATGAACCCAAGAGAAAGAACTTTATATCACAATTTCAATAACCATATATGAATTCTTATTATGTAATATAATCCATTTATCTCAATATATCATCAAGTAGTCTACACATCCATTTCATCAACCTATATTCTTGATATGACTTTCTTTGAATATCTAAAATAAACATGTCATTACACCATGACCATGGAATTTAAGGCAATAGTTATATTCCAATCAAATGGATGATATATCAATTTCTATAAATATGGAAGGGATAAATCCTTCCTAAACTTATATGTTAATAACATTTCATTCATGACACACCCAATGCACCCTACTTCTCGTGAACATATAGTGTCATAGTTTTGGTCAGTAAATCTAATTGAAACAATCATGATATGCATTAATGATAATATTAAATTATAAAGACCATTATATATTCTCATAGATATGAATATCCAATGACACCAAAACATGTCGAATTCCTACTGGAAGGTTTGTTCTCATAATATCCCATATTGGAGATGACGAATTGAGAACTTCATGAGAAGAAGTCTCATTTTCTTACGAGTACTCTTACATTATAGCCAACATACTATGTGCCCCATCATAGAATGTTATCTAACCATATAACTATATTTAATAATATCATCATATCATTTCAAGGTAATCATCATAGTGAGGAACTACTATGATGTTATTAAAGTGATAGATTCCCTATGAGATTATTATATCAAAGTCATGCAGAATAATAAAGGAAATATAATAAAAGGTTTTATTAATATTAAAATATTCGAATATATATTCAATCCAAACTACAATTAGTTTGTTCTAGAACACCAAATCCAACAAACACTCACTTGGACTAAAGCCAATTTCCTATGACTTTCAGTCTTTTAGACCTCACATGATGATCATGTCTCCTCTGAATTAATGATTTATTCAAGGGGTATTCTACATTGTCTTCTGTGGATATTCTACTCACTTAAACTTCAAATCTATAAGAAAATTCTCATAAGATATGATACTTAAAAATTATATGCTTCATCCAATGATGTGACCTTGGATCCTTTGTAAGATCCTCCACTACATTATTATCAAAATAGAGTGTGATAGGGACTTTAGTGTTATGTATCATGTCAAGATCATTGATGAAGTTATGTATCCAAAATGATTATTTAACTACCTCATAGGCTGTAATATACTCATAATTTTATGTAGAATCTAATATCACAACTTTCTTTGATATATTCTAGCTCATAGAACCTCCATTTAGAGTGAATATGTATCTCGTATATGACTTTATATCATATTTATCTATTTGGAAACTTACATAAACATATTCTCAGGTAACTAGTTCCACATATCCTCTATAGACTAGTAATATATCCTTAGTACACCTAAAATACTTAAGGAATCTTTAATTCTATCCAATGGTGGTCACTTGGGTCAGCTTGATATCTTCCAACCACACTAAAGGTATATGTGAAATCATGCCTAGTATATAGCATACATATATGACTGAACCAATCATAGATGCATATGGAATCATTTTAATCCTTTTTCTTTCCTCATGTGTATAAGGATTAATTTTTATAGAAATATGGATGCCATGTGAAATTAGAAACAATACCCTCTTAAATTGTTACATACTAATTATCTTCAGTAACTTGTCAATGTATATACCATGACTTAAACTAAGTGGCCTCTTAGATTGATCACAATTGATCTTGATCCAAAAAATATATACTGCTTCTCCTAATTTTTTCACAGAGAAGTTATTATTCAACCAATATTTAATGGACCATAAGATTGGTATTTCATTTCCAATAAAAAATATGTCATCAATATATACTATAAAGAAAACACCCACACTCCCACTAAATTTCTTATAGACAAAAGACTCATATTAATTATTTATGAAACCAAATTATTTTATATATTCAGCAAATTGAATGTTCCATGACATAGATTCTTTATTTAATCAATAAATGGGTTATTGAAATTTTCATACCTTGTTAGAATCCTTTGGAGTCACAAACCCTTTAGTCTGCGTCAGATAGAAATCTTCCTAATGGTTCCCATTAAGGAATCCTATTTTGATATCTATTTTCGAAATCTCATTTTCCTAGAAATCCATAATAGTAAGTAGAATTATAATGTATCTTATCATTGAAACTGGTGAAATGGATTTGTTGTAGTCTTTTCATTGACACTATTTGAACCCTTTTGCAACCAATCATGCCTTATAAGTATTGAATTGTTCATCCATGTTCAATTTCTTCTTTAATACCCATTTATAACCAATGGGTTTTATATCCATTGGAGGATCTACCAAAATCTAGACTTTTTTGGTACATGGAATCCATTTCATAATGTATAGCTTATTTCCACTTGGAAACATCTGTGCCACATACTGCTTCCTTATAGGTCACATGATCATTATTATGAACTAATAATTAGTCACCATCCTTAGTAACTATAAAACCATATAATTTTGGTTCTCAAACCTATCTTGTACTCTTACACAATAATTGTGTCTCTAAAACATTTTATCTTATGAGGCTCTGTGAAATATGTTCCTATACCAACTCTTGTGTACCTTGAGACTAGAATTCATTGAAATATATCTCACTCCCACTGTCTCATTTAGAGATTTGATCCCCCTCAAGTAATATAGCATATATTTCCACTATTAATTCGTTTAAATGGTTGTATAGGTAATTTACCCTTATTTCCTTGGGATATCTTATAAATTTGATTTTATTTTCCTTGGGGTGAATGTTTATTACCTAAATAGGCCTTAACAAATTCTTCACAAACTCACACACAGAAAATTGAAAACATGGTTTTTTATCCGTGCCAAAATTCATATGGAATACCATCTGTCACTTTAGTTGGTACTTGGTTTAGAATATGTGTTGGTATTTATAACACATATCCCCAAAAGGATAATGGAATACTTTCACGACTCATCATTGATCTCACCATGTCTAACAAGGTGGGGTTCCTTTATTCACTTACACCATTCCATCGTGGTGTATATAGAGGAGTGAGTTGATATAGAATCCCCAAAACCCTTAAATAATCAATTAAGTCTTGATTAATGTATTCTACACCACATTTTGAGTAGAGTTTCATAATCTTCTTACCAAATGGTTATCAACTTCATTCTTGTATTTCATGAATCTATCAATGCAATCTGATTTATACCTTATCAATTTGACATATACATATCTACTAAAATAATTAATTAAATACAAGAAGTATGAAAACCCCCTTACTTTAACAAGAAATGGTCTACACACATCAATATGAACTAATTAACGAATAGTTTTTTGACCTTTCACCTTTTACACTAAATGGGGCTTTGGTCATTTTTCCTTATAAGCATGCGTGACATACACCAAGTGATCTTAGTTAAAAAGAATATAAATATTAATATTTTTGTAATTTACTCAATTTTTTTCATTTACATGACCTAGAAAGTGATTCCAAAGTTGGGTGTGGTATGAGTTATGCGATTTGGTTTAGTTGTTGATTACCATTACTTGGTTTGCGTAATCTAACACATAAAGACCATAATTTAAATGTGCCTTACCATAAAAAATGATATCGTTATAAAATTAGAAACATTTATTACCAAAATTGAAAATAAATCCATCCGTATCAAGTTTGGATAAAAAAATATTTTTTAAAATATGGAACATAATAATAATCTTTTAAATCTAAGATCATTCCCGTTAACAATGTAAGGTGATAATCATCTATAGCTACAACAGAAATTTTGGATCTATTAGATTCTCATATATCTACCTCCCCTCAATCAGTTTTCAGAATCTATTTGGTTCCTATATTTGAATACATATGTGAGAACCACAAGTTTTATATAATAATCTATTTGTTGAAATAGATAAATTTTACTTGGTAAAAAACACACCTAAAGCTTCCCATTTTTTCTTTTTCTGGGTGTATTTTTCTTCCAATGGACATTGTTTCACATGTGAAGGAAACAAAATCCTATTTCCTTGCTTACCCCTTGATATTTCTCTTCTTTGAAGTGTGTTGCAAATAATCTTTGGGATTAGAGCTCCTTTCATGGCCTTCCCTTTTATTCACCATAAGGATGGAAGGTGTTTCACACTTCAGATCCCTATCAACTTGGAAAAGTAATGTAAGAATATTTGGAAGATACTTATCAATGTTTTTAAATTAAAATTAACAAAAAATAGATGAATATATAAGGAAGTTATTTAAGAATGAGATTAGTGCATGTTTCATCAGGTAGTTTAAACCCTATAACCTATAGACGCTCAATGTAGACAATGAGTTTGAATATAAGAGGACCAAAATGTTCATATACTCCAAGATTACTCTGAATGAGTACCTTGGATATCTCACACTATTTTTTTCTATCACTCTCCAAATATAGTTCATAGGGATATTGGATCCTTCCATAAGCATCTATGTCTTTATGATACTTTACAAGTTCTCTAGATGTGGATGATAGCACTAAAAAATGAACAAAAAATGTATCATTCATTCATTTATCATAGATAGTTCACTCTTCATCACTTTTATCCTTTATAGGAGGATCAATTAATGATGATTCTAGCACATAAGATTTCCATTCATGGAACAACAAAACCAGAAGGTGTCTAAAGCATTCCTAGAAATTAATGTGAGTGAGAATATGGTCATTTTAAAATATTGATCATAGGGATAAAGTGGATGAAAAACATTCAATTATTATACCATTATATAGGTGTATGTTATTAGTAATTTTCTTGATTACAAATTATGTTGTAAATAATAATAATTAATTTCAAGTCTCCTAATACTTTACCAAATCTCAATATCCCCCACCATTGATCTCAAAATGTCTAGTTTCTAGAAAATTATAGTGGAAGGGGTCTATATACTTCTTCGTATAACCTTAACAAGGGTTGGTCAACCTACTTGAAGGTATTTAGGTTGGTAGGTCTTTTCAAACTATAGGCTTGAAACTCCTTGATCCGTTGAGTGGATTCCCCAATCCTAAAATCCTAACTGATATTTCCTCAAAAACATTCCTCTAAGTTATACCAATTCTAGAAAGGGCTACTCCTCTTGATGTAAAATGTTAATTCATCCTAACACTTTCATAAGAACTCCCATTATAAAAGTAAGTTTCCCAAAAAGATTTGTTCAAACACTTAGTTCTATTTGTTTCATTCCTAATCAAGTAATGGAAGGAAAAATCCGATTTGATATATATTTGGGGGATTTTATTTTATTATGTTTAAAATTTTCCTATTTTATTTTTTACATTCCTTGTTAATAGAAATTGGATTTTAATTAAGCTATTAACCATTTTTTGATAAAACATTTACACATATTCCATTTATTTATACTCCATATTTATACATTAGTTCATTTATTTATGTGATCATGGTCTTACATCCATAAAATAAATAATTCATAAGAAATAAATAAATAAATAACCAGATCATGAGCCTATCTAATGGTTAATTTATTGAACAAACAATGAATCAAATTATAACCTAAGAGAAAAACTCATTGTCTAGGTCTTGGAATGAGTTATAGCATTCCACATGTCCACTTGTGTATCACCTAGTTGGTATCATCTTGGTTATTTCTTGATCTGCCTCCACATGCCTTGGGATACTCCTTTTATTACATATATATATATATATAACTCACATGTATCTGAGAGGAACCAAATGACTAGTTAAGATAAATTACACAAATAAGACTGGACATGAATTTCCTACATAATAAAGGAGGGAGGGATGATTTACAAGTCATTATATTTAATTTAATAATTAATAATTGAAAAACCATGAAATGAATTAAATTAAATTAAAAAAATGCATATAAAGGTCTTGGTCAAGATCATGAACTATCATACATGTAATGAATATGAAAAAGTATATTGTATAACATTAATTTTTATATATTCTATATTATTAAGATAAATGAACCTGAATTGATTCATTCAATAATTACTTAATTACCTTTTATCTTAATGACTTTCTAGGATATACCCATTATTAATGAATTCATGAAAAATAAATGGCATGACCATTAATTAAAAATAATTACAATAAAAAATTGAGCATTTTGAATTCTATAAAACCTTGATTAAATTGTCAAACACATCAGGTTATAATCAATATAATAAGGTTTTAATGCTATAATTAATTATATAATTTAATTTAATTCTACCTTTTTTATTGGGAGAATTCATGACGTGTACTTATGAGATACACTCCATGTTCTTCAAATGCTGTGTACTCGATATAAATTCTCGGGACATCAATGCTTAACTTCGATAGACTATAAAATGTGTACTTTATTGATACATGTCAAGTATCACACTTTCCATGTTTCCATGTAACCCACCAATTGACCCGACATGTTCATTGGATGTAGGAATACACATTATCTACTAACCAGATACATGTTGTGTATTTTTCATGTCATATGTCCGCATGAATATCCAAATTACTCGGTGTCTATTTTGAACATGGTAAATAATTAAATATATGTCATTTATACTAGCAACACATCATGTATTTAATTAATGTTCTATGCTTTTAGTCTCACATGAGGTTTAACCATGTATTTTACCACACAGATTGTGTGTTTTTTGCTACCAAAATGTGTAAAATACACAATGTGTATGTCAATTACACATCATGTAATCCAAAAATCCATGTGAAATGTTGTCCCAATATACATGAGGTGTGAAATAAATGTACCATGTGTAGTTACTACTTGGTATTCTATGAATGCTTTGGCACACCAGATGCAGTACACTTTGGTACATGACATGTACTCTAGCTACACGCTTCACAACCTAGTCTTACTGGCTAGAATCCTTCACCCTTCTTGATGAAATATCTGGTCGTTCTTCATCTATTATTAGTCCTTTAAGAAAATAAACCCCTGAATGATGATGATTAACATGTTAAAGGATTTTTAATTGAAAATTTGATTAAAGAATGAAAATTATGGAAATGAAATATCTAGCCAATATTGCACATAATTGATAAAAAATCTAATAAATAATTATAAATTTAAAACATGACTACTCTGATACCAATTGAAGGTTTAGGGTACAACAAAAGTGACTTGGAGGGTGAATAACTAAGAATGTTTTGTTGTATTTTATGGATCATTATCAAATTGATTGAAGATGTAAATTTTATGACCAATTTTTTCCCCATTGAATATTGATATAAGGGAACCTAGAACCTGAAGAGGATATTTTCATGTTAAATTTATAATTAATTTGTATTAAATATAAATAAAGGTTACCTCATCTAAGGAAATTTCTCCCATGAAGAATTTTGTGATCATCTAAAAAACATTTTCGAATTACCATCATTGCGCTGGTAGGATCCAAGTGTAGAATCTTTCTAGTTGTGATCCACACATACTCCTTTGATCTCCTATAAAAATAAAAAATATTTGGTTCTAGCATGGTAGTTTCAATGACTTATGTTGATCATGTAAATTGATTCTAGTTCCTTCAGTATTGATGAAATCTCTCTATCACTTCTCATTCTTGGGATAAAGAGAGGAAGATGAATAGAGAGAGAATTATGTTATGTACAAATATTCTCAAATATTGATTAACCCTACATAATAGACATATCCATCTATTTATAAAGCTAGAGTTTGGGTTAAAATATTATTTAATTTTGCAATGGCCCTAAAATTATATAATAGTATTTATCAAACCCCATGCCATATAATAATAATATTATTTTTATTTTATGGTGTGTACTAACTCATACAATGATAAATATTATTTTGAGAGCCTGAAAATTAATATTCATCACCAGAAATGATATTAGTTCACTTCAACATAGTATTTATTTAATATCTAAATAAATATTTTATTCATAAATAAATATTTTATTCATATTCTTGAGAATAAATATTTATTAATATTCTATAAATAAAATAAATATTTTATTCAAAATCTAGTGAATAAATATTTATTAAATACTCAAATAATGAAAATTATTTATTAAGGAATGAATAATTATTACCTTGTTAATAATTTGAAATCAATAAAACTTTAATAAAATTATTCCTCAATCTAAACAATAATATTTATTCCAATAATTAAATTCAAATAGAATTTAATTGAGATCAACAAAAAAATTGGTGTATGACCCTCTAGGATTATTTCTTGTTGGAATTAGGTGGGACTTTCTAAAGTCTATGATTACTATCTATCAATGGGTCAAATCACCCAAGATAAATAACTTTATGTTCTAATTCCAATAACCACAAATGATCAATCATTGTGTAATATAATCCCTTTTTCTTAATATCCCATCAATTAGGTTTCACATCTATGTCATCAACCTATATTCTTGATACGTCTTTCTTTGACTATCCTAAATAAACATGTCATTACACCATGGACATGGAATTTAAGGTGATAGTTCTATTCTAATTAGGGTTGAGATATCAACTTCTATAAATATGGATGAGACAAATTCTTCCTTGACTTATCCATTAATAACATGTCATTTGTGATACACCAAATGTGTCCTACTTCCAATGAACATGTGACATCATGATTTTTATTATTAAATATAAGTGTGTGAGTCATGGCATTCATTAATGATAATATTAATATCTATGGACCATTACACATGTCCGCATATAGAAATACCTGATGAGAAATGCTGGGTTTCTTCTATAATAAGAGTTTTCAAACCCTTATAAAAATTTCATTTGACTTCATAAAAATTATATGATCGTTTCTATTTAATAATAATTGTTTAAAAATAATATTTTATTAAAATAATATTTTTTAAAAAATATATTAATTCATCAAAATAAGCATCTTAATTGAAATTGAATTAAAAATATAGTTTCTGTTTTATTGTACCAAAATAAAAATCATTTATAAAGAAATGATAAGAAGAAAATATGAACATTATTATATTGAAAATATAATATAAATATTTATGTTATTATGGTCTTGATACATATCCCTTTAATACAAAAAAAAATCCCCTAAGGGTAAGATGCATGATGGTGAGACTTTCATTGGGTAGTTTGGCATACATGGTTTGGGTCATGATCTTGACGAGCATGAACTTCTCCCGTAAACGGTTTTTCTCGTACTTAAGTTGTTTGATATCAGCTTATGATTCATCAAGGGAAAATCCCAATGATTCTATCTCCCTTGGAAGCTCTTATAAATAAGATTCATATGATATGATCCTACTGGTTGAGGCCATCCCTCCCTTTTTCTGTGTCTATTGTATTTATTAAAACCCTATGTATATACTAATCATGTTATCACTTTTCAATGTCTATATTATCAATGGAAATGATGCTTAACAGTCTTATAAAATCTGATTGTATATAATAAAACCAAATAAGGGCATGCTTTTTCTATAACCGTAATAAATAATAAGATATTTAATTTAAATCAGAAGGTGTATTTTATTTATAAATGTTTGGGTCTTTACATGTAATATATATCATTCATCCCTTGATGGATTTAACAGCTTAAGAATTATTTTTTGGGTTTTTATATATAGAGAAACCTATAAACTATTATGTAAAACATAAAGGTGAGATTTATACCACTTTATAATAGAAATTGTGATAATAATTGTTCCATAAACTCCTCCACCCAAAACTCACCCACTGTGATGAGATTTTGGTAGGCAAATGATCTCCACATCAGATAGGTAGTCAGTACAGAATTCAATAGTTTTCTAAAAAACATATCACTCTGAAATACAACTTTCTAGAAAAATTTTATTTTTGACATACCCTTTCAAAATATTTATATACCTCTCAATGGGGTACATCCATATATAGTGCACAAGACTACATATCTATCTCCCTCTGACCATGTAAACAATTATATCAGTGAGTAAAGATTGGAAAAAATCTCAAATTCATGTAATATAATGGAAATTTCCTTTTCCATAATTTCAAACTTCACCGAGTCTATAACTTTACTGCATATATTTTTGAAAAAGAAATAAATATCGGTTAATATTTGAAGAAATTTGTTTGAAAAAATACAACATAAATATATAGAAATAAAGTCTTGCAAAAAAATATGATAGTCATGTGATTCCATTCTCTTTAACATTAAATTAATAATTAACATGATATTATTGATATTTGATGAATACCCCTATGGAACCTTTACATCATTAGGAAGTTTCAAAACTAAAATATCTCTGTCCAGAAAAGATTATAAGTAGTTAGAGAAATAAAAGTCCATTTTTACCCTTCATCGGTACCAAATCTTCTTGTATCTTCATGTAGATCATTTCCAAAAAAAACATTAATTATATCCTTTGTTTTTTTAGGTTTATTTAGTAATGATTCGATGTAACTATCACATGCATTTTTTCCTACATGCATGGAATCAAGAAAATTTATGATGTACAAAATTCAAGTATGGTAATTAAAAAAATATAATCTCTTTTTCCAAATGGATTCTATAAGGTTTTTAAAAGAAGGATTAAAAAAATTGGCGATCAAATACTTTAATTTCAAAAATAGTTGATCACCTGTTAGTGGATATGGTCTTTTACCGTCTTCCAAATTTCTAATGAATGATGTCATCCTGGATTGGTATTTATGTCACTCGTGTAAAAATTTATGATGTCCTAGAAACATAATCTTCAAGAAAATTTTCAACATAATTAAGCGTATACCTTATTCTCAAATGGGATACCCTAGTATTCCTCTAATTCTATATCCTAACAAATTTCCACAAGAATCAAAATCCTTTATCATCCCATACAATATTTCTATCAAGGTGAGATATTTATTTCCATAAGAATTATACAATGAAATACCGAAATCCCACATTAATTTTAGATATTTATCAATGGATCCAAATAACCATCAATATAATTATATGATTATTTTGGTCTTCATATAAGTAGAGAAAAAATAGTGTATTTTTTATTGATGAATAACCATGGTGGAATTTTATAATTTACCAACATACCTAGCCATGTATTGTGGGTGTTACTCTATAAACCAAAATTATTAAATCAATCTTTATATAGAAAAATAAAAAATCTTCTTGACTGATTTCTAAATTATGGATACTCATGAACAATTTTAATTTTCCAAGGAGAGTATATTGTGTTAAGATGTTTCCCATATTGATTTCGTGTATCTGGGTGCCATGAAAATTACCTTGTAGTTCCCTCACTTATATATAAGTACATAAAAATTATAATGAATGTAAAGTGTCATACAAATTTCAAAGGACTTGATTCATCTTTCTTATATCAAGATAGACCACACTTTTGGATTTTTAAGTGATTCATGGTCTTTATGAAACAATATTTAGTTATTTGGAAAGACACTTATTCTTTTAGAGATCATATCCATTGAAAATAGAATTTTTTTAGCATTATATGTTTAACAAGGAAGCACATTATCTTATGGTAGAATATCATTCAAGAGATAAAGTAGTTCAATAAATCCATGTCACTCCATCTATTTCCACAAATTACATTATATTCTTCTGTATGGATGGAAATATTGTATATTTAATATAACTAGTATACAATGATGTCTTTTCACAACTCTTTAACATCAGAAACAATATTGGATAATCATGAAGTTCATCTTGAGTTGTCATTTCCATTTCCTCAATGTGAACTTTATTGTTGTTTACACCTATAATCATATTATTTATGTAAAATTCATCATCATACACAATTGTAATCATATTAGATGATCTATAATATACAATTTTATCCATATAACTAGATACATTCAGTTATTCCCCATGTTTAATCTAACATTTATAACTTTGATCTCTTTTGTGGTAGATCAAGTGTTATTTTGACTCCTTTAGACTAAATAGTCTTGAAAAACAACAATGTAAACCTGAAAAATGATTTAATAAGGGTCATATGCACTATCTTCTAAAGACTTTATAAACACTTTAACCATATAATCATACTTTTTTTTCATAAAATTGACATCCATCAATTTTTGATTCATATACATACTATTTGATTCAGTAATATTCATATTTAAAAAAAATACAGAGAAGGTATGATCTTAGAATCCTAAAAGTATATTCTTTATTTATACACACATATAGTCATTGTATTTGATATAAATTTTCATTACATCAACAACTTGTTATAACATATAAATATGAAGAGTTATATTAGTAAAATGTACTATAACACTTATTTTTTTATTACAATAAGTCACATATCATATATCATTCTAATTTTTAAATAGATTCATAAAGGGGGGTAATTATCTCCCTGAAACTTTCAATTTTTACAAAAAACCTATGGATTTAAACAACTTGATAATTATTAGGGTATATATAATAATATTTCACTATCAAAACATATATCAAAACAATTTCATTTTTTTCAAAATGTTTCTGAAGTGTTTGAAAAAATGTATTCACATCGATTATTATTATTAATTATACATTAAGGTAAGATATCATATTCAAAGTTTTCATTTGGTATTAATCAAAATAAAAATTTTAATATGGCATGAGATTTTTAAAATAATTAATAATGTGGGTAGAATGTGGAAGATGAATGATTTAACTGAAATAAACCAAATTTTCATATTCCAAAATCATAAATGTATTTAATAATTTTTTTTAATGAGAAATGAGATTCATAAAATAAACTATTTTATTAAAATTATAAAAATTAATGTTTTGAAAAATTTTAATTGAAAAAATAGGGAATTTCTAAATTTTGATTCATCTCTTGAAATTAATGTAAAATTTTAAAATGAAGTTTAACAATATTTAGTGAATTATATTAATTATAATGGGAAAACCAATGCTTGTAGGAATGTTTCTAAAATTTTGAACTGAATAATCAATAAGAAAATTATTTTTCTTTATTTTACAAATAAAATTATGAAATTGATATAGAGAAATTTGAGAGTATTTTTCATTGTTCAAATAAAATTATAGATCAATTTAAAATTAAAATGAAAAAAAGAAATAATAATTCCACACAAAATTTTTGTGAATCAAAGTAAAAAACCATTAGAAATAGGAAAATGCTAATTAGAAGAAGAACATCCAAAAATATTCTAAGGTTACAAACATTGATCATGAAACAAGAACCAAAGAAAAGAACAAAAAATTAAAAAAATAGTGCCAAAACATCAAGAAGACAAGAAGAAAATAGTTATAAGAATAAAAAAAATATTGAAAGAGGATGGAAGATCGATTAAAAATTGTAATGAATGATATACCATCAATTTAAGGTTTGATTCATCCAAAATATTTGAAGGTGGTGATAGTAGGATCCATCTCTAGGAGAGTTTGAATAGCGTGAGTAATGTAAATCTTGCTTAAGGTTTTTTGAAAATAGGGGAAGACGTTTTATGAATTCTAGTAAAAATTGATGATAAAATAAATAATATTATTTATAAAAAATACCTAGAAAAATTACACAACGTGTATATTAATATACAAGATGTTTAATTTTGTTTTTTACATTTTATTTATGTCCTCTACCATATTTATTAAACCTTGAATAATGGATATTTATTTCTCAAATAAATATCACTGCATTACCCACTAATAAATATATTATTTATCCCACAATATATTCTCACAAATAACTAGTGTTGAAATAAATGTGATTAGACATCCTTGAATAATTATTAAACCGAAATTGGGAATAATCTTTATTTAACTGATATACTTGGACACACTTAGTGTGTGACCCTCTAGGCCTCTTTCTTAGTGGCATTATGTGAAGCCTACCTAATGTCCAAGGTTAGTGTCTATAAACACGCCAAGGAACCCATAGAGAAATAAGTTAACACCACAATGATGCGTCACCTCCTATGAATGCTTACCATGTAATGTAATCCCTTTGTATCGATATATTGAATCAAGTGGGTTGCATGCTAGTTCCATCAACCCATGTTCTCGAATATTCTTTCTTTGACTTTCCAAAATTGAACTTGACCATTCCTTACTATGGCCATGGATTTATTTAGGCTATATCAATTCTATCAAAGGGCCTAAGATATCTACTTCTGTTATTGAACAAAAGGGACAAATCATTTATCGCATTATCTATTAATGCAGTATTACTCATGATGCACCCAACATATTTTACCTCACAATGAATAGTGTGTCATCACAGTTTTTGTCAATACATCTAAGTGCTCGAGTTATAATACCCATTAATAATAAATTTAAAGTATAAGGACCAATACACACATCTGTAGATAGGAACATCCATTACACTATGAAATGTGGATTTCTTACTGGCGGGTCTCGTTCTCATAATACCCTCTTAGATATTACCAAGGGTTCACACCATGAGAAGGTACCTCAAAGTTTTATGACTCCTCACCCCCAATGGCCTGTATTATTTGTGTCCCTCAAATAACATCATATGACCATAGAACATATATTCAAGAATAGTGTTATGGAACTTCTGGGTTCTCATCGTAGTAGGGATCCACTATGACCCTTTAATGCAACAACTATCCTAAGGACATTATCACATGTATTGTCACGCAGAAGAAAAATCAAGATGTGATAAGGTATTTATTAATGAATAAAGTACAAAGTAGTTAGTTCTAGGCCACCAACTCCAACGATAGACACATCCATATATTTATAGATCTAAATTTTGGGTTAAAATATGATTTAATTTTGTAGTGGCCCTAAATTTATATAATAATATTTATCAAACCCTATTCCACATAGTAATAATAATATTTTTATTTTATAGTGTGTACTGACTCATGCAATTATAAATATTATTTTAAGAGCTTGAAAATTAATATTCATCATCAGACATGATCTTGGTTCACTCTAACTTAGTATTTATTGAATATCTATAAATATATTTTATTCATAAATAAATATTTTATTCATAGTCTAGAGAATAAATATTTATTAAATATTCTATAAATAAAATAAATATTTTATTCACAATCTACTGAATAAATATTTATTAAATATTCACATAAATAAAATTATTTATTAAGGAATAAATAATTATTACCTTGAAAATAATTTTAAATCAATAAAACTTGAATAAAATTATTCCTTGATCTTAAGAATAATATTTATTCCAATAATTAAATTAAAATAGAATTTAATTGAGATCAACAAAAACACTTGGTGCATGAACCTATAGGATTATTTCTTGTTATAATTAGGTGGTATTTCCTAAAGTCCATGATTACTATCTAGAAACAGGTCAAATCACCCAAGATAAAGAACTTAATGTACCAATGTTTATAACCACAAATGAAAAATCATTGTGTAATATAATCTCTTTTTCTTAATATCCCATCAACCAGGTTTTACATATGTGACATCAACCTATATTATTGATACCTCTTTCTTTAAATATTAGAAATAAACATGTCATTACACCATGGACATGGAATTTAAGGTGATAGTTCTCTTCCAATTAGGGTTGAGATATCAACTTCTATAAATATGGACGAGACAAATCCTTCCCTAACTTATCTGTTAATAACATGTCATTCGTGATACACCTAATGTGTCCTACTTCCAGTGAACACATGACATCATGATTTTGATTAGTAAATATAAGTGTGTGAGTCATGTAATTCATTAATGATAATATTAATATCCATGGACCATTACACATGCCATTAGATAGAAATACTTGATGATAAATGATGGGTTTTTTTTGATAATAACAGTTTTCGAACCCTTATAAAAATTTCATTTGACTTCATAAAAATTATATGATCATTTATATTTAATAATAATTGTTTAATAATAATATTTTATTAAAATATTATTTATTTCAAAAATACATTAATTCATCGAAAGAAGAATCTTAATTGAAATTGAATTAAAAATAAAATTTCTATTTTATTATACCAAAATAAAAATCATTTATAAAGTTTTGATAAGAATAAAATATGAATATTATTATATTGAAACTACAATATAAATATTTATGTTATTATGGTCTTGATACATATCCCTTTAATACACCAAAACCTAAGGGTAATATGTGTGATGGTGAGACTTTCATAGCATGGTTTGAAATACATGGTTTGGGTTGTGATCTTGAAGAGCATGAACTTCTCCATTTAATGGTTTTTCTCATGCTTAAGTTGTTGAATCTCAACATAGGATTCATCAAGGGAAAATCCCAATGATGATATATCCCTTGGAAGCTATTATAAATAATATTCAAATGGTATGATCCTACTGGTTGAGGTCATCACTCCCTTTTTCTGTGTCTATTGTATTTGTTAAAACCCTATTGTAACACCCCGAGCTTCCACGATATGCCTCTCTTTCAATAATGCAATAGCTTGCATTGTACGCAAGTTCGAGTTCTAAAACACCGTGACTAATCAAAGTAGCCGTTATGAATAGTAATAACCACTTTTTAAAATTATAGAAATTTTATATTTCAAAATGGACTTCATTTTTGTATTCGTAATATCGAAATTATCCTATGTTGAATTTTTGGTATTTTTCTGAGAACTTCTAATTTTTTATGAATAGTGAAAATTACTTAAAAACAACTTTTTAAATAAAAATAATTTATAGTGATAAATTATACTATTTAGTGGTTTTAAAGTATAATTAGAATATATTTTTACCATTTTATCCAAAGGTGGTCATTAGAATTAATTTAACATTGAAATTGGACATAAACAATTGCCAATCTTTTGATATAAATTGTTTCTTAAAAACACGCTATTTGTTGTAACAACGGGAATTAATTATAAAATTAATTAATGCAACTTATATGTTTGGAATTTTGTAAAATAGGCATCATTTTTGAATTCGGAATATCAATTATAGCTTAGGGTGAAATTTTGGCATTGTTCTGAAAAACTTCAATTTTTGATGAATAGTGAAACCACTAAGTGGTAGTTAAATAACTGATTTTTCGTTTAAATGAAATATTACCACTTCTGTGATTTGATTTTCAAAAATCCGACATACATGGTTGTCATTAAGAAGTAAAATGTGGTTCAATGAGATTAAAATAATTTTTTGGTGAATAGTAACTTTTAAGTTCTTAATCGCGATTAGAGGTGATTAGTGTAGTTTAAGGTAAAAATAATGTTTTAATAATATGAGATGAGCTTGACACTTGTCCTACTCCTATTGGATGAGTCATGGCCGACCAAGACAACCCATGGGTCAACTTGGGGACCCCATGGAGCCACTTTAGTTGGAAAATGACATTAATATATATTTATTTAATGTTAAAATTAAATTGACACAAACATGAGTTGTTTTACTAAAACAATTTTTAAGTGGGGTTACACAAGTCCAAATTTTGATTATAAATATTCATTAGAAAGATAAAAAGATTTCCTACATCATAGTATTTGTTTTATAATTTTTATACATTAAATAAATTAAATTATTTATGACATCATGATGATGCAGCGATGACCTCATTATTTAATGATTTAAATAAAATGGGAAGATAATGAAAACTCCAAGGCTTACACTTGTCCAAAGCCAATTGGATGAGGATATTTCGAACCCTTATCACCTTATCCTAGAATTATATAAGTGTGGGACCTCTAAAATCCGAAACTCATTTTATAATAAAGTGACTTTTCTTTACTTTCCAAGAGTGCCCCTCCTCTCCACTTATAAAAGGCCCCCACCTCTCCCACCACATTTACACTTTCAAGCCATTTGTCTCGGCCAACCTCTGCCCAAATACTCTCCCAACTTCCCCCTCTTACTCCTAGAAGCCTTACTTTGGGCAGAACTCTTCCCAAGGAAGCCTTTGGCTCAAATCAAAAAGAGTTACCCGATTTTGAGGTAATGTCTTCTCTAATGTTGTTTTGTTTTATTTTTCTTCTCCAACCCCCTAAACTCTTTTTATTAATTTATTTTGTAACAACACCAGTATAATCAATATACTAGGATGTTGTTATAAGAAGGATTCGAGCTACACTTACACACACCTACATCTAATGGTTAAAGAACATACGGTTTCTGTGGATGGTGAATTTCTGCCTCACGAAATGATGATTGTTCAACACTCATATAACACCTTGAAAGGTGGCCATTAAGATGTCACTATTTTTATATATGATATATAATATGTTTATGTTTTACTTATTCTTCTGTATTTCTCATTTATGGCATAATTTATGATTTCCATTATGGGTAAAACGTGATAATTTCATTTTAGGAAGTGCGGACTACCGCCCCCTCAAAGTGATTTGAATCGTTAATGCCATATGTGGGATGTATAAAGGATGGAGTAAATGGTATTATACACTATATTATACTGGAATTATATTATAAATTTATATCATTATGATTTCATTCCATTAAATATGAAATAGAAATGAAAGTAGCGTTCATGCGTACATACGGCTTACCGTCTCCATGAACGGTGCATTTCATTTCTTACCTCTAAATGTTACGTAATATTATAAATGAATGTATATACTGGATATATATGATATATATGACATCTAAATCATGAATATAATTCTGTATATAATGGATATTCTACCACATGAACAACTTGTAATTATAAGAAGTTTATTGTTGACTCAAGTACCAAAGATCGACAAAACGACCGTTATTAACTTAAATAATTACATAATGTTCATAACATTATAATAAGTGATATAAAAAGGATAATGAAATTGAAAATGGTTCTTAATAAGGTAGATATTAACTCTAGTTTATTATTCAGGAGGTTAAAGAACGGTTGAGTCAAGTCGGACACAAGGTAAGAGAATTTCTTAACCCAATATCCTTTCTTTGGGTTAATCTCCTACTTTCAAATTATGTCATGATATTATTATGTCCTATCTTGTATTTGTAATTTCTTTATGTGTACTTATATTGAATACACATAATAGATCTATTTTATTTTAAAAATGTTCTTTTTAAGGACTTTGTCTCAATCTCCTTTCATTGAGGCATATTTGGTTTTATACACAACTTTCTTTTATACGGTGCATAAACCCCTTTGACTTTTACATTTATTCAAAAGGAATCTTTTTTATACGAAGATTTTTACTAAACGACAAAAAGGGAAAGTTTTCTTTTCCGTACTTATGCGGCGACAACGGCTTCTCCGCCGCCGTGACCATTATTTGAGTTTCGGCTTCCTCTACAAGCCATCACTTTTTTTTAATGAAAAATAAATACAAAGTTTTAACTTGCTTTTATTTTTGTATTGAAAATGGTTTTGAAAGCATTTTTATTATATCAATGTGTTGTATTGACATCTTGTGATTGAAATGTGGAAATGTTATGTTTCCTTTACGCATGTTTTATGTGATACGATTATGTTATGGTTTATGATATGTTTAAACCTATTCATATGAGGAATGCATTGGACTTAATAAGTGACGGGTGGAGCCCGCTATAGCTCCTCGATGCATCGGCAGGTCTCATGAGACAAACTAGTGTCTTGGCACAAGGCCTTGACAAAATCTTATTTGTAGTCTTGGCACGAGGCCTTGGCTATGTGGTTATGATAGTCTGGCATTATGCATTCCATCATTATGAAAATGGTTATTGATATTGCATGTGATTATTCGACCAGTAGAATATCCATGTGAAGAAGTAAATGGAATTATCTCATTTTACTTTTTCCATATTATGTTGAAGTTCAAGTTTAAAAGGCTTTTGTTTTAGTTATACATTGCCTTAAATGTTAATGTTTATTTATGAAAGCTTCCGCTATATTGTTAACCTTACTGAGCATCTGAGCTCACCCCTTTCAATGTTATAATATTTTTCCAGGATGTGAAGAAGTATTTTATGAATGACCTACTGGGGTAGTCAGAAAGGGATATGATTGTGGACTATGAAGAGCATGTTATTGTAGTTTGTTTACTTTTTGATGTAATGAAAGACTTATGAATGTATCTAGTGTTTCCAAGGCTACTAAACTAATCGGTCTTTCGAGACTTGATCTTTTGTGATCATGCCAATGTTACGAAGTAATGCACCGACTCTGGGTAGCTGGGGTCGGGGCGTTACACCTATATTTATACTAATCATGTTATCACTACTCAATATCTATATTATCAATAGAAATGATGCTTAAGAGTCTTTTAAATCTGATTGGATATAATAAAAATAAATAAGGGAATGTGTTTTATATAAACATAATACATAATAATACATTTAATTTAAATCATAAGGGTAATTTTATTTATAAATGTTTGGGTCATTACATTTAATATCTAGCATTCATCCCTTGATGGATTTAACATCTTAAGAATTATTTTGTGGGTTTCAATATATAGAGAAACCTATAAACTATTATCTAAAATGTAAAGGTGAGATTTCTACCACTTTATAATGTAAATTGTGATGACAATTGTTCCATAAACTCCTCCACCCACAACTCACCCACTGTGATGAGATTTTGGTAGATAAATGATCTCCACATCAGATAGGCAGTCAATACAGAATTCAATAGTTTCCTAAAAAATATATCACTCTGTAGTACAACTTTATAGAGTACTTTTATTTTTGACATACCCTTTCAAAATATTTATATACCTCTCAATGGGGCACACCCATATATAGTGCACAAGAACACATAGCTGTGTCCCTCTAACCAGCTATGTGTTGTGTTAAGATGTTTCCTATCTTGATTTCATGTATCTGGGTGCCATGTCAATTGCCTTGTAGTTACCTCACTTATATATAAGCGCATAAACCTTGGAATGATTGGAAAGTACCATACAACTTTCAAAGGACTTGATTCATCTTTCTTATATCAAGATAGACCACACTTTGGGATTTTTTTAAGCGATTCATGGTCTTTATAAAACAATATATAGTTATTTGGATAAGAAATTATTCTTTTAGAGATTATATCCATTGAACATAGAATTTGTTTAGAATTATATGTTTAACAAGGAAGCACATTATCTTATGTTAAAATATCATTCAAGAGAGAAAGAAGTTCAATAAAGCCACGTCCCTCCATCTATTTCCATATTTTACATTATATGCTTCTATATGGCTGAAAATGTTGTATATTTAATATAACTATTATATAATGATGTCTTTTCACAACTCTTTAACTTCAGAAACAACATTGGACAATCATGAAGTTCATCTTCAACTATCATTTCCATTTCCTCAACACAAACTTCATTATCATTTACACCTATAATCAAATCATTGATGTGGACTTCATCATCATACGAAATTGTAATCATATTAAATGATCTATAAAATAAAGTTTTATCCAAATAACTAGATACATTTAGTTATTCCCTATGTTTAGTCTAACAATTATAACTTTTATCTCTTTTGTGACAGATCAAGTGTTATTTCAACTCCTTTGGACTGAATAGCCTTGAATAACAACAATTTAAACATGAAAAATGGTCTAAGAAGGGTCATATGCACTATATTTTGAAAAATTTATGAACACTTTAACCATATCGTCATACTTTTTTTTTTCATATGATTGGCATCCATCCATTTTCGATTCATATACATACTATTTGATTCATTAATATTCATATTAAAAAAAATACATAGAAGGTATGGTCTTAGAATCCTAAAAGTCTATTCTTTATTTATAAAAACATATAGTCATTGTATTTGATATAAATTTTAATTACGTCAACAACTTGTTAGAATATATAAAGATGAAGAATTATATAAGTAAAATGTTTTATAACACTTATTTTTTTATTAAAAGAATTCACATATCATAAATCATTCAAATTTTTAAATAGATTCATGAAGGGGGATAATTATATCCCCGACACTATCAATGTTTACAAGAAACATATGGATTTAAAAAACTTGATAAGTATTAGGTTATATATAATAATATTTCACTATCAAAACAATTTTTTTCCCAAAATGTTTCCGAAGTGTTTGAAAAACTGCATTCACATTGATTATTATTATTACATTTATAAATTTAGGTAAGATATCATATTCGAATTTGTCATTTGGTAATAATACAAATAAAAATTTTAATATGGCATGCGATTTTGAAAATAATTAAGAATGTGGGTAGAATGTGGAAGATGAATGATTTAACTGAAATAACCCAAATTTTCATATTCCAAAATCATGAATATATGTAATAAAAAAAAATTTAATGAGCCAAGAGATTCATAAAATAAACGACTATTTTATTAAATTTATAAAAATTAATATTTTGAAAAATTCTAATTGTAAAAAAATAAGGAATTTTTAAATTTTGATTCATCTCTTGAAATTAATGTAAAATTTTAAAATGAAGAATAACTATATTTGGTGAATTATATTCATTATAATGGGAAAACTAATGCCTGTTTGAATTTTTCTAAAATTTTGAACTGAATGATCAATAATAAAATTATTTTTCTTTATTTTGAAAATAAAATTATGAAATTGATATAGAGAAATTTGAGAGTATTTTTCATTGTTCAAATAAAATTATAGATCAATTTAAAATAATAACGAACAAAAGAAATAACAATTCCACACAAAATGTTTGTGAATTAAAGGAAAAACCCATTAGAAATAGAAAAATGATAATGAGAAGAAGAACATTTAAAAATATTCTAAGGGGCCAAACATCGATCATAAAACAAGAACCAAAGAGAAAAACAAAAAATTTAAAAAATAGTGCGAAAACATCAAGAAGACAAGAAGAACCCAGTTAGAAGAATAAAAAAATCTTGAAAGAGGATGTAAGATCGATTAAAAATGAGTAACAAATGACATACCATCAATTTAAGGTTCATTTCATCCAAAAGATTTGAAGGTGGTGATAATAGGATCCAGCTCCATGAGAGCTTGAATAACGTGAGCAGTGGTGATCTTGGTTAAATTTTTTTGAAAATAGAGGAATAGGTTTTTTGAATTCCAGTAAAAAGAGATGATAAAATATATATTTTTTAGCACTAAAATGTAAAGTGCCGATAAGGGTATGGTTTATTACCGTTTTTAAAGCTGATAAAGCCCCATATTTTTTAGTGCTAAAAAGGAATTGATAAAGCACACCTTTGTTAGTGATAATTGACAAGCGATGATAAATAAATATTATATTAGCACTAATAAATGTTTCTTTTATCAGCGCTTAATATAGAATTGATAAAACTAATGGAAAATAAAATATAAAAAACTAATTTAAAAATTACAATAAACTACTAATTATATAAATATTAATATTAAAAATTACTTTATAATATAAGCTAATAAATATTAAAAATAAATAAATTATTTTAAAAAAACAATAATATTTATATTAGATGTATTAATAAATGTGATAATATTATGATAAATGTATTCTTATTTGGATAAATGATTAAATAATATTAATTATGTAAGTCACACAAATATTATAAATAAATAAATTATATATATTAAAAAATATATATAGACGAATAAATATTAAAATAAAAAAATACTAAAAATTTCTTTTAAATAAAAAAGATTTAAAATAAATTCCCAACTAAAAATGAATTAAAAATAAGTATTTAGAGATTTAAAGAAAAATATATTAAAATAAAAATGAATAAATTTTAACTATGAAAATTACAAACATATTGAGAATATTAAATATTAAGAAGTAAAAATGTATAATTAAATATTAAAAATAAATAAATTACATAAATATTAAAAAAATATTAAAAATAAATAAATAAGAAAATATTAAAAGTGAATCAGAATTAAAAATTAATATATAATAATAAACAAATAAATATTAAAAATTAACACAATTTAGTAATTAAAAATGAATAAATTGAAAATATATTTATAAAATGAATTAATGAATTTAATTATATATTAATTAAATATTAAAGATAAATAAATATTAAAATAAAAATATTAAAAAATATAAAAATTAAATTTAAAAACAAGAGATTTGTATTGATGTACTTATTATTAATGAAATAATAATAATTTTATAAAGATTTAAATAGAAATATTTTCAACAATTTGGGGGAGGGGGATTATAATGAAAAAATAAAAATATATTAAAATAAAAATGAATTAATATTATATATATATATATATATATATGTTATTTTTATTTTTAACTAGTCAGAGGGGATTATAAGAAAACCAAATACTCACACACCCAAACACCATAATGGGTCAAGCCTCATCCCTCCCTTATGGGATTGGCATGCCCCAACCAAGACCCCATTATTAAAAATTTTGAGGGCCCTAAGGCCTAGTTGCATTAGAAGTTGTTGAATGACCCAAAAAGCTCAATAGTCCATCTTTTTTTTTGATGGTCCATAAATACTAGACCAAAGGCTATAGTCCATAGACCCCCATAACCATCATTGGTCCACATTCAGTGGAAAACCACTATCCAATAAAAGCCCCTGCCATCAACGGGGCCTAATCATCTGTGGAAAACCACTGCCATCAGACACCATGAGCCACCAGCCCCTACCTGTTGTTAGTCCCCATCGACAGGAGAAAAACCGACATCATCGCCTGCGCAGAGCTCGGGTCTGTCAATTTTCATCTTGGTATATCGCCATGGTCATTTAACCCCTACCATCGAGGGTTACGTTGCTATCGTCCCCACTTCAGCAGTCGTCAATCCCGCTCTTCATCGCCCCCCACCGTCAAGTGGGGTCATGCATGCCATTATCATCAAAGGCCACTATCCCCATGTGCGCCTCTCGCACGTCCCTATGTCTTCATCATTGGAGGCCACCACTCCTGTGTGTTCATAATTGGGAAGCATGATCATTGGCGTTGAACCCTCAACTTTTGGGTGCAGTGGTCGATGCTTGTTCTACTCGAATACACACCCGTTTGAATTATATTAATTATATAAATTATATACATTTTAAAATTATTGAATATTAATATTTAAAAATGTATAAATAACTATCAAAATTGAATATATTACCAAAATATCAAAGGAATAAATATTAAAAATCAATAAATACTAAAAATGAATAAACAAAAGAAAATATTAAAAATTATTAAATAATATTAAAATTATAAATGTTAAAAATGATTAACATTTAATAATTAAAATTAAATTAATTTCAACATATATTAGAAACTAAAAATAAATAATATTAATTGTATCAGTTACAAAATATTAAAAATGAATAAATATTAAAATAAAAATGAATAGATATTAAAAAGTTCATTTAAATATAAGAGATTCACAATAAATTACATATTAAAAGAATAAATAATAATTGTATAAAGATTTAAATGAAAAGTTTTAAAAAAGAAAATAAAAAATATTAATGATAAAAATTACAAACATATTATAAATATTAATGATTAATAATTAAATATGTATAAATAAATATTAAAAATTGATAAAATCACAAAATATTTGATGTAAACACACACACACACACACAAATTTCTATTTAAAATTGCATTAATTGCATTTGAAAAACCAAATGACTTTTCCTATGATTATGTGTATTTATATGTATATATATATGTATATACATATACTACAACAAGGTATGTCATATTGAAAAAACAAATTGCTTTTCTTGTTATATAATGATATATTCATATACATATACGTGTACATACACACTACATATATATACATACACAAGCATACACTTAGACATACATGTACACATACAGATGCATACACACACATACACAGACATACATGTACACATACACAGACACATACACAGACATACACATACACTTACACATACACATACACATACACATACACATACACATACACATACACATACACATACACACACACACACACATACACATACACATACAAATACACATACACATACACATACACATACACATACACATACACATACACATACACATACACATACACATACACATACACATACACATACACATACACATACACATACACATACACATACACATACACATACACATACACATACACATACACATACACATACACATACACATACACATACACATACACATACACATACACATACCCATACACATACACATACACATACACATACACATACACATACACATACACATACACATACACATACACATACACACACAAACATACACGTACACACAGGTATACACATACACATACATAAAAAATTACATACATGTATATACACATACATACTCATACACATACATGCACATACATGCACATATATACACATATATATGCATACATACACATATTATATAAACATACATATACTACATAAACATACACATAAATACACATACACACACATACATACATACACATACAAACACATACATACGCATACACACTCACTCACTCACACACACATTTACATACATACATATACACATACATCCACATACATATACACATACATACACATACACACATGTATACACATACACACATGTATACAATTACATACACATATATACACATACATACACATACATACACACACCTATTCATACATACACATATTATATAAACATACAAATACTACATAAACATATAGATACATACATATATACACACATACACTCATACACACAGACATACATACACATAAATAGACACATACAAACACACATACACACATACATGTATATCCATATACATACAAAGACATAGATGTGCATACACATACATGCACACACATGCAGACACATACATACATACACACACATATAAACATACACATACATCTATATACGTACACATAAACACACAGGCACAACACATATACACACATACAATATATAAAAACACACACACACACTAATGCAAACATACATCCACATATATACACAAGCATACACATGCATATGAATATGATTGAAACAAAGAATGCGTGTCACACAACTCCACCTCCTTCAAACTTGTGGCTCGTTGTTGGAGGCACCACCCCGTGGTCCAGTGAACCACATTTTCTCCTGAATCCCCCATTATTAGGGCCTTCATCAATCAATTTTATAGCTTTCCCACCGATTCTCTTAACCTCATCTCAACCCCTTCAGTCAGATTCCTGGGAATCCAAAGGTGTTAAGGTGCTACCTCTGATGGCTCATTTTCCTAGAATCTCATCATCACTGGATCCATATGACCCTCCTTGTAGTTTATTCAAATTGGCATTATTAGGTGGGCCTTCTATTATTCCTCAATGCTAGTTCCCCTTAATCCCTCCAATCTCCATGGAGATGAAGGCTTGATAATTACTAGAAGGATGCATGATTCTATTTCTTTCTAAAGGAGGTATTCTAGAGGATTTACAACATCATTGGTGGTTTCTTATCATGAATTTTAGGGTGGAATGAATCCCTTATAAACCATTTCTCTCTTCATCAACTCCTGGGGTATTTCCAGAAAGGCCATTATCTTCATTTTGATCTAGAAATAATTTTTTATTCATCTATTCATGAAGATTGATTTCATTAGTGCTTGGGAAATGGAGGGACAAATCTATGATAAAGGAGATTAATCCTCCTATAATGATCACTGGATGTGCATAGAGGCAAATATCCATACTTAGAGACTCTTTGGATTTGTCTTCTAGGCCTCCCCCTTCCCTTCTAAAATGTACTTGTCTTAAAATCTATTTTTAATTCCATTGGATACTTCTTATGTGCTGATAAGGACATGTTGCAGATAGATAATACTATGGTATCCCACATTTATGGTGAGATGGATATAAATATCCTCTACCATAGAGAATTTTACTATATGAAGGGAATATAATATCCTTATGGAAAATTATTTTTTACTCGATATACCCTATTTTATGTTCTTTATGATCTTTTCAAGGTTAATTAAAGTCTTTGTGTAGAAACCGTAGTGGAAGATCTTTTACATTGGATCTAGATTTGGCTATTATGGATCATTCAATGAGGGGTACTTTTGTTGACTATTATCAAGGGTTAATAGGGTAGGATTATGAAGACACATTGGCTTAGGAAGCTGAGGAATTTGATCTTTGGGAGGGATGGTATGATGGTGTTTAATTTTTGGCGTTAGTCACTCAAGTCCTAAGGCCAATATTTCTATTGGAGGAAGAGCCTCATGTGGTTGAGCTGGTCCATTCTCCTAAAGTTCCCACCTTAAAAGGAAGATCATCAAGAATCTAGACGGTGCCAAGGTTTTGAATGTGAGATCCTTAGATATTGGACTCTATATTGGAAGTATGATCTCCAAAACCATTCTTCAAGAAGCTAATCACTCTTGTCCTCTAAAAGGGTAGCCACCTCCCTCTGGATTCCTAACGACTGATGCCCACCCCAGTTCAAAACTTATAAATTCCCCAATTCTGGACATTCAAAATATTGATGAGTCTCCAGTTATTAAGGGGGCCTCATCTACCATTCCAGTGGAAGACCTAGTTTTGGATCCCAATTCCTTCAGTTCTATCAAAGATGTTGGTGAATACCTTCCCCTATCACCCCCTCAAATTAGAAAAAAAATAAGTGACCCATTCCATCCCCTCCCAATTGTATGGTCACTAGAACAAAGCTTTAGAAAGAATCTATCTCCTCAGCCTTCCCAAAGGTGACATAGGCATGCATGCAAAATCCATTTATACATCATGATATCCTCTCTAATTTGGAATGAAATGGGTATTTTATCACAAAAAAATATCAATTTTCTTCTTAATAAAATTAGAATCAATGCCATTTCTCTTTTAGAAATATTAGAACCAAAAAACATATCCTAGAATATCAAATATTACACCATAATACTTCATACGGACAAAATCATGCATAAAAAACCAACCAATTCACACATCTGGATCTTCTAGAAGGTTCAGTTACTTGTGAATTTTATTGAAATCTCCCTGCAATACATCACTATCAAGGTTAGAAAACATCAAGTCACTTTCTTCCTTACAGTTTTTATTCCAAATTAGAGTATGGAGAGAGATAATTCCTCTATAATAACCTTTCCTCCTTCAATCCTGGCCACACAACTAATTTAATTGTAGGATTTAATCACAAACTCAGATCATACTGAAAAAGGGTGGAAGCCACTATTTGAAAAAGGATATGGGATAATTCTATACCTTTATAGACAAAAAAATATGCTTGTCCTGGGTTTCACTGGAAATAAGTAAACTTGTCGTAATAGCCAATACTAAAGTAGACAAATTTGGAGTAAGCTAGACAGATGTTTGGGAAACTTAAATTCTATTATATCCTTCTCTAACTCCAATGTCTAGAACTTACCCTGGACCTTCTCTGATAACTCACCAATAATTCTTCAAGTTAAATCCTCAGTTTATTAGGAAAATTATTTATTTTATTCCAACCAATTGATTGACAATAATGGTTTCAAATATATGGATATATATTCTTAGTCATTGGACAATCAATGGAATCCTCAGGTGATCCTTTAAAACAAACATTTGTGATTGATGTGGGATATATTAAGAAGTAATGACAACCTACCTTCCCATGAAACTAACTTCCATGTGTTATAAGAGGAAATTATAAAACTGGACAACCATATACAAGAGAAATGGAATGATGTCATGTTTTTCCTTATTTCTCAAAAACATAACATCTTGGAAGAGGGTCTATTAGAGGAGGAATATGTGTCATGAAAAATATCAAGAGGAAAATGGTTGAGGTTTGGGATATAAATAAACTTTTTTTATACTTTATTAAGGGATAAGAAATTTGTTTGAAAAATTAACATGATTCTTTAGGATAGTTCTCACTCAAATAAGTCACATTTCAATATCCCCCTTATAGTATCACACTTCTCAAAATTACTTGTAGGCTCATGATAGGTCACATGAAAGGACCCTAATTTATTAGAACAATATGGATACTTTTTCAGGAACATCTTGAGAATGGTTTAACTACCATACATATGAACTTTTGAATTGTCACTATATGAGGAGAAGATTATATAGGTTATGAAATCCATAAATCTTGATAGCACACCTGGATATGATGGGTTTTCAAGATCCTCTACCTATCCACTTAGGAAATGTTGAAATTTGATGTCATTTATGATGTCCACGATTACTTCATTGGGGAGAAACTCCCCAACGTTGTCTCTTCCATGGTCCTTTTTCTTATCCCCTAGGTGAGAAACCCAAATGGATTTGTTCAACATTAGACCATCATATTATTAAACTTTTATTATAATATCCTCAACTTCATTCTCAAAAAAATGATTTTTAATCATTGGGGTCCTCATATTTCTAACCAACAACATGGTTTCATCAGAGGAAATAACATCCAAGAGGAAATTGGATTAGATCAGTCGGTGATTTATAATCTTGATAGGTGGGTGGTTGGATCTAATATCATGATTAAAATTATTAAGGATAATACCTATAAAAATATTGAATATTGCTTAATTTTCAAGGTCCTAAGGTGATGTGGATTTTACGAGTGGGTTTGTGACCTAATTATTCATTGCTTTTATTCTCATAACTTTACCATTTATCTTATGGGAAGGTGTTTTGGTTTCTTCAAATATATCAGAGGCTTATGACAAGGTTCCCTTATATCACCAATTCTTTTAATCCTCACTTAATATGTTATCAATAGGAATCTAAACTCTGGAATCTCTAATGGTCTTGTACATCCTTATAGAGTTTGGTATGGGTTCAAGGGTATTTCTCATATCATATTTGTAGATGAAATGATCTTCATTATCAAAATCATGAGAAAATTTATCCATAACTTCAAACTAATTATAAGTACATATAGTTGTAGGATAATTCAACTCATAAACACTAATAAGAATAATGTATTCATTTTTATATATTTTTCAAGAAGGTTCTTGAAGATTATTAAAGAGAAGCTCAACATCACTAAGAGACAATTCCCTATGGAATATCTTGGTGCTCTTTCTCCATTGAAAGGATCAAAATTCACCAATTTGATAAAATTTAAAAAGAATCATTATAATTATTTTTAATTGGAAAAGTTGATTTATCTCTTTTAAAGGGCATATCACTTTGGTTAATAGTGTGGTAACTTCTATCCCAATTCATTTTCTCATAGTTTTCAATACTCCAAAGAATATTATTAAAAAAATTGAATGTGTCCTAAACTATTTTATCTAGGATTTACACCAAGAGGGGTGGTATCACTAGACCAGATGGGCTAGGATGACTAAACTTATTAATGACGGGTGAATCAACCTAAATATATTTTCTAAAAGAAATTCATGATTTCAGGCTAAGATGGTTTGGGAGGAAATCTCAGGTAACTCTCTTTAGTATAATTTGATCAGTAAAAAAAATCTTCAACCCTATATTAGTGGCTTAAGGTGTCCTCAGGATCCCATATCTCGTGTGGCCTATACAATTATATTAGAGTTATTTATGAAAAAACCTCGTGGATTATTAGAAGTGGTGACATTTCTTTTGAAAGAGGTTCTCAATGAAGACTATAAATACCTTTACAATAATATCCAACTTTTTAACAAATTCGAATACTATATTTTCAAGCCATCTCCATCATGAGTATTTATATGTGATTCTTTTTAGGATCTAATTAATTTTCTATTAATATAAAACCCCATGGATAGAAACCTTTGGTGTATTCAAACTCCCATTAAACTCAATTTTATAATATGGAACCTTTGAAATTATGTTCTTTAAATAGATGTCAATGTACAAATAAAAGGCATTCAACTTGACTCAAAATTCCTCTACTACACAAATGAAATCTCTAAATTAGTTATCCAATTATTTTTGGAGGGTAATTGAGATAGCTACATATATAAAAGGTTGAAGTATTATACTTATAGTAATTTTTTTGGTTATTTGGGAATCAAAAATACTATTTTCTATCAAGGAATCTCCCTCAACACTACATAACTCAAAAAAAAAAAATCATTTCTAAGTTCCAATCTCTCATAAACATCTACAAGGAAGATATACTTCCTAGTTCTGTCAAGAAGTATATCCCCACCATAGTTAATGTTTGATACATGGATAGATCAAGGTGCATAGGTTATTAGGTCTACTATAAACCCCCTATACAGGGACACAAACTCAACATTGATGTATCTTCTTTACAGGGAACATTGCACAGGGGATGCCTAGATTGGGACAGGCATGTATCAGTCATCATGGATTTATTTCCCTATAATAGAGAGGGAACCTCACTATAATTTAAAGCATAATAATTTCTCCCTCACATCATCAGTTGTAGTTCCAACAATATTCCTTTAGGTGCAATTGAATCTAAATCATAACCACTTGTCAAATCTCTCTTGGGCCACTACCCAAGTCATAGGATCATCACATATATCACTACAAAATGTTATAGTATTCTTTCATCATAAGTATATAGGAAAGAGGGGAATAAAGAGGTGTACTTATTGGATTCATAAGGTAACCAAACCATCAAGATAAACATTTTTTCAGTTTAGGCACATTATCTACAGATTATATTAATATCATCCAAGGTGATTCATATAATCTTCACCACTTTAGTACACTAAAGTGTTGGAGTTATTATTTTATAACCAACTTTTAATACTTTAGATTAAATGGATATTCAAAGAAGTGGATATTAATTTAAATATCTTATTACATATAATTCATATTTATGCGTGAATTTAATTTAATAATATCATAGAGTATCTTTCATATTAAAATGGTATAATAGTTCTCTATTATGATGATAACCTAGAAATTCCATGACAATATTCTTAAACCTAGTTCCATGGCCAAATAACATTCCATGATAGGTAATATGGTATGTTGACTGTAAAGTGACAGTACTTGTAAATAGATGAAACTTTATCTCATGAAGTTATCACTTGGTAATCTCTAAGATTAGAGATTATGAGAACATTCCCGCCTATATGAATTCAACATGTTTTCCATGTAATTGGAATTTACAATATATGATCATATGTGTGATAATACTTAGACATTAATATTTTTATTAATTCATTCTATGAGCCACATACTTTTTTACTGACCAAAATGTTATGATATATGTTTATGGAAAGTAGGGTACATTGTGTTAATAATGAATGACCTATTATTAATGAATAATCCAGGGAAGGATTTTACCCTTCCATATTTATGAAAGTTGATATCTTATCCATTTGATTTAACTAAAACCATCACATTAAATTTCATGTCCATGGTATAATGATGAGTTTATTTCAAATAGTCAAATAAATATTTATCTAGAATACAGGTTGGTGATAAGAGTGTGAAACCTACTTCATGAGGTATCATGATAATGGGATTATATTATGCAATAAGTGCTCATGTGTGGTTTTCAACATTATGACATTAAATTCTTTCTCTTGGGTTCCTTAAACCATTTCAAGACATTAATTTTAGACTTTAGGCAAGTCATCCTAATGCCAATTTGAAAGAATCATAGAGGGTCACACACAAACTATTTCCATTGATCTCAATTAAATACAATTTAAATTTAATTATGGGAATAAATATTATTCTCAAGAACAGGGAATCAATTTATTCAGGATATATTGATTTCATAAATTAAATAAATATTTATTTAGAAGGTAATTATAAATTACACACATATAAAATATTTATTTATTTGTTAAATGAGTAAATTTATTCAGGTATTTAATAAATGGTGAGGAGGACTAGTGGACCAAGATTGTGTCTGACAATAAATATTAATTTTTATGCTGGTAAAAATAATATTTATCATTGCACCAGTTAGCGCATGCCATGAAAAAATAATAATAATAATTATATTACATGGAATGGGGTGATATAAGTTTTAATATATTATTTAATGGTCATTGTGTAATTAAATATTATTTTAACTCTAACCCTATCTCTATAAAATAGGCCACTGTGTGTATTATGTAGATATTGATTGAAATTGAGAATCATTGTGCACAATAAAATCTAGAGATCTCTCTCAAGATTGAAGAAAACTATAGATATTCTTATATCCGCCTCCATCATCTCATGAATAAGATTTCAAGAATGATTATTTATGATTTTAGGAATCATCATAATAATCAATATAAACACCACAAGATGATTGATCCACCACGATAACACCTATAAATATATCGTATTTATTCTAAGATAATTGGATCATGTGTGAATCACCACTAGAGGGATTCCTCACTTGGATCCAATTAAAAAAATGATGATTGACGAAAAAAGGTTTTAAAAGATCAAAACATTAATCAAAGAAATATCTCAAGACCGAGGTATTTTTTCATCTAATCTATTTAAATTAATTATAAATTTAACATGAAAAAATATTCATTATTTTATGGAAACCTTATTTGTCAATATTCTTTGAAAAAATTTCCATTTTATTGATGTTTATGTCTTGTATAACATGTGAATGATCCATAAAATATAAAAATTACTGAGTTAGGTTGGCCCTAATAAGTGCCTATTCTATTCTCAAAACTAACAAGTGGTATCAGCGTGGTCACATTCATATTTATAATTTTTTATTTGTTTGTCATTATGCATAGAAAAGTTAAATTTCATTTCAAGTTTTAATTTATTCTGGATCCATTATCGAAACATATTATTCCTTCTCTTCATTTATCACTCAACCAATATTGGTTAATAACTAATGAAGAATGCAAATGAAAAACCCATAAGAAGATTACAAGAATTATGGATGGATAATACATGGTTACATGGTGCGTACACTTTTCCCACATGTTATGTATCCTTGTTCATTGCACTAGGAGACTAGTGTGGAATCTGGGTCATCGTGTGATGAATAAATTCCACATGCAATAAATTAAACACACGTTGACATGATAGGGTGGCACATAGTTTTTACAAACTACACACCATGTATATTTCCTATACACCATCTAGTCCACATGTTTTCAAGGTGGAAAACATAGGGTTAAGATGTGTCACATATTTAACACATTATATTTATTTAATACTCGATTTGTATTAGATGGAAGCTATGTAACTTGATGTACACACCATTTATCCTTTCTACATTCTGTTTACTTCATAAAATTCGGAAATAATTACAGGTCAAGTCCCTATGCATGTACTATGAATATTCGAGGAAGTGATGTACATGTTGTGTGGTCAGCTTTCACATGCCATGCAATTTAACTATTTACATGAAAATATTAAATTTAATTAATTAATACATTAAACATAATAAAATTGTGTTTCATAAGTCATTAAATTGACAATAAATCCTAGTCTTTAGGTTTTATATTAAATTAAATGCTTAATTAATTCCACATACTATTTAAAAAAAATAATTAATGTACTTCCATTTCATAATAAAGACTCAAAACATTAAACTATTCATGCAATTTAATATTATTATGTTCCATTTGGAATTAATTATTCAGTACATTTCAATAAATTATGACACATTTAATGCACATAGTATGTTGTATCAGGGAATTGTATACAATTAGAACCATACCAAGTAGTTTAGACAGGTTCTCATAGAGTTTCTTCCATGTAAAAATATATGTATTATTTTATTATGTTTAAATAAAATAAAATTATTTATTATACTTAAAATAATATTTGGTGATAATTTCAAGATTATTGGATGGAATAAGTTAAAATTAATTAATTGATTAATAATACCATTAATCAGATTAATTCGAGTACATTTTATCTTTTTGAAGAATGAATTGAAATGAATTATGGTTAGTTGTTTTAAATGTGTAATCATTGCGATGTATGACTAATCATGAGATTTGATCAAACCTACGTATGTGTTGGTTTAATTTAATTTAATTTAATTTTATGGGTTTTTAATTATTTATTATTAAATTAAATATAATGGTTTTTGTGTCATCTGTACCACTTTTATTATGTAGGACCTATGTGTCTAATGTTGGTTTATGCAATTATCTTTAACCAATCATTTGGTTACCCTCAACTATGTGTGGGTTATAAAAAATATATAATAAAAGGAGTATAAAAAGGTTCATGGAGATAGTTCAAGTATGAATCGAGGTGAAACACCACTAGGAAATACATAGGTTGATTTATTGTCTACTCTATAAATCAAGAATTTGATAAATATCATGATCATGTCATTTATTAATTTATTTTATTTGTTTCTTATGAATGATTTATTTTATGGATGAAAGATAGATATCACATAAATAAGTGGAATAATATGAAAATATGGAATTAAAATAAATGGATTATGCATAATTTTTTTAGCATAACTTGGTTAATTCCGTAAGTAAAATCTACTTAACATTTATAAGACATGTACATGATAAAATAATTAATCATTATGTATAATAAATAAAATACCTCAACATATTATTAAGTTAGACTAAGACTTCTCTTACATGATTAGAATGTAACCATAGAACTAAATTATTGACCAACCCTCATTGGGACACTTAATTTTATTAGTGAGTTCTTAGAAAAGTTTTGAGTTAAATAAACAATTTAAATCAAGAGAAGTATCCATCACTGGACTTGATATAACTTGGAGTAAAGTTTTGAGGAAACCTAAGTAAGGGTTTCTAGATTGTGGAGTTCAGTAAATGGATAAAGAATCTCCATGAAAAATTTAGGAATGAATTTAATACCTAAATACATTCAAATAGATGACCATTTCCTCACCTGGGTTATGGGAAGGTTTATATGGATACTTTCCACTAGAATGTATAATGCAACTAGAAATTCTAACATCAATGGTGAGAGTTGTTGAAACTTGATAAAATAGTGTATAACTTTATAAAATTAAAATTATTATGTATCACATAATTTTTAATCAATAAAAGTAACAACAATCTACTATTTTATTATTGTTGAATAATGATGATATCATATACCACCGTATTCCTACAATCAATTTTGAAGAGAGACCATATTCTAACTAGAAGTATCTTCTAGTAATAGTTTAGACACCTATGGGTATTATTTCACCATGAATGGAAATATTATATGCTAGAATCCTCAATTCCTAGTTATCCTAAAACAGAGGAGAGTGATGAAGAGTTTGATGTCTATAATAAACACTTGAGTGATGTAGTTGATGTTTAGTGTTTAATTATTTCATACAAGTATAATGAAATTATGAATTCACAAGAATAAATGGATTCTTATAGCATGTTGTAGTATCTCCATGGACTTTATAAGGAGATAGAAAGATATTAACATTTTGATATATCTAAGGAGCTCTTTCAGAGAAAATTTAGAGAAGGTGTGCTAACTAGGCCTCACGTAGTCAAACTCATTAGCTACATTGATGATCTAGAGGTTCTTGGTTTTAAGCTACCTCAAGAACTATGAATCAATTTAATTATTTACATTACTAAAAAATGGGCCCATTTCCATAGTTTTAAATAGTAGAAATAGGCAAAAAATTAGGGTTATATCTTAAGGCCACAGTTCAAATGGAATGTAGATCCTATCACCATTGCAATAGGGTAAAATCTATAACCAAAGTTCAAAACCATGGATTTAACTAGTCTATATCCATGGTGCACATACATTGTGGCTATAGGGTACACACCATATTCCAATGCCACCTATTTCTATGGTTTATTAAACCATGGTTATAGCCTTTTAAAAATTAAATAAAATCACGGAGTTTTGATCTTAAGACCTCTTCTAAAATCCTCCAAAGACTTTAACACTATTCTAAAAAAAATATAATTATAATTATTAATAATAAAAAAATGAAAAATTATATTTGGATGGAAGGATTTTTCCATAGTTTTTAGAATCTATGGCCGTAGAAATTTTGAGAGAGGCCAATTGTCGTGGTTTTGTAGAACAACACCTATAGGTGATTCAAGGGAGAATTATTACCATAGTTTTGTAAAGTTGTTTCTATATTTTATTCAGGAGATGTATATTGAAAACGTTTTCTAAAATTGTGGAAAAAATTGATTTTAGGGATCCCTTTTTCCCATAGTTTTGTAAAACTATGGCCATAGATGATTTGAGGGAGACATAATGCCATAATTTTCTAAAACTATGGAAATAGGTGTTCAATCTAATTTCTATTTACATGGTTTCCCAAAATCATGGAAATAATAATTTCCCACCAATTTCCTACATAATTTTAGTGGTTTCTATGTAATTTTGGAAGTTCATATGTCCACCTACCACCAAGGTTTCAAATAAACATGTTTGTAGGTGGTCCTATAACCACAGTTTACACAATATATGGATATAATATAACCAAGAGAGACCTATAACCAAAATTTAATTCTAATCATGGTATCAAGATTCCCTATTTCCACATTTTTGAAAACCTTGTCCGTAGGGCCATTTTCTCGTTATGTCCACCACTCCCTAAGAGTTTCTCTACATGCTTTATCAATTTTAATATGACCAATATAGAGATTTATCTATAATATATTATCACTCTACTTCACTATGTTGATAAGGATATGAAACAAAAAAATCCTTATATCCTCATGGTGATTAAGTTTAAATTCTATGAAAAGTGCTTTAAGTCAAAATATTATTCGCAAGACCCTTATAAGAAGAGAAAAATAAAGGGAACAAGGAGGGAACAAGATGATATCGATTTTTCATGTGGAAATAAGGTATACTAGAATAAAAAATTCACCCAAAAAATGAACCAATGGCAATTTTTAGGTTCCATTTTTATCTAGTAAAATTTAGTTATTTCTACTAATTAGGTATTAGATATAGCATGATGTGTTCAGATATGTATTCAAATATAGAAACCAAGTAGATTTCAAAATATTTCATAAGGTGAGGTAGATCTATGATAATTTAACTGAGCCAGACTTTCTATTGTGGTTATTGGGGACTACCACCTCATGGTTCCAACAAGAATTATCTTGGTTCTAAAATATTGTTATTATATTTTTTCAGTTACCAAAAACATCATTTTTGTGTTCAAACTTGATAAAGATGGGTTTCTTTCCATGTTTAGATACAAATGTTGCTTCTTTTATAAATAAATTATTTTTATAGTAATAAATATTTAAATTATGGTATTTTCAAGTCGGAATATAGAAACCTATATATGGAAATAGATAATGAAGATAGCTCACATGATTAATACTACACCCAACTATGGAATCATCAGCTAGACCATGTAAACAAATAATGTTTGACCATAATTTACCAAGATGAATATTTTGAATCATTTGAACTAAAACCAATTAGTGTATGTCATGTATGTTTATAAGGAAATATTACCAAAGCCCCATTTAGTGGAAAAGGTTAAAGGGCCACTAAGATTCTTGTGTTAGTTCATACTGATGTGAGTGGACCATTTCCAGTCGAATCCAGTGGTGGGTAATAAAACTTCTTAACTTTACTGATCCCTTTAGTAGATATGGATATGTATACTTAATGAGGAATAAATCAGATTCCATTGATAGATTCAAGGAATATAATAATGAATTTGAGAACCATCTTGGTAAGAATAATAAGAAAATCCGCTCAGACCGTGATAGAGAATATCTAAATCAAGTCATCATTGATTATTTATATTAGTTTGGTATTATATCCCAAATCAATACTCCTTATACTCTAAAATTTAAATTTTTAAGTGAAATGAGGAATCACACCCTATTGGATATAGTGATATCCATGACGAGTCATGAGAGGCTTCAATTATCCTTTTGGGGATACACGTTGTTGACAGTACAAAAAAATTACTAAACTAGGTTCCAACAAAAGTGGTAGATGATATTACTTATTAATTATATAGTGGAAATAAACACATGTTATCACACTTACACATGTGAGGATGTGAAGCACTTATTAAGGCCTCTTCTGGTAAAAAACTTGCACCATGAGGCACAAAGCGTATCTTTATAAGATTCCCCAAGGAAATAAGGGAATATTACCTATAATAACCCATATAAAAAGGTAATTTTGGAAATAAATGCCATATTCCTTGAGAGGGAAAACATCTCTAAATAGATAATGGAATAAATATAGACTTTGATGAAGTCTATGCTCAAGGTACACAAGAGTTTTTATTGGAACAGATTACATAAATCCTCATGGAAGAAAATGTTTCAAAGACACAAGTACTATATAGGAGTACAAGATAGGTTTTAGAACCTTAGAGATATGGTTTTCTATAAAAAAATGATAGTGACTCATTATTAGTTGATAATAATAATCTTATAACATATAAAAAAGAAGAAAGTAGCATAAAAGTTTATAAATAACAAGAATCTATAAATTATTCAATGGATTCAATATACCAGAACAAGGTCTAGGTTTTGGAAAAACCTCTATTGGATATATAACCTGTTGTTTTTAAATGGGAATTCAAGAAGAAAAAGGACATGGATATACAAGTTAGTACTTATAAGGAACACCTAGTTGTAAAAGTGCTCAAATAGTGTTAAGACATAGACTATGATGAAACCCTCTCAACAGTTTCTACGTTTAAATCCATCAAAATTATACATATCATATAATCTCACTATGAATATGAGATCTGGAAGATGGATGTCAAAACAACCTTCCATAATTGGAATCTTCATGAATATTTATATATAACCAAACCTTAAGGGTTTGTGACTCCAAAGGATTCTAATAAAGTATGAAAGTTTCTGAGATCCATTTATGGATTAAATCAATCATCTAGATCATTGAAAATATAGTTTTATTATTCCATAATTGAATTTTTTTCATAAATAATGAATTTGATCCTTGTGTGTATAGTTGGTTTAGTGGGAGTGCAGTCATTTTCTTAATAGTTTATGACGATGTCATACTACTTGTTGGAAATGAAATATCAGTCTTACAGTATATTAAAGTATGGTTTGATACATTATTCTCCATAAAGTAATGAGAGAAGCATCATATATTCTTGGGATCAAGATCTATCTTGTATGATCGATGAGGCTTCTTAGACTGAGTAAAAGTACATGCTTTGAAAAAATAATAAAATGATTTATTATGAAATAATCCAAGAGGGGATTATTTCTAGCGTTATATGGAATTCATATTTCTAGAAAATGTGTCCTCAAACACATGATGAGATATAAAGGATTACAAGGATTCCATACACATCAATAATTTTGATCAATCATGTATGTTATTATATGTACTAGGCTAGATGTGACATATGCCTTAAGCATGGTAGGAAGATATCAAACTAACCTAGGTGACCACCATTGGATGACATCCAAGATTATACTTAAGTATATTAGGTGAACTAATAATATATTCCTAATCTATGGAGGACATAAGGAGCTAGTCATAAGAGGATATGCAGATTCTAGTTTCCAAATAGATCAAAATGATCTAAAATCATAGTTGGGATATATCTTCATTCTCAATGGAGGTTTTGTGAGATGGAAGACCTCAAAATAGGCTATAGTAACAGATTCTACATCAGAGCCTGAGTATATTCTGGATTACAAGGTAACTAATGAAGTAGTTAGGATAAGAAACTTTATCCAAGATCTTGATGTGTTTTCCAAAAGTAAATATCCTATCACACTCTATTATAATAATACTGTATTGGTGGCCTTTGTAAATGTGTCAAGATCACAATAACGAAAAAATAACTTACTTCTGAAATATCATATCTTAAAGGATTTTTATCATATATGTGAAGTTATTATGAGTAGAGACTCCATGGAAGACAACATAGTAGAACCACTAACTAAATCCTTATCTCAACAGAAACATGATCATCATGTGAGATATATAAGACTAAAAGCCATTAGAAGTTGGGTCTTGTATAAGGGGGAGTCTGTTGGAGTTTTTGTTCTAGGACCAATTTTTTGTATATTATATTACATTTACATTCAAATAAGTTAATATTAATTTAAATATATTATTCAAATAATTCATAGTTCTACTTGAATTTAATTTAATAATGTCCTAGAGTATCTATTACATTGAAAGAGAATAGAAGTGCCACTCTATGATGAGAACCTTAAAATTCCAAAAATATATTCTCAAACCCATTTATATGGTTAGATAAAATTATATAATAGGTAACTTGGTATGTTTAATGTCAAGTGCAGGTACTTATAAGTAAATGATACTTTATCTCATAAAGTACACACTTGGTAATATCTAATATGAGAGTTTATGAGAACATACCTGCTTGTAGTAATTCCACATGTTTTTCATGTCATTAGAATTTTCTATCTGCAATCATGTGTGTGGTGATCCTTAGATGTTAATATTATTATTAATTCATGTCATGACTCATTTACTTTGATATACTGGCCAAAACTGTGATTCCAAATTTGTATGGGAAGTAGGGTATGTTGGGTTCATCGAAAATTACTTGTTATTAATGAATAATTAGAGGAAGGATTCATACCATCCATATTTATAATTTTTTACATCTTGGATCTTTGATTGAAATAGAATTGTCACATTAAATTCTATGTCCATGGTGTAACAAAAAGTTTATCTCAGATAGTCAAAGAAAGATATATCAAGTATATAGGCTGATGACACTAGTGTGTAACCTTTTTAATGAGATAGTCTGACAAAGGGATTATATTACATAATGAGTTCCTGGATATGGTTTTAAATGTTTCTTATTTCTCTCGGGTTTATTGACTCATTGGTTGAAATTAATCTTGAACTTTAGGAAATCCTACGCAATGCAAGTGAGAAAGTATCCTAGAGGGCCACACACAAAGTGTTTCTATTTATCTCAATTAAATTCTATTTGAATTTAATTATTGGAATAAATTTATTCTCAAGACTGAGGAATAATTTTATTCAAGATATATTGATTGCATAAATTAAATAAATATTTATTCTCAAGGTAATTATTTAATTACACAAATATATAATATTAATTTATTTATCTAATGAATAAATTTTCATTTGGGTATTTAATAAATTTCAAGGAGTACTAACAGACTAATATTGTGTTTGGTGAAAAATATTAATTTAAAAGCTAGTAAAAATAATATTTATCATTGTTCTAGTTAGAAAACACCATGAAAAAATAATAAGAATAATAATATCATTTTATTTTATAGGGTTATATAAGGTTTAATATATTATTTAATGGTCTTTGTAAAATTAAATAATATTTTAACCCTAATATTATCTCTATAAATAATAGACTATGACTATTCTGTAGTAATTTATTGAAATTGAAAATCATTGTTAATAATAAAATCTAGGGATCTCTCTTAAGACTGAATAATGTTATAGATATTCTCATTTCCTCCTTCACCATATAAAAAACGAGATTGCAAGGGTGATTCTTTAAGCCCAAAGGTGTCATCATAGTTATCAAGAGGAACACTAAAAGATGATTAGTCCTTCATTCTAGCACCTAAAAATCTATCATTGTTATTCGAAGATCATATTAGATTATGTGGATCACTTCTAGAGGGATTCTACACTTAGAACCTACAATAGTAAGGATGATTGATAAAAAAGGGTTTCAAATGTTCAAAAACTTCATCGAATAATTATCTTAGGACCGTGGTATTCTTTAGTTCAATATATTTAAATTGATTATAAATTTAATGTGAAAAATATATTATCTTGGTTCTGGTGACCTTCTTTATCAATATTCTTCGGAAAACTTTTGTTTCCATGATGTTATTGTCTTGTAGAAAATGTGAATGATCCATCGAATCTGACAATTAATGAGTTAGGATCAACCCCAATAAGTGATTCTACTACACCCAAAATCAACACTTAGTTCCTTCCACCCCTTCCTTTTCCCATTTTAGGAAGTAATAAAAATTTTATTTTCAGTTATACACATACATACAAATGTATGTGTATATTTTAAATGATTTAATATGAATATAAATATATAAATTAAAATAACTATATTTAATTAAATATATACTCATTTATATATTTATATTATTTTTTAAATAAATTATTAATATTATATATATATATACATTTTTTAATTAATGTATATAAATATATATTTAAACATTTAAATTTATTAATATAGATTTTATAATTTTTTATATAAAATTTTGAAAATAAGATTTTATTTTTTTGTTATGATATAGTTATATAAATCACACACACACACACAGATATATATATATATATATTATTTTTACATATATACACTTATTGATATATAAATATTATTTAAAAATATATAAATATGTATAAATAAATTAAATTATTCATGGTGCCATTTATAAGAGATAATTAAAGATCTGAGAAATGAACCCTTTATTTGTGCTAAAAGAGGCACCGATAAAGGTTCCATTTATAAATATTTCTTATTGGCATTGATAAGTGGATCCCCTTTATCCATATTTTTTTAGCATTGATAAAGGACAAAGTTGAATAGAGTGAGATATATAGTAGTGATTTTACAAATTCAAGGTAGTATAATGTTTGATATAATGCAGTGTCTTGTAGAGATTCCTCTAGTGATAGAGTTTCTAGCATGTTTAGTAGATAATTACTATAAGGATACCAAATATACCATATATATAGAAGGAAAATTGTTATATAGGTTCCAAAAAATGATGATGTGTCCGAGATGTGTGTTTGGATGAAGATTTATAGAAGCTGGTATTTTTTAGAGTGTGATGTATTGTCATAGGCGGTGACATTTTATTACAAGAGGGTGTCATTTGTCATTGGATTATTTTCAAATGAAAAATAGATGTTTGTGGTGTGGTTTTGATATTGGTTCTTTTTATAGTTTATTTAAAATTCAAGTTCAGGCATTGAATTGTAAAGCCTCTAATTCTAGTGTAATTTTTATAGTTTCTATGTGGTCTTTAAATCCTTTACATTAAAGGGTTTTTTCATATTAATTTTTTTAGGATTCATGAGAATTTATTTTCTAGATAATAATTATTTTCTACTATAAAATATAGACTTTCCAAACTTGATGTGGAACCAATATGGAAGCGATAGATTCAGAACCATTTTCCCAAAACCTGAGGCAATGACGATGCAAGGAAGTAAAGATGTTGGAGGAATCAATTTGACTTGAATTAGAGTAACTCTAGTGATATGTAAGAGTAATATGTAGTTCTCAAAGTATAAGTTAGATTATTTTTATGGATAAATAAGGGTAACATGAATGTTATTCCTAGACGTGTCCATTGTTCACCGGAAGATGATCGAAAATTTGGTGCACTAGTAAGACTATTCGTTGTTCCAATGATTGAGGGGTCATTATCTATAAATATTAGATGATAATGGAACTAAAAGAACATGAAGATACATATGGTTATCTTCTATAAATTGATTTATTTTGGTTACTTGAAATTTATTTGAAATTATTTCATTTAATATTTTATTAACTTATGATTTAGAGTAATTATTCTATTGTAATCTCATGTTACTTTTATATTTAACTTGTTTGTTTACCAAGGATCAAGACAAGTTATAAAATAAATTAACAACTATCATGGTAAAGTACTTTAATTTCCATTTTTATTAGTTTTTTTGGGTTGTATTCAATGAGTAATTTCTATTTTGTGGTCGATGTGTGGCTAGGGTGTGTGGCCTCTTAGTTTTGGATACACTTCTTTGTATTGTCATGTGTTTTAGAACATCTGAAAACATTGTTCTTAATTTTTATGGTCTAATGTTTGAGTCAATATAAACCTCAATAAGTGGTGTGAGAAGTGCTATCAAAGCTTAGTGTTTTGGTATGGCAAGATTAGATAACTACTTTCAGAAAATGTGATTTTTCTTGTCCTTTATGACTTTTCATTTTAATGGGATTTTTTTGTTTCAAATTGATTTCATTGGAAGAGGGAAACGTACCACTATAAAAATTAAAAAAAAATAAATTTTAGATTTTGGAGGATATAATTTTAGGATTACTTGTTATAGAGAGATAGGAAGGTTCCATTGTTTTATGTTAACTTATAAGTAATAATAAAGGAAAATAGAAGCTACTTGACTATATGGCATTGGGTATGATTCAGAATATGTTGGTACAAAACGAGGCATTCAGTAGACATGATGTGAATACAACTTCTTAATTGTTGTTTATTCTTAAAAACACACATGATAATCCATTTATAATGAATAGAATGTTTTTCATACAATAATTATTCAACATGAATATTCTGGATGGAAAATCAGAGTCAAGTAATGTCATTGAAGTCAATAAGATCTATTTTTAGCTAGAATCCATTAAAGTGAGGTTTCTGGAATCCATGTGGGAATTGATACTTCTGTCTTCCCTTCTAAAATCATGGGACATGAGGGTTACCGCTATGAGTAATTCTAGTTTTAAGAATGAATTTTAATTTAAGAATATGTAATAGTTAAATTCTAAATTGAGAGATTTATAAGAAGAATGTTTTAGGTGATACTATAACTATATCTAGTATAGAAGGAAAAGGATAACCCACTCAAAAAATTCAGGAGAAGGATTTAAGATATAAGATTCATGAGAAATTGGATGCTCTTAATGAATTTTTATATTGTCTCTATGAAAAGAAAGAGCACTTAAGGAAGAAATGTTTATAGATATTTGTAAACTCAAAAAAGTATGCTTCTGTTTTATCTAAAAACTCTACACCTAAAGGGGAGAATATCACTTTGACCTTAAGTGTCAGTAATTTGATGGATTCATAGATTCATAAATTTGGATATTTATTTCATTGAACATATGAGAGGAGATCTATAAGGAATTATGAATTTAGAATCATTGAAAAGGATCACCTTATATATGGATAAGAATTCAAAATTTTTAGCAGAGGTGATGTGAATTTTTGGATAATGATTTTTTACTATATTTAAAAGGAATTTGGCCTATCCCAGATATATAGAAGAACTTTATCTTTAGTGGTTAGCTTAATGATACATAATTCTATACTGAATTTGGGGATGGTGTCTTGAATAACACATAGGGTTCCATGGTGGTGGCCCAAGGTGTGAAAGATAAAAATTTATACTTGACAATGATTTTAAAAGGTGTACTACATTTTGTAAAAATAAATTCTGGAACTAAAAATTTGTGGGATGAATATCTTGTTCATATTAGTTAGAAAGGTTTATATAACTTAGTTTTGAGATGATTTTGGAATATTTATCTAGTGGAACATGGAATATGTAAATGTTTCATCCCAAGGAAGTAGTAGAAGGTTTACTTTTTATCATTGAACAAGTTGCTGTAGAATTGAAAGCTAAATCTTATTCGTATGGATGTAAGGGGATTAAAGTAGGATTGATCTCAAGGAGAAAATTTTACTGTGTTACATCCATTAATGATTCCACAAGAAAATTTTGGGTGTTTTTCTACACAAAATGTCCAATATTTTCATAATTTTCATCATATAGAGAGCCACGGTGGAAGCCAAGGCTAGAATGAAGCTGAAATTACATTGAGCTGATAATGGTGGTGATTATGGAGGAAGAGTTTTCTGGATGTTCTATTGGGTGAATGGAATCTGGATGGAGATGAATATTCCTAGAAAACATGAAAAAATAGTGTATCATAATGAATTAATTATAATTTTAATGAGATATCTAAGAGTATGAAGATTTTTATAGACCCCAAAGGAGTTTTGGGTCAAAGAAGTTAATTGTGTGGAATATCTCACAAATCATAGTCCTTACAAACTGAAGGCTAAGAATCCCCAAGAATAAATCTAGATCAAAAGATAAATCTACTTGACTCACTAGAAAGTTTTGGTTTTAATCACATATTCCTATGATCATTCTAATGAAATCAATAAATTGGAAGCTAAATCCTATAAATGTTTCATTGTTGGTACAATGGTTAATTTTTTTTGATTCTAGATATGGTAATAAAATCTGTGAAAGGTTATTTGATTCCAACATTTCCTCTTAATTGAGGAGATCCTATGGAAGGACTAGAACCAAGATAAAGTATCAGTTGGGAACAAAGAACCGATTCCTTCTGAGGTAGAACTGAATAGTAAATGAGTGGTTTTAGAATGTTTAGGGAGTATAGAAGTTTTATAGGTATAACCAAGTTTAAGAAATGATGATATTAATCAAGTTACAGAAGTACCAAAGTCTGGTATACCAGAATTATTGAGGACTGTGAAAGCTCAAGGAAGATTTTTAGAAGTACAGGGTTTAGAAAAAAATATTCCTCAAGGATTGAGGTGGTTTACTAGGGTCAGAATACCAGTTTAAAGGTTTTATTCTGGAATTAAATTTCGACTACTTATAGATAGTGGGTAACCCAAAATCCTAAATGATGAAAGTAATCTATGAATCTTGTTGACATGGGGGTCATAAATGAATGAATAATTGAACTCCTTTCATGTTTATGATACATTGGATCTAATAAATATTCCACATCATAAAAGGGAACTTTAGAAATAATGGGTTTATCATATGAATGAGGAAGTTTATCATAGTAAAATTTACAAGGAATGGTTAGTTTTGAAGGGTTTATAACAATCATAAAAATTACAATTTTTTTAGATTTTATCTTTTATTGTGAAACACATAATGATTTGGATGGTGCTAAGCCCAATTTCCATTTAATTTTTGTTTCCTAAACAAATTAATATCAAATTGGTGTTCCTTTTAGGATATCTAGAGAATAATTATACATGGATCAATCATAAGGTTTCATATTTAATGTAATATAAGATCTATTTTTCAAGATAAAGAAATTTTTTATCATATTAAACATTCACCAAGATAGTAGAACCAAAATCTTTATGCCTTCATTATAGAACAAAAGTTTATTTGGTGAAATTATGATCATTGATACTACTATAATGTGTATAAAACTTTAATATTCATAATTTTTATTCTATATGTTGATTACATGATATTAGATACACTATTTAAGGGAAGTATATAATATTTGAATATTTTTTTTAACTAGAATATTCTAGATAAAAAATATTAGTTTTGAAAAGTAGATGTTAGGGAAGAGGATCAAAGGGACATTATTTTCAAAACATCATTCCTTTATTAATATAAGTATATCTAGAAAGTGTTTAAGAAATTTATAATGAGCGAATCAATTCCTATGATCACCACTCCTGGATATACGCTTAAAATTATCAAAAGAGAAAGCACTTAAAATTGGCGAGGATGATAATTATATGGTGAAGGTTCTGTATGATCTAATTATTGGAGGTATTATGTATTTCATGGTTTGTACGAGGTTTGATATCTCTCATGTGATTTTTGTAGTTTGAAAATACATAGATAATTTAGGAGAGGGGAATTGGGAGGTAGTTGAGTGAACATTCTAGTAACTCAATGGTTTGGTTGATTTTTCATTATATTTTGGAATGAATGATCCATTATAAAGATTTGCAGGTGCTGAATCTAGGGAAGATATAAAATCAAAGAAGAGAACCATTTGTTTCATGTTTACTTTTATAAGTACTGTCACGATTTAGATTTCAAGACTTCAACATGTAATATCATCTTCAACACTAAAAGCTGAGAATGTTTCAATTACAGAAGTAGGTAAGGAGTTGGTGTGGTAGAAGGGTTGGTTGTAGAAAATTGTAAGGAGAAAAGAAATCAGTGTACAATTTTGGAACAACTATAGTGAGATTCATTTATAAAAAAATATGATGTTTTACTCATGGATGGAACACATTTAGATGTATTACTACTTCATTAGTAACCTTATAGAGAACAAAATTTTAGAACTATGAATGGTGATTATGAGTCAAAATTCAGTTGATATTCTAACTAAAATTGTAGTTCAGGAATGTTTGGAGTGATGCTATGCTTTAGTGGGACTTATATAATATGGTGGTCTGATTATCATTGAATATTCAAGAGAATGGAAAAATTTGAAATGGAAGTGATGATTTAAAAATATAGTATCTCATGGACCAGATGAATCAGGGGAAAATACTTGAACAATATTCACAAGTGATAGATTGTTAGGCTTGGAGAGAATCTATATCATAGCTAAGCATCATATTCTTTAAGAATAAGAGACTATAAAACATTTTATATAACCATTATTGAATTAGTAGTTTTGAAACCACTATACTAGAACAAGAGTCATTGAATTTTTTTTGAAGTGTGAATGTGAGAGGAAGAAATCGGAATTGTGAGAGGGTAACTCCATTCATACATAAGAGTAATCACAAGTTATCAAAGGATACATAATATTCTTCAATGGGATACATAATAGTAACCTGGAGATTGTTTTTAGACACATTCATTATACATTGAAAGATGATAGTGAAGTCAGCATGCTAGAAAGGCCATTGGAAGTTTCTACGATCAATGGTAGGTTCTTTATAAATATTGAAGAGTGGTGGAACCAATGTAACTAAAAGAAAGTTGTGGTTCTCTTATATAAATAGATGGAGTGGGGTTAATTTCACTATATATGAAATTTTCACATTTAAGTTTCTGTTAGATTACGCTTTGATGTAATTATTCTATTATAATCTATTATTATGATTTTATTTATGTTTTTTGTTTCCCATAGAGTAGGGTGAGTTATGAAACAAGTAAATCCATTTCTGGGATAAGTGATTTAATTTCTATTTTTATTAGTTCAGTTTTGGTTGTATGTTGGTATGTTGGTAGTGATTTATGGTTTTTAAACTCTATGTGACTGGGGTTAATGGATTCTCTATTCTAGATATAATGCTTCATAGCATCATGATTTTTTTGACCTTATAGGGACCTTATTTCTAATTTTAGGTTTTATATGTTAGGTAGTTCTAGATCTTGGAATGCAATGTAATAAGATTTATATGTGATGATTTCTTTTATTCTACATAATTTACCACTTCTATTCTACTTAATTTATCACTTATATTATTTTATTAGTTTTCTTAAAAGATATTTCTCAAGAATTTTTCTTCCTAAATTGGGAATCTCCCTCATAAATGGTGTCAAAGTTTGTGGTTCAATCTTTCAGTATGACATGGGAATTATGGAAGGTTCCAATATGGAGGATGGTGTATGCATAAAGTATGATGGCTGACATGCTTTAAATGACTGAGGTAAAGGTGTGTGGTTAAGTGATGAATACAGTTGAAAAGAGGGATCTATTATATTTATGGCACAAATGACAACCTAATGTGTGTCAATGATCCTTGCTTTGTATGAAGAAGGTTTGGAAGTCAAAGCATGATAGGTCATATATTTTATATTTATTTTTCTTTGTAGAGTATCAGTAGAGAAGAAAAGATTAAAATTGGTGGTCATGGTGATTTTATAATATTTTAAGATAGATAGGGTGATATTTTATTCTCAAGGTTTATTGATAATGGGAAGAAATTAATTCCAATAGTTTCTACCAATTCTTTGGTGATCACTGTTATGGTAAATGTCGTTGTTATTGGTTATAGTCTTGTTAACCAGGAAAATAAATATATAGGTATAATGAAGACTTTGGTGTTTGGAGTTTTTTTGAAGGGGGGTTACCAGTTTTTTTGTGAGAGTTGAAAATGGGTAATGTCATATTTTCTATAGAGGTTTTTTTGTATGATATTAATTAGTTTTTTATCTTACTAAGTTTGTTGGATGATATATCCTTCTATAATGGTTTGAAGGGGGAGAACATTATGGATCTAACCCATTTAGAGATTTTATTTTTTAAATATCAAAGTTATTTTTTTGGAAATTAGATTGGAGATATAGGGTTTCACACATGGTTTAAAATAAAGATACGGTATTTTTTAAAAATATTTTTTTAAAGGAAGTGATAGTAGAATTTTTGTGGCTCACACATAGAAACAAATTCAATAACTATAAAAATTGATAAAATTTGAGGGGGTTATTTTTACCATTAATTGTGGTTATAAACCCCTCTAAATTCATTAATGTTATTTTTAAGAAAACACTACAAATATGGGCACATATTACTATTAGAGATGGTTATCTAGAAGCATTGGTATGATATAAAATTTAGAAAATATTACTTAATTGACAATTTTAACCACTTAAAAAAAATTTAAAAAATATTTGGAATTGATGTAAAAAAATTTATATATCTAAAAAATATGTATATATTAGGATCTATTTTCAATCGCTGCTAATATTTAACAGAAAAATAATTTGGATCGATTTAAAAGAATTTCAAATTAAACAACTATTTTTCAAAAAAATTTCAATGCTAGCGATATACCTTATCTACCTCCCCAGGATTCATATTTTCTCAATCCTATCCAGTATCCCCTTGAAACATACTATCTCTCACCCATTATCTTGGGAAGAGGCGGTGGTGTTACTAGACCTTAGGTGACATCCCCAAGACACCAAAGGCTGGAAAAAAATGCCAAGGGACTCAGGAACAATTGGGGGATGATTTTCACTTTGAAAGATAAACAATCCAAACAACACAAAAAATAACCAAACAAACATATATATGATGTATGAGGATAAAATAAAAATCTATGCCTAACTAAAAAAGTAACAATATCAGAGTATAATAAGAAAATAAAATACAAAACCAAGTAAGTCTAAAGACTACAAGCTCCAAAAAGACCACCAAAAGTCATCAACCTAAGAAACATAAAATCTAGCTCCAAGTTCTAACTCCACTAGATATTCCTAAGGAATAAAGATGCTCCATGAGAAATATGATACCTTCTATTTACCAATGTCCTGATAGATGAATTCTACAAACACACCAAAGCTCTCAATAAGGGGGTGAGTATAAAACTTATAAGGATTTCCCTAGTGAATTCCCAAATCACACCACAAGGAGATAACATGTTAACACATTTATATAAAACAATGTAAATAATTTTCAACAATTTATATTAAAATAGTAAACATGTTTCCAAGTAAAAAAATTCAACAAGCCTTTCAAACAAATATCACCTCCTTTGGCATACTCATTCCATGAATCCACACAATCACACATGCATTCCCAAGTTATAGTTCCATACTCTTGAATGGTCTCTCATCTATACACCAAGTAATAATAAGATGATAAATCCCATATTCCACTACACCTTTAGAACCAATCACCAAGTATTATTCCAATAAGGGCCCATAAAATGAAACATGAACACATACCAAAATGTTTTCCAAATCCATGAAAAACCATTCTAAAACCTGTATTTATTTAAACCTTTTCCACAAACCAAATCCATACATAAAAAAATCCACATTTTAAAATCATAACCAAAGTAGCTTTCCAAAATCTATCCATTTATGTAAAATTTCCAAAACCAAAACCAATTAGGATTTCCATCAGGAATCACACAAGGATTTCACCATAATTTTAATCAAACAATTTAATTAAAAAAATCCTTAAAGTTATAAATCAAGTAGAATCAACATAGAATCCACTTTAGTCACAATAGTTTCAAAAAATAAAGAATGGCCCAACAAAACTTCAAGATATGATCACAACTCATGTTCCATTCACTAGATCTAACAAGATTTAATCATAAAATCATTTATAACACATAGATTTATCCATAAATGATTATATATATGGTTCCAAGATAGAAATATAGAATAAACTAATATTTAATAATAATAATTAATAATAATAACTTACTAATGAATCTGGGCTTCCAATTAACTTTAATTATCTTAAGAATCACTCATGGATCAATGGGGATTGTCTCTCATGCCTTGGGAGAAATAAAAATTTGAGTTACGGGAGGATTAGGGGAAAACCAAGTGATTAAAAAGAAAAACTGTATTAGATATACTTTTAAGGAGTTCCACCTTTATACCAAATGGTTGGGCTATACATTTTGGAAAATCATGTTCCAGCCATGCAGTGCTAATGTCTTAAGGCCGTACCTTACATGGTTGGCTCCCATGGATAGAAAAACTAAGTTCCAATCGGTTATTTCCTTATATCAAAAGAAACAAAATTTCTCATAGGAATATTTATAGTTTGGACAAACCATTTTTAAAACATGTGCCTATCTAGTGCCCACTTTCTTCCCTTTCATGGTTTCTTGGAGGTGTTTCATGGTTTCTACTAACTATTCTCAAATCGTTCACCATTAAGAAATACTCAAAACATTCTGTAAACCCCAGAAACCTCCCAAAACATAACTTGAAAATTATATATCCTTAAAATACATGAAAAGGGTTCATGTACCTGAAATTGGTTTTGCTACACACCATGACTCAACTACATCATTCATAGTATTTAGGTTTTAGATGAAATTAATAGATGATCTAGAGGGGGGGGGGGGGTTAATAGACCAGATTAAAATTTTAAAGAGACAAATTGATTATTTAAATTAATTATAAAAGTTATCAAGAGATAAAATATAGATGAAAATTAAAAAATAAATACAATTATTTTTATATTATTTCAGTCCAAAATAGACCTACTCTACTCTTACACATTTATACTCTTTGATAGATGAATTATGCACTAGGAATCATAACCCAATTACAACATGCTTTTTCTAGTAGAATTTTAACCAAGACACTAAAATTTTATGTGGAGAGTCACAAAACTTATAGCCTAACTTTAAATAGTTCGATTCATAATACGAACTGTCCAGAATTTAGAATCCAAGAGTCACAATCCAAAACCGATAATGCTTTTATTAGGAAAATTATAAAACAAATATTACAGTGAAAGCAAGATAAATATAAATAATTAGAGTAGACTCAAAAAAATATTAAGAAAATAAATCCATAAAATACTAATGAATCACAAGAATAGGCATTTGAGTAGTAGATCAATACATATTTGCAAAAAAATACTATTTAAAGAAGCTTAGGTTTATGTTGAGAGATCATCTAATAGATGTAACTTTGTTCGCATATGACCAATTAAATTACATAACTCTTCAATAATTTGAAGGAATACACTTCAAAAAAAATAAATTATTCAAATTAGTTTCGTATCTCATAAGTGATGTTCTTTTAATATGTCTCAAATACCTTAAATAATATTGTAACTAAAAATATGCAATAAATTCATCAAAAAATTCAAAGTCAAATAATAAAAAAAATCATCAGATAGGGAAAAATTATCATTCCATAATAGTTATCAATATTAAAATAATGAAGATTAATTCATATAGATTTTAATTTATCATTAAATAAATGAAAATATCTACATAATAATAGTTTAAGAAAATCCCATAAATGTCACATATGTTATTTGTATAAAATTAAAATTTGAATTTTGAAAAACACTTTCTATATTCAAGTAGATATATAAATATTAAAAATTTAATAATAATTTATTAATTATTAAAAAATATGTTTTAATAATTTTTTATGAGTAAATATTAATTTATAAATTAATAAACGAATGAAATATAACATAATACCAAAAAGAAAATATTTGAAAAAAATGTATGGTGTATGTATATGCATAAAGTTAAGAAAAAAATTAAGTCTTCATAAAATATATTAAAAATATTCTAAAAACACTTCACATAGCTTCTATTATATTAATATTGTGAATTTTAATCCTGACCTATTTTTTTGTTATTCATGTTTGAAATTATATTTTTTGTCCACATTTCATATTGAATATTTTCTACTTTGAATGGAATATGTGTTTAATATTATTCCATAATAAATATTAAAATTTTATTTAAATTTTCAATATTTTTATTTCTATAAAATTATGTTTTCCTTTCTATAGCTCGTTTTGTCTACTTACCATGTTCATATTCTGGTTGATTATTTTCATCCAACATTAGTTCATGTGACATTTTTTGTTTCTTCAGACGTGTTTTATCCTATCACATTTTAGGTTAATCTACAGTCTATATTTCTATCCAATTTCATGATGGCACAAATCCTTCCATTTATTAAATGGTTTTGATATTTGAATGGATCCCTTGATCAGAACCATCCTCTTATGTTGCATCCCAAGTTTTTATGACTACATCGCTGGTGAATAGCCTATTTCAATGAGACCTTGGTATCACATGGTTTTTATTCATTCGAATTAATTTTAGAGTTTTGAGTGATTTGAGAGAGATATAATGCTAGAGAGACATCTAGCTCTTGTGAATTTGTGAGAGATTCAAAGTAGTTCTTAGGTTTTCATGATCATGAAATATTGTGGCTGTTTTTTATTTAGTAATAATGTTTTTGGGTTGTGTTCACGCCATGAATGTAGGTATACAATGGACCATATCACATTAAATACCTATATTTTTTGTTTCATTTATGCATCACATTAAATTTGAATATATTTTATGACATATATTAACTTGTTAATCAATTTATCTATACAAACCATATGCCATACAACAACATTATTAGATTATTGATGGTTTCATAAAGACTTCCCGAACATCATAGCTCCTAAAAAATATGAATTTATATAATAATCAAATTATTTTAAACACATAATATGAGAATTAATTAATAATAAATACCATGAATATCATATAACAAAATATATTGAGTTTTTTTTGATTTTGCAAAATAATTAAAGTGATCGACTAATTGGGAATGCAGAGTGAATGTGAGTTATATAACTTGTGTTCAATTGATGTACTATCCCATGAAAATGTGTGGTCAATATGTATAAGGTGTGGTTAATACATGTATTGTGTGGTTGCTTTTTTGTGATAAGTTGAGTCATGTGGTTGATACACTTTCCATTTGAAGAAAATTTGAAATACTATGTGATCATAACATGCAGTTAGTTGACTTACCGTATAAATATAACCTATGGGCGATATACCAAGATTTTGTGTAACTAAATCATATAAATCCATGCCTCTATATTTTCAAGCATCCAATATGATATAATGTATCCATTCTTGACTTCACTAAATGAACTTCTTGTGAGAGTTTTGTAAAATAGGAACTCAAATAACTACATGGCGTGCTTTTGGAACTCATGTACTACATGAATCATATCATACAGACATTTAAGTTGAAACATTCATACTTTATAATGGATCTATCCTTTTACAAATAATATTAATTGATATTAATCATAATTAACTATAAAATACAACCAAGGATCATAAAGTCTAATGTATTTAAAAGATTAGGTATATAATTAAACATCATAAAAACAAAATGAAAAAATCATTTATTTAATCTTCATCATGATATCCTAACACACTTTGAGCCATTATATTTTCATATGATAACTTGGGGAATACATGAACAAAGGGATGATCTAAAAATCCTATCAAGGGAATAAGAATAATAATATATCTTAGTACATGGGTTAGAAGACATAACATAATGACATAAAAAAGAAAAAACATATGGAAGAATAACATATAGAACATGGGATCATATAATCATGGAATATTAGTAATTTGGAATCAACATAAAACATTAAATAAGCTTGATTCAAGGATCATTGCACATGGAGGAGAAAAAGTCAAGGCTAACCACCTAGACTGTTGCACATGGAGCACGAGTCAAGGCTAACCACCCAGACCGTTGCACATGACGTCTCATGAGACTAAACATTACCCAATACATTGGAGTAATATCTAGGATCACACATCATAACATGTTCATGAATATGTGTGCCACATGAATAATCAGACATAAGTAATCAAACATAAACATAAGGGTTACCCATGAAAAGAATTTGGTATCAAAATCCAATAAAAATGAATAATAAAAGGGAAAATCATAATGTTTTCCATGAAAGGATGGATCTAAATCATACATGGACATTCATAAGAAAATATAGGAATATATCATGATAATAAATGACAAATTTAATTGAAAATTATGTTTAAGAAACTTTAGAAATAAAACATTTTAGTACGGTTTAATGGAAAATTTTCAGGATTATTTGAAATGGAAAAGGAATAATTGTTTGTATAAAACCAAAATTAAACCAAGATAGGTTTTCATGATAAAATGAGTGATTTTAGAAAAATAATTGTGTCTTAAAATATATTATTCAGTGAACTAGAAAATGTTTAAAAAACCAGGAAGTTCCCTTTAACCGAGTATGCATATTGGGAAGAATTGAGAAGGGGACCTTTTTAAAAATTGCATTCCACCTTCAAAGAAGGATGATAAAACATGTATACAAGAGTTTTAAACATATAAAGAGAATTTATAATAATTACATAAATGTAAATAGGAATTATATTGGGATAAAGAGAGAGATAAAGAGTAACCTGAAGGAAAAATAGAGGTTCGGAAAGGATCCCTTACCTTATGTCCAAAATAGTTCTTCACTTGATATTAACATCCCAAATAATCAAATTAGATTCATTAATTAATAATTATATAACCTTTTATACATGTAATTTATTTTATATAATTTTATTAAGTTCATTTATATCCTTTTTGATGAGTTATAGTGTTCAATTTTATCATTTGGGAGTGTTTGTTTTCTTAGTTTTCATGATTGGTTTGCTTGTATATGAGTATGGAAGTTCATATATAATGGGTATAATTGTAGATAATAGAAATTATATGTTATTAATTAATAATAATAAGTTTAATTGGTCTTATATTTTATTTTTTTCCATATATGAGGATGAATCATTAGATAAATAACAAATGATAATTGTTTAGGTTAATTTGGTGGCCTCTCAGTCATCATGAACTAGTTTTGTTCTATTATTTAATTTAATGTATATATAATGGTAATATAAAATTAAATAAGATATAATACATATATTATATTATAGTTCAACCATAAAAATGTTTTCATGACTATCCTTAAAGATGGTATTAGAAATTGAAAACCCGACATCCTAGAGTGTGATAAACTAACACATTACAGATGATGTTTTCATTTTTTGAAGTAAGGGAGAGGGAAAAAATTTATGATGGATTATTCAATAAAAATAATAACATTCTAATATATGTGGGATAATTTAGTTACTATGAAAATTGGTTAAGGTAAGGGTATGAGAGAATAAGAAAAGAAAAGAACTTGAAAAGAAATTAAAAGAAAAGAAAGAGCAATTTACCTCTTGAATTTCTCCTCCTTGAAAACCTCTTTAGGGAAAAGGTTTTGGTATTTTGATAATACCAAGAGATCTTGTATATTTTATATGGGTTTGGTAAGAGTATTGAGTATAATTTTTACAAGGCTCAAATCTTGGAAGGTTTGAAGAGAAGAGGTGGTGAGGGGTGGTATTTATAGTGTAGGAGAGGGGTGTTTTGTCCTTATTTTAATCATTAGTTTATTATTTTGGATCAATACAAGAAATAGTGAGAATTAGTATGAATAAATATAGTAAAAAATTCACGTGATTTTGAAAAAATGGTAATTATATTATCTTTACATCAAAAATGACTAAAACATTCATGTATTTACCATTTATTGTGAATTATCTTATTTTACTATTCACAAAAATTCAAGTATTTTAGAAAAATAACAAAAATTTACCCTAACCATTTAAAAATGTGTAGAATTAAAAAGTAAAATCCATTTTATTAAAATAATTTTCTAAATATTATAAATATATATTTTTAAATAAAATTATCATTTACTCGAAAAATACAGATTTTAGAATTATAACTGATTTTATAAAACTTTAAAAAATTAATTAATGTCTCATAAAATTATATTAAAATCATAATAAAACAAAATATTAATTTATGAATATATTTTATGAAAATGTATTTTCTTTTAAATTATTAAATTAATAACATAATTATAATTAGATATTTATGAATTATAAAAATACCAATACTTAATTTATAATTTTTAAAACATTTATTTACTTATACCATGATATAATTATATCATAATTTCATTTATAATATGCCTAAATTTTATCTATACATTCATGGGTGATGTTACTATTCATTTGGTTGATTTACTATTCATAAGAGTCAAATAACTATTCCTATGGTCAAGTTATTATTTCATCAGTATAGGTTTCTTAACTTCTAGAAATACATATTCTTTATTTAATTATTCATTTATAATATTTTTATTATGTTCTTAATGTGATTATTTTGTGATTATACTATATGAAATAATTATAATAAGGGAATTTTCATTGATAAAATTTTGGGTTCTTACATTCTTTCCCCTTATAAAATTTCACCCTCAAAATTTTGTTTTAAATTATATAGGGAAAATATGTGAGGGTACTTCTCCTTCATCGGTTCCTCTAGTTCCCAAGTTGCCTATTTATATTTATGGTTCTGCCAAACTAAATTGACCAGGTGAGTAGTCTTGTTACATAGAACATTATATCTATGATCTAAGATGTTAACTGGATGCTCCTCGTAAGATATATCATTCTACAATTTTACCACCTTTGAATTTAGTACATGTGAAGGATCAGGTATGTACTTCTTCAATGGGGATATGTAGAATACATCATTCACTTTAGATATGGTTGGTGGAAGTGCTAGTTGATATGCCATAAATCTGACACAATCAAGGATCTCAAAGGGGTCGATGTACCCGGACTTACCTTTCCTTTATTAAAAAATATCATGATCCTTTTCCATGGAGACATATAAAGGAATACCATGTCTCAAACCTTAAACTCAATGTATCTTCGACAATTGTCTACATAACTCTTTTGTTAACTTTGGGCTACCTTGATGTGCTGCAGAATGGTTTTCACCTTTTCCACCATTTCTTCGAGCATTTCATGTCTTAGACTCTTATGTTCAAAAAATTCATCCCATCATTCTGGCATTCTACATCTTTTCCCATAAAGGGATTCATATGGTTCCATTTGGATGCTAGAGTGGAAACTATTATTGTAGGAGAATTTGACTAGTGGAAGATGTTGGTCCCATCCTCCTTTGAAGTCCATAGAACATAATCTCAACATGTCTTTTAGTGTATGAATAATTCTCTTAGATTAGAAATTAGTTTGAGGATGATAATCCGTACTAAAGTTAAGTTTAGTGTTTAGAGCATGTTAGAGAATTTTCTAGAACTTGGAGGTGAATCTCAGATTCTGATCAAATACAATCGATAATGGTACTCCATGAAGCCTTACTAGTTATTTGATGTATATACGTGTATGTTGATCCAGTGAGAAGTCCTCTCTAATTATAATAATGTTATTTATCTTTGTAATATTCTCCACAACATTCTATATAAATTTTTTCCTCTAGATGTCTTTGGAATTATAGTGAAAAAGTTCATGGTAATATTTTCCCACTTCTATGTTAGTATGGGTAGTGGTTGCATCATCCCCTTAGAATTTGGCTTTCAGCATTCAATTGTGAACATACCATGCACTTTTATGTATACTCAATGATCTATTTCTTCATATTGTGCAACCAATAGTTATCTCAGAGATCTTGATACATCTTTGTGCTCCATGGGTGAATAGAGAAGGTTGAGCTATGTGCGTCATTCATAAACTCCTTATTTATCTATAGATCGGATGGTACTCATAGTTGGTACCCAAATATTACAACTCCTTCCTCACCAGTTTTAAACTCTGAGGATTTTTCCTTTCTCATAGCTTCCACCTTCTTTTGGATTTCCACATCATTTCTTTGATCATCCTTTATTTTCTCCATGTGGGATGGTTGAGCAATAATTTGGGAAAGGATTAATGATATCCATTCCTTAATGATTTCTATGTCCATACTTTGTAAGTCTATAAAGACTGGATCCTTCTCAATTATCTTCATTGATAAAGATATAAGATATTTTCTACTTAGAGCATCCGCAACATTATTTTTGTTACTAAGATGGTAGTGGATTTAGCAATGATAATCCTTGATTAATTGTAACCATCTACATTGGTGCATATTAATCTCATTACGTGTGAATATATATTTGAGACTTTTGTGATCAGTATAATTCTCCCCATAGATATAATTACACCATATTTTCAACATAAAAATCATAAATACCAACTTCATATCATACATGGGATAGTTTTTCTCATGAATTTTCAACTTCCTTGAGGCGTAGGATATGAATTTATCATTTTTCATAAGTAAATAGCCTAAGACCTTTTTTGAAGCATATCTATACACTAAAAATATTTCCACACTTATTGGTAGTGTGATCACTGGTGCAGTGATAAACCTCTTTTTCAACTCATTAAAGTAGTCCTCACATTCACTGGTCTAGACACACTTTTCTCCCTTCTAAGTCATATTGGCTAGTGTATTTTAGAATCACGAGAAGTTATTTAAAAATCACTGGTAATACATAGCTAGACCAAGGAATCTATGGATCTCCATTACAGATGTTGTCCTGGCCCACTATTAAATTGCCGTTGTCTTAGAAGGGTCCACAGATATCCCTTTGTTAGGGATTAAATTCCCCAAGAATGACACTTTCTTCATCCAAAACTCACATTTAATATACTTTTCATATAGTTTCTCCCTTCGTAAAGTCTTTAACGAAGTATTAAAGTGCTCCTCAGGTTCCTCATTTATCTTAGCGTATATCAAAATATCATCAATAAAGACTAACATAAAATTTTCAAGGTAATCTCTTAAGACCCTATTCATTAAATCTGTGAAAATTTCTGGAGCATTAGTGAGTTTGAAAGAAATAACTATGAACTCATAGTGTCCATACACAATTAGAAAGGAAATATTGGGAATATATTCCTTCCTCGCCTTTAATTAGTGATATCCTAACCAAAGGTCCACCTTAGAGAAATAACAAGCCCCATGTAGCTAATTGAACAAGTCACCTATCTGAGGTAGGGGATAATTGTTATTTATCATTTTTTATTGAGCTCAGGATAATCAATGTATAGGCGCATTGATCCATCCTTCTTCCTAAAAAATAAGACTAATGTGCCCCATGATGAAGCACTTGGGCATATAAAACCCTTTTCCAGATTCTCCTATAACTGTTTCTTCAGCTCTTCTAGCTCAATAATGGAAATTCTATAGGGTGTCTCTGATATAGGTAGAGATTGAGGAAAAAGTTCAATTTAGAACTCAACCTATCGATCAAGAGGATGACCAAGAAATTTTTCAGGGAATACATCAGTGTAATACCTCACGATGGTTATGTCTTCAAGAATGATTCTCTCCTTAGTCTCAATCATTTTAGCTAGATATGATTTCCCATAAAGAAACAATATCCACACTCTAGATGATGATTCTAAAAGAGATTAATTTTCCTCCTAACACTTTTATAGGATTGGAGGATGCTTTAGTATGTAAAGAGTTATCTCCCTGTATAAATAGTCAATGTTGTATTTGTATAAAGATAGCCAATCCATGCCCAAAATATCATAAAAATCTACCAAATGGAGTATGACAAGATTTTATGGAAGGTTTAGTTCAAAGACATTAACTGGGGAGGAGTTATAAACTTTGGATGCAATAATTTCCCCATTTTCTATTCTCATAGATAACTCAACCTCCAAATTTTGTGATGTTTTTTGAATAGTTAATAATAAAATTTCAAGATATAAAAGAACGAATATAACCAGAAACAAATAGTACATTCTCTATTCTTGAATGAATAATCAACGTACCATTCACCTCATCATTTTTGGTCTCCACATCAGCAGTAGTGATAGTATATTCCCTTCCTTGCTGCCTTGGAGGTTGTTTTTGTTGATTTCCTCCAACAAACCTTGGATTATAGAAATGGTTCACATAATTCCCATGTTCCTTATAGTTGAAACAATACACTATATGCTAAGTGTTTTCATGAAACTTCTCTTATTCTTCCAAATTAGTGGAATTCTTCATATCCCTTCAGCACTTTTTAGCCAGATGCCTCATTCTTCTACATTTGAAACATTTTCCTGGTTCCCTTTAGAAAGTTCCTAGGATACTTCTTCCCATAATTTTGACATGTGGGATATCAGGTTTTCTTTACATCATGGGATTTATCTATTGGTCCAAACATATTAAACTCCATTTTCCTTGTTTTATCACCTAGACCACGAGTCCACTGAGAGTCTCCAATCTTCATTTTGAACTTAAGGGAAAAATGAAAAATCTCCTCATAGCTATTAAAGTATCAAATTTACAACAATTTTTGTACACTTATCTTTAGTCCACTAAAGAATTTATCAACATTTCTTTTGGTGTTCATGAAAAATTCAGAGGTTTATCTTGCAAGACTTATAAATTTTGCTTCATACACTCTAATAGACTCATCTTCCTTCTACTTAAGTCCAAGGATCTCTCTTTCCATCTTAAGATGGAGGGTTTATGGAAAATATTTGTTAAAAAATATTTTCTTGAATTCCTCACAATCCATGGAATCAATTTCCTCCTTAGACTTTGGGTTCTTAATAAGTATCCACCATTGATCAGATTTCCCATCAAATTTATAGAACATCAATACAATTTTCCCTTATTTCAAGAATAAGAGGACAGATAATATCTTTTCAATGGAGTTAATCCATTGTTCTGCAAGGATAGGATCAGAAGATCCACTAAATGTGAGAGGAATTTATATCATAAAGTATTCAACTAAAATTTTATCTCTCTTGGAATAAGTAGGCCATTCAATATTATTCAAGTTATTATTCATAACTTTATCTAGTGGGGCAAGTATTGTCATGAATTTTTGAGCATCCATTCCAATCATATTTGGAATATCATTAGGGAAATCATCAAATTTACTATCACATTGATTATTGGAATGTGTTCTTATATATCCATCTATTAACTAAGAAAATAAAGTGAAATTAGGTACTTGCATACTTAGCTAATAATAATAATAAAAATGATACTTTGAACATAAAAGGATAAACTTGTAAAGGAAAATTATATCCTAACTTTTGATTCCCTAGGTTTCAATATGGGTTATCCATGATCTATTTTCTAACACATATTTTTTTTGGGAATTTTTTCCTTAATAATGTTTCCTAATGAGCTTATAAATTTAACAAAGCATATCCCCCAAGAGTGTCAAACCAGGTGCACAGTAAGTCTTATTATCATGTACCAAATTTCCCTGAGTCAGGCCCGGAGCACCTTGTCAGAGTTGTTACTTATAGGTACATCGGTTCTAGAACCACATCCACTTGTAATATCCTGATAGGGATGCATTTTCTTGATAAACCACTTACTCTATACTAACCAAAATTTAGGGATGTTTTCTTATACTTAGTCTTATCCCTAGGGATTTCTTTAGATATTTATCCTTATAATACCAAAATAACTAAACTTTTCCTCCGATACCAACTATAACAACCCTATCTATTTTCACATATTATTGCATGATATTAAGTATATTTAACTATAAAATACAACCAAGGATCATAAAGTCTAGTGTCTTTGGAAGATTAAGTGCACAATTAAACATAATGAAAAAATAATAATAAATCATTTATTTAATCTTAATAATGATCTCTTAACACCATTTGAGACCTTACATTTGCATCGGATAACTTGGGGAATATATGAACAAGGGGATGATATAAAAATCCCAGTAAGGTAATAAGCCTAAGAATAAATTTTAGTTCATGGGTTAGAAGTCATCACATAATGAAGTAAAAAGGAAAAAACTTATGGAAGCATAACATACAGAGCATGGGATCATATATTCATGGAATCATAGTATTTTGGAAGAAACCTAAAACATGTCATAAGAATGAGTAAAGGATAATTTCACATGGAGGATCACAAGTCAAGGATAACCGCATAGATTGTTTCATATAGAGCACAAGTCAAGGCTAACCAAAAAGAATGTTTCATATGACGTCTCAAGAGACCAAAAATTACCCAAAAAATTAGAGTGATATCTGGGATCACCCATCATAACATGTTCATGAATATGTGTTCCATATGAAGAATCATATATAAGGAATAAAACACAAACATAAGGGTTACTCATGGAAAGAATTGGGTATCATAATCACAAAAAAAGGTATAACAAAAGGGAATATCATAATGGTGTCTATGAAAGGATGAATTTAAATAATAAAAAGACATTCATAAGGGAATATAGAAATATATCATGATAAGTGATGTCAAAATGAAGTGAAATGAATGTTTAAGAAACATTATAAATAATACATTTTAGTGAAACCATATACTATAGTGGAGAAAAAGAGTTACTATTCATTTTTCTATAATTTCATAGGTGAGGTTACTATTCATTTTTTTTGTTTTTCTATTAATAAGTGTAAAATTACTATCCCTAAGGTCAAGTTACTATTTCATCAGTATGGGTTTCTTAAATTCTATAAGTAGATCTTATTTTGTTCATTCTTCATTTATAATATTTTTATTATGTTCTTAATGTGTTTTTTTGTGATAATATTATATGACATAATTATAAGAATGGAATTTTAATTGATAAAATTTTGGTTCATTACATACTGTATGCTAAGAATGTATGGATAAATGAGAATTACACCTGTAAGTTCACTACTTTATAGCAAATTATAATAGTTTCAATCAAAGGTATCATTGATGGAATATAGTAGGAGTTTCACACATGAAGTGAATGAGTTTGAGAATACCACCTGCATAAGAAAGAAAAATTATAATACCCTCAAGTATTTATATTGGTGAAAATGTTTCATTATAGTAAATAAATTCCTATTAAATATATAATTGTGCAACTAGACTAGATTTATTTCTTATTATTGATCTAGACTCATAAACTTTGTTTCTAAACACCCATTTAGTGCCAATGGTCAGAAATTATTTAGGTTTTTTTAATAATTCCCATAATTGTTTCTTTCAAACCGATTCAACTCTTATTTCATATCCATTAACCAAAATTCATAATCTATAGTTTCATGGATGTTTTTTGGTTCAAGCTATTATAAGAAGTATTGAATTTCACTAAAGTTACTAAGAGAATATCTAGTCTGCGTAGCTCTCTCTAGATCTACCACAACATCCTATAAAGGTTAATATGTATGAGTTTTGATTGATTTAGGGATATAAATACTTGGTAATTCATTTTATTCTTTAAGTTATAGTACAAAAAATTCCTCAACATTGAGTGATTTTTCTATAAATGGTTTTATAAAAAACAGTAGGCTTGGATGAGATTTTGATATTTATGTTTCAAAGATCATCCTCAAGGTTTTATAAAGAATTTTTAGGATCATGTGGACCTATTTCATTAAATTTGACATATACATATTCTTCCCAAAGTTTGGTTCTTTTATCAAACACCCTATATGATTTACTGGTGGTTTAATTACCAAGGAATATTCCTTCATTTCCTTAAGATGATAATTTATTTAAACTTTCATCCGTGTTGAAAATAAATACCTTGTAGCTAAAAACTCTAAAGTAATTAACCTTTGGATTCCTTTAATTCCATAATTTATAAGATTTAATCTTTAAAATAGGTCCAATAAGAACCTTATTGATAATGTTTCAATCTGTATTGAAATATTTTTTTAAAAAATAAATAGGTAGGTCATACTCATTAATCATGGTATGAGTAGTCTCTTGAAGAATCTTATCCCTTCTTTATACAACATTATTATGTTGGGGTGTCCTATGAGAATTTTTTTTTGATTGTAGCCATGTTTTTAACATAAATATTCAAATTTTTTGTTTTCAAACTCATGACCATGATCACTCCATATGGTCTTAATAGTAAGTTCATTGAAATTTTCTACTAATTTTTATTTTTTTTCAAAATAAGAATAAGATTCAATTTTTGGGAGCTCAAAATAATTCCCAAGTATATATAGAATAGTCATCTATAAGAACACCGGAATAATTATTCCCATTTAGGATAGAAACTGTTGAAGGTCCAAATAAGTCAACATGGACTGACTTTAGGGATTGAGAATTTGAAACTTCATTCTTTGGTTTGAAATAAATATCATTTCATTTATCATTTTGATAGCGGTTACATACCTTTCTTTTGAAAATTATAGTTTAATAATATCCTTAATTAAACCTTTTATATTTTTAATTCCAAGAGGGTGAAGGTTGTAGTGTAATAGTATCATATTCCATATCCAAGATTCTTTATAAAATTCACTTAAGTAATTTTGTGAGAAAAATAAAGAATCTAAATTAATTGCATAAGCAGTATCATTATGTAAATAAGTAAAGACTAAAGCAAGATTAGAATCATATATTTTATAAAAAAATAAAAATTTTCATGTTCACCATCATTACATAATTTTGATATGCTAAGAAGATTGTATTTTTAACCATCAACAAATAATACTTTTGAAATTAAAAAAGAGTTAGAGTAATGGATTTGACCAAGTACTATTATACTTTCTTTTGAAATTGTCACAAAAAAATGATAGTCCACCTTAAAAATTTCTAAGGATATTAAATCATGAGTAGTATCTAGTAATTTTTCTGTAACATCCAATTTCCAGATACTATATATTCTTACCATTACTCTTGAATCAAGTTTCCTCATACACGATTTTCATAAAGTACATATTTACTCTAGCAACATTATCTTCACTACTCAAATCAGACTCACTAGAACTATAATTAGAGTAATTTTAGGTCATTTTAATATATTTCTTTGGTCTTTTTTAGTTTTTCCGAATACCTTGTGTTATACATTAATTTTGGACATTCAGTTATGATATTCCCTTTCCTCTTGTATTCATAACAGGTCTCTTCTCATGGTTGATTTTTCTTTTTCCAGTTTTGTATTCTATCATAAATTATTCCATAGTTTGATTTATTAAATAATTTATTCTTATTTAATAACTACTTAAATATCCTAGATAAATGATCCATATCCTTATCATCGTCTGAGGAAGACTCATCATAACTTGAACTATCTTCTTTGATTTTCACCTTCATCTTTGGCTCAGAAATTTTGAAAGAAACTAGTTTTACCTATGGTTCATCATCTTATTTTATCAATTTCAACTCTTCCACATACATCATAAGTTTTACAATCAACTACTTCATTTTAAATTTTATTACTCTCATCACTCTCAAATAGATACTGAGGTTCCTCTCCATGGATATGGTAAACACCATAGGAGTATCATCACTTGATCTTTTTCTTAAATTTTATATCCAATTGTGTGTATCACATTGAAAATTTCATTAAACCCAAGATACATGTTAGAAATTGATTAATCTAATTTTAGTTTAAAAATATTATATTTAATAATATTTGAATTCAGGTGTATTTCTTTAACATTTGATGTTTCTTCACGAGAGACCGAAAGTGTATCCCAAATTTCACAAGTAGTAGAAAATGAGGAAATTATATTGAATTAATATTATCCTAATTCAAAATATATGACATTCATATATTTAAAATTTGAATAATAAAAAAAAATTGTCTCATCACTCCAATCAGGTCTAGTAGCTTTAGGTTTTTCATATTTTCCTCTCTTATAGTCCAAATATCAAATCTCATGCTCTCAATATGTAATTTCATCTCAATATTCAATTGATTATAGTTTTTAAAATATTGAGTGTTTGAATAGTATTCCCCTGAAGTATATTATTATACATAAAGATATAAATTTTGAATAAATAGAAATTTTGATCTTTTCGGGTAAAAACTTGATCACATTTAGAGGCTGGATAGAAAAAATTTAAAAACCTTTAATACCAAATGTTGTTTGGAGTGGAAAAGTCAACAAGGTTGTGAATTGTGTTTCCAATTAAAATTTACATTTTAAAATAATTTAAAATTAAATCCAATATTTATAAATCACATTAGTTAACTAAATTAGTAGAAGTATGTAATTTAATGTTTTTGAACAATTTCTCAAATCTCAGTCATAGATCTGTTAAAAAAATTACATTAAATTTTGAAATAAATATAATTACTTTACACATTGTATATAAAATAGTTTTTAAATATAACTATAAAAGTAATGTTTTTATATATAGTTTATACAAACTAATAAATATTTTGTATTTGAAACACATAACACAAAATAAGAAAACACATAGTGGAATAAAAATAATAGGTTTAGTCTCAAAGTGAGACCTGGTCCTCTCCACTTTGAAATCATCTGATTCTACGTGGTTTATTAATCATAAAAACCAATCCACAACCTAGATCTTGTTTTTATAGACAAAAATTTCACACAGTTAGTCCCAGATACACACCTTATCTTCCACAGTTATACATGGGATAATAGGTACAAAAGAATATGGAAGGAGTGTATAGTAACATTAAATAAAATAATGGCCATGTGTTAATTAATATATAGAGTAATGAAGAAACATTTCAAAAGTTACGCTAACAAAGAGAGTAATAGATAGTAAGTGATAATTTCTGAAGAATCTCAATCTGATTTTCTTTAGTTGATCAATTGTCTTTAAATATAACCTTGAAAATTGTCAACCATGTATTTCACTGAGAAATTAGAAAAATATAGTGTATTGGAAGTGTTCAGTGAAGTAGTATGTCAATATGTATATGAATAAAACTACCACACAGTCCATGAGTAGATATTCTTATTAATGATATCACCTTATCTAATTTTACATTGGAGGATATTCATAAATTAATCCTCATATTCATTAGTCTTATCTGGAAAAATTAAATGCTCTAACTCTATAATAAATGATAAAAAAAATAGACAATGAAGATTTAAATATACCTCATTGCTTAAGTTAGACATGGTCACCTAGACTTCACTTAAGCACAATCAATTTAGCTTATAGTTACTTGACATATAAAGACCCGACCTTAAACATTACATAATATTGAATTAAATGGATAATTCACATTGAGGATCTTTTCTGGTATAGAGTTTTAGAGAATTAGGCATAACAATTACATTACATCTCAAAATTACATAGTAGACATTTCTACACAGTTTCCATTGTTTTTACAAAACATGAACTCTTAAAAAAAAGACATGTCTAGATCCATGTTTTAGACAACATGACTTTTCCTTGATCCTATCCTTGACCCCATTCATCTTTACGTCCTGTGAAAACATTTCAAACTTGGGATGAGCATAAAAAGCTCAGTAAGGGTTATAAATCAAAGAATGAAAACATTTGTTCATAAATGCATTGAAAACATGAAATATTTTACTTACCTCGTGAAATCATAAGATTTATGAAAGAAACATAGAAATCACAAATCATAAAGGTAACTTGTGGCATCCATATCTTACTTACATTGTAGCTATCACAGCTACATAGGGAGTTACTTTGGAATACCCATCACTGTATATTCCTTTAATCTCTTTTGAGTAACATTCACGTTTACCTCTGTCATATTACCCAATAAATTGGAGAGCTACCACAGGCTCACCTGCCCTAGGTTTATCACGGAACCACCCGTATACGTAAATAATGCCCAAGAACCATAACATGATCATAACACATAACATAAGCATAAAGGAAAGATAACATTTCCAGATAGCAATAATAAAATATAATTTCAAGATATGAAATAATAAATCCATTGTCAAAATCATTTTCAATACCAAAATACATAAAAATAGTATATGGTATTTATTTATTTTTCTTTTAAAAACATTCTGGCTTGTTAAGGAACCCAAAGATCAAATAATACTCACGGCGGCGGAAAGGTCGTTGTCACCGCTTACGTTAAAAAAACATTCCTTTTTGTTGTTTAGTAAAACTATTCATATAAGAAGATTCCATTTGAGTAAAATGAAAAGTCAAAGGGGTTTATACACCGTATAAAATAAAGTCATGTATAAAACTAAAAATGCCTCAATGAAAGAAGATTGAGACGAAGTCCCTTACCTCGTGTCCGACTTGACCCATTCGTTATTTAATCTCCTAAATAATAAAGTAAAGTTAATTTATACTTGCTTAAGAACCTTTTTCAAGTTTATTATTCCTTTCGTATCACTCATTACCATGTTATAAACATTATGTAATCATTTTAGTTAATAATGTTCATTTTGTCGATATTCGGTACTTGGGTCAAAAATGAACACCTTATATTTACAAGTTGTCCATGTGGTCAATAGTCCATTATATAGAGAATGGTATTCATGATTTTAGATATCATATATATCATATATATGCAGTATATAAATGTATTTATAATAGTACATAACATTTGGAGTTAAGAAATGAAATGCACCGTTCATGGAGACGGTAAGCCGTACGTACACATGAACGCTACTTTAATTTTTATTTATTATTTTAATGGAATTAAAACATAATTATACATAGGTATATTATAATTCCAGTATAATATCATATATAATATCATTAACTCTATCCTTTATACATCCCACATAGGGCATTAACGAGTCACATCACTTTGAGGGGGCGGTAGTCCGCACTTCCTCAAATGAGATTATCATATTTAACCACTATGGAAACCATAAAGTCTTGATATAAATGGAAATTACAAAAGAATAATTAAATAATAAACATAATATATATCATATATAAATATAGTTCCATCATAATGGCCACCGTGAGAGGTGGTAAGATGTAATTGAACAATCATCGTTTCGTGAGGCGTTAGTTTTCCATCCACAAAAACATTATGCTATTCATCCATTAGATGGAGGTGTGTGTAAGTGTAGTTCGAATAATTATCATAAAAATATCCTAGTATATTGAGGATACTTTTTTTGTTACAAAATAAAGGAAATAAAAAGAGTTTAGGGGTTGGAGAAGAAAAATAAAAGAAAACAATTTGAGAGAAACCGTTACCTTTAATTTGGGTAACTCAATTTTGTTTGAACCAAAGGACTTATTAAGTTCATTCTGCCTAAGGTAAGGCTTCTATTACTAGGAGAGGGATGTAGGGAGCTTAATTGTGTATATGTTGGATGATACAAATGGCTTGAGAGGTGTGAGGAATTGGTTAGAAGTGGTCTTTTTTTATAAGGGAGAGGAGGGGCTCTTTAGGAAAGTTTGAAAATATTATTTTATTATAAACTTATATTCGGTTTATAATGGTCCAAAAATCATTGAGGTAGAAAATAAGATGACTCATATTCGAAATAAAATCATCCAATCAGAATTGAAAATGTTTTTGACAATATTTTAATCATTATAATCTTATTTATTTAAATCATTTATTAATGAGGTAAAAATGCATCATTATTGTGTCACAAATAATTTAATTTATTTGATGTCTAAAAATTATAAAAAAAATACCATGATATAGGAAAGCGTTTTATATTTCCAATTAATATTTATAGTCTAATATAGGACTTATATAACACCATATAAAAATTAATTACTAAACGATTTTTGTTAATGTCACTTTTGTCTTCACATTAAATTAATTAATCTAAATTGTTATTATCACTCCCAAGTGGCTCAATGGGGTCCCAAAATCGACCCAAAGATGACCATGGTCTTAAATGACTCATACAATAGGATTAGGACACGTTTAAGGGTAATTTTATATTATTATAATATTATTTATTTACCCTTATTTACCTGATTTACCCTTTAACCACGGTAAATAAAATATTTACTAAAATAAATATTTAAAATGTCTAAAAATAAAAGTTACCTATTTGCACAATTTGGGCCTCCTGATTAAATATATGGAATCCATTTTTCCAAAATAAAAACATAGAAGCGCCAGAAATTAATTTAAAATTAATCCCCGCTGTTAAAACAAAGAGCGTGTTTTTAAGAATTAAAAACTATCAAAAGATTGATACTTATTTATGTCCAATTTCAAAGTGAAATTAATTACAATGACCAAAATTGGATTAAATGGTAAAAATATATTTCAATTTCACTTTAAAACCAATTAAAAAGATAATCTAACCATATAAATAAATTAGATTAAAACATAGTTTTTAATTAAAATACAATATTTTCACTATTCCTTAAAAAAATGAACTTTATCAGAAAAATACCAAAAAATTACCCAAAGTAAATTCTTATGTCATAATTCTAAAGAAGGATTTTATTTGGTCATATATAATGTATTAAAGTGACCAAAACTAGACTTAAAAAGGGTTCGCCATTAAAAGGCAGTAAATCAGCCTTTTAATGTAAATTATGCTTAAAGTTAGATTCATTCATATATTAAGCCTCTAAATTTTATTGGATAAATAGAAATAAATGTATAATCATATTATAGTTAGTTTTGTTCATTCCCGCCAATAAAACGGCTAGGAGTTAACTACAATTTAAAATAATAATATTATATTATTAGTGTGCAATGTAAGATTCCAAAGAAACCCGTTGTTGCGTATCAGGTACACTATCGAACATAGCAACCCCTTTAAGCTAAAATTAATATTTAATTCACAAATATTAATAAATATGAAAATATCTTATTCTTCATTTACCTGGGATGTTACATCCTTTTCCCCTTTTGGAAATTTCGTCCTCTCAATTTTTTTCCACTTATCAAAATAAGTGGGGGTATTTATCTCTCATCGCATTTTCAGATTCCCATGTTGTCTCTTCAACCATATGGTTTTTCCACAAAACCTTTACCTGGTGAATTACGTTATTCCGCAACACTTTCTCTCTACGGTCAAGAATATGGACTGGTTTTTCTTCATAAGAGAGATTCTATTCCAACTGAACTACCTCTGGGCTCAAAACATGAGAGGGATCTGGCATATACTTTCTCAACATCGAAACATGAAAAACATTGTGTACCTGGGATAAACTTAGAGGTAAAGCTATTATGGATGCAACTAATCCAAATTTATCCAGAATTTCCTAAGGTCCAATGAACCTTGGGCTCAACTTTACCTTCTTACCAAAACGCATCACACTTTTCCAAGGAGAAACTTTGAGAAATACATGATCACCTGCCTCAAAAGAAAGATCCTTCCTCCGGTTATCTGCATAAATTTTCTGTCTGCTCTGAGCTGTTCTCATGTGCTTTTGAATCAACTAAACTTTCTTTGCCATCTCTTCTACCAATTCTGGTCCCATCAGATTTCTTTCACCTACTTCATCCCAAAAAACTGGCGTTCGACAACACTTTCCATACAATGCCTCAAATGGAGCCATCTGTATACTAGAATGAAAACTGTTATTATAAGAAAATTAAACCAAAGAAAGATGTTGGTCCCAACTTCCCTAGTAGTCCATAGAGCAAACACATAACATATCCTCCAAGGTTTGAATTGTTCGTTCTGACTGCCCATCTGATTGAGGATGAAAAGCTGTACTAAAATTTAATTCAGTACCCAATGACTTCTGAAGGCCTTTCCAAAAGTTAAAAGTGAACCTGGTATCACGATTAGATACAATGGAGAGGGGAACTCCATGCAACCTGACTATCTCTTTAACATAAAACTGAGCAAGTTGATCTAGAGACAAAGTATCTCTAATAGGAAGGAAATGAGCAGATTTTGTCAATCGGTCAACTATAACCCAGATTGCATTATTACCTCGAGATGTCTTTGGTAATCCCACAACAAAGTCCATGGATATATTTTCCCATTTCCACTCTAGCACAGGTAGAGGCTGAAGCATTCCTTTTGGTAACTATCACTCTGCTTTAACCTGCTTACAAGTCAAACACTTCACAGTAAAATGAGCAATATCTCGTTTCATTCCATCCCACCATTAATACTCCCGAAGTTCTCTGTACATCTTAGTACTACCATGATGAACTGAAAACGGAGAACTATGAGCTTCACATAACAAATCATTCTTAAATTGTGAATCACAAGGCACACATAATCTCTTTCCAAACCTCAAAACACAATCATTATCAATGTTAAATTCAGGCAACTCACCCTTCTGAACCAACTCTACCTTTTTCTACAACTCACTGTCTTCCTTCTGTGATTTCTTTATTCTGTCTGATAGAGATGATCTCACTGACACCTAAAACAAAACAGAAGAATTTCCTGCACCAACAACTTCTATGCCAAATTTCATCAAATCAAAAACCAAAGGATCTTGTTCCAAACGTAGCATGGCTAATGAGACATTACTTTTCCGACTCAAAGCATCGGCCAATTTATTTGATTTTACTGTATGGTAATGGATCGTTCAATCATAATACTTGATTAATTATAGCCATCTCCTCTGTCTCATGTTCAATTTTTTCTGAGTGAATATATAATTTAAACTTTTGTGATCAGTATATATTTCACACTTCACTCCATACAAATGACGCCTCCAAATTTTTAAAGAAAAAACAACAGCATCTAATTCCAAATCATGTGTAGGGTAATTTAACTCATGTGGTTTCAAATGACGTGAAGCATAATCAATTACCTGATCATTTTGCATTAGGACGCAACCCATTCCTTTCAACGAAGCATCACTGTAGATAACAAACTCACCATTTTTGGAAGGCAGTGCCAAAACTGGAGCATTCACTAATCTTCTTTTCAATTCTTGAAAACAATTATCACATTATTTTGTCTAGATGAACTTAACACCTTTTTGAGTTAACTTAGTCATTGGACTAGATAACCGTGAAAATTTTTCAAAAAACATCCGGTAATAACCTACCAAACCAAGAAAACTACAGATCTCAGATATATTTGTGGGTCTTGTCCATTCTTCAACAACTTTTGTTTTTGCAGGATCAACAATTATGCCATTTTTTGAAATAATGTGACCAAAGAAAGAAATTTGTTGTAACCAAAACTCACACTTACTAAATTTTCCCAAAAATTTCTTTTCTTTAAAGGTTTTCAAGATAACCCTTAAATGAATTTCATGCTCCTCTTTACTTTTTAAATAAACCAAAATATCATCAACGAACACAACCAAAAACTTATCCAAGAACTCCCGGAAAATTCTATTCATAAGATCCATGAATACAGCAGGTGCATTGGTTAACCCAAAAGGCATAACTACAAATTCATAGTGGCCATATCTAGTATGAAACGCGGTCTTCAGAACATCTTCTTCCTTTACTTTCAAATGATGGTACCCCGACCTCAAGTCAATCTTTGAGAAATACTGAGCTCCCTGGAGCTGATCAAACAATTCATCGATATGAGGCAAAGGATAATTATTCTAAACAGTGATGTTATTCAATGCTCTATAATCAATGCAAAGTCTCATTGAACCATATTTATTTTTAACAAACAAAATAGGAGCACCCTATAGTGATGTGCTAGGTCGAATGAAACCTTTATCTAATAACTACTGCAATTGATTCTTTAATTCTAAAAGTTCAATTTGAGTCATTCGATAAGGGGGTTTTGAAATTGGCTTAGAATCAGGAACTAAGTCAACAGTAAATTCAAATTTCCGATCAGGTATAATACCAGGCAACTCATCAGGAAAAACATCAAGGTACTCATTTACCACTGGCACATCATTAATCTGAAAAGTTCCTTTATTTTCAACAATATATGCAAGGTAAAATTCATTTCCATCTTTTACTAGTTTTTCAACTTCCTGATATGTTATCAAAGCAAGGGTTCATTCTTGTACACAAACTGAAAATCATTCTGAAAAGAAACCTCTTTAGCTCTACAATCAATATTAGCATGATAAACAGAAAGCCAATCCATACCCAATATAACATCAAACTCTACTAGAGGCAAAACAATAAGGTTTGTAGGTATATTCTTTCCGCACACAAGGAAATCAATGTTCTTATGTTTTCTTTTTGTCTCAATATTTCCTCCAGGTGTTTTTACCGTAAGTTCAGTATTCATATCATGAGATGGAATTCCCAATTTACTAGAAAACTTTTCAAAATTGAATGAATGTGTAGAACATGAATCAAACAATACATTGGAATAATCTGAACAAACAAACAATGTACCTGATACTACTTCATTTGATGGACCAACATCTACTAAAATAGTTTAAAAGGATTTCGCCACCCCTTTCTGCTTGTATTGTGACTGCTTCCCATCACTCGAGCTCTTTTTCGGACACTCATTTGCATAATGACCCATTTCATTGCACTTAAAACATTTTACTAATTGTAAATCAGATTTTGTCTTACCATTACCCTGATCTTTTTCAGTGCAGTTACGAGCCTTATGTCCCATTTTACCACATCAGTAAAACTTACCAGAATTCAAAAGACATTCCCCATCATGATTTTAACCACAATTTTTACAAACTATAAACATAAGTTTCTTACCATCAGACTTTTTTGAAGAGTTCTTCCCTTTTTCCTGCCACCTCGACCTCTTATTCTGTTGTTTGTCAAAGAATACCTGATCATCAGAAAACTCCATTTCCACCTTCTCCGCACAACGAACAAGCTTTTCATAACTTTTGAACTCATGAGAAGCTAAAGCCCTTCGATACTTTGGCTTTAATCATGAGTAGAAACGGTTGATTTTACTATCAATATCTCATATGAAATTTGGAGAATACATTGCCAGTCGAGTGAATTTTTCTTCATAAGCAGCCGTTGAGTCATCCTCCTACCTCAATTTTAGGAATTGTTTTTCCATCCTAAGACGAACCACCTTAGCAAAATATTTCTCCAGAAATATACCTTTGAATTCATCCCAATAAAGAGCATCAATCTCCTCACTATCCCTAATATTTTTCACCATCGACCACCACTGATCAGCTTCACCTTCAAAACGGTAAACAGAGAGACTAACCTTTTGATGTTCTGAACAACCCATGACATCGAAAATCTTTTCCAGTGCTTTAATCCACCCTCCAGCTACCACCAGATCATATGATCCTCTGAATGATGGGGGATGTTGCCTCATGAAATGATCCACTACTAACATGTTCCTCTGTGGTTGATCTAAATGATCTCGTACATGGATACCACCACCATTTATAGCCTGATTCAACTGTTCCATCACTGCAACAAACTATTAAGTTCCGATTCCGACCATCTCAGGTTGCTGATTTGGAAGGTTGTCTTCCTTCTGATGTCATCCCAACATAGCTGCCTTGTTTCCTCTACGGAAAACCATTCTAAACAAAGAAATATCTTAGGTGAAGCAACATGCTAATCTGTAAATGCTATGTGATATCAATATTAACATAAATTACCTTATGGATATTAATTTAACAATATAATAACTCCTAAACTTATCTAAACCGACCTCTGATACCAAATATAAAGACCCGACCTTAAACATTACATAATATTGAATAAAATGGATAATTCACATTGAGGATCTTTTCTGGTTTAGAGTTTTAGAGAATTAGGCATAATAATTACATTACATCTCAAAAATTACAAAGTAGACATTTCTACACAGTTTCCATTTTTTTTACAAAACATGAACTATTAAAAAAAAGTCATGTCTAGATCCATGTTTTAGACAACATGACTTTTTCTTGATCCCATCCTTGACCCTATTCATCTTTATGTCCTGTGAAAACATTTCAAACTTGGGATGAGCATAAAAATCTCAGTAAGAGTTATAAATCAAATAATTAAAACATTTGTTCATAAATTCATTCAAAACATGAAATCTTTTACTTACATTGTGAAATAATAAGATTTATGAAAGAAACATAGAAATAAAAAATCATAAAGGTAACTTGTGGCATCCATATCATACTTACATTATAGCTATCACAGCTACATAGGAAGTTACTTTGGAATACCCATCACAGTATATTCCCTTAATCTCTTAGGAGTAACATTCATGTTTACCTCCTTCACATTACCCAATGCATTGGAGAGCTATCTCGGGATCACCCGCCCTAGGTTTATCCAGGAACCACTCGTATACATAAATAATTCTCAAGAACCATAACATGATCATAACACATAACATAAGCATAAAGGAAAGATAACATTTCTACATTGAAATAATAAAATATCATTTCAAGATATGAAATAATAAATCCATTGTCAAAATCATTTTCAAGACCAAAATACATAAAAAGATTACATGGTATTTATTTATTTTTTCTTTTAAAAACATTCTAGCTTGTTATGGAAGCCAAAGATCAAATAATACTCGCGGCGGCGGAAAGGTCGTTGTCACCGCTTACGTTAAAAAAACATTCCTTTTTGTCGTTTATTAAAATGCTTAGTATAAGAAGATTACCTTAAAAAAAAAATTAAAAGTCAAATGGGTTTATACACCATATAAAATAAAGTCGTGTATAAAACTAAAAATGCCTCAATAAAAGAAGATTGAGACGAAGTCCCTTACATCGTGTCCGACTTGACCCGTTCGTTATTTAATCTCATGAATAATAAAGTAAAGTTAATTTATACTTGCTTAAGAACCTTTTTAAAGTTTATTATTCCTTTCATATCACTTATTAACATGTTATAAACATTATGTAATCATTTTAGTTAATAATGTTCATTTTGTCGATATTTGGTACTTGTGTCAAAAATGAACACCTTATATTTACAAGTTGTCCATGTGTTCAATAGTCCTTTATATCCAGAATGGTATTCATGATTTTAGATATCATATATATCATATATATCCATTATATACATGTATTTATAATAGTACATGACATTTGGAGGTAAGAAATGAAATGCACCGTTCATGGAGACGGTAAGCCGTACGTACGCATGAACGCTACTTAAATTTATATTTATTATTTTAATGGAATTAAAACATAATGATACATAGTTATATTATAAATACAGTATAATATCATATATAATATCATTAAATATATCCTTTATACATCCCACATAGGGCATTAACGAGTCACATCACTTTGAGGGGGCAGTAGTCCGCACTTCCTCAAATGAGATTATCGTATTACCCACTATGGAAACCATAAAGTCTTGATATAAATGGGACGTACAGAAGCATAAGGAAATCATAAACATAATATATATCATATATAAATACAGTTCCATCATAATGGACACCATGAGAGGTGGTAAGATGTAATTGAACAATCATCGTTTCGTGAGGCGTTAGTTTTCCATCCACAGAAACATTATGTTCTTCATCCATTAGATGGAGGTGTGTGTAAGTGTAGTTAGAATCATAACAAAAAAAAATACAATTATATTGAGTATACTGGTGTTGTTATAAAATAAAGGTAATAAAAAGAGTTTAGGGGTTGGAGAAGCAAAATAAAAGAAAACAATTTAAGAGAAACCGTTACCTTTAATTTGGGTAACTCACTTTGGTTTGAACCAAAGACTTCTTAAGTGCCTTATGCCTAAGGTAAAGCTTCTATTAGTATGAGAGGGATGTATGGAGATTAATTTTACAGAGGTTGGATGATCCAAATGGCTTGAGATGTGTGAGGAATTGGTTAGAAGTGGTCTCTTTTTATAAGGGAGAGGAGAGTCTCTTTAGGAAAGTTTGAAAATATTATTTTATTATAAACTTATATTCGGTTAATAATGGTCCAAAAATAATTGAGGTCAAATATAAGATGACTCATATTAGAAATAAAATCATCCAATCAGAATTGGACATGTTTTGGATAATATTTTAATCATTATAATCTTATTTATTTAAATCATTTATTAATGAGGTAAAAACTGCATCATTATTGTCTTTTAAATAATTTAATTTATTTGATTTTAAAAATTATAAAACAAATACCATGATGTATTAAATCGTTTTAGCTTTCCAATAAATATTTATAGTCGAAAATATGACTTATATAACACCATATAAAAATTAATTACTAAACGATTTTTGTTAATGTCACTTTTGTCTTCCCATTAAATTAATTAATCTAAATTGTCATTATCACTCCCATGTGGCTCAATGGGGTCCCAAAATCGACCCAAAGATTCCCATGGTCGTACATGACTCATCCAATAGGATTAGGACACGTTTAAGGGTACTTTTATATTATTATAATATTATTTGTTTACCCTTATTTACCTGATTACCCTTTAACCACGGTAAATAAAATATTTACTGAAATAAATATTTAAAATTTCTAAAAATAAAAGTTACCTATTTACAAAATTTTGGTCTCCTGATTCCAAATATGGAATCCATTTTTCCAAAATCAAAACATAGAAGTGGCAGAAATTAATTTAAAATTAATTCCCGCTGTCAAAACAAAGAGCGTGTTTTTAAGAATTAAAAACTATCAAAAGATTGATACTTATTTTTGGCCAATTTAAAAGTGAAATTAATTCAAATGACCAAAATTGGATTAAATGTTAAAAATATATTTCAATTTCACTTTAAAACCAATTAAAAATATAATCTAACCATATAAATAAATTAGATTAAAGCATAGTTTTGAATTAAAATACATCATTTTCACTATTCCTTAAAAAAATGAACTTTATCAGAAAGATACCAAAAAATTACCCATAGTAAATTATGATATCCTCATTCTAAAGAAGGATTTTATTTGGTCATATAGAATGTATTAAAGTGAACAAAACTAGAATTAAAAAGGGTTCACCATTAAAAGGCGGTAAATCGGCCTTTTAATGTAAATTATGCTTAAAATTAGGTTCATTCATATATTTAGCCTCTAAATTTTATTGGATAAATATAAATACATGTATAATCATATTATATTTAGTTTTTTTCATTCCATCCAATACAACAGATAGAAGTTAACTACCATTTAAAATAATAATATTATATTATTAGTGTGCAACATAAGATTCCAAAGAAACCCGTTGTTGCGTATCAGGTACGCTATCGAACATAGCAACCCCTTTAAGCTAAAATTAATATTTAATTCACAAATATTAATAAATATAAAAATATCTTATTATTCATTTACCTGGGATGTTACATGACACAATAACTCGGAACGATCACCTGACACGTTCACATGGAATGATCCCTTGTCATGGTCACTTGGAATGATCACTTCTTTTCTTCTCATGGTCAATTCATTTCTTCACATGGTCACTTCATTACTTCTCATTATCACTTAATTTCTTATCACAATCACTTTATTTCTTCTTATGGTAGTTTTAATCCTTCCTATGGTTACTTTAACCCTTCATGCAGTTGGTTTAAGAATTATAAAAAATTATCTCATCTAATGCATGGTTACTTGATTTTTCTCGAGGTAGGTTGACAAATTAACTTCAAGACATAACAATTTTTATATTTTTTCAAAATTTGTTTTTCTATCATAAAGAATAAAGTTTATTAGTAACTTAAGAAACATGATTTTTGGGAATTAAAATAAGGTGGTGTTAGATTAATCCAATAATCAATAATATTTTTTTAGAAATTAATTATGAGTGATTTCAAAATTTTTCTAATTAAAGCATTATTTCTTAAAAATATTCAATACTGGTGATCAACCTTACTTACCTCTCCATGATTCTTCAATTAGTGTACCCCATTTATCAAATCCATCATTCATAATAGTTAGGTCTCATATGTTTATAGAAAATGGTCTAAATGGGGGTGAATAGACTAGATTAAAATTTTAACGAGATGAATTTATTATTTAAATTAATCATCAGAGTTAATTATCAAAAAATAAAATGAAGTTGAAAATTAAAGAATAAACATAAATATTTTTATAGTAATTCAAAATTAAAGAATAAAAAAATTATTTTTAGAGTATTTCAATCCAAAGAGGACCTACTCTACTCTTACACCTCTCCACTGTTTCATATATGCATTATTCACTAGGAATCATAACCCAATTAAAAACTACTTTTTCTGGTGGAAGTATAACTAAGACACCTGACTTTTATGCAGGGAGTCACAAACCTTAAAACCTAACTTTAAATAGTGAGAGTAATAACATGAACAATACTGAATTTAGAATCTTTGAGTCACATCCCGAAGAATGAAGATGATTTTGTTGGAAAAATCATAAACCAAAGATTAGATTACATGTGAAATAGATAGAAATAATTAGAGAAGACTCATACAAAACCAAGTAGATAAATTCATAAAATACCGATGAAGCACATGAATATGTCTTTGATTAGTGGATCAATATGTCTTTTCAAAAATAGTATATGTAAAAAATATTATATTCTTATTGAGAGATCATCCCATAGTTGTAACTTTGTTTTCATTAGATCAATTGCATCACACAACATTTCAAAAATTTGAAGTTTGAAAGTTTACGCCAAATAAATTCATTAGATTAGTATCATATCTTATAACCAATTTTTTAAGGACCTATCCTTAAAACATTAATTAATCTTGAATTAAATGAATAATTCACGTTGAGGATCTTTTTAGGTTTAGATTTTTAGAGAATTAGGCCATAAATATTACATCTCAAAAGCTATAAAGTAGACACTTCTACTCAGTTTCCATTTTTTTCATAAAATAAAAACTCTTGAAAAAAAGGGTCATGTCCAGTTTCATGTTTTAGACAGCATGACTTTCCTTGATCCCATCCTTGACCCTATTCTACTTTATGTCCTATGAAAAACATTTCAAAAACTTGGGATGAGCATAAAAAGGTTAGTAAAGAATACACAAAGGAGGAAACTATTAGTTTTTCAAAATAATAAGTAAACCATGAATACTTTAACATAAGTAATAATTTTCACCTTTATGAGGTAGTAAATACTCTTCACTAAATAAAATATCACTACTTACCCTTTTGTAACCAAAATATTACCCATATAAAGAACACATATCATATAAAGGTAACTTGGAACATAAACATACTTAAATGGAATAACCATACGGTCGACTTCCACACATGTCACTAAATGGAATAGTCATACGACCGACTTCCATGCCCAATGCATTGGAGGTTATAACAAAAACACCTGTCCTTGTATTCACTACACCACCCGTCATTTGGTTTATCATGTAACCACCCGTCAAATGTCCAAGTACCATTATAAAATCATAAGATATAAAACAAATATAAAGGAAAGAAAACATTTCCACATTTCAATCACAATATATCACTTAAATATATTGTTATAAAAAATCCATTATCAAAAACATTTTCAATACCAAAATACATAATATAGTATATGGTATTTATTTTCTTTTAAAAACATTACAACTTATTGAGGAAGCCAAAGATCAAATAATACTCACGGCGGCGGAAAGGTTATTGTTACCGCGTACATTAAAAGAAAAATTCCTTTTTTGTGGTTTTGTAAAAAGCTTCGTAGAAAAATATTCCCTTTGAGTGAAATGAAAAGTCAAAGGTGTTTATATAGCGTATAAAATAAATTCTTGTATTAAAACAAAATATGCCTCAATGAAAGGAGATTGAGATGAAGTCCCTTACCTTGTGTCTGACTTGACTCAATCGTTATTTAATATCCTGATAAACTAAATTTAATTTATACTTACTTAAGAACCCTTTTCAAGTTTATTATTCCTTTTATATCACTTATTTCCATGTTATAAAAATTATGTAATCATTTAAGTTAATAATGTTCGTTTTGTTGATATTTGGTACTTAAGTCAAAAATAGACTTCTTATAATTACATGTTATTCATGTGGTCAAAGGTTCATTATATCCAAAATTATATTCATGATTTGGATATCATATATATTATATATATACATCATATACATGTATTTATAATAGTACATAACATTTAGAGGTAAGAAATGAAATGCACTGTTCATGGAGACGGTAAGCCGTACGTACGCATGAATGATACTTCCATTTCTATTTCATATTTAATGGAATTAAAACATAATGATACCTAGTAGTATTATAATTAAAATATTTTATAATATATAATATCATTAAATCTATCCTTTATACGTACCCCATATGGTATGAATGAGTCATATCACTTTGAGGGGGCGGTAGTCCGCACTTCCTCAAATGAAATTATCATGTTTACACATAATGGAAACCATAATGGTTTGCTATATATAAAGAAATATAGAAGCATAAAGAAAACATAAAAATAATATATATCATATATAAATATAGTTACATCTTAATGGCCACCATGAAAGGTGTTAAAAGAAGATTGAACAATCATCGTTTCATGAGGCAGTAATTCACCACACACAGAAACAATATGTTCTTTAACCATTAGACGGAGGAGTGTATAAGTGTATGTAGAATCACTTTAATAACAACATACTAGTATATTGAGGATACTGGTGTTATTATGGGATCAAATAATAAGAATATAGGGGTGATTGAAGAAGGAAAATAAAAGGAAGAAACTCAAGAGAAGACATTACCTCTAAATCGGGTAACTCTTTTTGATTTGAGCCAAAGGCATACTTGGAAAGACTTCTGCCCAAAGTGAGGATTCTAGGAGTAATATAGAGATGTGGAGAGATAATATGATCAGAGTTTGGATGATACAAGGGCTTGAGAGGTGTGGGTAAGGGGGTAGAGGTGGGGGCCTTTTATAAAAGGGAGGAGGGTCACTTTTGGAAAGTCTTTAAATGTGACTTTATTATAAAATGGTTTTTGGATTTTAAAGGTCCCATAATGATATATTTTGAGGATAAGGTGATAAGGGTTCTAAATCCACCCATCAAATAGGTTTTATACAAGTGTAAGTCTTATATTTTACATTATCTTTTCATTTTATTTAAATCGTTCATTAATGAGGTAATCACTGCATCATCATGGTGTCATAAATAAATTTATTTATTTAATTATAAAAAAATACCATGATGTAGTAATTCTTTTTAGATTTAAAATTACTATTTATAGTCTAAGATATCATTTATGTAAACAAAATTAAAATTTCTTTTACTTAGGTGTTACATAGTTTGGTTATATTTTCCTTTCTTTAAAAAATAATACGATAAAAGGTCACTATCATACAAAAGTGATTCCATGGGGTCCCTAAGTTGTCAAAAGGAATAACATGGTCATAAATGACATAAAAAAAGGATTTTGACACATTTTGGGGTAATTTTATATTATTATGATATTATTTTATTACCCTTAACCACTAGATTACTAATTAATCATGATAATTAATGATAATTGCTGTCGTTACTATTCATAATGTCCAAAAACAAAAGAGTCTTAATTAAAAAATTTGAACTTATGAATAAAAATATGGAATACATTTTACAAAATTCCAAACACAGAAATTGCATTAATTAATTTAAAAATAATTCTCGTTGTCAAAACAAATAGTGTGTTTTTAAGAAACAATATCTATCAAAAGATTGATAATTGTTTTTGTTCTATTTCAAAGTGAAATTAATTATAATTACCACCATTGGATTAAATGTTTAAAATATATTATAATTACACTTTAAAACCAATTAAAAATAAAATCTAACCATATAATTAAATTATATGAAAAAGCAGTTTTGAAGTAAAATGCAGTATTTTTCACTATTTATTAAAAAATGAACATAGTCAGAAAAATGACAAATATTTATCCAAAGTAAATTTAAATGTCTTAATTGTAAAGAATAAATTTATTTTGACATATAGAGATTATAAAATTGTCAAAATTTAGATTTAAAAATGATTTTCCATCAAAATGCGGTAAAACAATATTTTAAAAATATTAGAGTATTCTATGCTTAAGATTGGATTTATTCTCATTTTAAGCTTCTAAAACTCTATCTAATTAATAAATAGACATAGATATAAAAATATATTATTCTTTACTTACTTGGGATGTTACATCCTTCCCCCTTTAGGAAATTTCATCCCCACAATTTATTTACTTATCAAATAAGTGGGGGTCTTTATCCCTCATTGCATTTTCATATCCCCTTGTTGCCTCTTCAAATATATGGTTTTTCCATAGAACCTTTACCTGTTGAATTACCTTATTCCGCAAAATTTTCTCTCTACAGTCAAGAATCTGGACTGGTTGTTCCTCGTAAGAGAGATTCTCTTCCAACTGAACTATGTCTGGTCTCAAAACAAGAGATGGATCAGGCATATACTTTCTCAACATTGAAACATGAAAAACATTGTGTATGTGGGAAAAACTTGGAGGTAATGCCACTCTATATGCAACTGATCCAACTTTCTCTAAAATTTCATAAGGTCCAATGAACCTCGGACTCAGCTTTCCTTTATTTCCTAAACGCATCACACTTTTCCGTGGAGAAACTTTGAGAAAAACATGATCACCTGCCTAAAAATAAAGATCCTTCCTCCGGTTATCCACACAACGTTTCTGCCGACTCTGAGCTGTTCTCATCTGTTTTTGTATCAACTGAAATTTGTCTACCATCTCTTCTACCAATTCTTGTCCCATCAACTTTTTTTCACCTACTTCATCCAAAAAAGATGGAGTTTGACGCCGCTTCCCATAAAATGCCTCAAATGGTGCCATCTGTATACTGGAATGAAAACTGTTATTATAAGAAAATTCAACCAAAGAAATATATTGGTCCCAAATTTCCTAGTAATCCATCATGCAAGAACATAACATATCCTCCAAGGTCTAAATCGTTCGTTCTGACTGCCCATCTGATTGCGGATGAAAAGTTGTACTAAAATTTTATTCAGTACCCAACGACCTCTGAAGGCCTTTCCAAAAGTTTGAAGTAAACCTGGGATCATGATCAGATACAATAGAGAGGGGAACTCCATGTAACTTGACTATCTATTTAACATAAAATCGAGAAAGTTAATCTAGTGAGAAAGTATCTCAAATAGAAATAAAATGATCAGATTTATTCAATCGATCAACAATAACCCAAATTGCATAATTACCTCAAGATGTCTTTGGTAATCCCACAACGAAGTCCATGGATATATTTTCCCATTTCCACTCCTGTACTAGTAAAGACTAAAGCATCCCTTTAGGTAACTTCCACTCTACTTTAACCTGTTGACAAGTCAAACACTTCATAGTAAAATCAGAAATATCTATTTTCATTCTATCCCACCAGTAATACTCTCGTAGATCTCTATACATCTTAGTACTGCCCGGATGAACTGAAAAAGGAGAACTATGAACATCACATAACAACTCATTCTTCAACTGTGAATCATAAGGCACACATAATCTCTTTCCAAACCTCAAAACACAATCATTATCAATATTAAATTCAGGAAACTTATCCTTCTGAATTAGCTCTACCTTTTTCTGAAACTTACTGTCTTTCTTCTGCGCTTTCTTAATTCTGTCTGATAGAGATGATCTCATTGACACCTGAAACAAAACAGAAGAAATTCCTGCACCAACAACTTCTATGCCAAAGTTCATCAAATCAAAAACCAAAGGATCTCGTTCCAAACGTAGCATGGTTAATGAAGCATTACTTTTTCAACTCAAAGCATCAACCACTTTATTTGCTTTTCCCGGATGGTAATGAATTGTACAATCATAATCCTTGATTAATTCCAGCCATCTCCTCTACTACATGTTCAATTCTTTCTCAGTGAATATATACTTTAAACTTTTTTGATCGGTATATATTTCACACTTTACTCCATACAAATTATGCCTCTAAATTTTTAAATCAAAAACAACACCAGCTAATTCCAAATCATGTGTAGGGTAAATTAACTCATGAGTTTTCAACTGACGTGTAGCATAAGAAATTACCTGATCATTCTGCATAAGGAAACAACCAAGTCATTTCAATGAAGCATCACTGTAGATAACAAACTCACCATTTCTAGAAGGTAGTTCCAATACTAGGTCATTCACCAATATTCTTTTCAATTCCCGAAAATAATCATCACATTCTTTTGTCCAGATAAACTTAACAGCCTTCCGAGTTATCTTAGTCAATGGGTTGGACAATCGTGCAAAATTTTTAACAAACCTTCGGTAATAACCTTCCAAACCAATAAAACTATGGATCTCGATTATATTTGTGGGTCTTGGACATTATTCAACAACCTTTGTTTTTGTAGGATCAACAGTTATTCCATCTTTAGAAACAACGTGACCAAGGAAAGAAATTTGTTGCAACCAAAACTCGCACTTACTAAATTTCCCATACAATTTATTTTCTTTTAAGGTTTGAAAAATAACCCTTAAATGACTTTCATGCTCCTCTTTACTTTTATAAAACACCAAAATATCCTCAATGAAAACAACCACAAACTTATCCAAGATCTCATAGAAAATTCTATTCATAAGGTCCATGAATACAGCAGCTGCATTGGTTAACCCAAAAGGCATAAATACAAATTCATAATGGTCATATCTAGTACGAAACAAGGTCTTCAGAATGTCTTCTTCTTTTAATTTCAATTGATGGTACCCCAACCTCAAGTCAATCTTTGAAAAATACTGAGCTCTCTGGAGCTGATCAAACAAATCATCTATACGAGGCAAAGGATACTTGTTCTTAACAATGATGTTATTCAAGGCTCTATAATCAATGCAAAGTCTCATTGAACCATCTTTCTTTTTAACAAACAAGACAGGAGCACCCCATGGTGATGTGCTAGGTGGAATGAAACCTTTCTCTAATAAATCTTTCAATTTCTTCTTTAAATCTAAAAGTTCAACTTGATCCATTTGATAAGGGGGTTTTGAAATTGGATTAGAATCAGGAACTAAGTCAACAGTAAATTCAACTTCCTGATCATGTATAATACCAGGAAACTCATCAGAAAAAACATCAAGATACTCATTTTCCACTGGCACATCATTAATATGAACAGTTCTTTTGTTTTTAACAATATGTGAGAGGTAACATTCATTTCCATCGTTTACTAGTTTCTCAGCTTCCTAATATGTTATCAAAAGTAAGGGTTCATTCTTGTACACAAACTGAAAATATTTCTGAAAAGAAACCTCTTTAGATCTATAGTCAATCTTATCATGATAAATAGAAAGCCAATCCATGCCCAAAATAACATCAAACTCTACTGGAGGCAAAATAATAAGGTTTGCTAGTAGATTATTTCCACACAGAAGGATAAGAAGGTTCTTATAATTTATTTTTTCCTCAAAATTTCCCCCAGGTGTTTTTACCATAAGTTCAGGATTTATATCTTGAGATGGAATTCCCAATTTACTAGAAAACTTCTTAGAAATGAAAGAATGTCTAGACCCTGAATCAAACAAAAAATTGGCATACTTTGAACAAATAAACTGTGTACCTCATACTACTTCATTTGATGACCCAACATCTGCTGAAGTAGTTGCAAAGGATTTCACAACCCCTTTCTGCTTTTAGTCTGGCTGCTTTCCCTCAGTTGAGTGCTTCATTAGACACTCATTTTCATAATGACCCATTTTATTACACTTAAAACATCTTAGCACTGGCTTTTCATTTCCTCCTTGACCATCTTCCTTACAGTTACGAGCAATATAACCAGACTTACCACACCGAAAGCACTTTCTAGACTTGGATAAACATTCTCCAGGATTCATTTTACCACACTTCTCACATGATGGATATTTGGTTTTCTTACCTCTAGGATTCTTTGATGAATTCTTTCCCTTTTCATGCCAACTTGACCTCTTATTCTGTTGTTTGTTAAAGAACACCTGATCATTGGAAAACTCCATTTCCAACTTCTCCGCACATCGAACAAGTTTTTCATAACTTTTGAACTCGCGAGAAGCTAAAGACCGTCGATACTTTGGCTATAATCCCGAGTAAAAACTATTGATTTTACTATCAAGATCTCATATGAAATTTGGAGCATACCTTGCCAGTAGAGTGAACTTTGCTTCATAAGTAGCCACTGAGTCATCATCCTGCCTCAATTCTAGGAATTGTTTTTCTATCCTAAGACGAACCACCTTAGGAAAATATTTCTCAAGAAACATACCTTTAAATTCATCCCGATCAAGATCATCAATCTCTTCACTATCCCTGATATTTTTCACTATCAACCACCACTGATCAGCTTCACCTTCAAAATGGTAAACATCGAGACTAACCTTTTGATGTTCTGAACACCCCATGACATCAAAAATCTTCTCCAGTGCTTTAATCCACCCTTCTACTAGCACATGGTCAGATGATCCTCTGAATGATGGGGGATGTTGCCTCATAAAATGTTCCACTATAGACATTTTCCTCTGTGGTTGATATGGATGATCTCATGTATGGATACCACCACCATTTATCACTTGATTCAACTGCGCCATTACTTCAACAAACTGTTTAGTTCCAATTCCGACCATCTCAGGATGCTGATTTGGAAGGTTGTTTTCCTCCTAATGTTGTCCCAACATAGCTACCCTATTTCCTCTACAGAATACCATTCTGAACACAAAAATATCTTAGGAAAAGTAAAATGGTAATATCTAAATGCTATATCATTTTAATCATACCATAAATTAATTTATGGACATGAATTTAACAATATTCTAACTCCTAAAGTTGTCTAAACCGACCTCTGACACCAACTATAAGGACCCGGCCTTAAAGAATTACATAATATTGAATTAAATGAATAATTAACAATGAGGATAGTTTCAGGTTTATAGATTTAGAGAATTAGGCCATAAGTATTAAATCTCGAAAGTTACAAAGTAGACACTTCAACTCAGTTTCCATTTTTTTCATAAAATAAAAACTCTTGAAAAAAAAGAGTCATGTCCAGTTCAATGTTTTAGACAGCATGACTTTCCATGATCCCATCCTTGAACCTATTCCACTTTATGTCCTGTGAAAAACATTTCAAAAACTTGGGATAAGTATAAAAAGCTCAGTATGGAATACAAAAAGAAGGAAACTATTAGTTTTTTAAAACAACAAGTAAACCATGAATACTTTAACATAAGTAATACTTTTCACCTTTATGAGGTAGTAAATACTCTTCACTGAATAAAAGATCACTACTTACCCTTTTGTAACCAAAAGACTACCCATATAAAGAACACATTTCATATAAAGGTAACTTGGAACATAAACATACTTAAATAGAATAACCATACAGTCGACTTCCACACATGTCCCTAAATGGAATAGCCATACGGACAACTTCCATACCCAATGCATTGGAGTTTATAACGTAACCACCCATCTTGGTATTCACAGCATCACCCATCATTTGGTTTATCATGTAACCACCCGTCAAATGTCCAAGTACAATTATAAAATCATAAGACATAAAACAAATATAAAGGAAAGAAAAAATTTCCACATTTCAATCACAATATATCACTTAAATATATTGCTATAAAAAATCCATTATCAAAACCATTTTGAATACCAAAATACACAATAGAGTATATGGTATTTATTTTCTTTTAAAAACATTACAGCTTGTTGAGGAAGCCAAAGATCAAATAATACTCGCGGTGGCGGAAAGGTTGTTGTCATCGCGTATGTTAAAAGAAACATTCCTTTTTGTTGTTTAGTAAAACGCTTCATAGAAAAATATTCCCTCTAAATGAAATGAAAATTCAAAGGTGTTTATACAGCATATAAAAGAAAGTCTTGTATTAAAACAAAATATGCCTCAATGAAAGGAGATTGAGACAAAGTCCCTTACCTCGTGTCCGACTTGACTCGATCGTTCTTTAATCTCCTGAATAATAAACTAAAGTTAATTTATAATTTCTTAATAACCTTTTTCAAGTTTATTATTCCTTTTATATCACTTATTTCAATGTTATAAATATTATGTAATCATTTAAGTTAATAATGTTTGTTTTGTTGATATTTGGTACTTAAGTCAAAAATGGACTTCTTATAATTACATGTTGTTCATGTAGTCATAGGTTCATTATATCCAGAATGATATTCATGATTTGGATATCATATATATTATATATATCCAGAATATACATGTATTTATAATAGTACATAACATTTAGAGGTAAGAAATGAAATGCACTGTTCATGGAGATGGTAAGCCATACGTATTCATGAACGCTACTTCCATTTCTATTTCATATTTAATGGAATTAAAACATAATGATACATAGTAGTATTATAATTATAGTATTTTATCATATATAATATCATTAAACCTATCCTTTATACATGTCACATATGGTATGAACGAGTCATATCACTTTCAGGGGGCGGTAGTCTATACTTTCTCAAATGAAATTATCGTGTTTACACATAATGGAAACCATAAAGGTCTTCTATATATATATAAAATACATAAGCATAAATAAAAAATAAACATAATATATATATCATATATAAATATATTGACATCTTAATGGACACCATGAAAGGTGTTAAAAGCATATTGACCAATCATCGTTTCGTGAGGCAGTAATTCGCCACCCACAGAAATAGTATGTTCTTTAACCATTAGATGAAAAAGTGTTTATGTGTAGGTAGAATAATTTTCATAACAAAATCCTAGTATATTGAGGATACTAGTGTTATTATGGGATAAAATAATAAGAATATAGGGGTGAGTGAAGAAGGAAAATAAAAGGAATAAACTCGATAGAAGACATTACCTCTAAATCAGGTAACTCTTTTTGATTTGAGCCAAAGGCTTCTTTAAGAATACTTCTGCACAAAGTGAGGCTTCTAGGAGTAATAGAAGGATGTGGAGAGATAATATGAGTATAGTTTCTACTATCCAAGGGCTTGAGAGGTGTGGATAAGGGGGTAGAGGTGGGGGCCTTTTATAAGAGGGAGGAGGGTAACTTTTGGAAAGTCTTGAAATGGTACTTTATTAAAAAATGGTTTTCAGATTTTAAAGGTCAAAAAATGATATATTTAGAGGATAAGGTGATAAGGGTTCGAAATACACCCATTAAATATGTTTTAGACAAGGGCATGTCTTATATTTTACATTATCTTTTCATTTTATTTAAATCGTTCATTAATGAGGTAATCACTGCATCAACATGGTGTCATAAATAAATTTATTTATTTAAAGTATAAAAATTATAAAAAAAATACCATGATGTTGGAAATATTTTTAGATTTAAAATTACTATTTATATTCTAAGATATCATTTATTTAAACAAAATTAAAATTGTTTTACTTAGGTGTTACATAGTTTGGTTATATTTTCCTTTCTTTAAAAAATAATATGATAAAAGGTCACTATCACACAAAAGTGATTCCATGGGGTCCCTAAGTTGTCACAAGGAATACCATGGATAGACATGACACAAAAAAGGATTTGGAAACATGTTGGGGTCATTTTATATTATTATGATATTATTTCATTACCCTTAACCACCCGATTACTAATTAATCATGATAATTAAAGATAATTGTTATCGTTACTATTCATAATGTCCAAAAACAAAAGATTATTAATTAAATAATTTGTACCTTATAATTCCAAATATGGAATCCATTTTACCAAATTCTAAAAACATAAATTTCAGTAATTAATTTAAAAATAATCCCTGTTTTCAAAACAAATAGCGTGTTTTTAAGAAACAATATCTATCAAAAGATTGATAATTGTTTATGTCCAATTTAAAAGTGAAATTAGTTATAATTACCACCATTGGATTAAATGGTAAAAATATATTCTAATTACACTTTAAAACCAATTAAAAAGATAATCTAACCATATAATTAAATTAGATGAAAAATCAGTTTTGAAGTAAAATGCAGTATTTTTCATTATTCATTAAAAAATGAACATAGTCAGAAAAATGTAAAAATTTATCCAAAGTAAATTTAAATGTCCCAATTATAAAGAATAAGTTTATTTTTACATATAGAGCTTATAAAATTTTCAAATTTTAGATTTAAAAATGGTTTTCCATCAAAAGGCGGTAAAACAATCTTTTAAAAATATTAGAGTATTCTATGCTTAAGATTAGATTTATTCTCATTTTAAGCCTCTAAAACACTATATAATTCATAAATAGACATAGATATGAAAATATATTATTTTTTAATTACTTGGGATGTTACAAATTTACTTTGAATGTGTCTCAAATATCTTAAATATGATGACAACTAAAATCAACCAAGAAATTTATCAAACAATTCAAATTCAAATAATGCAGAATTATCAAAGAGATTAGAAATTATAATTCAAAAGTAGTCATTATTATTTAGATATATAAGATTAATTTGGTGATATTTTAATTCATCATTAAATAAAAAAAAATATCTCTATAATAACAAGTTAATAAAATCCCATAAATATTATAAAGATTTCTTTTTGTAAAATTAAAATTTGAAATTTTGAAAATACTTTCTAAATTCAAGTAGACACATAAACATTCAAAATTTAATAATATTATATCAAATACTAAAAAATATATTTGAATAAGTTTTTTGTCACTAAATATTAATTTAAAATTTAACAAAATTAATAAACATCTCATAATACAAAAAATAAAATATTTGAAAAAATGTATATCGTATATATATGCATGAGGTGAAGAAAAACATTAATTATTAATTAGATATATTTAAAATATTATTAAAACACTTCATATAGATTTTTTAATATTAATATTGTGAATTTGTATTCCAACATATTTCTTTGTTATTCATGTTTGCAACTAAATTATTTAACCACATATGTTTATTATTTTATATTTTATACTTTTCATGGTATAAGTGGGGAATTTTATTTAACATGAAATATTACATTTTATTTTAATTTGAAATATTTGTTTTTATGGAAAATTATATTTACTTTTTTAGCTCATTTTGGTCTGTTTCCTGCATGCTTATTGTGTTATTGATTATTTTCATCCGATGTTAGCCCATGTTACCTTTTGTGTTTCTTCAAAGGTGTTTTCTTATATCTCATTTTAGGTCTAGCTTTGTTCTATATTTATGGCCAATTACATGCCACCACACATCATTCCATTTTTTATGTGCTGTGAATATTCTAATGGATCCCTTAATATGTATCGTCCTCATTTATTAAATCTTATGTTTTTCTATTTGTGGTAAAAAAACTGGCCTGAGTTGATGAGACATTGGGGTTATCATCATTTGAATTCCCTCATGAATTTCTCTTGATCTAAGGGTGAGATAATGTTGGATAGGATTCTGGTTCTTACAAAGTTGTGAGATATTCAAAGTAGTTATTGGGGGAAATACTATTCAAGTTCATCTTACATTACAATAAATAAATTGGTCCATGATACTTCCATTATTGGGGTATATTTTCAGTATAAAGTGGTGTAGATATTCATTCATTTTAGTAGGATAACCTTTCATGGAGGATTTAGTAGTTTTAGAAACACAATTCCAGATTTCTTCTAGGTTCTGTTTCAAGAACTTGGCACTATAAGAAGTTTAATCAACTTTCTTTTCGTTTCTACTACCAAAGATATTGATGTATCCTCTTATGCATGAGAGTATCATGTTTTTTCCAAGAAGGTGATATGTTATCTCCTCATGAAAAACTTTATCACTGCCACCGAGTTTAACTAGGCTTACTCCTCAGACAGTTTCCATAGTCCATTTACCTCTTTCATAATCATGTAATCTTACGACTATTTTTTATTTAGTAATAAAATGTTTTGGTCATGTTCTCACCATGAACATAGGTCTACAATACACTTAATCACATTATATATATATATATCTTTGTGTGTGTGTGTTTTTCTTTATGAATCATATTCAACTTGAATCCGTTGTATGGTTTCTATTCGATTGTTAACCAATATTTCTACACAAATAATAAGCCATATATATACATTATTGTATCTTGGTTTGTTTCATAGGGAAAACCCTAGCATCGTAGTCCCTAAAAATTGGTATTAGATCCATATAATATAGAAAAATCAGATTTATTATGTTTGAAGTAGATAAATTGAATGGTGATAATGATTACAATTTATAGAGAATAAAGACGAATACATTGCTTAATCATAACAAACTCCTTAATTAACCATCTGAACCCAAGAAGAAGGTTATTAGTATGTCTTCTGATATAAAATATACCACCACTGAGATGGATTCCCCTGTTGATGTCCTTATAAAATTCCATAGTTCAATTATTTTGTCTTTAGGGGACAAGGACCTTCGTGAAGTAGCTTATGAGTCCATCGATGCCCAAATATGGACTAAACACGAGTCCCTATGTATGAATAAAACCTTAGGGAGACTAATATATATGAAAATAAGATTATATAATTTTGGTATGCTCTCTGGAATTGATTTCAGGATTCACATCAATGAATTTAATAAAATAGTGTTGTATTTGTCTAATATACGGGTCAAGTTTGAGGATGAAGAATTAGATTTTATATTATTTATATCATTAGATGACACATATAACTCAATTAGAGACTCCATTATGTATGGTAGGGACACTTTAGTTATTGAATAAGTTAAATATGCCTTTATTTATAAAGATATTTAGTATAATATTTCCATTAAGTAGGAGTTTAAAGGCATTAATGTGAGGGGAAGACCAAAAAATAGGGGAAAGAGGAGATGTAATTGTAAATCTAATAGCCGTCTTGGGCCTAGGGGTAATAAAACCAAGTGTTTAGATTATAAACAAAAAGGTTATATCAGAATGAATTATCCTAAATGGAAAAATTCCAATAATAATAATGATGACCATTAATTGTTAGTTAAAAAAGAATATGATGCTATTGATGTTTTGAATGTGTGCTCTAATTCCATGAGTGAAGAATGGGTTTTGGATTGAGGATGTTCATTTCAAATGTATACTATAATAGAGCATATTATTGATTTAAGTGGAGTAGAGAGTGGATAGTGGTGTGGTTTACCTAGTAAATAATATTAGTTTCTTAATCATGGACTGTAGTTCTATTTCCCTTGAATTACATGATGGGTTAGTGAGAACTTAAGAGGTTATATGGGTACCTGAATTAAAAAGGAACCTCATTTCCCTTGGCAGATTAGATGAGAATTTATATAGTTTTAGGTCTGATTCTGGGAGCCTTAGAATATTCAAAGAATCCCTCAACATTATGAATTTAACCCTTGTCAATGGATTGTATGTATTATATTATAAGACACACATGAAATAGATTAATTCCACCCAAACCCCTATACCAGATAACACTATGTAGTGGCATAGATTATTAGGGAACATAAGTGCCGAAGGAATGGATAAACTTATGAAATAAGAGTTTTTGAAAGATATAACCCCTAATAACCTTAAATTTTGTAATGATTGGGTTTTTAGGAATATTAAGTATGTCTATTTCAAGAGGTCTATGTATATATCCAATCCCCTAGAATATGTCCATTCAGATTTATGGGGTCCTTTTAGGATTTCCTCCCATGGTGGAGGAAATTATTTTATAAGTTTCATTAATGACCACTCATGAAAAGTATGTCTTTATATACTGAAACAAAATAATGAAACCTTTTAAATATTAAATATTTGGAATTCCAGCATGGAGAGTGAGTTTAGAAGAAACCTAAAAGATATTATACCCAAAAATAGGCTTGATTATTTATCAAATGACATCACAGACTATAGAAATTTCGAAGGAATATATAAACATCGAACTATTGTAGAAACTCCACAATATAATGGCTTAGTTGAGAGTATGAATAGGACAATTTTAGAGAGGGTGAGAATCATGATCTCTGACTTTGGTCTTCCTAAATTTATCTGGGAAGTAGCTGCTACCACTAAAAACTATTTGATCAATATATTCCCTTCTAGTGCCACTTATTTCAAAAATCCTAATGAAATGTTGATTTTCTCTCCCCTCGGTCTATGATATCTCATATATTTTGGATTCACTACTTATACTCATAGAAGAACATATAAATATAGAACCAAGTCTATTAAATTTTCCTTTGTGAGATACCCTATGATGACCCAAAGTTATTTATATATAAATTACCTTTTTATAATTATTTCATATGGTATAAATACATATAGAACACAATACAAGCTTTATAAATTATGAATGAATGAAATAATAAGCGTTTCTAGAAGTCAAGGACCTATATCGAAGAAATAGTAACTTGACCTTTGGAATAATAACATGACCCTTATGAATAGTAAATTAATCAATTGAATAGTAAATTCACCAATGAAAGTATAAATAATTTTTATCCATCTTACAAGTGAAAATATGATATAATTATATTATAGTGTAAGTAGATAAATATTTTAAAAACTACTAAATAAGTGTTGGTATTTTTATAAGTCAAAGATATTTAATCACAATTTTATGATTAATTTAATAATTTAAAAGAAAATTTATTTTCATTAAATTTATTCATAAATTAATATTTTTATGTCTTATGATTTTAATATAATTTTATGATACCTTAAGTAAATTTTCAAATTTGTAGAAAAGCAGTTTTAATTTTAAAATTTGTATTTTCCAAGTAAATGATGATTTTAATTAAAAAATTTATTTATAATATTTAGGTAATTATTTTCATAAAATTAAGTTCATTTTTTAATTCTACACTTCTAAAAATGGGTACGGTTAATTTTTGGGATTTTTTTGAAATACTTAAATTTTTGGTGAATAGTAAAATATGGTAAAATATGGTATATATACATTATAAGTTAAATACAGTATTCATTGAGTCATGGATGATGTAAGTAAAATTGGTTCAAAATCACAAGATTTAATTACTATATTTATTCTCAAGAATCAACACTATTTCTTATCTTGATTAAATTAATTAACTAATGAATTAAATAATGAGAAAACACCCCCTCCTCCACTATAAATACCACCCTTCACCACCTATTTTACTCACACCTCTCTATCCTTGATCCTTGTTTAAATTATGACCAGTACTCTTACAAAACATCCTCCACATACATGAACTTTTTTTCTTAACAAAATACCAAAACCAATCCCCTAAGGAGATTCTCAAGAAGAAGGAATCAAGAGTTAAACCACTCTTTCCATTTTCTTTCAATTTCTTTTTCAAGTTCCTTTCTTTTCTTATGTTCTTATCCCTTCACCTTGTCCAAGTGAAATTAAAACTATATTATCTCATATATAATGAAATTTTATCATATTTATGGAATAATTCTTTATCAAATTTCTTCTCCTCTCTCTTTCATTTTAATAATGAAAACATCTTCCGTGAGGTGCCGATCTACCACCTTCATGGACGACCCACTTTCATCTTTCAATTACACCTTCAAGGATGGACATGAAATAATTTTTATGCTTGAACAAGATTATAATATACTTATTATATCTTATTTATTGTTCTAGAATAATTTTTTACATATGATATTAATTTATAGAACAAAATGAGTTCATTGTGATCAAAAAACGCTAAATTAATCTAAATGGTTATTATTAATGATCTATCTAATGAATAATCCCCAATTATGGAAATAAAATTGTATTTTAATATTGTAATTTTTCATTAATAACATATAAGTTCATTTCTAGAAAAACATCTTCATTCTACAGGTTTTTTCATACTCATATATAAGTATACTGATCATAAAAACCAAGGAAACTCACACTTCCGAGCAATGAAATTGAATTTCATAACCCATAAAAAGACATAAATGAACTTAATAAGGTTATAATAAATATAATACATGTATAAATGATTCTGGAATTATTAATCAATTAATATAATTTGATTATCTAGGACATTAAGATCAAGTGAAGAACACATTCAGACTTAAGGTAAGTGATTCTACCCAAACCTCCATTATTCCTTCAGGTTACTCTACCTATATTTTTACCCAAATGAAATTATATTTTATTTTTATGTACATATTATAAATGTTTTTTATATTCCAAAATAATGTATTAATATCCATTCATCCATCTTATTTTTGATTTATATGTTTTTAAAAGGTTCTATACTCAATTCTTCCTAATAAGTAAACCCGATTTAATGGAACTTCCGAAATTCTTACACAATTTCCAGAGCACTATATAATCTATTTTAACCCACATTTAAATTTATAAAATAACACATTTTATCATGAAAAACTAAATTTTTTAGTTATTATTTTGTACAAATAATTATTCCTTTTCCATTTCAAAGAATCTTGAATGTTTTCCCTTAACCGTACTAAAATGTTCTATTTATAAAGTTTATTAAACACTATTTTCAATTAAGTTTGATATAAATTATTATGATCTATTTCTATATTATCTTATCAATTTCCATTTATTATTTAAATATATCCTTTCATAGACACCAATATGATATTCCCTTTTTATATTCCTTTTGACATAATTATGATACCCAATTATTTACATGGGTAACCCTTATATTTATGTTTCATTGATTATGTATGATTCTTTATGTGGAAAACATATTCACAAACATGTTATGATGGGTGTTACCAGATATTTCTTCAATTCATTGGGTAAATTTGAGTCTCATGAGATGTTATGTGCAATGGTCTTGGTGGTTAGCCTTGAATCGTGCTCCATGTGCAATGGTTTTAGTGGTTAGCCATGAACTGTGATACACTACGTGCAATGAGACTTGAATCATGATCATCTATGCCCAAAAATCTTTGAATTATGCTAAAGTCATGTTTTATTTTGCTTCCACATTACTATGAATCCATGATTTTATGATCTCGTGTTATGATTCCTTATGTTTAATCATGCTTCATTACTTTTTATATCTTTATGTTATACCATATAAACCATGTTTTAAGTTTATTTTAATGTTCGTTACCTTACTAGTATTTTTATATCATCCCTTTTTTTATATTATTCTCAGGTTATCCTATGTAGATTTAAGGGCACAAATAAACTTAGGAGCTCATAATGGATGATAAATAAATAAATGTTTATTTGGTCACAGGTTTTTAGTTTTATATACCAAGTCTTCCAAGGCACTATACTTTAAAATCCTTGGCATGTAATTTTATGTTTAATTATGCTTAAAATCAAGAAATGATATGTGTAAAAAGGCTAGGGTATCTATATACCCACACAGAGTTAAGGGGTGAATGCATTATTTTGATAAGCCTATTTTTCAAAAATATGTTATTAATCATGATGTTGCTTTTCATTAAGATTATGATTTTAATTATAAGCCCTTTGTTCCTATTGACGTTGGTCAGTCTGAATATATAGACATTAAGGTTCACATAGAACCTAGAATGCATCCAAACCCTGAGGCTGACTCCATTCCCATGACCTATTTATATCAAACCTCAACCTTAATATGGGTTTGAGTCTGAGTTTGAGGTTGAGGTAGAGGGTGGATTGATAGATTATCAACTGACACAAAATAGGTTTATAAGAATTATTAGGGCTCCTACTTGTTTTAGTCTTGTAGATGTGGATACATTTTCCTTTAACAATGGGATTGATATTAGTAGTGATGGAGCACAAACCAATAAACAATCCATAAAATATAATGACTCATGATAGAGGTTAGATTCTATGAGAGATTAGATTGATTCACTCCATAAATCTCAAACATAGATAATTGTTAACAAACCCATAAGGGAGAGAATTATAGGTTTTAAATGTATTTTTATAAAAAATGTGGATAACACTGGTGAAAATAATATTAAATATAATTCTATACTAGTTACAAAATTCTACCTTAAATGCAAGGGAATTGATAAATTTGACACCCTTTCACCCGTTATTAAGCATTCTTATATCAGATTATTATTAGTTTTTTCTGTCTGAAATGAATTCCACATTGAGCAATTAGATGTTAAAAACACTTTCTTTCATGGTAGACTAGATGAATAGATTTATATGAAACATATTGATGGATTATCAAATGATTTAAAAACTAATCAAGTTTTAATTTTAAGAAAACCCATATACAGCTATAACAAATCCCCTAGATGGTGGTAGAAGAAATTTGATTCTTTCATGATATAATTTTTTTGATAGAAGTAAATATGATGCATGTGTTTAATTTAAATATTTTAAGTGTGATTTTATTTACTTTATTATATATGTTGATGATATGTTTATTATATGAAAAGATATGAGGTTAATAAATCACATGAAATCCCTATTGAGATATTCTTTGGAAATTAAATATTTTGGGTATGCTAAGATAATCCTAAGAATAAAAATTATAAGGGATATAATCTTTAGAGTGTTGTATATCCTAATTTTCTTAAGTTTAAAATATCTTGAATCGGTACATGTGATCTCACTTAAGGCCTATTATTGTGCCTTTAGGTAGGAATTTTATGTTTTCTCAATCCCAATACCATTATAATGATTCTGATGTTGTCTTTATAAAAAATAATGTATTCTTGAATTGTTGGTTACCTTAGGTCTTCCATGATATTATCTAGTCTAGATATAGCCTTTATTATTTGTACCTTGAGTATGTTTATGGGGAACCAAAGGAATCACTATTTGTGTGATTAGAAATAATTACTACAACACGTCTCTATTTCATCAAATCTATGTTTCTATTTTGGAAATAATTGTTCTTATGATCAAGATATTGTTGGATTGTTGGATTTTTATTATAATACCAACATTGACACTCAAAATTATTTCAATGGTTATGTTTTATTATCCTACGATGGCCATGCTTCCTGTAAATCTTCTATTCAATCTATTGTAGACTTTTACACCACTGAAGTTGAGTATGTGGCCTTGACCAAGGAAATTAAGGAATCAATTTTGATGAATGTTATGTTTAATGGATTTTCCCTTTCTTGAGGTAATGTAGAAGTTTTTTCTAATTATAAATCTGAATTACATTTATCTAAAACTCATGTTTTCTATCAATTATCTAAACACATAGATATAAGACTTTACTTTTTATAGATTTCATTGAAACTGGGATGGTCTATGTCAATAAGAAACACACTTCAGATAACCTAGCCAATAGTTTGACTAAGGATGTTAAGCTATAAAAATTTAGGAATCATTTATAACTTATGAATATAGTCCGAGTTCCTTGACCTAGGTTTCCATGACATCATAGTCCATAATCAATGTTATTTCAAAGGTGTAGATTTTTTAATTTTATACCTTCATATTTCATTGCTATATTTTTTAAAATTATTTTTTTAATAAAATATATTGATTATTATATGATTTAATGGAATATATGGGCATTATACTTCCACATGAAATATTATCATTTTATTTCAATTTCAAATATTTTTATTTTAGGAAAATTATGTTTTCCATTATGTAGCTCTTTTTGGATTACTTCACATGTTCATCCCGTGTCATCGATTATTTTCATCTGACACTTTATGGTGTTCCATTTTGTGTTTCTTTGGATGTGTTTTCTCATATAACATTTCAGGTTGATCCATGATCTATATTTTTGGCCAATTTCATGCCACCACACATCCTTAAATTTTATGTGACTTTTATATTTAAATGGCACCCTTGATCGATACTATCCACTTATGTTGCATCATGAATTTTTCTACATGCATCACTTATGACTAGAATGTTTTGATGAGACTATGTAGTTGCTTGGGTTTTTTTAATTCTAATTTATCCATGAGTTTCTCCCAATCTAAGTGATATAAAAATCTAGAGAGGAATATGGTTCTTAGGAATCCATGAAATATTAAAAACAGTTCTTGGAGTCAATCTCATTTAAGTTTATTCTACAGTTAGATGAAGACATCATTTCCATATAATTTCATTCCTGGTGTAGGGTTTTAGTAGGGAGTGGTGGAAAATTTTTAAATTCAAGTGGGATGTCCATGGGTGGAGGAATCAGTGATATCAGAAATTCCATTTGAACTCTGTTCCATGTTCTAGTTCAGGAATCCAAACTTGAAATAATTTTACACATCTTTCTTTTAGTTTCTATTATCGAGAATGATCATGTATCCTATTATGCTTATGCGTAGCATGATTTTTTCTAGGAAGGTGAGATGTTAGATCCTTGTAACAGACTTCATAACTACTACCAGGTCTAATAGAGCTCACTCCTCACATTGTTTCCCTAGTCCACTTATTTATTTCATAATATTGTAATTTTTTTTTTGTTTTTTATTTATTAATAGAGTTCTTTTGTGGTGTTCTCACCATGCACGTAGGTCCAAAAATGGACTGAATAACTTCACATCTCAGTGTTTCTTGTTTTCTTTATGAATCAAATTCAACTTGAATCTACCATATCATTTTTTGGACTATTAATAGATTTATATGTATATACTGTAATCTATACATTAACATTATTAAATCTTGTATGGTTGCATAAGTAATTCCCTAAAATCAAAACCCCAAACACATATGAATTTATAAAACAATAAAATTAATTAAAGAACCTAATATGAGAATGCATTAATAATAAATTCCATGAATATCTTATAACATAACATATTGAAAAATTATGGATTTGTATAAATAATTAAAATGATAGACTTAATAGGAATGCAGAGTGTCCGAGAGTATTATACCTTGCGATTGATTTACTTATTGTGTCATAAAAACTTGAAGTCTGTCAGTATATGGTTTGGTTGATCATTATATTGTGTGTTCACTTACATGCAATACGTTGAGTCATATTGTCGATGCACTGACCATTTGAAGGAACTTTAACATATCATGTGATCATAACATGTGGTTAGTTGACTTACCATGTAAACATAAACTATGGAGTTGTACTGTAACTAAAACTCTTATAATCTTAATAAATAAAAATAATAAAAATAAATAAAGTATTTTAACTGGGAAAACACATTTTTCTTAGATTTATGAGGTTGAAAACATTGGGAATCCCACATTGGAAATGTGGGTTGAATTCCCAAAGCTTTTCCCTTATAAAAGGGTCTTTGGAAATTGTAGTTTTTCATAAAAAAATATATATACCAAAATTATTTTAAATTGTTTTAAAAAAATATATATTTATTAAGTTTTTTTGTTATATATATATATATTATATTTATATAAAAAAAATGAATAAAATAAAAAAATAAAATATTTTATAAAAATGAATAATATTTTGATTAGTCATAACTATTGGTTTTTTGAATTTTTGAAATTTTATTGGGTTTCCATCCTCAAGAGTTATCTCATTTTGGTAAAAAAGAGCATTCTTTGATTGAAACAGTAAGATAAAATTAGTTTAAATCACACCAATTTTGATATATAAATAAAGGGATGGCGAATTTAGCCAGACCATTCTTCTTTAATACAAAAAAAAATATCCATATAATTTTTTTCCAACATCAATACTGCTAGCTATAAAAAATTAGTGTTCAACATTCCCTAAATCTTGGTGAATTACTTCAGGTAAACATCCACTTAGATCCCTAGACTAATAAGTGGGGCTAGATCAAACCCTTTTTTAAAGTGAATTAAATTTACGCATTAAGATTCCAAATTACTACTATATTCTTCATCTTACTTTATAAAAATTCAACAATCAAAAGGGTTTAAAACCAAGGCATAACCTATAAGGTGGATTTTAAATTCCTCAAAGTGATGAACCAAGACATGGTCAAACATGACCATTTTGATGGAAACAACTTCTCTTGGTGGTAGGGAAAGATGAAATTTCTACTGATAGTGTTAAATATTTTTTACATATTGGAACTGAACCTTCCTCCCATTATGAATGATCTCGATCCAAATCCTAATGGAACATCTATTGATGTAACTCAAGTTAATCACATTCAGACAACAAGGAAGAAACATTAAGATGATTAGGTTTTGTGTCAGGGATATATTCTCAACACTTTATCAAATCGTTTTTATGAATATTTTCACTAAATGATGTTTTCATGAGAGATATGGGATATAATCAAGTTAAAGTAAAAATACTAGGAAAAAGGCATCAATAAATTTATTTTTAAAAATTATCTAAACATCAAGATAATTAATAAAAATCTGCTATTGGGGAATGTTCATGAGCTCCAAGTTATAGAAAATAAACTTATTTACCTTAATATTAATATACCAGAAACCATCCAGGTTGGTGAAATTATTTCTAAATTTCTACCTATGTGGAAATATTTTGGTAAATCACTCATTATAACAAGTGGGATATTTCCTTGGAACAATTGAAAAATCTTATTAGTATTGAAGAAGAATCCATGTTGAGAGATGTGGGTATGGATTCACAATTTGATACCAAGATTAATATTACTGAGGTAAAGGCACAACCGAACTCTGAATCACATGTCAAAAATAAAAGTCAAAAATTCAAGAAGAAATATATTTCAACCAAGAATAAAGGATAATTCTTTTTTTGTGTAATATGAGAGCATTTTTCTAGGGAACTTCCCAATCAAAATAAATTTGATAAACCTACTACAAATATGTTGACTAAAGAGAATCTAGTTGCAATGATATCTGAAGTCAATATGAATTTGGTGAAGATGGGAGGGTGTCTTGATTCTATAGAAATGGTTCATTTTTTAAAGGATCATTGGATGCTCAAAACATTTCAAGACTGTACCATCATGAAGGAATTACACCTTGGAAATAATTCAATCATCAATGTTAGTAGACAAGGAAGGATGGAAATAGAATTTACTTGTGGGAAGAATTTTCCTCTTCTTAATTTGTTGTATGTACCTAAAATTTGAAAGAATTTAGTTTTTTATAATTTTATGTGTAAGAATAAATATATGGTTTCATTTAAATCTGATAAGGTTATCTTGTTTAAGGGATTCATGTTTGTGGGGAATGGGTAATCAAATGATTTCATGTATCAAATTTACATTAATAATATGATTGAATATTTTTCTTACTTGATTGAGTCCACTAATTTATGGAATGATCATTTATAACATGTTAATTGTAATTAATTAAATGTAATGAATAAGTTAAATTTAATTAAATTTGAAAATGAATTTAATAAATGTGAAAAATATGTATAATCTATATTATTTAAGAAAAGTTTTCATAGTATTTAAATAATTTTTAATTTTTTAGAATTGGAACATTATGATATTTTTGAATTAAATGGTTTATTAACTCATAGAGGAAAAAATTATTTTATTACTTTTTTATGATTTTAGTATATATTTACATATATAACTTCTTAGAATAAAGGATGAATCCTTTAATACATTTAAGAAGTATAAATATAAAGTTTAAAACCAATTATATAGAAAAATTAAAATATTATGCTTAGATAGAGGTGGTGAATAGTTTTTGAATGAGTTTAATAAGTTATGTGAATAAAATAGTATAATGCATCAAAGTAATGCTCCTTAAACACCTCATGAAAATGGAATATCTGAAATCAAAAATTATATTTTTTAGAGATGTTAAATTAAAAGATTAAAAAATATAATTTACCATTTAATTTATTGTCTAAAGCTTTATTGGTTGTAAGTCTTATTCATAATAGGATTACCTAGAGGAAAACTAAGTTATCCCCTTATAAAATTTGGAAAGGTAGAATACCTAATCATTCATATTTTCAAGTGTTGGGGTGTTTATCTTACTATTGAGTTCCTGATCCTAAAATAACTAAAATTGAACCTAGAGCAACTAAATGTATTTTTTTTAGGATATGTAAAAAAATAGAAAAGCATATAGAATTATGGATTTGGGAGTTAATATAATTATCAAATCAAAGTATGTAGGGTATTTTTAAAATAATTTTTACAAAGATGACGTGGAGGAAGTTATTCTTGATACCCCTATCTATCATACCCCATCTAGTTCAAATAAAATATTAGAGAATAATGATTATTCTTGAGTTAAACCTAAATGGAGCACAAGACTTAGGAAGGAGAAACATCAATTTCTCATGATTCCATAATTTTCCTTGTTGTGGGAGATAAAAATAATCCTCTTTTGAATAGGTATCCTATAGTATGGACTATAGAATATGACCCAAAGACATATACAGAAGCTATGACTTCTAGATATGTTGATTTATAGAAATAATAAATTAATGATGAAATTGATTCTATTATGGGGATTAATACTTTGGTCATTATGGATTTACAAATAGGTACAAAACCTATTGATTTTAAATGTGTTTTCAAAAAGGATTATGATTCCAATGAAAACGTTAAAGCTTTTAAATCTAGATTGGTTTGAAAAAGTTTCTGAAAAAATAAGATATTGTTTATTTTGATACTTACTCTCTTGTAGCTCAGATTACTTCAATAAGAATTTTATTTGAATTATCTTTAATTAATATTTTTTATGTCTATAAAATGGATGTCAAAAATTCCTTTTAAATGGAGACTTAAATGAAAAGATTCACATGGATCAACCAGAAGTGTTTGTTTAACAAGTAAATCAATAGAAAGTATGTAAACTAGTTAAATCTATTTATGGAAATAAACAAGCTTTGAAGTAATGTCATGACAAATTTGATTCTTTTATTTTATATAATGGATTTAATCATAATAATGAAAATAAATGTTTTTATTTAAAGTTTAAAAAAGAATATGGAGCTATTATGAGTTTATATGTGGATGATATATTAATTTTTTCAAATAATATGATTGGTGTATATGATAAAAAGAATTATTTATCATTTATGTTTAAAATGAAATATATTGGAATATTAGATAATTTTATTGGTATTAAAGCTAGAAAACATAGTGAGAGTTATTCTTTAAGTCAATATCATTATATAGGAAATTTTTTAAATAAATTTTATCATATTGGATTCTAGGATGCTAAAATACCATTTGATTCTAGTGTTAAACTATTTATGAATATGGGTAGAACCATAGAACAACTTGAGTATGATAGTTCAATTAGTTCATTAATGCATGAGATACAATGTACTAGAATTGATATTTATTTTGTGGTATGTGAAATGAGTAGATATAGTAGTAATACTGGTGTGGATCGTTAGATATGTATAATGAGAATCTTTGGATACTTAAGAAATAAAAAATATTTAAGTTTATACTAAAGTGATTATCTGGATGTATTAAAAGGATACACCAATACTAGTTGGATTACCAGTATTGGTGATAACCAATCCACATCTGGATGGTTGTTTACTCTTAGAGGTTACGCTATTTTTTAGGTAATAAAGAAACAAATATGTATTTTACATTTGACCATGGAGATAGAGTTTATCACCTTAGCGGCATGTAGAAAGAAAGTTGAATGGACTAGGAATAAATTATTGGATATTATATTATGGGATATTAAAATTACTCATATCTCTATTAGCTTTGACAGTGAAAAAAATTTATCAAGGGAATATAGTTTCACGTACAATGGAATGTCTAGATAGATAAGTTTGAGAAAAGATTATGTGAGACAAATATAACAATTGTCTATGTGAGATCATGTAAAAACCTTTCTGATCCATTTAAAATATCTTTACCAAGATATATAATTCTTGAAACCAATAAATATATGAGGTAAAAAACCATAGAATAAATCATTTCTATAATGTAAAGCTAAAATTCTCTTTAGGTAGTTCATAATAAAAGTGTTTAATGGGTAAAAACAAGTTACAAAGATGATTATTGATATTGAAAACTATAACCCCAACTAATTGGATTCAATATCATCCATTATGACTAGATATTGAGATGTAAAATCATAACAAAATATTAATTCTATGAGTTATATTCTCTAATAACAGAAGAACATTATAATATTTTTCCTATGTAAACTTAGAAGCAGTTCCTCTTCTTATAAGAGTAAATGGGTTTACTCTTTAGAGAGTTAATGAAAAGGATATAAGCACATGGCCATAAAAGTGCTAAAAAATTAGATGTTGGATGAAAAGATCATTATATGTATGATATCTCTAGTTTATCTTGAATATTAAAAAGTTTAATGTTTTTAATACTTGTAAATATGATAATACATTGAGATATTAATACTAAGTAAAGGTTTAAATCGAATGATACATTTGTTACGTATAATGACTCACTTGTGATTTGGAGAATTAATATTTATGAATAAAATTGGGGGATTATTATAATTCTATTAATAAAAAAATAAAAAAATAAAGTTTTTTGATCAGTCAAACACCTTTTTCATTGATTGATGAGGTGGATAACATTGGGAATCCCATGTTGAAAATGTTGGTAGAATTTCCAAATATTATCCCTTACAAAAGAGTCTATAGGAATTGTTTTTTTCATTAAATATATACATATATATATATATGCTAAAATAGTTTTAATTTTTTTTAAAAATATATCTATTTCGAAAAATGTTTCTATATATATATATATATTAGAAAACAAATCAAAACATAAAATAAAAATATTTTATGAAAATGAATTATATTGTGTTTAGTCATAATGTTTTTTTAAAAAAATTTCAAAATCCGAACGAGCACCTCTCATATGACTTATTTCTATCAAATCAAAGTGTTATTTGATTGACATAGTGATATTAAATCATTGTAAATCAGATCAATTATAATATATAAATAAAGCGATGTCAAGTTCTCCCAAACTATTCTTTTTCAATCCAAAAAATTCTTGAGATAATTTTTCCCAACATTGGTGTTGAGGGGTGTTGAAAATTGGTGTTTGAAATCCCCTAAATGTTGGGTGAAATACTCGAGGGAAACTTCTATTGAGAACCCTAAACCAACAAGTGGGGGCTGATAAAACCCTTTTGTATGGTGAATTAAATTCATGAATTAAGATTCCAAATTATTTATATCTTCATCATCTTCATTCCCAAAAAATTAAAAAATCATATAAAGGAAAGCTTGTATATTTTCAGGCATTTGATAGATTATCATGTATCCATGATCACCTTCACTGAATAAACTTATTAAGATAGTTCTATAAAATAAGAACTCAAATAAATAAATTTTTATCTTCTCCAAATGACTTATAGAATGAGGCATATCATACATGCTATCTTCTATAAATTAAAACATGCATAATGTAGAATGCATGGAAAACTAAGAATGACACCTGAAGGATCACCACCTTACTATAGATTACAACAGTTTCAATAAAGGGTGGAATTTATGGAATATAGTATGAGTTTTATGCACAAAGTGAATGGGTTTGATAAAGTATGGTGGGGTTACTCTATGTAAAATGATTGTTCTCATAGTAGGTTGAGTTTCCCTGGAAAATACTCAAGAGGTACACTACCATAGATAGGCCCTTTATCAGCATGAAAAATGAGATTTAATAGTACAAAAAAAGAATCATTTTCCTATGTTACATTAAAATGAGGGATCCCTTTATCAGTGCAAAATAAGAACTGATAAAGGGTGTCATTTATTAGTGATAAAAATAGCACTGATAAAGGCCTTACTACTACAATGTGATATTGAAATTATAACACACTGCAACAAATACACCTATATAAAAATACCCATATATACAAATTCATAATTTTATTGAAATAAAATTTACAGAACTAATACAGAAAAACACTATATTATATACATTTCAGATAATGTTTTGTATAATTACATTAGAAATTACTATCACAAACATTTGAAAACAAAAATGTTTCATTGTCATTGGCACCTGCAAACCCCTCTAAAAAAGCCCTATCACGGTATCAGTTATTTAACCAACCACCAAAACCTATGAAAAATAAACCACCTATATAAGAAAATAATTATTATATTAGTAATACTATAAATAAATAAATAAAACATAAATATGAAACATTATGTTAATAAAATGCCAATTTGAAATAAAAGGAGACACTTGAAGTCATACCGGTCACAATGTGCATTTAATTAACGTGTGTCAAATACAAATAAATCAAAAATGACTTATGTATTATTGTCCTAAAGTATTGAAAAAATACAAATAAAGTTGATTTGTTTTGAGTATATCACTTTCTTTTTTATTAAAATGTTATTTTAAACTGAAAACTTGAACTTTGAGTCATAACGGTCAAATCATGTATCAGTTTGATGCAAGAGTTATTCTTACATGTCAAAAATTACATATTAATTATTTTACTAATGTATCGAGACAATTCAAGTGTTTTTTCTTGGTTTTTAGTGAGTGATAGACGTTTTGAACAAAAATGTATATTTTAGATAGATAATAGACACTTTGAGTCATATCAGGAACACCATGTATTCGATTAAAGTGTAGATGATTCCTATACATCAAAAATGTCTTATGAATTATTTTACTAAAGTATAAAAACAAAAAAAAATTAATTTTCTTAGTTTTGAGTATGCCACTTGTGTTTTTTTCTAAAATGTAAATTTTAAAAAAGAAAAACACCCTTGGAGTCATACTGATCACACCATGCATCATATTGAGGTGTGGTTTATTTATACATAATTTTCCTAAAGTATCAAAATAGTTCAAATGAAGTTTCTCATTTATGATTATATTACTTTTGTTTTTTACAAATATGTAATTTTAAACTGAAAACACATACTTTGAGTCATACTGTTCACATCGTGTGTTGGTTTGACATGAGTCTAACTCCTAAATGTAAAAAATGAATTTTAAATAATTTTACAAAATTATCAAGACAATCAGAGCATGGTTTCTTATTTTTCAATGAGTGACACACATTTTGAACTAAAATGTCAATTTTAAACTCACAACAGACACTTTGAGGCATACCGGGCACATGGTGTATTAGATTGAAGTTCAAATAATTCATACACATAAAGATATCTTATGAATCATTTTACCAAAGCATCCAAATAATATGAATTATTTTTCTCAGTTTTGAGTATGTTATTGGTCCCTTTTACTAAAATTAATGTCAGTTTTAAATAAAAAGTAACACTTAGAGTCATGCCGATCACACCAAGAGTCAGATTGAGGATAGGTTGATTATTATAGATCAAAAATGACTTATGGATCATTTAAATAAAGTATTAAAAAAATCTGAATGTTTTTCCTTAGTGTTGAGTATGTCATTTATGTTTTTTACTAAAATGTAATTTTAAACTAGAAACACACACTTTGAGTTATACCGGTCCCATCACGTGTCGATTTGATATGAGAATCATTCCTACATGTCAAGAATGACTTATGAATATTTTTCATAAATCATCAGGACGATATGAGAACCTTTTCATGGTTTTCAGTGTGTTATACAAGTTTTGAACCAAATTGCCAATTTTAAACAAATAAGGGACACTTTGAGTCATAACAGGAACACCATGTATCCGATTTAGGTGAGTATAATTCCTAAACATCAAAAAATGAATTATGGATTGTTTTACTAAAGTATCAAAATAATACCAATTTTTTTTCTTGGTTTTGATTATGTCACTTGTGTTTTTTAATAAAATGTTAATTTTAAATAAAAAGCCACACTTAGAGTCATATCAATCACACCATGCATCAAATTGAGGTGTGGCTAATTCTTACACATAAAACATGACTTATGAATAATTTCCCTAAAGTATAAAAATAATCTAAATGTGTTGTCTTAGTTTTGAGTATGTCACTTGTGTTTTTTTACTAAAGTTTCATTTTAAACTGAAAACACACACTTTGAGTCATATCGATCACATCATGTGTCGGTTTGATGTGGGACTGATTCCTATTCATAAAAAATGACATATGGATAATTTTCCTAAATTACCAAGACAATAAAAACACGTTTGATTGTTTTTTAGTGAGTGACACATGTTATGAACTAAAATGTAAATTTTAAAATGATAATGGACACTTTGAGTCATATCGAGCACACCATGTATCAAATTGATGTGTGGATAATTCCTATATGTCAAGAATGACTTATGATTTTTTTTCCTAAAGTATTGAAACCATCCAAATGAGTTTTATTGATTTTTATTATATAACTTTTCTTTTCTACTAAAATTAATGTCAATTTTTAATAAAAAGATACACTTTGAGTCGTACTAGTCACATCATGCATTAGATTGAGGTGAAACTGATTCCTATATGTCAAAAATGATCCATGGATCATTATATAAAATTATCAAAACAATATTAATGATTTTTCTTAGATCTGAGTATGTCACTTTTCTTTTTTACTAAAATATCATTTAAAACTGAAAACATGCCCTTTAAGTTATATCGGTCACAACGTGTGTTGACTTGATGTGATATTGATTAGTACACGTAAAAATGACTTATGAATAATTTTATTAAATTATAAATAAAATACAAGTGTATTTTATTAGTTTCAAGTGTGTGACACATGTTTTCAGCTGAATTTCAATTTTAGACTAATAACAGCTACTTTGAGTGATACGAGGAATAACTTGTATCAAATTGAGGATGAGATAATTGATACAATTTAAAAATGACTTATAGATCATTTTTATAATGTATCAAAATAATATGAATGTGTTTTATATGTTTTGAATATGTGATGTGTGTTTTGAACAAAAATGTAACTTATAAACTAAAAAATACAGTTCAATTCATATCAGACACACTATGTATTAGGTTGAGGTGTGGATGATTGACCAATTTCCTTGTATGCATTATCTAATTTTCATCCTTGATGTCTAATCTCTCGTAACCATGAGAATATTTTAACAAACCACCCCAAGTCGAGAAAAATAATCCACTTGTATAAGAAAAATAATCTTATGTTAGTAATACTGTTAAGAAATAAATTAAACATAAATATGAAAAAATAACTTAATAAAATATAAATTTTAAACTAAAACCACACAATTTGAGTCATATTGGGTACACCGTGTCTTGACATGAGGTATGGTTGATTACATAATGTATTCTTATCCTATAATGCATTCAACATTATAGGTTATCTAATAATATTTATGTTTGATAACCCTAAATGTTGAATTCATTGGAGAATAAAAAAACATTACATTATAATGAGTGTATCATCCTTATTGAGTTCATGATAATAGTATATGATGAAATCATCCTTGTTTATGAAGTCATTTCTTCATGAAATTTGTGAAAATTAAAAAATAAGTATTATATAAAAAACACAAAGAAAATTAACAAAAAAATGCAAATAAAATGGGGAAAAAATCAATTAATAAATAGTAGGAAGTTACATCATCATGATATATGTGTACATTCTGACACCAGGTATTTTTTCTAGTAATTTTTGAAAAAAATGTATTTAATATTGGGAATATAAGAAATTTTGAAAGTCAGGGTAGTACTAGAAAAATATAAATACACAAATGATTAATAAATATTTTAAATGAAATTGTTATTATCTTCAAAAATACCTATTTGGGGATGTTAGTTTGTTAATGGTATATAATATATCTCATAAATTTCTATACATAATAACCTCAATATTTACCATTGGTTTGTTTTGGAAACAATAGAAACATTGAAAAATAATAATTAATTTTTTAATATGTGTTTCTATAGTTAAATATTATATATACCCTAATACTTATCCACTTGTATAATTCAATAGGCTCCTTATATGCATGGACTGTCCTCATGACATAATTTTGATGGTATTTAAACAAGACTCTATCATAATATAAATATAATTAAAAAATAATATAAAATATATAACATGAAATTTAGTTATAAAATTTTGGATGTAGTGTATTAAAAATTGAAAAATATTATCACTTGTGGTCAGTTTGTTGGGTTTCTATGTAGTGAATCTAGAAAATAAATCTTTGGAGTATCTAAATTGACTATAATGAGTAAAGGGTGTTTCCTAGAAAACAAAATTGAATAAGTAATGAAATTAATGAAAATATATTTTATATGATTAAATTATAGAGTTTTACCACTCTATCATTGGTAATAAAGAGATTCTATTATCTATAAGTTTGATTTCAAAAACTACAGCAAATTTTTCAACTATTTCATCAATTTTTTACAACCCAATGAATTTATTTGTGTAGAAGTTGTGTGAGGAATAATGATTCAATATTTATGTTCATAGGGGATTCCATTCAAATTTTATCGATATAGATGATTTCAAAAAATATGAATTGTATTTAGTAATAATTAACATTGTTGATCAGCTATTGGAAAAAATCATGAAAACAAACCTCATGTATACATTTATAACTAAGACTCCTAGACAGTCATATTTCATATTTCATTTACATTATCAAGAGAAATTTAGTCTGTAATGGCCTCTCCATACACTTTTCGTCAAAATCAGCTATGAAATTACTACCATTTGTATCCTTGTGTCCACATGAACCATTAATGTTAGTAAATGAAGATATTGAACAACCATGGTAAAGGTTCTTTGTGAAGATTTTTTTGATTGTTCAGTTGATACTTTAGATAATTTTGATTCGTTATTTTGTTTCACCACCTTCCCTTTTTCCATTTGTAATAACATTCGTCAGTTTAGATTTTTTTTCATTAATTGCTAAAGGTTTTTTCTAAAAAATAAATTGGAAAAGAATACCACCAAGTCAAAATGTTTGTTTATAAGTTCTAATGGCCAGTATATGAATATTCCAATATCTTGATAAACCGTATGAATATCTTCATCATTAAGTGAAACATGTAGCTTGGTTCTTGACTCATGAGCTACATTAATCCCAACTCTAACTTGAACTATTGAATTTTTCCTATTGTGTAGACTATATTCTTGGATATTAAACATAGTACCCCTCTCAATAGGGTGATGGTTGGGTGTTGATAGATATAAATTATAATCATTTTCACCCTATATAATATCAGTACATGAAAGGTATCATTGTCTACCTAATTCACATTTAATTGAAACAATTATGAGAATTTTCATTAACTCATCTATGATAGATTTTTTATGAGAATAACTTATCTAAAAGATAGTGGGGTTGGGGGGATCTTCATGTAGTGACTGTTCTCGAGTTGTTTCTTCTCTTTGATTCCTTCCCATAACATTTTCTAGGAACTCTAACTGCAAATTATTATTTTTCAAGCATAGTTAATCATTACAAAAACTATTCAATTTTTTTATCTTTATCCCCTATTGATTTCATTTCTCAAAATATGCTCTGGGTGTAACTCCAAAACCTACACCTCTGACATGACCATACTATTCTGGCTGCTTCAAGGCCATTGATAGTAGTTTTTTATCCAGTATAATTGATGACGATTCTTGTGTCTAAGTCATACAAAAATATAGTAAAATAAGTAATAATTTTTTTGTAATACCAATTTAAATAAATTTTTATATTATGTCATATTTACACATTATTCCTATAATTTTGTGTGTTTTCATCTATTAGTATTCCATTTTTATTTACACGTGCCTCCTTCCATGGAACGTGACTTGGGATGGAAGTGACATTGGATTTGGATTCATGAATCTTCATATAAACATAGGATCATAATTATTCTATTATTTCATGTAACATAAAAGTATTATGGTGTATTTAAAATATTTACCAATTTTTTTCAAGTGAAGCGTACACCATCCCTACTTTATGGTAGGGGTACGTCGGTTTTGTTTCCCATTGTTCATTTTCTGAACTCAATTATTTTTTTATAAATTAAAAATTCTTAAACAAAGTTATTACTACACGTATTTTCAAACAATATATTACTAGATATTATGTACCTGAAAAGATGTCTCCTCACAAAGGCCAATAAATGCATCCCATGATTCTTGGATTATTAGGTGTGCATACATCTACGATGGGTGTGATTTTATTTTCCCTTTATCATATTTTAAATGGAACTTTATAAAAATTGTTTGAAACCATTTGTGATACTTTCTAGAAATCATTAATAAAAATTTCATTCAGGATTTTTAAACTATAAATGCACTCTTCAAGGGATACTGAAGAGTAATTTAGTGTTTTGTTATTAGTTTTTATGTAAAATAAAGTAAGTACATCATAATTTTACCCTAATATCTTCCCAAATTAGTGTCTTAAGAACATGAACAATATTTTTCCATTAATATATATCTATCAACATGTATTTTCAAGTGGTGAGCCTAATTAAACTATTAAACATGTCCTTGTTAGGGTTAACAGCTTGGACACATTAATTCCATCCAACCTCAAATTTGATGCCTTTGTTTCTCACCTTAAATTTTTTTCTAACACGATCATGCTATAAAACACTATTTTTACGGGACATTAGTTATAAATTTTCTACCATTTCCTCAAGTTAAACATCTTCAATAAGTTTTTCATATGGATTGGTAGCATCAACATGTGTAGAATGTTGTTGTTCCTCCACATTTGGAGAACTAGTAGGTTGAGAGACCTGTTGTTCCTCAAGATTGGGAATATATTCATATGCAGAAGTCATTATCTATAGAGTTGGTCGAACATTTAATTTAGATTATGTAAATAAAATAGTGAATATATAATAATATAAGGTAATTCAATGTATATTAGAAAAAATATAACCTGATTACTGAAATCTCTTTTTTAAAGGTTAAAGGGATTTGACCACTCTATTGAGTATCTAAATCTCTACATTGTGGTCTCCTCTAACATAAAATACCCCTTCTATATTGGTACTTCTAAGAAATGATTGTGATTTCCCAATGAATGGATCATCCCCAGTTGAATTTCTATCTGAACCTTTAATGGTTTGGTCAATAAAAGAACAATTTACCACTTTCAATTTGTATGATCTCGAACATAAAATACTTGTACTACATGTGATACCATTATAAAAGGTTCATCTTTATAAAATTCTTTTCAAAAATCCAATTTCATGAATCCCAGTTCTTCTATTTTATAATCACTCCTGTTATCAACCCACTTGTATTGAAAAATAGGCACTTGGAATGTCGTATAATCCAACTCCCAAATTTATTTGATGTTGTCAAAGTATGAAATATTCACATAAATTTTATTTCTATATTTTGTGCCAAAATACATTCATTTATTCATACAAAAGTGAAACTCCACTATTTTTCATGGTACTAAATTCATCATGTTCATTTGAGTATAATGTATAACCATTAATTACATAACCATTAAAAGATAATACATGCAGACTTGGTCCTCTGTTTAGCCATCGGATTTGTTCTAAAATTGAATCCATATTTTCAACTGACTCCTTAAAAATATGGTATTGAAACTATCCTATAAACTATTGATTATGTGTATTTGATATCCACATTTCATTCCATGATGGATTCAAATTCCTAAGAATATATTTTTGGGTTTCAACATATGGGGAAACCTCTAAACTATAATGAAAAATGTAAAGGTGGTCATACTCCAGATATTTAATGGTTATTATGACAACATATATTCAATAAATTCTTTCTCCCATAATCCACCCAGTGTGATGAGATTTTAGTATACCAATGCTTTCCACACCCGAAATGTGGTCGATATATAATTCAATGACTTCCTCAAAAATATATCTCTTTACAATAAAACCTTCTGGATGACTTCAATTTTTGAAATACCATTTCAAAATATTCATATACCATTCAATGGGGTACATCCATCTATAATATATAGGACCACATAGTCAAATATCTCTTACCAAGTGAACCAACAAGTGAACCATCATATCAAATAATAATATGGGAATAACATTTCAAATTCACATAATATGATGAAAATTTCATTTTCCATAGTTAGAATTTTCTATAGGAATATAAATTTTCTATATATATCTTTAAAAAATAAATTGATATTGGTTAATGTTTGATAGAAATTCTTCGAAAAAATGCATTGTAAAGCTACATGAAGTAAATATTTCATCAAAACATAAAATTCATGTGATTTCAGACCCTTTAAATATAAATTATCCATTGACACAATATTATTTATATTAGATGAATACTCCTTTGGAAAATTAACATAATTAAAGAAGTTTTGAAAACTAATATCTCTCCTACATTGAAAGAGTGTAAGCACCTGGAGAAAGAAAATTCTGTTTTCACCCTTTATTGGTGTCAACTTTTCTCATATTATCATGTCAATCATGTCCAAACTAACCTTAATCTTATCCTTTATTTTTTCAAGAGAATTTAGTAACATTCCAATGAAACCATCACACATATATTTTTTTTCAATATACATAACATTAAGAAAATTCTTGACATACAAACAATTCTAGTATAGTGATTGAAAAAAAATCGATCTCTTTTTCCAACCAGTTTTTGTATGGTTTTTTGAAAAAATATTTACCAAAGGTAGTTTTTATATCTTTTAATTTCTGAAATAGTTGATCACCTATTACTAGAGACAATTTTGTATGCTATTCTGAACTCATGTCAATTAATGTCATCCAAGATTTGTACTTATATCATCGGGGTAGAAATTTTTAATGTATTAGAAACACAGTCTTAAATGAATGTTTAAAACAAATTGACTGTATACCTTGTTCAAAAATGGGACACCCTTGGGTTCCTTTAATTCTACATATGAATAAATTTCTATAAGAAGAAAATTAATTTATCTTATTGTACAATAAGGATTTCAACATTTAATCTTAATTTATGTAATCATCATACAATGTATCACATAAATCACACAATAATTTCAAATCTTTAATTAATGGATCCAAATAAATATCCATATCATTTCCTGGTTATTTTGGTCCTAATGAAAGTATATATAACAATTTTTTTTTTCATTTCATGCATAAAAATGGTTGAAAGTTATATTTTACCAACATAATCAGCCATGTACTATGAGTGCTACTTTGAAAACCAAAAGGATTCACTCCATCTGTAGATAGCACAAGACAAAGGTTTCTTTGCTCATTTATAAATTTAGGACACTCGTGTTTATTTATATTCTACTAATGAGAGTCTATTGGGTGATGAAGTTTCCCATATTTATTTATTGTATATTTTTTCCATTTCAATTTCCTTATAGTCTCCTCACTTCTATATAGGATCATAAACCTTGTAATTATTGTAATTTACCACACAACTTTTATAGGATATGATTCATCATTATTGTATTGATAAGCATCATACTTTTGGAATTCATTAAGTGATTTTTCGTTCTTACAAAATAGTATACAGTCATTTGGATATGTATGCATTCTTTCATATATGATACCCATTGAATGTGGCATTTATTTAAAGTCATAAGTTCATCTAGGAAGCTCATTATATTCTAGGATCATATCATTGAATAGAGAAACTAGTTCAATAAAACTATAATCACTCCATATTCTACCATCTTTTAAACTATACAGCTTCAGTATGGCTGAAAATGGTGTATATTTAGTACAACCGACATACAATGGTGTCTTTGCCCAACTCTTTAACTTCTCAAACAATTTTTACAATCAAAAAGATTATCCAAAACTGTCACTATCATTTCTTCAATACGATTTTCATTATCATTAAAAAATGTAATCACATCCTTGATATGGTCTTATTCATTTTACACACTTATAATCATATCATATGATCAATAAAACATAGTTTTATCCCATTCACTATCTGTATTCAAATTTTCCCTATGTTTAATCAAACATTTATAACTTTAATCTATTCCATGATAAATCAAGTGTTCTTATAACTCATATAGAATAATTAGTCTTGAATAAAAATAATTAAAACATGGAAAAAGGATTTGAGAAGGTTCATATGCATGATCTTTTAAAAACTTGATGAACTCTTTCACCCCATCTTCTTACTCTTTAGTAATATGATTGGAATCCATACATTTTTATTCATATCCAACCTATTTGATTCATTAATATTAATATTTAAAAAAATAAATAAATACACAAAAATGGTCCTTTTATAAAATGGGAACTCAACATTTTAATGCTTCAAATAATTTCATCATGATTTGAAGGAAATGTGAAATTGAATTTAAGAAAATAATTACTCCATTGGTAGTAGGTGTAATCCTATGAATTCATCCACAATGATCACTGGTACCTGGTAAGGGATAAATACTACTCAAGGTAGTTCAATAAACATAGGTGTAGGTTTAGAAGATACTAGGGATGATTCTTGGGCAACAAAATTCAATAATAATTGTTCAGTAGATGAAGCTGATGAGGATAAAAATTGTCTCCTTAAATCTAAATCTTCCTGGGTTGGGGAGTTAGTGAAGCACCAAAAAAATTTATTAGTTTTTTGTCTAAAGTTGAAAAAATTGGTAGTAGCAGTATGATCCCTTCAAGGGGATCCTTGATTGGATTTATCATGAGAAGGATCAACTTGATGGTCTTACATGCACTCATGTTGCGACAACCATTACAGTTTTAACATTCAAAGAAAGCCTTCAATTACTTCTTGAAAAGGAAAAGGATTTTGTTCTAAGGATTGAATTTCAATAGCCCTTAGCTTCCTTTGATTCTAAGGTTATAGGAGTGGGGTCGTGATGGATATTATATGTATTGGATGGATTTAGTGAAATTACCTTTCCATGGTGTTATTATCAATCTAAATTACGTAGGAGGTGAGATTTTGTGTATCTAGGAGGTCTCTGAAAGATAATATGATCATATAAATATAAATACCACACTTTTTCCTTACTAATGTATGCATTTATAAATATAGATACCTCTCATACTATTTCATTTATAAATATACATACCACTAAAATTTTTGACACATATTTTAAGTAGCGGTCAAAAAGAAAAAGGAAATTAGTTAGTTGATATGGATTGAACATTGCTGATAGAACATAATAAAATATATAAAAAATGAAAATATTCACTCTAATTTCAAATAATAAAACTCTATTTTAAATTAAATTTGAAATTTAAAAGATCCTTTATGATATCATCATTGAAATCCAAAATATCATCATCATTCTGAAACATCATATAAATCCAATTTATAAACTTTAAAACCGATCATTTACCCTTAAAATTTAAATTAAATTATAAAAAACTGATGAATATTGTATTAATAAATCATTGAGACACTTTTTATTAGTTTTTAAAAATGATTTTTAGCACTAAATGTTTTTTACCCTTCATTTAAAATCACTTTTTAATATGATTTTTTCTAATTAAAAATAATTTTTTTGAAAAATAAAACATCAAATTCATTTTAAAACTACCTTATAAAACATAGTCACTATTTTCAAAACCAATCCCTTTCCATTTTGAACCAATATTTCAAACTTTTAATAGTATCCTACCCCCTTTGAGAATCTTATCTTACATATTATACAATATAAAATATATAACAATTTACATATATATTTTTAGAAGGAAATATAAAAATTAAACACTATATTATTTGAAAAAAATTTTAATAATAGAAAATAAAAATATTTAATATAATAATTGTTTCAAAAATAAAAAAATAAATTATTATATTTTCTAAAATATTTTAAACACTTAAAACAAATATAATGAATAAAATTTGATTAATGGTTCCAATATACATGAATAATAAAATGATAACCATTAATGAATCATAAAAAATAAGTGGTACTTTCACCAATAAAAATGATTGTAAATTATTCAAAACTATAAAACATAATAATAAAAATGATTATTCTAAAAAATTTGAATGGTAAATCAAAATCTAATCAATTTTAATTTGAAATTTGATAAAATCATTCAAACTAAATTTTGATATAGGTTATTCAACACTAGAACATATTTTAAAATATTTTGAGTTTCTAAACAGTATGGAATAATCAATAATAAAACATTTTTGTTCAAATATACCAAAAGGTAAAAAACCAATTTTTATTCATAGTGTTTTAAAAAACCAAATTCAAAGATATAAATCAATAATAAAAATAAAGAGATCATCAAACACATGAGGTTGATAAACCTATAAAGAAAGAAGAAGAGAACATAAAAATTTGTGGGGTTTAAAAAAAAATTATCTATGTATATAGGGAAGAATCATAACTGGTTTATATTATAAAAAATTATATATTGAGACATATAAGAATCAATTTAATTAAAAACCAACAAAAATAGGTTTATCTCAACACTTGACCTTTGTATCTCAGTTTCTACCCTCCTTTTAATGTCTTAGGGAAGAAAAATAAACCACAACCACCCTGCAACATTTTTATTGTCATTCATGGATGGAAATACATTAAAAAAATCAAATAGACAAAAAAATAATTAAATTTTGAGGTGTTAATCGAGTAGTTTTGTGGTGGTTAGATTTTCGAGGTAAGAAAAATGTAATCCATTTAACCAAGTGTTGTAGAAGATTCAATGGGTGGTGATATGTGGTGAAAGGTTGTAGTACGTGGCTACAAAATGCATAAAATCAAGAGGAAACTCCATCAATACAATGTGAGGCCAGGGAACAGATTTGATGGAGCTAAAAACAAAAATGGGTACAAACCTTAGATTTTGAGAGGATCAATTTGTCGAGAAATTTGATGAAGAGTGAGAGTGGTGACAACAATACAGTTCAGTAAGAGCATCACAGGAAGTAGGGTTCCATGAGAGATTAAAGGTGTGAGAGAAGAGACTCTATTAGGGTTATTTTTATAATATTGGGTAAAGATTTTACCAATTATTTAAAAAAATTTCTGATAAATATTAGGTTTCTCAGCCTTAAAATAGCTAGAGATGATAAAACTACTCTTAACCAGTGTGAAATAATCGCTGATAAAAATATTCTTTATCAGTATTGATAATTTTATAAATATTAATAGTATTTTTTTTATTAAAAGTCTTTATCACTTCTAATAATAGAACTAACAAAGATCCACCTTTATCAGTGAAAAAAAGAACTGATAAAGGGAACACCTTTATCAGCACTTTATGTTTAGCACAAATAAAATTTGGCACTGTGTAAGGTGCAATTTGTGGTAGTGGTGTCTTCCGAAAATACATCATGTGGTCGGTGAATTATTTATGGCCACTTCAAGTATCAGACAATTAGTTCATCGATTTCATACAATAGGTTTTTTGGATTCATGTATCAAGTGATATGAGTCATTCATGTAGTATTTCAAGTTCTCCAAAATGTAACTAGGATTATCTCCAGCATGCAAGATTACTATATTTAGAAAACATCTCTTATTGTCTAACAGACCTTCCTCTTATCATAATAAGGACTTGAAATTGTGAATGGGAGTTTATTTATCAATTAATAGAGAGTTCTAGCATGAAAATACTCTATCTAATGTAATATATAAAAAATATAGTAATTTTTAACAACTTTATAACTCTATATTCGGTTTAATTATAGACCTAATAAAAACCACATTCAACATGAAATACTATTAAATTATATTTAAATATTTTCATATTACCAGAAAACCAAATAAAACCTCAATCCTAATTTTATATCATTGGATATCATCTAAAAATGTAAGAAGAATAATTTTAAATATTCAAAAAAATATAATTCAAATATTTCATAGAATTAGGTCAATTTTTAGTCATTTCATCCTTCATTGTAGTTAAAAAAAATATAGATAAATATATCATATTTCCAAAAAAATAATGGGCATTTAATTTTTAGGTTTATACCGAGAGTTATCATTGAAAACAATGGTTAACTAAAAACTAAAAACTGCTATATAATAAAAAACATCCGACAACTTCCAAAAAAATGGACACATCTAGATACTAATTCAGACATTGTATTAGTTAAATAAAACATATATAACCTTCTTGTATTTTTAAAATAAATACGATTTTTAAAATTAAATGTACTGTAACTACAGATATAATCAAAGTAATGAGAATTATTAACATTGGAAACATAAATTTTCTCTTCACTATTTATGGAATTTTTAATTTCAAGCACTATAAAAGCAATATATGTACCACTTAATTACCCATTAAAATATAAAACTATTAATGTAAAGTATATATAGAAACACATAGTGTATTTTTATAATTATCATATTATGTGTATAATAAGAATTACTCTGTGGTAATGTAATACAACAAAACATAAAAAATAAACAAACAACAATAAAATCTTAATAAAATCCTTTTTAAAATTTAAAAAACTAAAACAGGATATTATAAAATTCACCCCAATTTTGAAATTCAATATTAATAAATATAAATACAGGTTGATTGAAAACAAATTTGAAAAACATCAGTTTAAACAATAATAAAAACTTCCCATTAATTAATGTATATTAAGTCAAGTCAAAAACAAATTAAAATATGATTTTCAAACTAATTATCTAACATTCCAAGATCAAACCATATTTTCTAAAACTTTAAAAAATACAATGGTTTAGTAAAAATATATTATATATGAGTTTTAGTTAGAATATATTAAATTATAATATCACCTTTACTAATATAATCTCTAAAAAAAATGAAATTTCATGCCCATATGATTTATTAACAAATGATGTAAATTGATTTTTTAAATTGAAATCATAGATGAATTATCACAATAATTTGTAATATTTTCATAATTAAAACCATATTCAAAAGAAATATGTCTAATCCATAATGATTAAGAACAAAATGATTCAGTGGAAATATATTCACTATTATTTGAAATCCTTTTAATAAACAAAGTATGATATAGTTTACGTTTATTAAAATAAATTTTCAACAAAAACGTAGTTAGTACATCATACTAAGCATGAGGTTCTTCCTTAAGACTATATGAATAATTGTTATTTTTAAAACATGATTAGGAAATTTCTTATTTTCAAAATATGGTGTTTGGGAAACACAAAATTCTTCATAAATAAAACCATTTTAAAATGCATTGTTAACATTCAGTTTAAATAACTTGAAACCTTGAAAGGAAATAAAAGATAAAAAAATTATAATAATTTGATTCTATAAAGAGGAATAAAAGAGGCATCATATTCTATATCTTCTTCTTAATAATAACCTTAAGTTACATGTTTATCTTTATTCTTAACTATTTGACCAGATTCATCCATTTTATTTTTAAAAATCCATTTAGTTCCAATAAAATGATTATCTAAAGGGGGTTCAACTGAATTCAAAACATTATTTCTAGAAAATTGATTAAGTTCATAAATCAAATAAATAATCCAATTAGATTTATTCAAAGAATTATAAAACATTATTATCCCCACATTCAGAAAGAAAAGCATAATTTTCATAAAAAACCAAAACATGATTTCTAGTCCTAATAATATAATAAACATTACTAATGAAATTGTAAACATATGAGTCTTTATGAATTTTCCATGACTTATAAATTTAAGGAGGAGAAGTAGGCTCCCCCATAACAATTAAATTATATCATGGTTTCTTTTTACCAATATTAAAGTCATTAAATTCCTCTTGAAAATTCTATATACTATAATTCTTTTTCCAAGAATCTTCAATAAATTTAAAATGAATATATTTTTCTACAACCATATATCTTTTATTATAATCATGAAAAGATTTAATTTTATTAGAACATCTTATAAAAATTCATTCATCGCTTTTAGAATCAAATTTATCTAAGTAATCCTTATAATTTAAAATAAAAATTTACAACCAAAAACATTAAAATAACCAACATTAGGTTTCTTACTTTTAAAATTTTTTAAAGGGGTTTTATTAAAAAAAGGTCTAATTAAAATTCAATTTAAATTATAAAAAGTTTTATTAACATATTCTACCCAAAAATATTTATCTAAACTATATTCATTTAACACACTTATATCAATTTCAATAATAGTTTTATTTTTCTATTCTATAACACCATTTTTTGTAATGTTCTTGGAGGACAAAAATTATGAAAATAATCATTTTCTTCCTAAAATTATAAAATTCAAAATAGAAAAATTCACCCCCATTATCAATTTTAATAGAAAATTTAAATAATTTTTTTTGTTTCTCACCAAAAAACAATAATTCGTAAATCTAAATAAAGTTTCACTTTTGTAAGACATAAAATAAGTCCATGTAAATCTAAAAAAATGATCAAAAATCATAAAAATATTTTTATTACCTCATAAACTAGAAACATGTATATATACAATTAAATATTAAGGAAAAATTTACAATGGTACAATAATTATAACTTCATTAGGGAATTTTATACTAATCTTATGTTTGTTACATTTTAAACATGAATTACAAGTAAATTTCTTACTAATTTTCAAATCTAGTTATTGTTTGACAAGTCATTTCTTTGTCAGTTTATATAACAGCTAAAAGTTCACATGTTTATGACTTGAATTTCATTAGATATCATCTGTTTCTATATCATTAAGACACTTGAAATTCTGGTTAGTATATTCAAAAAAGTAAATAAAATAAATATTCTATTTCCTATTAGTATAAAATAAAACATTTTCATTCTTGAAAACTTAACGATTTTTATCTTCTTATTTAACACTCATTTCATCATCACAAAATTGTGAAATAATAATTTGGTTATATTTCAAACCTTCAATTTATAATACTTTATAAATTGAAACAATATTAAATATTCTTACTTCACTAAATCAGTTAATCTTTCCTTTTGAGTTTTCACTGAGTTTCATAGAACTAGAATCACCATCAATATATAATAAAAACTTTTATGGATCGTAAATCATGTGTCTAGAGAATATTTTATCCATGTACCATGTATCTTTGACACTATTAAGGAATATTTTATAAAAATATTAATTATGTAGAATTCTTTTTGGTACCCATGCTATCTTGGGTATATTCAGGTTGGTATTATAATGATTAGCTAGCAATACAGATTTTAAACAAGTATTTATGGGTAATCTAGAATATAAATAATTTGAAATAAATGTTTTATTATAACCGTGATATTATGGAAACCTTAACAAACATTCATTAGTATAATTACATTGTATACAATATTTAAAGAATATTACATTTGATATACTTAATTGAGAACTTTTAACAAATGAATTATTATATATATTCTATATTTTTTTATTATATTCAAATCTACTTTTATCATTATTTTAGTTTCATCCTTGATATAAATTTATCATACTCCTGTTTTACCCAAAAAATAGATAAATTTTATTCTAAACTAACAATTTGTTTCTTTAAATTTTCAGTCTCTTTTTTGAAGATTATAAATAATTAAAAAGATAATCATTTGAAGAAGAATTAGAATTTTTAAATACTTAATTTTATTAATTTAATTTCTTATTTTTTTAATAAACTCCTTATATTCTTCTATTAATTTTTAATTCAGCAATTCCTAAAATTTCTTTTTATAATTTTTCATTTTTTCTTAATCAATTATTATATATTAGGTTGTTTAGATTCGAAATAATAAGTCCTATAATTATATTAATTACTAACCTCATTAGTAATTTGAGACATTTAACAAATGTTTACCATTTATTTTTCACTCTTGGTTTCATCAATTGAATTGAATTATTCTGTACAACTCCATCAAGTAGTCAATGCTATTTTCTCATTTATATTTTTTTCTCAAATAATTTAACTTCAAAAAATCTAGCTTTATATGTCCCTTATTTCCACACCCATAACATGTCAGTTTAGAAAAATTATTATAATCAGTTTTACCTTTCTTTCAATCATCCTTGTAATTATCCCTTTTAAAACATTTATTGAATGCTCCAGTTATTTCCGTCATTTTGTGGACACTTTTTGTGAAAATTTCTATCTCTTAATTTTTTTAATGATTCAGAATCAGAAGAGTTAGTGGAAATAGTTATATTTGATTTAAATGACATGCCTTCTTTAAATTGTCCTCTTTAGTGATGTTATTAAACTATAGTTTATATTTAAGCAATGAACCGATGAATTTATCCTCAGAGTATTCCTCAACATTTTTTTCATTCATAAATTCCTACTTTATTCACATGCCACTTCTTAGTTAGATCTCTTAGTACTTGTTCAATAATATCATGGTTCTATAAATTTTCTACAAGGGAATTCATTCCATTAAGAATGATCATGAATTAGTATAACATTTGGTTAGCACTTTCATCTTCACTCATTTTAAAATATTGTTACCCAGTAATAACACCCCGAAATGAACCATCAAGATTGAACCAGAGTTCCACATGGAAACATGCATGCCTACTCATACGCAAGAGGCTTCCGATTAGTAGCAGGGGTCTAAGTTTGTCAGTGGGGAGTCTATACCCTTAGTATAATGTCATAGAAAAAACAATATAATAAACAATATAATGAATAATTAGATTAATATGTGAAAAATAAATAATGGAATACATTTCATACAAATTATAAAAAAACAGCCTCCTGAGGAGGTAAGCAAGACCCTAGTATATGTGCAGAAGATAAATAAATAAATAAAATAGTGTGTCCTATAGAGTCCGTCCTGATCCACTACCATCTCTATGCTTCTCTTCACATCCATCAACCACATATCCCTTTCCCTTACACTGATCCCTATACATGAAGTATGTATGTGCATTATAATTTTCGTATAGTTTGTGAGTAATAAAACCCAGTAGTACACCACCGGTGCATCCTAAACTTATGTGTTCATGTAAAAAAGTGTATTATATAAACCAAAAATAAATTTGAAAGTAACATAATAATCCAAAATAAAGAATATTTTTGATAACCAAGACACCATGACCCCTAAACATACCTGCTTTAGCTCTCTTCTGGAAGGAATGTCAAGATATCGGGAGTAATCAAGAACTAACCATAAGTATAGTAATCATGATACTTGGAACCACATATACATACTACTAGAATTCCACTGGGTATCATGTGATATGGGTTCTTGATATCCAATGGGAATCAAGTGATCATGCTACTCGACATCCACTTGAAATCAAGTAACATTCTCATTAACATCTTCTAGACATCTAGTGTATCACACAACATCCATCGAGCATCATCGTATCCTTAATCTATGCTTAGTTCCATCATCATCATATTCACAAGATTTTTTCACTCCCCCTATAAGGGATAAACATGTCATAATGTTCCACCTACTTTGGAAACAAATAATAACCCCTATGAATACTTTTTATTAGTTTTTATTACTCCACTTGTGTTTTTTACTAACATGTCATCTTAAATTGAAAACATGATCTTTGAGTCATATCAGTCACATCGTGTATCAGTTTTTTGTGAGATTAATTCCTACATGTCAAAAATGGATTTTGAATCATTTTACAGAATGATCAAGATAATCAGAGAATTTTTTTCTTGGTTTTCAATGAGTGACAAACATTTTAGACTAAAATATCAATTTGAAACTGATAACAGACACTTTGAGTCACACTGGGAACATAATGTATCAGATTGAGGTGAGTGTAATTACTATACATTAAAAAAAACTTATGGAACATTTTTACAAAGTATCAAAATAATTCAAATAAATTTTATTGGTTTTGAGTATGTCACTTTTCCTTTTTGCTAAAATTAATGTTAATTTTAAATAAAAAATACACTTAGAGTCATATCGATCAAATTGTATGTCATATTGAGGAAATTATTATTCCAAAACATCACAAATGACTTATAGATCATTTTATAAAATTATCAAAACAATCCGAATGTGTTTTCTTAGTTTTGAGTGTTTCACTTTTTTTTACTAAAATGTTTTTTAAACTAGAAACACAAAATTTGAGTCATACCAGTCATATCATATGTCAATTTGATATGAGACCTATTACTAGAGATCATATATGAATTATATATATTTTTTATAATTTATCAATATTTTATTAGAATATTTTCTTATTTTTTAGGGAGGGACACTCGTTTTTAACTAAAATGTAAATTTTAAACTAATAATGACCACATTGAGTCATACCAGGAATATCATATATCATATTGAGTTGAGGATAATTAATACACATAAAAAATGATTTATGGATAATTTTCAAAAAATATAAAAAAATATTAATGTGTTGGTTCTGAGTATATCACTTTTTTTTTACTAAAATGTCAATTTTAAATAATAAGTCCCACCTTAAGTCATATAAATTACACCATGCGTCTGATTGAGGTGAAACTGATTCTCACACATAAAACTTTTATTGTGAATAATTTTACTAAAGTAAAAAAATATTAATATGTTTTCTTATTTTTGAGTGTGTCAATTTGTTTTACTAAAATATCATTTTAAACTAAAAACATGAAATTTGAGTCATACTGATCACATCGTGCATTGGTTTGAGGTGAGACTAATTCTTACACATCAAAATGACTTTTGAATAATTTTACTAAATTATCAAGACAATCAGATCATTTTTTTTTCAATGAGTGACACACATTTTGAACTAAAATGTCAATTTTAAATTGATAACAAACACTTTGAGTCATACCATGCATGCCATGTATCAAATTGAGGTACAGATAATTCCTATATGTCAAAAATGACTTATGGATTGTTTTTACTAAAGTATCAAAAAAATATGAATGCTTTTTATTGGTTTTGAGTATGTCACCTTTCTTTTTTATGAAAATAAATTTCAATTTTAAATAAAAAGACACACTCATTGTCATATCAGTCACATCATACATCAGATTGAGGTAAAAATGATTGAAACACAAAAAAACTGATCTTTGGATTTTTTTCCTAAAATATAAAAAAATATGAATGTATTTTCTTATTTTTTAGTATTTCACTTGTCTTTTTTTCTAAAATGCAATTTTAAACTCAAAACATGAACTTTGTGTCATACCTATCACATCATGTGTCTGTTTGATGTGAGACTAATTTTTACATGTCAAAAATGACTTATGAATATTTATCCTAAATTATCAAGATAATCTGAGTTTGTTTCCTCAATTTTCAATGAGTGAAATATATTTTGAACTAAAAAGTCAATTTTAAACAAATAACGGACACTTTGATTGATACCGAGCGCATCGTGTATTAGATTTAGGTGAGGCTAATTATTACATGTCACAAATGACCTATGGATATTTTTACAAAAGTATCGTAATAATATAATTATTTCTTCTCATTTTTGATTATGTGATGTTTACTTTTAACTAAAATAAAATTATAAACTAAAAACATATAGTTTGAGTAATAAGAAGAACACTATGTATCAGATTGAGGTGGAGATGATTGACCCATTTTCTTGTTTCCATTATCTCAGTTGAAGCCTCAAAGTCCAATCTCTCACAAGAATGAGAAGATTTGAACAAACCACCCCAAATCAAGAAAAATAATCCACCTATATAATAAAACAATTCCTATATTATTAATACTATAAATAAACAAATTAAAAATAAATATGAAACTGTACATTAATGAAATGTAAATTTTAAACTGAAATCTCACAATTTGAGTCATACCCGGTAGACTATGTATCAAATTGAGGTATGGTTGATTCCACTGTATCTTTTTATCTTATAATTAATTTAACATTCTATGATATCTAACAATATTTATGTTTTATAGCCCAAAATGTTGAATGCATTTGAGAATAAAAAGAAAATTACATCATCATGAGTGTTTCATCCTTGCTAATTGCATGATTATAGCACATTAGTGAATCATCGTTGTTTATAAATTCATTTATTCATGATTTCTATGAAAATTAACAAAATAAGTATCAGATAAAAATGAAAAATAAATTAATTAAAAAAACTATATAAAATGATGAGAAAATCAACTAAATTAATAGTATGAAACCACATATTCATGATATATGTGTATATTTTGACACCAAGTATGCTTCCCAACAATTTATAAAAAAGAATATTTCATATTTTGAATATGATTATTTTTAACAATCATTATAGTACAAAAAAATATAAATAAATAATAGATTAATAAGTATTTTAAATGAAATTGTAATTATATTTAAAAATACCACTTCAGGGATCCTATTTTTTGGATGGTATATGATATCTATCATAAATTTTCAAACATAATAACCACAATCTTTTTCATTAGTTTGTTTTAGAAACCATATAAATATTAAAGAAAATAATTAATTTATTTTGATTTGTGTTTTTATAGTGAAATATTATTTTATATACCCTAATACTTATCCAATTTTAAAAGTCAATAAAACCCTTACACGCATGAACTATCCTCATGCCATGATTTTGACGATATTTAAACACCCCTATCATAAAATAATTTTCATTAAAACATAATATAAAATATATAACTTGAATTTTAGTTTTAAAACAATGGATTTAGTGTATTCTAAATTGAAAAATATCATCATGTGTGGTAGTTTTGTTGGGTATCCATGTAGTGAATCCAAAAATTAATCTTTGGAGTATCTAAATTGGCTGCAACGAGTAGTTAATATTTAATAAAAAATAATAATTAATAATTAATGAAAGTAATTAAAATATATTTTATACGATTAAATCATATAGTTTTACCCCTGCATCATTTGTAATAAGAATATTCTATCATCCATATGTTTTCTTTAAAACATTGCAGCTAGTTTTTCCATTATTGCATCAATTTGATTTCAATCCAATGAGGTTAGTTGTGTAGAGTTGACGTTTGGACTAATGAGTCCATATTTATGTTCATAGTGTTTTCCCTTCAATTAGTATTGATATAGATTCTTGTAAAAAATGAATTTTATTTAGTCATAATTTACATTGCAGATCAGCTGTTGGAAAAATAAATCAAGAAAAAACACCTCATGTTTACATTTACAACTGTGACTCATATATAGTCAGTCTTGAGGATTTAATTTACATTATCATAAGAAATTTAGTATTTAATGGACTCTCTATACATTTTTTTATTCAAAATCAACTGTGACTTTACTACCAATTTTTAACATTGTATCCACATGAACAATCAATATTAGAAAATGAAGATATTGAACAGGTAAGGTAAAAGTGATTTGTGAAGAAATTTTCGATTGGTCGGTTTATCCTTTATATGTTTTGTATTTGACATTTCATTTCACACCCTTCCCTTTTTCTGAAATAACATTAATTAGTTCAAACCTTTTTTTATTAATTGTCAATGTTTTTTCATGAAAAATAAATTTAAAATGAATACCTCTTTGTCGACAGTTTTTTAAAAGATCTAATGTACATGATATGGATGTTCCAATATCTTTCTCAACCATATGAATATCTAAATCATGAAGTGGAAAAGGTATCTCAACACTTAGTTGACGAGCTACGTTGATCCCCACTCTCACATGACCAATTGTAAGTTGTCAATTGTGTAGACTATCTTGTTGGATATTGAACATGATATCCGTCATAATAAGGAAATTGGTGGGTGTTGATAGATATAAGTCATAATCCTTTTCACCATGTAAAATACCAATACAGGAATGGTATCATTGTATTCAAGATTCATATTTCACAAAAATAATTGTGATAATATTGATCACCTCATCTAAGATAACACTTTGAGGTGAATGGCTTTGTTTCCCACCTTAATTTTTTTTATAAAAACATCACACTAATATGCTCCTTTTTTTCCTAGGTCATTGTATTTTCATCTTATACCATTTCCTTATGTTCAGAATCATCAATATGTTGTTCCTATGGATTTGTAGCATGGGAATGTGTATAATGTTGTTGTTCCTATGAATTGGGAGCACCAGTTGGCTAAGAAACCTATTATTCCTTAGAATTGGGAGCATCGTCACATATAGAAGTCATTATCTGAAGAAGTGTATGAACATTTAATTTATATTAAATAAATATATCAGTGAATATATAATAATAATAGGAAACACAATGTATATTACAAAAAAATAACCTAATTATTAAACTCTATATTTTAAAACGTTGAATGGATTTGACCCCTCTATTGAGTATCCAAATAACTGAATTATGGTCTCCTATGATATACAAGACCCCATCTACATTGGGACTGCTACAAAATGATTGCAACATCTCAATTAAAGGGTCATCCTTAATAGAATTTTCATCTAAACCTTCAATGGTTTTGGTTGATAACAGAACAATTGACCACTTTTGATTTGCGGTATTTGGAACACAAAATACTTATAATACATGCGGTACCATTATAAACGGTTTTTATTGTACCCTTACTTACTAAAATCTACTTTCACAAATCCCAATTCATCTATTTTAATAGCACTCTTGTTATCAACCCACTCGCATTGAAAAATTGGCACTTGGAATGTTGTAGAATCCAACTCCCATATTTGTTTGATGATTCCAAAGTACGATATATTCACATAAACTATATTTATATCCATGGTAATAAATACATGCATTACTTCAACCATAAGTGTAACTCCACTTTTTTATGATATTTCATTCATCATGTTCATTTTTATAGAATTTATAACTATTAGTTACATAGCAGATATAAGATTATACTTGCACACTTGGTCCTCTAGCTAGCCATCAAAGTCATTCTAAAATTGAATCTGTTTTTTTAGCTAAATAATTAAAATTATAGTCCAAAAACAATCATATAAACCATTGGTTATGTATATTTCATACCCATCTTTTAACCATTGATGGATTCAATTGCCTAAGAATTTTTTGTGGGTTTCAACATATGGGGAAACCTATAAATAGTTATTCAAAACATAAATGTGGGATTGCTCCAAATTTTTAACAGTGATTATGACAACATATATTCTAGAAATACCATCACCTATAAGCTACCCAGTTTGATGATATTTTGGTAGACCAAGGCATTCCATATTGGACAAGTAGTCAATACATAATTCAATGACTTCCTCAATAACATATCTCTCTAAAATAAAACCCTCTAGCCAACTTTTATTTTTGACATAACCATTCAAAATATTTATATACTATTCAATGGGGTACATCCATCTATAATGTACATAACCACATAGTTGAATCTCTTTTACCAAGTGAACCATCAATTAAAACATTATCTCAAATAATTATTATGGGAAGAACACTTCCAATCCACATAATATGATGGAAATTTTCCTTTTCATAGTTTATAATTTCATTGGGTCCATAACTTTGATGCATATATCTTTGAAAAATAAACAGATCTTGGTTAATGTATGATGAAAATTCTTTTGAAAAAAGAAATGTAAAGCTAAAGGCATTAGATCTTTCATCAAAACATTACATTCATGTTATTTTATACCCTTTAACTTTAAATCATTCATTGACATGATATTATTTATATTCAATTAATACCACCTAGAACTTTTATATCATTTAATAAGTTTCAAAAATGATATATCTCCTTCCTAAAAAGAGTGTTAGTAGCTAGAGGAAGAAAAGTCTGATTTCATCCTTCACTAGTGTCAACTCTTCCAATATTACCATGTCAATCATGTACAACCTAGACTTAATTAAATCCTTTGTTTTTATGGGTTTATTTAGTAACATACCATTGAAACTATCACATAATGTTTTTTTCAACATTCATAACATCATGAAAACTACTAACATAAATTTTTTTTGTGTGGTAATTCAAAAAAATCGATCTCATTTTCCAACCAATTTTTATAAGTTTGTCAAAAAAGATTTACCAAAATAACTGTCTATATATTTTACATTATCAAATAGTTGATCACCTATTTGTGTAGATGGTGATGTACATTCTTCTAAACTCCCATCGAGTGATGTCATCAAATATTGGTACTTTTGTTTCCAGAGTAGAAATATGTGATGTTCTAGAAACACAATAATCGATGAATGTTTCCACCAAATTGAGTGTGTACCTTTTTCACAAGTGAGACACCCATGAGTTCATTTAATTATATATGCATAAAAATTACCATAATAAGGAAAGTAATTTATCATCCTATAAAACACGTCTCTCAATGTGAAATCTTCATCTCTATAAGAATCATACAACGTAACTCCTAAATCCCACAATAATTTCAAATCATTGATCGATGGATCCAAATAAACAAAAATATCATCACCTGATTGTTTTGTTCCTGATATAATCGTATATAACATAATGTATTTTCATTTCATGAATAACCATGGTGTAAAGTTATAATTTACCTACATAATTATCCATGTACAGTGAGTTCTTCTTTGAAAACCAAAAGGATTCACTCCATATGTATATAGAACAAGATGATGTTTTCTTGGATCATTTCTAAATTCTGGATACTCATGATCAATTCTCTTACATTGAGGAAAGTCTAATAGGTAACAATGTTTCCCATCTATATTTCTTATATCTGTGTGCCAAGTTAATTGCCTTGAAGTCTCCTCACTTCCATATAGGAACTTAAACCTTGGAATGATTGGAAAGTACCATAAAACATTTATAGGACCTGATTCATCTTTCTTGTATCGAGAATCATCATGCTTTGGGAATTATTTAAAGGTTTTTTGGTACTTAAAAAATATTATACAACTATTTTTACAGGCATGTATTCTTTCAGAGATGATACACATTGAACTTGAGATTCATTTCAGGTCGTATGTTCGGCTAGGAAGAATATTATCTTCTAGGATAATATAATTCAATAGAGAAAGTATTTTAGTAAAAAAATAATCACACCATCATCTACCATCTTTTAAACTATACATATTCAATACGGTTGACAATGCAATATATTTAGTACAACCAGTATACAATGATGTCTTTGTAAAACTCTTTAATTTATCAAACAATTTTGGTCTATTATGAAGTTCATATTCAACTATCATTATCACTTCATAAATACAATCTTAATCATCATTCACACATGTAATCACATCCTTGACATGGTCTTCTTAATTTTCCACACTTGTAATCATATCAAATGATCCATAAAACACAGTGTTATCCCAGACACTAACTACATTCACTTTTTCCCCATGTTTAATCCAACATTTATAACGTCAATATATTTTATGATAGATTAAGTGTTCTTCAAACTCATTTGGACTAATTAGTCTTTATTAAAAACATTGTATACATAGACAAAAGATTTGAGAAGTGTCACATACATGATCTTTTGAAAACTTGATGAACTATTTCCCCCCATCTTCGTAATCTTTTTTCATATGATTCGAATAGATTTATTCTAGAATAATATCCATCCTATTTGATTCAATTATATTAATAATAATAAAAAAATAGGCCTTTCAAATAAGGGGAACCCGATATTTGGATGTTTCAAATAATTTCATCATAATTTGAAGGAAATGGGTTATTGAAACAAAGAAAAGAATTACTCCACTGTTGGTAGGTGTTATCCTCTAAATTCATCCACAATGATCATAATTACCTAGTATAGGATGAATAATACTCAAGGTAGTTCAAGAAACATAAGTGCATGTCTAGAAGAGATGGGTGACAAGTATTAGGAAAAAATTAATTAATAACTATTTAGTAGATGAATATGATGATGATGACATTTTTCTCCCTAAATCTAAATTTTCCTAGGCTGGGGAGTTGGTGAAGAACCAGACAACAATTATTATTTTTTATTCTAAATTTATAAGAATCATCATCATTTGTTTGATACAAAAAAGGGGATCCTTGATTGGTGTGACTGTGATAAGTCTTAGTTAGACGGTCTTACATGAACTCATGCTGAGAAAACAATTATAGTTTCTACATTCAAATCAATTCTTTAATTACTTCATGAAAATGAAAATGATTTTGGTATTAGGATCAAATCTCAAGGTTATTTAGCTTCTTGTGAGGCCATGGTTGTAGAAATGGATTAATTATGGATATCATATGGGTTGGATGGATTTAGTAACATTCTCTAGAAATGGTGTTATTATCAATCTATATTATGTATGAGGTGAGATTCTGTGTATGTAGGAGGTATCTCAAAGTTAATATGATCATATAAATATAGGCATCACCCTTTTTCTTTAAAAATGAATGTATTTATAAATATAGATACCACTCATCCCATTTCATTTATAAATATAGATACCACTAAAATTTTCAACACATATTTTAAGGAGTGTTCAAAAAGGAAAAGTAAATTAATTAGTTGAGATGATTCAAACACTGCTGATAGATTATCCTATATTATAAAAAAATCAATGAATCTGTTCACTCTAATTTAAAATAACAAAACTCCATTTCAAAGTCAATGTAAAATTTAAAGGATCCTTTATTGAGTTTATAATTGAAATCCGAAATATCATCCTCATTCCAAAACATCATAAAAATCTAATTTATTAACTTTAAAACCAATCATTTACCCTTAAAATCGTAATGAAATTATAAAAAACTAATGAATCTTGTCCTAATAAATCATTGGGAAATTTTTTATTGATTTTTAAAAATTATTTTCACCATTAAAAAATATTTTCTTTAAAATCACTTTTTATCAAAATGTTTACCCATTAATAAAACATTTTTGGAAAATAAAACACTGAATTCATTTTCAAACTACCTTAGAAAACTCAACTCACTATTTTCAAAACCAATCCCTTTTGATTTTGAACAAATATTTCAAACTTTTAACTGTATCCAACACCCTTTGAGAATCTTAGCTCACCTATTATACTATTTAACCTATATAATGATTTATATGTATATATATATACATGAAAATAAACAAAATAAATATCTAAATTATTTGATAACCATTTTCATAATAGAAAATAATGCTATTTAATATAATAATGGTTTCAAAAATTAAAAAATAAAAAATTAGATTTTTTAAAATATTTTAAACACTGAAAACAAATATAATGAATAGAATTGGATTAATTGTTGTAATAAATATAAACCATAAAATTATAAACATTAATGAATAAAAAATGGTAATGTCACTAAGAAAAATGTTTTCAATTTATTAAAAATTATAAAACATAATAATAAAAATGATTCTTATAAAAAATTAATTATAAATTAAAATCTAATCAATTGTCATTTTTAATTTGATAGAATCATTCAATCTAAATTTTGATATAGGTTATGTAATACTAGAACTCAGTTTCAAATATTTTGAGTATCAAAATAGTATGGAATAATCATCAATACAACATTTTTTTTTCAAACATACCATAAGGAAAAACCAATTTTGATTCACAGTGTTTGAAAAAAACTAAAGTCCAAGATATACATCAAGAATAAAAAAAGTGATCATCGAACACATAAGGTTGATAAACCTATAAATAAAGAAGGAGCGAACATACATATTTGTGGGTTTTAATAAAATATTAATAAATTTATATAGGTAATAATCATAACTGGTTTCTACTATAAAGAAAATTGGATTGAAACATATAAGAATAAATTAAATAGAAAACCCGTAGAAATGGGTTTCTCTCTACAGTTGACCTTTCTCTCTTGGTTTATACTCTAATTTTAATGTCTCATGAAGAAAACCACAACCACCCTCAAACATCCATACAGTGATTCATGGATGAATATACTTAAAAAATTGAAGAGACATTCATAACATTAAATTTTTATGTGGTAATCAAGTAGTTAGTTGGCAGTTAGGCTTGAGAGGGATGCAAAATGCAATCCATTTAATTGGGTGTTGTGGAAGTTGTGACGGGTGGTACAATGTTTTACAGGGGTGAATTACTTGAATATACGGTGCATAAAAACATGAGGAAACTACATAAGTACAATGTACGGTTATGTAATGGTTTTGAAGTCCCTAACATAATAAATCAGCGTGTACCTTAGATTTGGAGATGATCGATTTGTTGAGAAAGTCGATGAAGAAAGAGATCAGTAGCATAGGTAGGGTTCAGTGATAACGACGATAGTAGTATGGTTCTGTGAGGGATTAAAGGCATGAGAGAGGAGTCCATATTAGGATTATTTTTATAAGATTAGGTAAGGAATTTATCTGTTCTTTAAAAAAAGCACTAATAAGGATTAGTTTTATCAGCATTAAAATAGTAAGCCCTGATAAAACTATTCTTTATCTGTGCTAAAAAAGCACTAAGGAAATGGTTCTTTATCAATGCTAAAAAAGTGATGATAATGATTAGATTTTAATATATATATATATATTTGTAATTATAATTATTAATAAATATATTTAAAAATATTTCTATATATTGATAATATTTGTATATATTTATAAATATATTTCAAAAATTATTAATATAATAAATATATTTATATAATTATATAATTATATATATATAACTCTATAATTATATATATATATATATATATATATATATTTATAATAAATATATTTATTGATGGTGGAATGGGAGAAGCTCCTGACGATCGGTGATTGGGATACCCTAAATCAACCTCAAAGCCTGCATCTCTATTCTTAGGCTTCGAATCAATTTTTAGCCTGGTAGGGATTGTAGTATTCAAGGAAGATTAAGGAGAAGGTGGAAGAATACCTAAATGGATTCTCTTCTTTCAATGGATTTTTGGGAGGTTATTTTGTCTTGGTTTGAAATCAAGTCTCTCAATGAATCATCATAAAAGGTTCTATACCTCATGTTTTGACCTCAGATGATACTATTTTAGAGAGTGTAAACTTTTACAAACACTCATTAATTGCTTGAATTTACTTTTAAAAATGTATAAAACCCTGAATAGTTGTAGGTATTGCATCTTAGTTAGGCTACATTTTGGGATTTTCTAATTTTAAGTGTGTATCTTGAGGGTGTGGTTTTTTACATTTCTTATTACCCTTGGAAGAATGGAAGGAACAATCCTGGAGTGTAGGATCAGTCAATATTAATTCGGGCATCTTGAGACTCCATGAGTGGAGATTAAATTTCAACCTGAAAATTTTCAAGGATACTAATGTGTAGGTATGGATTAAAATTCATTGTTATAATTGGGTATTATGTCATCCAAAAAATTTGTTTAATATAACATCTATGATTTGAACACCGATTAGGCTGGACAGTGCCATTGAAATGGTCACTTTTGATCACTATGAATGATTATTGGTTGAAGTTGATTTAAAATATACCTTAATTGATAGATTGGTATTTTCTACGCTACATGATGATATAAATCTCAAAATTGAAATTTAGAAACATCCTGTATTCTATGATTCTTATTGAGAAATTAGACATGAGAAGTATGCTTGTAGAAAAGATTTGATTTGTTCAAATTGTCAATTTAAAGGTCATGAGTCTCAGCAATGTTGAAGGAAGATAAATGATGATATTTTTTCCACACAATTTTCATCGTGTTGATAATAATGATCTTACTACTTCTCCTAGATTTTGAACTCCGCTAGAGGGAGTGAATTTTACCACCGTAGGTTCTGCTCAGATTGTCCAAGGGCTTGATCCTATCTTCCCATTATCAAAAGATGTATAAAAAGATGTTATTAATTCCAAATCATCTTCTCCTCTCCGAGATGGGAATATTGTTTTTGTGGAACTTGCAAATTCTAATACCCAATATTGGGAAGATTTTGCTAATGATCATTGGGTAGTCAATGAAGTTTCTTTTAAGGATGCTTTATTTATAGGAATTATTGAATATACTGTTGGATTGGTGTAGCCAGATCTGGTTGGGTTGGATGCTTGTGGCCCACAACTATCGTGGGTCGATATTCATGGTTAGCTCGTTGGGGGTTTCAGGGGGAAATGCACCCCTGCTTCGGGGGACTGTGGGCCAAAGGGCCCCGACTTAATTTTTCGGCACTTTAGCATCTCTGACAACTGTATCAGAGCTGACCGAATGACACCAATAGACACTGTAGCAGTGTGGAATTTGGAGTCAACCATACTGTAACACTTTTGAATTCCATCCAACATCCACTATAGCACTTTTGACAAAGGTGAACACATTTCACTATAGCGATGCGAACTTTCTGTTTGGAACAGTGGATCATCTTCTCCATATGTAGCCCATTTCGGGCCAGGGTTTAGTACTTGAAAATCTCTGTAATTTGTGCTCCTGAAATAGTAAATTTTTTCCTCTCTGTGGAAGTAGGTATTATTCCCAAACCACATAAATTTGTGTGTTCTGTGTGATTTCCTTTTCTTCTACATTTTCTTTCATATCTCATTTTTGTTGTTGCGAATCCTAATGCTTCCGCAACAGATACTATGGATGAAAAATTAGATGAAAATCAAGATGAAAAGGAATTAGAGGCACAGGCTGTAGTAAACCTTAATTATTTGAAAGAGTGAGTACTGATCTCTTCAAAAAATAGTAATGGAAAGGAAAAGATTGATGTTTCTTATTCAATTAAATCTAAGTCAAAAAAGATTCTTCTCTATTAGTCCCATGAGAATTGCATGTCTGCACATAAAATAATAGATGAAAGGGTGTTAGAAATTCCTAGGCGGGCTTTTTCCTCTTCTACTAAAAATTGAGAGGATTATTTAGGTAAGTATCTAGTTCTTGTTGTATTTTCAGCTTTTTCTACTTCCCCAGGACATATTGGAGTCGAGGTTGAGGGTGGGAATTCACTAGGGAGAATTCATAAACAACCAAAGGATGTAGTTTTCTGCACATAGCTCCCAAAGATAATTAGGAGTAGTGTATCAATGTCAACGCCTATGTTGGGGTTTGAAAATAATCATAGAGATGGATCTAATGAGGCATGCAACAAGCAACTGGTGGGTGATGATATTTTCTGTTGTGGCATGGTAACCCCTACTATTATTGTTTTGTATCCAACTTTTGGTGTGGGAACTAAACTTGCTAATTGTAGGAAGTTCAAGACTCAGGGTAGGGTGGGTATTGAGGTTGCTTCTTTACCTTTAGTTCCAACAGAGTGGGAAAGGGCTACTGCAGCCTTGGATACCGGTGTAAAGAGTACAAGGGATGTTGTAGTCTCTCTTAAGAAATGTGTTGGATCATCTTTATTAGGAAAGGCCCTTGTTCAGTCCAACTCAAAGGTCAGTACTCACAACACCTTTGATGTGGTTGCCTCAGGAAGTAGTGAAGTGGAAGTGCATTATAATGATTGTTTGCCTAATGTAAGAGTGATGGAGGTTGCCAGTGATGATGAACACTCAGATGATGGAGGTGGACCATGGTTTCTGGTTAAAACAAGGTGAAGGGGATAAAACCCTCATGGTCGGGGTGGTCGGGTCTCTCATCATAGCATGAGCACCAGATCTCAAGCTACTTGATTTCTACCAGTCCTATTTTGGTTCTTTTACTTGTGGAATTTGATGTTATGCATATTCCTCCTCTTTTCTCTATTTTTTATTCAATAAAAGGGGCCTCCGAGCCCCAACCTTTACCAAATAATAAATATTTTTATTATTTAAATATTTTAATTGTAATTTCATAATTATTTAAATACAAATATATATATATATTTATTTCTTTATTATAATTTTAAATAAAAATATTTTAAAATATTTCTATATAATTATAAATATTTTTATATAATTATATGTATTCATAGAATTATATATATATGTTTCAATATATCAATATATATATTTCTATAATTATATATATTTATATCAATATGTAGATATATATAATTATAAATATAATATATATATTTATTATAATTTAAAAATCATTTAAATAAATATATATATATATATAAAATTATAAATAAAAAAATTTATAAAGAATTTATATATAATTATAAATATAATAAATATAATTATTATTTAAATATAATTATTTAAATATGTATTTATTTATTTATAATTATAATTATAAATAAATATGTCTAAAAAGTATTTATTTATAACTATAAATATTATAAATACATTTATTATTTAAATATATTTATTATAATTTTATAATTATTTAAATATATATATATATATATTTATAATTTGATAAATACATTTTAAAAAATTATATATATATATATATTTTAATTTTATAATTAAATATTTAAATTACAAAAGTATTAAAAAAAATTTAAATAGATTAATTATTTAAATTTCAAAGATATTCTAAATGATAAAATGTAATAAATAAAAATAAATAAATATTATTCATATAAATTACAAACATATTGAAAATATTACATGAATAATAAATAAATATATGTATAAATAAATATTACAGAATGATTAAATATATTTTTAATATTATTAATGAATATCTAATAATAAATGAATAAATTAAATTAAATAAATTACAAAAATATTACAAAGTGAACTCGTAAAATTTACGTGAATTACAAACATACATATGTACACATACATATCTATACAAACATATACATATATACACACATACACATACATATATGCAGTTATACTTGTATATGTATTTTAAATTATTTAATATCAATATAAATATATATCTAAATAAATGTATTAATTTATATATTATATAATTGTTTAAATAAAATAATAATATATTTTATTCATTTTTAATATATATACATATTTTAATCAAGGTATATAAATAAACTATTAAACATTTTGAATAATATAAATGTGATAATGTTTTATATATTAAATTATGAAAACAAGATTTATTTTTTATTGATGAAAATTTGTTAATTTAAGCAGGTTAACAATGCGAACAAACATACTGAACCCGCTTCCGCCTTCTTCCCCCTCTCTGAGCATTGATGGGGCCTCTTCTCCCCTAGAGCCGATGTTCCATCCTTGTTCGGAAACTCCCGATGTGGTGTCTGTAGCTACAATACCATCATGGAAACAAGTTCTCCTCATCGATCTTCCCAACTATGCGTAGTCTGGTTCACCGCTCCTGGTGGTTCGGTTGGGTTCATTGGGTGTGGTGTTGAGGGATGGCACTCTAGTGCTCTCTTTTTCAGCACCTGTTTTTAATAAAGATTCAACTCTACTTAGATGGTCATTGGAGGTATGGTTTGGGGTGGACAAGCCACCATTGGGTCTTTTCCAGAACCTTGTTCGTGGATGGAGTTTGTCTCTACTGGCTAGGGTTTCGAAGCATAATTGAAAATCCTTCTTAATTATGCTAAATTCTCGAGAGGATTTCATGTAAGCCTGGGCTCAGATCCCCTGTTTAGTCAGTCAATGGTGATTTCATCTCACTCGATGGTCCATGGAGGTTTATCGGGGTTGGGAGTCCTATGTGGTGGCGGTCTGGGTTCATCTTCCTAGTCTCCTACTACCCTTTCTGAACTAGGAATTATGGGAGAAGATCAGTCACTTCGTTGGTGAGTTTCTGTGCATGGATGACTGAAATATTTGGCTACTTGAAATGAAGACGACCCAGATATGTGTTGTTATGGATATGTTCCCCCCCCTCCATCCCACATGCTCCCCTAGGTCGAGGGTTCTAAAGAGTGGATGCAACCAGTCTTCTAAAAATCAGTGCCTCGATTATGATCTAGTTGTCACCACCTAGGCTAATCGGTGTCAGAGTGTAGAAACCACCTATCCCATCGTACAACAAGGAATAAGGTGAATTGGAAAGTCATAAAAGAATGGGGAATGTCGGTTACGAACTAAAAGAGAGGATTAATTTAGGTTAAGGACCAAATATTAAGGAAATTCCAAAGGGGGACCTCCGATTTTTAGACCGGGGATCCAAATGATGATTATACCCTTAAAAAAATTTCCCCCTCTTACAGCTGCTCCCACTGCTCCCCGTCACGCTCAGCTTGCACCATCACCCTCTCCCTCTTCTTCACTCCCGCATACTGCTCTCAGCTCACTCTGTCACCCTCCCTCTTCACATTCTCTCCAGCACACTACTCCTGCCACGCATCTACTCCCACAGACTGCTTCCACCACACATCTACTCCCGCACACTGCTCCCTCCATGCATCTTCTCTAGCGCTCATCCAGAAGGCACATCTTCTTTCAGGATCCCCCAACTCATCTCCAATTTTAGAAATATTCAATTAGTGTTCCCCTTCTCCCAGCACTAAAAAAATATATTTTCTGTAAATTTCATGCTATATATATTTTGGTTGATTTATTTTGTTAAGGGATGTAAATATGAACTGATAATGAGTTTTAGGATCTTATATTCATTAATGTTATAGTTTTATTGATAGAAGATTATGTAAAATTATTTATAAGAAGAAATTCTTTGTTATTTTCATTTTGATGGAGCACTTGTTGGTGATTCACAAGGGAAAATGCATTATGAAGGTGGAAGATCGATGAGTAGAGTGCTAATCTAAGGAATTTCATTTGATGAAATATCAATATTGAAATCGTTGATTCTAAAGTGTGATGTGTCATCATTAGATTTAAAATACATGTTAAAGTTTTGCAATGGTACTTTTTTAGACCTTATATATGATGAAGGAGTTGAGTAGTTTTTCAGATTCAATGGCAATTTTGCTTGTGTCCACATTATTTTCAGGTTGGATGAATTCTTGCAATCAACAGTGGTTTTAAATCAAAGAGTGGATGTAGATCAAAGGTAATGACATTTCAAAATTGTTTATATTAATATTTTGTTCACATGTTATGTATTTTCATTTGATATTTAATTTGTAGTGTTGAATTAGTTGGTGGGAATTCAGAACAAATTTTATCTGCCGATGGTGATCTTCAAATGCTACCTTATACAGTTAGTAGTATTCCATGTTCAATACCGGAGTTAAATACTTCAATGTGGAATGAATTATTTGTGTATGTTCTCCAGATTTTTCCTTTAGCCAAAGCATTAAGGGATATGAGTTTCAAGTATATTATTGCACATGGGTTTGACTATGAATATGTCAGGAATAGTCCTCATAAGATTATTGCAAAATGAAAAGTTGAGACTTTCATGTGGAAGTTAAGAGAATATGGATTGGGGAACTCATCTCCATTTCTTTGTGTTAAAACTTTTCAAAATGATCATATGCACTCAGCCTAAGATAGACTAGAAATCAGTCATAAATCAAGGGAATCATTAGAGTCATCTGTCATTTCTGATGAGGTGAAGTCTAATGTGGAAATATTTTCCAATGAAATTAAAGATGACTTGTACAGAGACTATGGTATATCACTTACATACTTTCAAGAATTAAGAGCCAAGGAAAAATTAGTTGGTTGAATAAATGGGGTTCTAGAGCAGTCATATATGTTAATCCCCTAGATATGCTATAGACTAATGGATGTTTGTCCGGAAATAGTAGAGTAGTGGGTATTGTTAGAAAATGGTAGATTTGAAAGATTATTCATTTCATATGGGTGTTGTATAAATGATTTCTTATTAGGCAGTTGGCCTATGTTGTTTGTGGATGGGTGTCACCTTAGTGGTCCTTATAAAGGTACCTTGTTGGTAGCATCAGCATATGATGCAGATGACAATATTTTTCCATTGGCATATTCAATTGTTGGGGGTGAAACATATGATGATTGGAAACTATTTTAAACAAAATAAAATAAATTACAAGATTATGTAGGGGAATGGGAAGAGGAAATAAGGAAAGGGAAATGAAATTATTGGATTCCAATTCTTATTCTCAGTTAGACTGTGATTTCAATGTTTCTATGAAGAATTTGACAAGATTTTTTCTGGAATTGTCAAGATGGGTTGAAGAGGATGACGAAGTTCATAAGTTGGAAATGTTTCAATTTCCACACTGTTGATGGGATCATAATACAACGAATTTAGCCGAATCATTCATTGTATTGTTTGTGAAGGAGAGGAGACAAAATATTTGTGTGTTTGTTGATGAACATTGTGATAAATTGAGTAAGAAATTTTTTAACACTAAGGAAGACATGAAAAAGTGGAGAAATGGAGTTGGTCCCAATGTGGAGGAAAAATTGAAAATGAATGTGTTAAGGGATGAAGCTTTGATAGTGGAGCAATATGGACATAATTTTTTCTTAGTTCGGACTGGTAATGTGGATATCACTGTACAACTAAGTAGTCAGGAATGCACTTGTCAAGCATGGAAAATGAGTGGGATCCCTTGTACTCATGCATGTGCAGCAATAAGAAAAGTACATGGTAACCTATACAAATATATATAAGATTGTTATCTTCTCAACACCCAACAAAATATTTATCTTGGAGTTATGAATCTAGTTGAGACCAACGACATGCCACATTTGAATGCATTGACCTATAATGATTATATAGATGAAACTTTTTTGTAAGCACTGAACACTTTTTATCATCCTAGTAGACCATCTCGTAATCGTATTGAGTCTCAATTTCAAAATAAGAACTTGTATCATTGTTCTCATTTTAACGAAGGTGGTCACACTTGAAAAAGGTGTAGAAATCCCAATCTAACTTGATGTGGAAACTTTGAAAGGGTGGTGTTTTTTGTATGCTACCAAATATGTTTCTAAAAAAGGGAATGATAGAGAGGACCAGTAGTTAAATGTTAATTGGAAAGTTTTTTTTTGAGTTTTGGTGTTTTAAGTCCCATGAATTATTTTTAATTTTGGTCACGTGTTACTTACAATGATATTGTGCTTTGAAATAATCGCTGGTGTTTATAATGTAATTGATGAATTTTGGAAGATGTATGAAATTATGACATATTAATAATTTAAAGATGTTTTGATATTATAAATTACAGATTTTAACACTGACTTTATAGGTTTTAACATGGGGGCTCCAAATTTTAACAGACATGCTACATGTTTTTTTATTTGACTTTCAAGAAAAGTGAAATAACACTCTATGAATTTTATATATAGATTGTAACACTTTTTTTATAGTTGAATGTGTTTATATATACCAATGAAATGGTGGAAACATATTTTATTCCACCTAAGAGTTGTCTTCATCATTGTAAAGATGTTGGTGACACACGAGAAGGTGTAGAAATCCCAATCCAAGTTAATGTATGCCGTCAAATATGTTTTGAAACAAGGGCATGCTAGATTGGGAAAGGATATAAATGTTAAGAGGAATAAAATATGTTCTTTTTGGAGTTTTTGTGTTTAAGTCCCATGAATTATTTTTAATTTTGGTCATGTGTTACTTACAATAATGTTGAGCTAAGAAAAGTCGTTGGTGTTTATAATGTAATTGATACATTGTGGAATATTTATGAAATTATAACATATTAATCATTTCAAAATGTTTAGATGGTATAAATTACAGATTTTAACACTGGATTTATAGGTTTTAACACAGAGGCTCCAGATTTTAACAGACCTGCTACAAGTTTTTTTATTTGGTTTTCATGAAAAGTGAAATAAAATTCTATGAATTTTTAATATAGATTGTAACACATTTTTTACAATTGAATGTGTTGATATATACCAATGAAATGGTGGAAACATATTTTTTTCCACCGAAGAGTTGTCTTCATCATTGTAAATATGTTGGTGACACACAAGAAGGTGTATAAATCCAAGTCTAAGTTTATATATACTGCTGAATATGTTTTGAAAAAAGGGAATGTTAGAGCGGTCAAGGATGTAAATGTTAAGAGGAATGAAATATGTTTTTTGTGGAATTTTGGTGTTTACGCCCTATGAATTCTTTTTAATTTTGGTCATGTGTTACTTATAATGATATAGAGCTATGAAGGATTTCTGGTGTTTATAATGTAATTGATGCATTGTGGAAGATGTATGATATTATAACATATTAATCATTTCAACATGTTTAGATGGTATACATTACAGATTTTAACACCGAATTTCTAGGTTTTAATCACAGAGGCTCCATTTTTTAATAGACATGCTATAGTTTTTTTATTTGGTTTTCATGAAAAGTGAATTAACAATATATTAATTTTACATATATATTGTAACACTTTTTTTAAAATTTTAATATGTTGATATTTACCAATGAAATAATGGAAACATATTTGCTGCCACCAAAGAGTTGTCTTCATCATTGTAAAGATGTTGGAAACACATGAGAAGGTGTAGAAATCCCAATCCAAGTTTATTTATGATGTAGAATATGTTTAAAAAAAAGGGCATGTTAGAGTGGAAAAGGATGTAAATGTTAAGAGGAATAAAATATGATTTTTGTGGACTTTTGGTGTTTAAGTACCATGAATTATTTTAAATTTTGGTCATGTGTTAATCATAATGATGTTGAGCTATAAAAAATAACTGGTGTTTATAATGTAATTGATACATTGTGGAAGGCGTACGAAATTCTAACATATTAATCATTTCAACATGTTTAGATGGTATAAATTATAGATTTTAACACTGACTTTCCAGGTTTTAACATGAAGGCTTCTTATTTTAACAGACCTACTGCAGGTTTTTTGATTTGGTTTTAATGAAAAGTAAAATAATAGTATGAATTTTACATAACACACTTCGTTGTTATAAAGAAATTAATGAAACTGTAGATTTAATATGCCATTGGTTCAACAAAAAATGAAAAGTGATAACACGATTGAGTATATCATTGATTCAACAAATACAATCACAATAGAACCAAACCAAACACCCACCAACATCAACCAAACTCCAAAAACTCAATAAAATTTTTCTTTTCAACCATTTCCCCCAGAAATTCTATTTTTAACTGGACAACTCCAAAAACTATGACCGATTTTCATTTCACCCAAGATTCACCAACCACAATAGTAAATAAACCCTTTTTGTTTGAAGCCGAATCTACAAAAATATAATGAAAAACTTTCTATATATTAAGGACACAAAAAATATATAAATAGGTGTAAAATAATTACATGAGTATAGTCTTTCATATTCTTTATGTTTTCACATTCTTGAAGGAATCTGATCAAGTGAATGCAATAATCATTACAAAAAAAATAAACACACCCATTAAATAACATAACTACATTTGGAAAATAAAGCAGTGAATAATTTTGTCTACCAATTAGACTACAACTGAATAGGTTCATATACAAATTCAAATAAAAATGGGCTAGAAAATTCCCATCGTGAAAGATATCACAACATGGACACAATAAAATCACCCTATATGAAAGTCAAAAGATATAATAAATTAGAACTTTCAAAATTAGTAACTATGTTTGTTAACTGAAAACCAAATGATGACAAAGGGAAACTTAAGTACCAGCAATGAAAAAACTTTTTTTAGTTGTTTATCAGTGGAAGAAGTGCTAAGGGAGTCTAGACCATGCAATTTATTTGTCTTTAAGTCAACATAATAGAAAAACCAATTAAAATTCATCAACGTTGGGAAAAAAACAAGTCGGCAGTTTGCTATATTGTGTCCGACAACATTAGGCATCACATAAATCAAAACATCAGCAAATTTTCACTGTTCCTTGCATGAAATAATCTTATCCTACAATATTAGATTATCACAAAATATAAAACATAATACAAAAGTTTTTTTGTACATCAATATATTCCTAAAATAAGTACCATGTATAATGGATCAAAGATGTGTCTATTCAGTATTCCAATTTTTTTTGATCATTCACTAGAGTTCTTCCAATCACAGTCACCATCTATGATTCCACTATTGTAATTTAAATGCAACTGATTATTTATCACAAAATTGTTGATTATAAAGGAAGCATTTACTAACCTTGTTGTTGACCCATTCCATAGGGCCCAAACAACTACACTCACGTGTAGTCAAATAGTAATTATGCATCTCAACAACAACTCTACATTTAAATCACATACCATAAGTACATGAATTATATTTCAATACAGTACCATTTTTAAACATATGAATTCAAGTACATCCTACCACTCTTTGATGTCCTGTATCTTTCCTGAGGTGCATAATTCATTAACCCTCCTTTTAAGGTTGGATCTGCCTTTGACATGTTGTTTCACATAGGGTGAACATTTTTTCTATCTTTTTTTGATGTGATCTCCTAGGATCCATCCTAACAAATGGGTCTCCCAATGTTGGTTCAAACACACCTTTATATGATTCCTCTTCTGGTTCCTCATTGATGTCTGCTCCCCCATTCTTCATGACTATCTTCATCCCCCTCTAACAAATTTTCCTTTTATTCATATTCCCCCACCTCCTCGGTTTAATCTTCCCCCTTCACTTCCTCTTCAAAGACCAATGTATGCTCCTCTAACTCTCCAGAAGACTCAATTTTTTCATCCAAGACTATATAAAATCTATCCACTTGAGTAGTAGAGCCTCCAACTAACAAATTTCCTTGAACTCGAAGGAGTTCATGCAGGTGATCATTGACACATTTCATATATCCATCATAAAAAACCTTGATATACTATAATATATAATGAAGATAAATGTTAGCAAAAAATAACAAAAATGAAGAATTAAAAGTTTTTAAAAACAATCTAGTAGAAATAAACATATACCTTCCTAATTTTAACACTCAGGCTCCGGTTTATAAATGAAAACTGACACTTTCACCATCTTTTCAAAAAACAATCAAATGAAAACATTTATTTAAACTCACATAAAACCACTCGTTAACCCTTTATGAAGATAACCACTTCATGTATCCATAAACATCATTCCATTAAACCATTCAATAATAACATAAACCTTCATAAATGGTATAACAATTAGGGTATGAGAAAAATGATATACAGTTTCTTCAATTCCATATTGGTCTTAAATTATTTGAAAACATCGATAAAATTATGATATCCTTTATTTATAAATGATAATAAATCATTTCATCAAAATAAATTTTGTCATTTCCTGATAAAAAATCATTATCATTCCTTCCAATACATAGTGTTTATAGAAGTGCGAGGATACAACTATACAAAAATTCCATGAAAAATCCTTTTGAAATTTGGAAAAAACCCAATGAAAACACAATGATATCCCAAAATTAATATTAACCTTCTAAAAATTAACACTGATCTACCAGAAAATTAATATTCATCATCTAAGTTTCAACATTTGGTGTCCACATGTTAACTTTAACAGTGGGAGATTCAAACAAGAAGCCTTTTAATTTAACATCCCAAATACTAACACTAAAATAAAAATGTTTAACACTTCCATTCCAGGTTTTAACATTGAAAACCAACAAAATAAGAACATAACAACCCAAAAAAGGAACAATATAAATCATTTAACAACAATATAACAAAAACTAACATAGAACTTATAGATTATAACAATCATCCTCTATTTTTTGACACTATCCATTAATAAATGATAACTAACACTTTCAAGGGACCATTTCAATGTAGGTACCACTAAAACCCCACATGGTAACTCTCTATTTTCATGTTTTTACCAATATGATTACACATCTATAGACATGGCCTTTTCTAAATAGGATTACAAGGAATTTAACATTAACCTACCAAAAATTAACACTAATCTACTAGAAATTAACATTCAGAATCTAGGTTTCAACATTTGGGGTATACATGTAATCTTTAACAGTGGGAGATTCAAACAAGAAGCCTTTTAATTTAACCGCCCATATACTAACACTAAAATAAAATTTTTTAACACTCTCATTCCATATTTTAACATTGAAAAAAAACAAAATAAGAACACAATAATATAAAAAAGGAAGAATATAAACAATTTAACAAAAATATAATAGAAAATAACACAAAAATTATAGAGTAAAACACCCATCCTCTGGTTTTTGACACTATCTATTAATAAATGAAAACTAATACTTTCAAGGGACCATTTCAATGTTGGCACCACTAAAACCCTACATGGTAACTCCCTATTTTTAGGTTTTTACCACTATGATTACACATTTAACAACTTGTCCATTTCTAAAGAGGATTACAAGGAATTTAACATTAACCTACCAAAAATTAATACTGATCTACCAGAAATTAACATTCATTATCCAGGTTTTAACATTCAGAATCCACGTGTTAGCTTTAATAGTGGGATATTCAAACATGAATCCCTTTAATTTAACAGCCAAGATACTAACACTAAAATAAAAACATTTAATACTCTCATTAAATGTTTTAAAATTGAAATCCAAAAGAATAACATAAAATAACACAGACCTTCCAGAAACTAACAAAAACCTTCCAAATTATAACACTCATCCTCTGGTTTTTTACACTATCCATTAATAAATGAAAACTAACACTTCCAAGGGAGTATTTTCAATGTAGGTACCACTAAAATCCCACATAGTAATAATCTATTTTCATGTTTTACCACTATAATTACACATATAACCACATGTACATTTCTAAATAGGATTACAAGGAATTTAACTTTAACCTACCAAAAATTAACACTGATATACAAAAAATTAACATTCAACATCTGAGTTGTAACATTTGGCATCTAGATGTTATATTTAATAGTGGTAGATTCAATAGGAAGCCTTTTAATTTAACAGCCTAGATACTAACACTAAAATAAAAATGTTTAACACTCTCATTCCATGTTGTAACATTGAAAACCAATAAAATAAGAATAGAACGACATAAAAAGGGAAAAATATAAATAATTTAACAACAATATAATAGAAACTAACACAGACCTTCTAGATTATAACTCATCCTCTCGTTTTTGAAACTATCTATTAATAAATGAAAACTAACACTTTAAAGGGACATTTTCAATGTAGGAACCACTAAAACTCCACATGGTAACTCTATATTTTTATGTTTTTTCAACTATGAAGACACATCTAAACACATGTCCATTTCTAAAGATGATTACAAGGAATTTAACATTAACCTACCAAAAATTAACACTAATATACTAGAAATTAACTTTCAACATATAGGTTTTAACATTCGGCATCCACATGTTATCTTTAATAGTGGGAGATTCAAAGAGGAAGCCTTTTAATTTAACAATCCAGATACTAACACTAAAACACAAATGTTTAACACTCTCATTCCATATTTTAACATTGAAAACCAATAAAATAATATAAACTAACATAGACCTTCCATAAACTAACATAGACCTTCCATATTATAACACTCATCATCTAGTTTTTGACACTATCCATTAATAAATGAAAACTAACACTTTCAAGGGACCATTTAAATGTAGGTAGCACTAATTACCCACATGTTAACTCTCTATTTTTAGGTTTTTACCACTATGATTATACATCTAAACACATTTTGACACTGATTATGAACAAGCTAACATAAAAAAAACATATTTTAACACTTGAAATTATGATTTTTACATGATAATTTTTAAAGGAATCTTTCACATATATAGAGATGAGGATGATGTTTTTACCAGATGGGTGAACAAAGCCTGATTAGGCTGCCCACTCCTTGATGAAGTAGGAGGTTCATATAAGATGCCTCTTTTGCATGTGTTTTCCAACTTCACTCACATTTGAATATTATCTTCATTCCAAAATTGGAGAATGTTCTCACTACATACATTACAAACTTCTCCAAGGGGGAAGTGGATGAATAAAAACCACTACAATGAAATGTAAACATGTTATTATTAGTAAAATAAATTTACTAACTAATAAAAAAAATCACACAAGGTTAATAATTTTCAAAACATACAAATAAGACAACCAAGTGACCACCAACAAGCTTCTTTGGTTGTCCGTTTTGTATCAACTTCTTGTAGATATTTACTTCTCCAACAAGCTCCAAAAAAATCAACTAGGACCAATCCCATTCTCCTAGATTTTATTGACAACCACATAAAATCCTAATATTTATTTCATTTATAGAAGAACTAGAGATGGGATTTAACAATGTCCCCATGTTAAACAACATAAAGGTTGTCAAAAACTCATTTCCATCCAATCCTTCAAAAATCATCTCCTTCAACGCAGTTAACTTTTTTTCCATATAATGCCTCTTCATTTCTTTATATTCATCACTGTACCTTTCAAGACAAACTACTCTTCCTCCTAAAGGAATTCCTAACATGTAATTAACATCTACCATAGTAATTGTAACACCCCGAGATTTTATGAAAAATATTCTTTTAATTTCATTAATGTCTTGTTTTGTATTCTACACCAAGATTACCTTGCGCTATACGCAACACCGCATTAGCTTGCAGTATACGCAACACTATTCTTGGATCGTGTTACACACAATTTTGATAATAGTTATTCTACGCAACATTGAGTATATATATATTCAATGTATAAATGAAATATGGTTGGATTCTGTTATACGAAACAATGAAGGATTCTTTCACAACACGCAACCCTGACTTGGCTTGCATTATACGCAATCGCGACCTTCCTCGATAGCTTGCGTCGTACGCAATACCGAGTTTCACTAAACAACGATATGCTATTAAAATATTATTAAAACTAGCCGTTATGAATAGTAATAACCACTTTTTGAAATTTTATAAATTTTATTTTTCAAAATGGACTTCATTTTTGGATTTGGAATATCGAAATTAGCCTAGGGTGAAATTTTGGTATTTTTCTGAAAACTTTCAATTTTTGATGAATAGTGAAACCACTAAGTGGTAGATAAAAAACTGATTTTTTCATAAAACTTAATTTTACTGCTTCTGTGAATGGAATTTCGAAAATCCGAGAGACACGGTTAATATCAAGGACTAAAATGTGGTTCAATGAGATGAAAATAATTTTTGGTGAATAGTAACTTTTTACTTTTTTTTACCGCGGTTAATAGTAAATAGGGTAACTAAGGGTAAATATGATATTAATATTACCGTAACACATGTCCTAATTCTGTTGGATAAGTGTAATTCGACCAAAAACAACCTTATGAATATAATATGACCATTTAGGACCACTTGGATTAGATTATGACATTTAATATTATTTTATTTAATGAATAGTTAAAATAGTTAAAATCAAAGTTTAATAACTAAAACATTTTTAATATGGGGATATACATAAGATAAATTCGACTATAAATATTCATTAGGAAGCTAAAAGGATTTCCTACATAATGGTATTTTATTTGTAATTTTTAGACATTAAATAATTTAATTTATTTATGACACAATGATGATGCCGTAATTATCTTATTTATGAAATATTGACACAATTGATGTTATAAACACCCAAATAAATAAAATTTGAGACTTTTTATGAATCCAACTAATTTTCTAGGTTAATATGACATGTTAGTATTGATTTAGTTAACTTGGTTTGAACTAATAATTCTGTTATGATTTTCACAAAAATCAATTACTAAATAGTGTCAAAATTGACATAAAATAGCTTTTAAAACAAATATTATATTAGTAATTGTTATTTTATTCCTAAAAATCTAAGGTTCGGCCAAATGACTTAGATACGGTTATATATAATAATAATAAACAAATTGGGGTTCGTTTGTCTGGTTATAGTAAGTTTATTAACCTTATAGTATAAGAACACAAGAAGACATGGTAAAAGTAAAATTATTTAACTTAATGTTAAATCTAAATGATAAGGTTAAAATAGGAACCTAAACTTGTCTAAATTCTATTTTATGAGAGGCTTTAGACCCATCCCCACCTTAGCTTCGAAATATATCAATTTGGATCTATTTAAAACCGAACTTGACTTTATAATAAAATAATATGTTTAGTTATTCCAAAGGTGCCCCTCTCCTCCCTTATAAAAGGGCACCTCCTCCCTCTCCTCCTCACACCAATTTGAGCATTCAATCTCGGCCAAACCCTGACAAATTATCTTCTCCACTTCCCTAGAAACATCTTAGAGGTTCTGGTCTTCTTTAAAGACCAATCTTAGTGCCCTAAGAGGAGGTTTCAAAGAGGCATATCGAAGAAGAGGTAATTTCTTCTCCCGATTCTTTCAAGCTTCTTTCTTCTTCAACTTATTCTTCTTTAGTTGTTTCATTATAAAGTAATAACATAAGTATCACTAATATAATTATTTGTTATTATAAATATGAAACAACCCCATTTCACCTTTTATCCATCCTACGAAAAACAAAATCACCGCGCGTGCGTACGTACGGAATACCGTCTCCACGCTGTGGTGTAATCTGTTTTTCCACTAACACCTTACATGGATGGGTATTATGGTGTAAAGAATAACTATACATAGTTATTATAACATCATAATTATTCTGATATATTGTATCATCCACTCCAATTCAATTCAATAATTATGGAAATGATATCATCGCTCGTGCGTACGTACGGACTACCGTCTCCACGACGTGATGAGATTCATTCTCCATGTTAACCATTTAAGAATGATTATAAAGTATATATAAGCAATAATAATGAAATATATGACATTATAAATCTACTGGATTTATGTGTATATATATGTATGTCATCTACTTAATTCCACTCAATTCAATAAGGAAACGAAAACAGCGTTCATGCGTACGTACGGCCTACCGTCTCCATGAACGGTGTATTTCTTTCCATTTATCAATCCATTATATATATGTATATTCTGAATATATATTATATATAAATCATGTTTTATATTATATAATTAAGTAATAATGATCTAAGTAATCATATGAATAATTACAAGTTAAAACACGAACGACTAATGAGACGATTTTACCCAAAACGCTACTTTAACATGAATTTACAAAAGAACGGGTAATATAAAGTCATAAGTGAACCATATATGATATAATAACAATAAATATGATTCTGTAATAAGTCAATGACATTATTTAAATCATTATATAGGAGGTTCGGACACTTACGAAGCAAATCAGACCTAAGGTAAGGGAAATATCACAATCTCATTTTTATCCGAGATTGTTTATACTTTGGTATTTACAGGGGTGTATTTTATCATCCACATCCTTGTTTCCTCAATATATAATATTTATATCCTTATAAAATAGTTTATATCAAAGTTTACCCTTCGGTGTGTTTTTAGTAAAATATATGAAAGAAATCTTTTGTCGTTTTTCGTACGAGGTACTTTTTGACTTTTTCGACAAAAGTACGAGAAGAATGTTTTTTTAACTTAAACAGCACGAACGGATTTTTACAGTTTTATAAAGCCTTATTTTCATGAAGCTTCATCCAAAAGATTTCATGACTATTTTCAATAAAATCTCTTTCTTTTAAAATTGCATGATGTTTTGTGAATAGAAATTGATTTTGAAGAAGAAAGGATATTTTCCTCCAGAATTCATTTCAAGTGTTTTATCAAAATTATTTTCCATCTAAGAAAATAAAGGGTTCTGTTTCTATCCATATTTTTACATTGATTTGACTATGTTGTGATGGAATTATGTTTATGAATTCCTTTATCTTATATGAATGGTTTTATGATGTCATGTTGTTTAAGAATCCCATTTTTATTACATGGGTTATGCAATGATGTATGATTTATGATTTTGTGGCACACATAAGAATGGTATCATTATGAGATGGGTGGGACCTATATCTCCCTCCAATGCATTGGGTAAAGATTTTATATCTCATGAGATAGACATGGCTGGAATGGTAGGTTATACCGGTTCAGTGAAACAGGACTGAAACGAGGGTGACTCGGTTCAGAAAGGGACTTTGTCCACTAAGATAGTATTGGCAAAGAGTCTTGACTAACAAGAAATGATTCTCTATGATTATGTGTGTATGCCACAAAGTTTCATGTTTTAAGTTATGATTATTGTATTTTCATTTCACTACTAATATTTATCCCATGTTATGAAATTATACTCTCTTTTGCAGGTTAAGATTTCCAAAATGTTATGTTCTTATGAATATGATGTGATTGATATTTCTTTTGTTTACCCTTACTGAGCATTTGAGCTCACCATTTTATGTTTTCTTTTCCCCAGGATATAAAGAAAGGTTTTAGGTAAAAAAAAGGGAAGATCTTTATGGGAGATGTTGAAGATCTTTCACCACGATTAGAAAATTATATTCCGAGTTTCCAAAGACACTAAACTATTTCGGTCCTTGTGTGTGTGTTTTTGTAATGTACTAAGTATTCCGCAAAAGTAATGTAATGTACATGCACGTCAGGTTTCGGGTCTCTATAGTTGGTATCAGAGGAAAGGTTTAGTCAACCTTTGGAAACTAGGATGCGAAAGCATTAGTGAGATCCCTAGAGATATTTCTAAGGTATGTCTAGGGATGTCCCTAAGGATAAGTATACGTATAAGATACAGTCCTAGAACTACGGTAACGATCATATAATTTAACCTAAGAAGTTAGATATTGAGGATACTCCCCCTTTATAATGTTGTTTTCCCTAGCATGATTTTTGCCTCTCACACTATTCTTTTTGGGTTTTAGACGATGGCTGGAACCCGAAGGAACTGTGTTGATCAATGCAATGGACAATGCATTGATTGTCCTCCTGAACAAACAAATGTTATGGGAGATGGAGTGAAAAATCTTATTGCTATACTTATACAAGCTATGAATCATTCTGGACTTCCAAATGAGCAGAGAAGGGAACAATATTCTATTGAGTCCTTCATGAGGCAACGTCCACCTTCATTCAGTGGGACTTCCGCTCCACTTGTTGCTGAACAATGGATCAGTACCACTGAAAAGATATTTTCAGTTCTTCAATGTTCTGAACATGATAAAGTCATCTTAGCAGTATATCGTTTGGAAGGTGAAGCTGATCAATGGTGGAATCTTATCAAGAATACGAGTCCAAGAGATGAAATTGAGTCCATGGAATGGGACGAGTTCAAGAACTTGTTTTTCAGTAAGTACTTCCCTCGTATTCTTCGAGCAAAGATAGAAAAGGAGTTTCTTGAGCTGAAGCATAAGGATGATGAATCTGTTGGTATATACGAAGCAAATTTTAAGACTTGCAAGGTATGCATCTGGCATTATCATCCAACCTGAAAGTAAAGTTGATCGATTTTTCAGTGGCTTGAAACCAAGTCTTCGAAGGGCATTAGATATAAGAGACTTCAGTAGCTATGAAGAAATTGTGCGTTGTGCTATCAAGGTAGAAATGGAAGTTGGTGTTACATATCCATCTCATGGTTTTCACAAGAAACGAAAGATGGAGTTCAAGGAGAAATCTCAGAATAATGGTGAAAAGAAGATGAATGTTTCCTTATGCTCAAAGTGTGGAAAGAAGCATGGTGGATATTGTCTTAAAGGGACTAGAAAATGTTTTAAGTGTGGAAAAGAAGGTCATCGAGCAGCTGAGTGTCGAAGTAATGGAAAAAGGGCTTCTAATGATGTGAATAAAGCAAACACTGCAGAGAACGCACCACCAACACTTCAATGCTTCAAGTGCAAGGAAATGGGGCATTATGCTAATAAATGACCTAATCCAAGGGTTAGTGATGATCGACATGAGAAACCGCTTAAGGCAAAGGACAAAGGGAAGTCACATGCGATCACTATTGGCGATGTTGAATATGACAACGATGTGGTGGAATTATTAAGTGTTTATGTAATGGGATTCCAAAATAATTTTGTATTATGGATTATTGGAATATTAATGTATTGGTCTAATGTGGTATTTAAAGTGATTGAGATATTTTTGGAAATAAGATGATATGCGCATAATGAAGGGAAAACGAGAAAATGAAATGTTTAACAGTATTCATGAGCTCATGATTGATATAAGGACTAAGTGATATCATGGTTTGAGTATATAGAATTTTGAGGATTTTGGTATGTGGAAAGTGTTAACTTTTAACTGCATTCATGTTTTCACTAAGGTTCAATGGGTATTAAAGAGAACACATGATTAAGGCCTTTGAATGTTTGGAATGTGACCAACAAGACATATCTTATGATATATGGGGATCAATGATGGTATTAAATCTCTGGTAATCGTTTTCATTATATTATGAGAGTGGACTACAATATTATGGATAAGCCTAAAGATTGGAATGGACTATGTTGGAAATAAGTTAGTATTGTTTAAGGATAAAAGTTTTTTCGATATTATTGATGGGATGTTATAGTAATATTGTTTTAGAAAAAGGAAAACCTGCAGGACGGGCGGCAGCCCATCGCGTCAGATAAGGCCATGGGAATCGAACCCACAACCGAAGTGCGACTGGCCTTTATCGCATACCACTGGCCTACAAGAAGTCCCTGTTTAGTAGAAACTAGTTTTATTATATTAAGCAGTATGATATATGAAGTATAAGTCCATTTTAGGAACCATATATGATTAATCTCACTATAGAATGACTTGTGTATATTTAATAACTTTTTCTAACCTTTTGTTTGAGATAGATGGAATGACCCGTCATTCTATCACATGATCTGCTAACACTTCACGAATAACAAATTCAACTTCATTTATTTAAGAGATGAAGTGGAAATTGTTCAAGGCACGAACAACAGTGAGATTGTTCCAAAATAAAGTAAGTATTTATTCTAATTCAAATTCATCAACTTTCGGGAAATGATCTTGAAAACCAAAAATGTTGTCCTAGTGCTCTTATATCTGATTAATCAGATGGTACCTTAGATCTTCACAAATTTATGGATTTGTGATTGTTGGCTTTTCTATACACTACTGGAAAAAAGGCCTATACCCACGGTTCAAAACTGTGGGTATAGCCCCCAAAACCGTGGGTATAGGCTATACCCACGGTTTTGGGAACCGTGGGCTGGAACGCCGTCGGTATAGGTCCCCAGCCTATACCCACGGTTTTCCAAAACCGTGGGTATAGGTGTTCTGCCACCGTGTCAACAAAACATTCCCAATTGCCACGGTGTCAATGGCTTTTACCCAAGGTTTCAAAACCGTGGGTATAGATCCTAAAATAAAGCTGCAGGCGGGTTTCGATCCCACGACCTCTTCGCTGCAAAGTACCGCGTCTAACCAATACCCTACTATCAATTATGTGTATATATATATTTATATTTAGTTAAATATAGTTATATAAACCGTGGGTATAGAGGGAAGAACCGTAGGTATAGGACTCCCGCCAAAAAAAAATCTTTCCCGCAGAAAACAAAATTTTCCCGCGCACACATGGGAAACCTATACCCACAGTTTTTCAAAACCGTGGGTATAGGTTTTGTATCCTATACCTATCCCCACGGGTTTCCTCAAAACCGTGGGGATAGGTACCCCTATACCCACGGTTCTTGAAAACCGTGGGGATAGGTCAATTTTCAAGATCTATCCCCACGGTTTTGGAAAACCGTGGGGATAGACCCCCCTATGCCCACGGTTTTTGAAACCCGTGGGTATAGGTCTTGAAAATTGACCTATACCCACGGTTTTCCAAAACCGTGGGTATAGGGGGTACCTATCCCCACGGTTTTGAGGAAAACCGTGGGGATAGGTCCTTTTTCCAGTAGTGATAGCAATGTTCTCTACCACTCTCCATCAGAACATGATGGTTAGATTTTTCTTCCATATCCATATTTTCACCTATGTGGAAACCCAGTGATTAGTTTATTTGGGTAATCGTTACATTTCATACTTTAGTTTTTAAAGCCATGTTTTGGTATTCTTTTTTACGATGTGGGTTTCTATCAAAGAAACTTTCAAATAGTAAACCATTTATAACCTCGACGAATTTCGAGGGAGAAATTCATTTTAAGGGGGGTAGAATGTAACACCCCGAGATTTTATGAAAAATATTCTTTTAATTTCATTAATTTCTTGTGTTGTATTCTACACCAAGATTACCTTGCGCTATACGCAACACCGCATTAGCTTGTAGTATACGCAACACTATTCTTGGATCGTGTTACACACAATTTTGATAATAGTTATTCTACGCAACATTGAGTATATATATATTCAATGTATAAATGAAATATGGTTGGATTCTGTTATACGAAACAACGAAGGATTCTTTCACAACACGAAACCCTGACTTGGCTTGCATTACACGCAATCGCGACCTTCCTCGATAGCTTGCATCGTACGCAATACCGAGTTTCACTAAATAACGATATGCTATTAAAATATTATTAAAACTAGCCGTTATGAATAGTAATAACCACTTTTTGAAATTTTATAAATTTTATTTTTCAAAATGGACTTCATTTTTGGATTCGGAATATCGAAATTAGCCTAGGGTGAAATTTTGGTATTTTTCTGAAAACTTTCAATTTTTGATGAATAGTGAAACCACTAAGTGGTAGTTAAAAAACTGAATTTTTCATAAAACTTAATTTTACCGCTTCTGTGAATGGAATTTCGAAAATCCGAGAGACACGGTTAATATCAAGGACTAAAATGTGGTTCAATGAGATGAAAATAATTTTTGGTGAATAGTAACTTTTTACATTTTTTTCCCGCGGTTAATAGTAAATAGGGTAACTAAGGGTAAATATGATATTACTATTACCCTAAAACATGTCCTAATTCTATTGGATAAGTGTAATTCAACCAAAAACAACCTTATTAATATAATATGACCATTTAGGTCCACTTGGATTAGATTATGACATTTAATATTATTTTATTTAATGAATAGTTAAAATAGTTAAAATCAAAGTTTAATAACTAAAACATTTTTAATATGGGGTTATACATAAGATAAATTCAAATATAAATATTCATTAGGAATCTAAAAAGATTTCCTACATAATGATATTTTATTTGTAATTTTTAGACATTAAATAATTTAATTTATTTATGTCACAATGATGATGCCGTAATTATCTTATTAATGAAATATTGACATAATTGATGTTATAAACACCAAAATAAATAAAATTTGAGACTTTTTATGAATCCCACTAATTTTCTAGGTTAATATGACATGTTAGTATTGATTTAATTAACTTGGTTCGAACTAATAATTCTGTTATGATTTTCACAAAAATCAATTACTAAATAGTGTCAAAATTGACATAAATAGCTTTTAAAACAAATATTATATTAGTAATTGTTATTTTATTCCTAAAAATATAAGGTTCGTCCAAATGACTTAGATAAGGTTATATATAATAATAATAAACAAATTGGGGTTCGTTTGGCTTCTTATAGTAAGTTTATTAACCTTATAGTATAAGAACACAAGAAGACATGGTAAAAGTAAAATTATTTAACTTAATGTTCAATCAAAATGATAAGGTTACAATAGGAACCTAAACTTGTCTAAATTCTATTGGATGAGAGGATTTCGACCCACCCACACCTTATCTTCGAAATAGATCAATTTGGAGCTATTTAAAACCGAACTTGACTTTATAATAAAATAATATTTTTAGTTATTCCAAAGGTGCCCCTCTCCTCCCTTATAAAAGGGAACCTCCTCCCTCTCCTCCTCACACCAATTTGAGCCTTCAAGCTCGGCCAAACCCTGCCAAATTATCTTCTCCACTTCCCTAGAAACATCCTAGAGGTTCTGGTCTTCTTTAAAGACCAATCTTAGTGCCCTAAGAGGAGGTTTCAAAGAGGCGTATCGAAGAAGAGGTAATTTCTTCTCCCGATTCTTTCAAGCTTCTTTATTCTTCAACTTATTCTTATTTAGTTGTTTCATTATAAAGTAATAACATCAGTATCACTAATATACTGATTTTTTATTATAAATATGAAACAACCCCATTTCACCTTTTATCCATCCTACGAAAAACAAAATCATCGTGCGTGCGTACGTACGGAATACCGTCTCCACGCCATGGTGTAATCTGTTTTTCCACCAACACCTTACATGGATGGGTATTATGGTGTAAAGAATAACTATACATAGTTATTATAACATCATAATGATTCTGATATATTGTATCATCCACTCCAATTCAATTCAATAATTATGGAAATGATATCATCGCTCGTGCGTACGTACGGACTACCGTCTCCACGACGCGATGAGATTCATTCTCCATGTTAACCATTTAAGAATGATTATAAAGTATATATAAGAAATAATAATGAAATATATGACATTATAAAGCTACTGGATTTATGTGTATATATATGTATGTCATCTACTTAATTCCACTCAATTCAATAAGGAAACGAAAACAGCGTTCATGCGTACGTACGGCCTACCGTCTCCATGAACGGTGTATTTCTTTCCATTTATCAATCCATTATATATATGTATATTCTGAATATATATTATATATAAATCATGTTTTATATTCTATAATTAAGTAATAATGATCTAAGTAATAATATGAATAATTACAAGTTAAAACACGAACGACAAATGAGACGATTTTACCCAAAACGCTACTTTAACATGAATTTACAAAAGAATGGGTAATATAAAGTCATAAGTGAACCATATATGATATAATAACAATGAATATGATTCTGTAATAAGTTAATGCCATTATTTAAATCATTATACAGGAGGTTTGGACACTTACGAAGCAAATCAGACCTAAGGTAAGGGAAATATCACAATCTCATTTTTATCTGAGATTTATTTATACTTTTGTATTTACAGGGGTGTATTTTATCATCCACATTCATGTTTCCTCAATATATAATATTTATATCATTATACAATAGTTTATATCAAATTTTACCCTTTGGTGTGTTTTTAGTAAAAGATATGAAAGGAATCTTTTGTCGTTTTTCGTACGAGGTACTTTTTGACTTTTCCGACAAAAGTACGAGAAGAATGTTTTTTTAACTTAAACAGCACGAACGGATTTTTACGGTTTTATAAAGCCTTATTTTCATGAAGCTTCCTCCAAAATATTTCATGACTATTTTCAATAAAATATATTTCTTTTAAAATTGCATGATGTTTTGTGAAAAGAAATTGATTTTGAAGAAGAAAGGATATTTTCCTCAAGAATTCATTTCAAGTGTTTTATCAAAATTATTTTCCATCTAAGAAAATAAAGGGTTCTGTTTCTATCCATATTTTTACATTGATTTGACTATGTTGTGATGGAATTATGTTTATGAATTCCTTTATCTTATATTAATGGTTTTATGATGTCATGTTGTTTAAGAATCCCATTTTTATTACATGGGTTATGCAATGATGTATGATTTATGATTTTGTGGCACACATAAGAATGGTATCATTATGAGATGGGTGGGACCTATATCTCCCTCCAATGCATTGGGTAAAGATTTTATATCTCATGAGATAGACATGGCTGGAATGGTAGGTTATACCGGTTCAGTGAAACAGGACTGAAACGAGGGTGACTCGGTTCAGAAAGGGACTTTGTCCACTAAGATAGTCTTGGCAATGACTCTTGACTAATAAGAAATGATTATCTATGATTATGTGTGTATGCCACAAAGTTTCATGTTTTAAGTTATGATTATTGGATTTTCATTTCACTACTAAGATTTATCCCATGTTATGAAATTATGCTCTCTTTTGTAGGTTAAGATTTCCAAAATGTTATGTTCTTATGAATATGATGTGATTGATATTTCTTTTGTTTACCCTTACTGAGCATTTGAGCTCACCCTTTTATGTTTTCTTTTCCCCAGGATATAAAGAAAGGTTTTAGGTGAAAAAGGGAAGATCTTTATGGGAGATGTTGAAGATCTTTCACCACGATTAGAAGATTATATTCCGAGTTTCCAAAGACACTAAACTATTACGGTCCTTGTGTGTGTGTTTTTGTAATGTACTAAGTATTCCACAAAAGTAATGTAATGTACATGTACGTCAGGATTCAGGTCTCTACAGTAATAATCATTTCTTTTCCTCTAAATTCCATCGTACATGTTGGAGGATCAAAGGCATCTACAAGCTTCTCACATATTTCTCTCAGCAAGCATTGAAAGTTAAATTCCAAAAACATACCAAATACCACTTCTATGACCAATTTTTTTTGCTTCCCATGGATAACAATGAAATCAACAACATCTTTAAATAGATTTGGATAACATCTAAATTTTAAAATAGTTTGGGGTCTAACATTTTGCCCCAGTGAAGCATCCTTGTCCTCATTTTCTATGTCATTATACTTATTCTTTTGATGCTTTGAAAGTTTTGACCAAGCATCTGTTATTTCAGAATTTGAATCATTATCATTTTTATACACACCATTATTTTTCTTAAAAAAAAATCCTGAACATTATAGAAGAAAATAAAATTCATTCGCAACCTTAATATAACATGATTTTCTAGAACAAATTAAAACATACCAGAAATAAAATCATACCTAAATTTTTTCAATCCCGATGATCCCTTTATGTCCATTGCATTCCCTAGAACTTCTAACAAAAAAAACTGTAAAAAAATTATCAAAGATGTATAGAATGAGGGAAATGATATGGTAGAAGGAAAAAACTAGGATAATGATATAAATATGTCACATAAAAGTCAATGGTGGGAGGAGGTACATACTAGGAGGAGTAAATGAATGGATAGGTTTTTTACAAGAGCTTAGTGACGGTCCACGGGTGGAGAGTATTTCATGACAGTGGAGGGTGATGACGTGAAAAACATGAGGGTGATGATGTGTGGGGGTGGAGGAAGATAGTGTGGGAGTTGTGGGGGATGATGACGAGATGACCGTGCAAGAGGAGGCAATGACGGGCTGTGGTTTTTGGGAGAGTATGATGACACCACGAGAGATGAGGGTGACACTATGATCGTGAAGGATGAGGGTGGCGTTACAGAGGAGGCGATGCTGAACTAGGGTTTTCGGGAGAGAGGAGTGACAAGGAGGGAGAGGGAGATGGTGTGATCTGAGCGCGACGGGGAGCAGCGGGAGCGACTGTAAGAGGGGGAAATTTTTTTAAGGGTATAATCCTCATTTGGATACCCAGTCCAATAATTGGCGGTTCCCCTTTGGTATTTCCTCAATATTTGGTCCTTAACCTAAATTACCCCTCTCATTTGGTCCGTAACTGTCATTCCCTTGAGGAGAATCATCCTCGACAGTCGTCCCAACGCATCTACCTACCGGCTCTGAGTCGGAGTCCTATGTTGCGGGTTCCTTAGAACAACCCTTGGACCTTCCCTATCTTCCTATTCCCCTCTATTTCCATGCCCCCACCCCCTGCTCTCCCCTTCCTCACCCTAATCCCCTACATACCCCATCTTTCATCCCTTCTTATCCACCATTTTCTCACTCGACCCAGCCTGAAGTCCAAGGTAAAGGAGATCATCTGTGATGTCCCCTCTAATTGTTCCCCTCCTAAAGCTCCTCATTCTTCCCCTCTTATAGCTTATGATTCCCCATCTTTCCCGATCACACTGTCAAACTGCTAAAATGTTTTATTACATGTGCAAGATATTCCTTCTTCCTCTTTGGACTCCATTCGGGTTGGTCATTCCATTCTTCAACTTTCAAAGGTGGATCCCTAGTCAATTTCCTTCCACAATACATCCTCGAATAGGGATTTCACAAGTGCTGAAGTTATGAAATAGTTTTCTTCTTCAAGGGAGCATAATAAAAATCCTTCTTCACCTGGGGATAATACTAGGTGCAATATTTTTTAATGATCTCATTGATTATCAGGAATACCCACAGTCTTAGATCTAGGGTAAAATCAGACTTCCTTTCCTCTAAGGCTTCCAAGCACATAGTCTCTCTAGTAGTGGTTCTCTAACTAAAGAAATGTGAGGCTAAGATTGGGGATTTTGATAAAAGAATGGGCATGCATCATTTTATGCATGGTGATCCAGTGAATCATCACATCTGGGACTTTTGGAAAACATCGATCAAGGTTGAAAGGTTGATGTTTTATGATCATCACTTTTCTGTTAGAGTTGATGCCAACAATTGGTACTACTTATTCTCTTTTGTATATGAAAAGTGCAAAGTGAGGCTTTGTGAGCAGCTTTGGGTGGACCTCAAATCCTTTAACCCCGAGGAGGAACCATGTATAGTGGGTAGGGACTTCATCATAGTCATGGATCCTTCTGAGAAAAATGTTGGAAGTGCTATACCACACAATGATAGGATTTCATTCTCTTCTTTTGTGGAACAGGGGGGACTCCAGGACCTAGATTTTTTTGGGGACAAGTTTACTTGGTGTAACAACTTGTGAGGTTATAGGCATACTTGGTGTATATTGGATCAATGTCTTAGGAACCTCCATGCTATCTCATCCTTCCATAATATAGAGGTTATCCATTTAGACTGAGCTTTATCAGACCAATCTCCCCTCCTTGTTCACCTCAAGTTGGGAAACCCAGGTGAAAGATGCTTCTTCTTATCCAAATGTTGGATGCATCACCCTGATTTCCATGATGTGGTGCAATTCTCCTGGGTGGCCTTGAGCTAGTGTGGGTACTAATTTGACTTCTATAATAAAAGACGGTGCCTGAGACATGACGTTATAACTTGGGAAGACTCCCTCCCCTCATTATAGATGAATCTGGATGATATTAAGAGGGACATCAAGAGTCTAGGGGAAATCCTGGTGGAGGTGTGGGATGAGGATATTATGGTTTCCCTAAGTCTCAAAAAATAAAAATTGAATGATCTTATTTTGAAGCAAGATAGACACCTTCATGATAGATTCAGGGCTACTTGGCTCAAATAAGGGGACTATAATACATCATTTTTTCATGAATGTTTGAAAGAAAAGAAATGTGGTCGGGCTCCAAATATCCATCTTGAGGATGGATTATTTACCAGTAACTTAGTTCTAATTGGTGATATAGTTGGTGCCCATTTTAAGTCCCATATTGTGTAACCTGAATCCTTGTTTATAGAATGGTTAACCATGAGTCCAGTCATATCTCTTTTAGTCAATTCCCATCGTGATTTATTCCCATGTTAACAACTTATTAGGAATATGACTGAAGGAGAAGGAGTTTTGAGATGCGGATTCATCTTTGAATTTGGAGAGCACTCCATGCCCTGATGGTTTTTTGGGGTCCTTTTATGTCAGTTCCTAGAGCATCATTAAAGATGATCTCACATATGTAATTCATGACTTTTTCTGTGGGGGTGTACTCCCTCGAGTAGTAAGCACCACTACTTTGATTCTCATTCCCAAGGTTAATGATCCCTCAATCATAGCCCAGTACCGACCTATCATCATATATAATTTTTTGTATAAAGTGTTGGATACTATCATCAACAGAAGGTTATCTCGATTCATTCATCTTTGGGTTTCAGAAGAAAAAAACACTTTCATCTAAGGCATGTTTATACATGGGGGAATGGGAATAGAACAAGATATGGATGGAGATATTAATAGAATGTAGCTAGGATCCAATATTGTTATTAAATTGGATATAGATAATGCATAAGATCTTATAGAGTTGCGTTTCATCATTCGGATCACGAGAAAAATGATTTTTTCTTCATGGGTCATTGACCTATTATTTCATTGTTACAGCTTGCCTTGGTTCAACATTGTGGTTATGGGGAAGCAATGTGGGTTTCTGAAATCAGTAAGGGGGATGAGACAAGGGAATCCACTTTCCCTAAGATTATTTATCTTGGACCAAGATGCTTTAAGCTGATTTGTTGCCTCGGTTATGCAGCATGACCTGCTCCACCCTTACCATTATGGGGAACATTTCTTTGGGGTCTCATATCTCCTCTTTTTTAATGACTTAGTTTTCTTCAACAAATTTCATAGCTCATCTATTAGAGAGGGTTAAATAGTTTTTTGGAGAAGTATACTAAATGGAGTGGTCAAGTAACCAATCAGGATAAAAATGAGGTTTTAATCCCCTATTCTTGTACAAACAGGCGCAAAAGCATCATTGAATCTTAATTGGGTATTAAGGGTAATAATTTTCCTATGTCCTACCTGGGAACCCCTATAGCTCCTGGTAGAGTCCGGATTAGTCACTTTGAAGATATGGTCGATAATATTATAAACCACATCAATAACTGGAAGAACATGTTCATTTCTTTCTGTGTGAGGATTAATCTGGTCAATTGAGTGCTATCCTCTATCCCCATGCATATCCTCTCAGTTTTCAAGGTTCCCATGTCAATTATCAAGAAAATGGTGTGCATATTTTAATCATTTTTATGGGATGCTCAAGAGGATGGAAAATTTCATAGGGCTTCGTAGAGAAAACTTGCACAATTGATTGAGCAAGAGGGTATCCACGTTAGAGATGTAGGGGAAACAATGCACTTCCTTAAAGGTAGACTGGCTTGGGAAGTGATCGAGGGATGGTCCCTTTGTACCTGTTTGATTAGAAGAAATTATGGCTATGACTTAAGGGATAATGGAAGAACCCCTTCCCCATTGTGTATCTCTCTTTGTGGTCATATTCCGAGGATTCAAGATCACTCTTGATGGATCCTGGACCACGGTGACATCAACTTATGGGAGTGTAACTGGGGCGGTGGGTTCCTAGGTTTGATAAGGTTCCCCACACTTGACTTATCTTTCAAAGTGGCTAGAATACATCCCTCCTTCATCAAGGATATTCTAAACCCCTCATAGAAGAACTTGTTTGGAAAAATTAAGCTGTATGAGTTCTTTGATCAATGTGTTTTTACAGGACCCCCTCGAGAAAGTTCACAGATAAATCCTACAGCAAGTCGATTCTGAAGAAGCGTGCTACTGACTCTTGGGGTAGGCAGATTTGGAGAAAGGAAATCCCAGCGAAGTACAACTTTCTTATATGGAGAATCCAATCTCAAGATATTCCCACAGAGGTGGCTGTCAAAGGAAGGGGTGTCCATCTAGCATCAAGGTGCTCTTGCTATCTGTCCCCCAGGGAGGAGACTGTGCTGCATATTTTCTTCTAAAGTGAATGGGAAGGTACTTTATGGAAGGATCTGGGTGAATTCATGGATATTTCTAGGTAGGAGGCCTCCTATGAGGAGTTCTTCCAAGGTTGGTTTTGTAACGTCCCAGATCCAGGTGCCACACAACGGGTGCCCTAAACCCGCATGGTCACATGAACTCAAGTGCATTTCGCCAAATGCCAGAGGCTTCAGACTAGTTGCGAGGGCCTATGACTGATAGTGGGGAAACTATACCCTCATTTTTTAAAGTGTATCACAACATAAATAAATATATAAACATTCAAAAGTGGAAGCAATAAACAATATAATCCTGAAATGATCAACAGAACCGTAGTAAAAGATAACCAACAGTCATATATATATATGATGATGCAATATGTTTCTAATTCTAAGAAAGCAGCCAAACATGATACACTGTAATCTAATACAATACAGTACAATGTATAAGTACATCAAAACAAAACTAAAGAAGTGAAACAGGAATGCAACAGCATTGCAAGCCTAAGCTCATTCCCATGTGCTCCTACTCCTATGAAACAATCATGTACCTGTGTAGGGACCCTTTACCTTATTGACACCTACAAGAATATAATCAGTTTGGGCCCAAGACATGACCCAAATAGGGTGTGAGAAATAAATCCCAGTAGGCAACCACCAAAGGCCTGTGGCCAACTATCAGTGAAAATGTGCAATAGCAGTGTGCAGTAATAAAATACAGTAAACTAAGAAGTACTCAATAGTAACCATCCCTACCATTTACATTGACATTTTAATAATTATTTTGCAATGCCAAGCCTATGCTTTAGCTTAGAAGGTACAACCTAAGAAACTCACCATAGTGCATATTCAAGTAAACTTTGTCCTCAGACATGCAAGTCCTTAACCTTAGGCAAGTAGAAACGAATCCCTTAGGTGACTACCCTCGAGAATACCAAATATTTGCCTTAGGAATTACAAATATTTCCCTTAGGCATGGAAGGTACTACCCTCAGGCATAGGAAACGTTTCCCTCAGGTTAAAAAAACACTGCCCTCAAGCTAAACAAAACGCTTCCCTCAGGTGTTCCATAGGAAAAGAAAGTAACCAGACTGAGCCCAAAGAATAAGAAAGAAATTTATATATGTTTCCTCTCAAGAAAACTCAAAACATGCTATAATCACGGCATACCCATGGGTATCTGGGCCAAATGGCTAAACAAGGGAACCACACCCTCGGGGTGGCCCTGGATCAAAGCAATGATCCCAAACAACAATTTATACTTGTTCATTAGATTACCTAAGTAATTCTAGGTATCTCAATAGTCAAGGACTTAGCCATACGAAACCACAAACATGGGTTCTTGGCACAACGATACACAAAATCAACTCGATAGTTGGAAATAAACACAATACCACCTACCTCGATCTCCTCTGATCGATATATGTGAAAGGCGCCTCCTGAAACAACCAAGAACGACATAGATCTAGGATAAAAGATTACCCATTTAAACATAAATAACTTCCTTGGGGAAATAATTGGATGGAAACGTTCAAGAAGAGGGAATACCTTACCCGCGCGGTTCAAATGAGATTGAAGGTGGAAGAATCCGAGTTTTGGCGTGCGATTGGGAGATCCTCCAATCTTCATCTTCCTCTCCCGGTGCTCCAAATGAACCCAGTGCCTCCTCTGCCAAAAGAGGAGGCTACTACATGTTTATAATGAAAAAAAAAACAACTACACGGCATGTACTCTCAAGTACACGGTGTGTAATATTTTTTAACTGTTCCTTTGGCGGCTACTTTTCACCGCCACCCTGTTCATCTACTGACTGATTACATGGCGTGTATTATGATGTACATGGTGTGTAGTTAGTTATTACATCCTGAATTGCCAAAAAGTCTACACACCATGTGTTCTTGTCCCACACAGCTAAAGTACACGGTGTGTAGTTTGTTTTTACTGAAAAACATATGCGCCCTGTATTCTCATCCCACATAGTCGAAGTACACGGCGTGTTTACAAAAAGTACACTATGTGTACCCATAAATTTTGGACTTTTCCCATTTTTCCCTTGATTTCTCATAAACACCTAAGGAAAAAGGAAAAGAAGAAACCAATACCTCAAGAATAAGAACTGGGTTCTTACAAAATTCCCCCTTAAAGCAATTAGTCCCCGAATTTCCCTTCTAAGGGTGGTAAAGATAAAGCTGTGAACAACTCTAGACACTAAGCACGTACATCAGTCTCCCGCTCCCAAGTTTCTTCCTCCACTCGGCCATGCTTCCATAGCACCTGTAAGAGAGGAACTAACCATCCTCACAGAACCTTCTTGCTCCTATCCACAATACAAATCAGATTCTCCTCAAAGGATGTATCTACCTTAAGTTCAACCTCCTCAGGCTGAAAGACGTGAGATGGGTCTGAGTGATAACAGCACAACTGGGATACATGGAAGACGTCGTGCATGGCCCGATACCTCTGTGGTAACTACAACCAATAGGAAACTGTCTTGACTCTCTCAATAATATCAAATGACCCTACATACCTTGGTGAAAGTTTACCATATCTCCTGATCTTCCTGTGTCCCAACCTCGGTGAAACATGCAAGAAACCTGATCCCCATCCACGAACTCCAAGGGTCGTCTGCGATGATCAGCATAAGATTTCAGACGAGACTGTGTAGTAGCCATACACTTCTGAATCAACTGGACCTACTCTGAAGTCTCCTATACAAGACATGGTCCCAATAAAGCTGTCTCACCTTCCTCCAACTAGCATAAGGGTGATCAGCATGGCCTACCATATAAAGCCTCAAAAGGTTCCATCTCAATAGTTTCCTGAAAACTATTATTGTAGGAAAACTCGACCAGGGGTATCTGCTTCTCCCAAGAGCCCCCAAAGTCCAGGACGCATGCAAACAACATGTCCTCTAGCATCTGTGTTGTATGCTCTGGCTGGCCCTAAGTCTGTGGGTGGTATGCTGTGCTCAGAATCACCTGTGTACCCAGTGCCCTCTGAAGACTCTGCCAGAAACGATACATAAAACAGGCATCCCTATCTGAAACTATAGAATGAGGGACCCCATGAAGATGTACTACCTCTCAGATATACAACTTCCTAATCTCATCAACATCGAAGGTCTCATTGATCGGCAAAAAGTGAGCTACCTTCGTAAGTCTATCCACAACAACCCATACAACATCATTGCCTCGAGGTGACCTCAGAAACCTGGTCACGAAGTCCATCGTGACATCATCCCATTTCCACTCTAGAATGGGTAACTTTTGTAACAATCCGACTGGCCTCTGATGCTCTACCTTCACCAGCTGACAAGTGGAACATCTCGTAACAAAACCAGCTACCTCTCTTTTTATACCTAGCCACCAATACTGAAATCTCAAGTCATGGTACATTTTGGTAACTCCATGATTTACTACCCGAGATGAAGCATGAAATTCCCACATAAAATCCTTGCATATATCCCCTGGAACCCACACTCATCTATGGATACGCAGTACTTCTTCATCACCTATTGTCCAACCAGGAGGAGGGTACTCACTTGCCACCAAATCCCGTAGAACTATACCTTATGAATCTGATAGTTGTCTCATCCTCACTCTATCCAGGAGGGTAGAAGTCACAACTAAGGATGGAAGATAGGTTTACCCCTGACTATCGTGCACCTCCAAATTCATCTTAGAGAAAAAAGCCATAAGCTGCCACTCACCACTGGCCTCCTTCACTGCCGGTATCTGAGTCCTCCTACTCAGTGCATCGGTTACTGCATTACCTTTACTAGGTGTATAGGAAAGCTCGAAGTCGAAGGACTGAAGGTATTCAACCCACCTTTGCTATCTCAAATTCAATTCACGTTGGGTAAAGATGTATTTAAGATTTTTGTGGTCCGTAAACACCACAAAATGTTCTCCCAAGAGATAGTGTCTCCAACAAAGTAACACATGAACAATTGTAGCCAACTCCAGATCATGCATCGGGTAATTCCTCTAATGTGGCCTCAACTTCCGAGACCCATACACAACTACTAGATCACCCTGCATCAACATTGCTCCAAGCCCAATACTTGATGCATCATAGTAAACTATATAGCTCTTCCCTTACTCTTGAAGTATCAGGACTGATGCTGATGTCAACCTTACCTTCAGCTCATAAAAGGATATCTTGCTAGCTTTTGACCAAATGAACTTCATACCCTTCTTAGTCAAACCTGTCAATGGCGCTTATAAGTGGGAGAAGTCCTGTATAAAGTGCTTGTAGTAACCATCCAGCCCCAAGAAACTCTATATTTAAAACACGTTCTTAGGATGCTCCCAAGAAACTACTGCTCTAACCATCTCTGGGTCTACAACAACTTCCGCCTCTGAGATAATATAACCCAGGAAGTGAATTTGGTCCATCCAAAAGTGGAACTTTGAGAGATTAGCATATAACTGATGCTCTCTTAGTGTACTCATTACGATCTCAAGATGGGTGGCATGGTCGTGCAGAGTGTGAGAGAACACCAAGATATCGTCCACGGAGACTTACCACAAAAGAATCCAGATATGGGTGGAAAACAAGATTAATCAGAGCCATGAAAACTGTTGGCGCATTTGTGAGTCCAAATGGCATGACCAAGTAATATTATAGACCATATATGATCCTAAAGGCTGTAAGAGGTATGTCTGATGGTCTAATGCACAATTGATGATATCTAAATCTCAAATAAATATTCGATAACACTCGTTCTCCTTGAAGTTGATCAAAAATATCATCAATCCTTGGTAAGGGATATCAGTTCTTAACTGTAAACTGGTTCAGTTTTCAATAATCCACATAGAGTCTGAGGGTACCGCCCACCTTCTTCGCAAACAGAATAGAGGAAACCCAAGGAGAAGTACTGGGTCAGATGAAACCCTTTGATTGCAACTCCTCTAAATGCCTCTTGAGCTCCTGAAATTCTAGTGTAGCCATCCTATAAGGAGGAGTGGACATCGGTGCCGCTCCTAGGACAAGCTCCATAATGAAATCCACCTCTGGATCCGGGGGTAGACCTAAAATGTTCTCCGGGAAGACATACCTGAAACGATTTACCACTGGAGGGAAATCCTTCTGAAAAGTTCCCTGGTCATCCTGATATAAACTCGCAATCTGGGCTATCACTCCACCTCGCCCAGGATGTTCGAGTCCAGCTCGGCTCCCCTGAACATCCCATTCTCCCTTGTATAGAAACCCTCCACCCTCTCATGATGTGAAACTCACCCTGTGACGATAGAAATATACAAAGGTTCTAAAGGGTACCAACTAGTCTATTCCAAGAATGAAATAATTGGTTGTCATCTCTAAGACATAGAGGTCCCATAGAAATTGACACCCACCAACCTCTAGGGGAACTCCTTGAACTGACACAAACCTTCCGTTCTAATTCACAACGGAGTGTCTAGCATCATGATATATGAAGAATAAGAAACATAGAGCTAAAGGATCTCCATAATGGGAACAAATATAAAGCTATGTGTAGCACCAGTATCGAAAAGTACAGAAGATAAAAAAGAAGAAACTAGAATAGTACCTCTGACAGTGGAAGGTCCGGGATCCTGCTCCTTTTAGGTCTATTGCATTGCATATGTCTGCACAGTGCCACAACCCTACGACATAGCTTGTCTACCCTGAGCTGACCTGACCTGCTGTCTCTGAGATCCTGGTGTCTGGATACCACAGCCACGACCACCACCTTAGCCTGAACGTCCTGATGTATTCCAATTCCCTGACTGGTAAGAAGCTGCTGGCCCTACTCCTGCAAGTAGAGTCTACACAGAACCCCTCTCACTAGTCACTGGTGGAAACACCCTACAAAAACACTAAAGATGACCCATCTTTCCACAAGATCGTCACTCCACTGGGTCACATGGACACTGAGGTCTCTTGTGCCCCTCTTTACCACACTGATAGAACATGACCTGACCACCTAAAGAATTATTCTGGATAGTACTGCCACCGTGAGATAAATCCATATGCCTCTTCCTCTTGCCGGTAGTAATAGTACTAGAGACCAGTGTCGAACTGCCCTAGTCCACACCACTAGCTTCCCACAGGTTTTGCTCAGTAATCAATGCATGGTTCACAATAGCATGCACTATAGGCAACCTGAAAACATTCACCAGCGCTCATATGTCATATCAAAGACCATCCTCAAAGCATCAAGTCCTCGACGTTTCATCACCCAACAGAATAGGTGAAAAATGAAGTAGCTCTGTAAAGCGGGAAGAATAGTCCATCACTGACATGGAGTGCTGCTGCAGATTCATGAACTCTCGAGCTCAATCTACCCTTAGTTTCTTTAGAAAGAAAAAGTCATTGAAGACTGCCTGAAAATCTTCCCACGTCATGTCTCGGTGATGCTCAGTCTGGGTGGTAACATCCCACCATCTCTTGGAGGAGTCACACAGCATGTAAGTAGTGAGCTTGACCCTCCTCCCCAGAGGTGTCTCCAGATGCTTGAAGATCATCTGCATAGAACACAACCATGACTCTGTAGCCTGTGGTATGCCATCCCTGGAAAACGTCGACGGATGCTTCTACTGGAATATATGTGTCAGATCTGCCATAGTTGTGGCAACTGGCGATACTCCCTGAAAGGTCTGCATGAGCCGAAATACCCCTTCATGGAACTGCACATCCACGACTCCGTCTGGTATAACGGCTGGCGCCGCATCAGGCACTGCTGGAGGATCCATCAGTAGCCCATGGCCTACCATATCTGGAGTATAATCATCACCACTCTCTTGGAAAACAACTCGTGGTTATCTCAGCAGAATGACTCTGCAAATCAAACGCACACCTTAGTTTAATTTACTGTCGAGGTTTCTTTTGTCCGTTTAAGAGTGCCAATGAAAAGGGGAAAGATCCACATGAATTGGAAAAAGGAGACTATATGGCGTGTATAATATCTACACGGTGTGTACCCTTAAGCCCTTACATGGTCATGTTATGATGCTGGTCTGGGCATGTCTCAACCCCAGGTACACGACGTGTTACAACCGCACACGACGTGTACACCACCCTGTCTCCCCAGCCACACAGCCAAGTCCACACGGTCTCTCATTGGTCAAGACTACATGGTGTGTCCCACAGGTACACGACATGTACTAGACAAGCTTCGCTGACCCATGTTGTCTGTGACACGGCTGGATACATGGCTCACACTACATGGCGTGTTCCATATGGACACGACATGTACGAGAAGAGGTAACACCGAACCGTGTTGTTAGTTACATGGTCAGATACCTGGGTCAGACTGCATGGTGTGTTCAATCCTGACATGATGTGTATAGCTTAAGGTTTACCCGTATGTGTTTTTAGTTACACATGCAAACACAAGGTCAACACTACACGACGTGTTCAACCGATACACGACGTGTTCCCTCGAGAGCTTCCCTATCCCGTGTCTCTTTCCACATGGCCTATGACACAGTTAGAGACTACACGACATGTACATAAGGTACACATCGTGTACTTTAAAAATTTTCATTTCTTCTTGAACAGAAGAGTACATGGCATGTAGTCAAAACTACACGGCGTTTATTATGGGTTTTTCCAAACAGGAAGCCTAAGAAACTACTCTGGAGTCCAGAAAAACACTGAAACAAACACCAAAGTTCCAAATTCAGATCAGTGAGGTCCCATACTCCCTGCGAACCATAGTTTGATATATTTTATATGTTATAACAAGGTAAACAAGTCAATGATCCACCAAATTTTGGTTGATGAGGTCCCATACTCCTCAAGAACCAAAGTTTGGCATTCATTCACTAACATTACATAACAATACCCTATCAAATAACATGTATTTTATCAAGGAATCTATCACAACAACATGCTCTGTCTAACACAATATCTATCACAACAATATGCAATTTCTAATGAACCTACATGGCATGGAAACTATGCATGACATGTGATTCTAACACATTCCTAAAAGATACATGTGATGGAATACCCTCATATCATTAGGTTGTAACTAAATAGAACCCATGTATAAAGTATAAACAGCACACCACAAGTGTGTCACCCAACGGTGATAATCAAATCAACTGTAAAACTGCAAAACCAAAAAAATTGCAATTAAATGAGGTAGATTGGATTTTCCTAGTACACGGGTTAACTACTCCTAGGCACAACTTATTACCTATTACCAATTCCATCCTGTACTTGACTATAGGCTCCAAACAGTAATTCAAAAAAAGAAACTCCTATGATACCACTTTGTAACATCCCGGATCTGGGTGCCACACAACGGGTTCCCCAAACCCGGTTGGTCACATGCCCTCAAGCGCATTTCCCCAAATGCGAGGTTTCTGACTAGCAGCGAGGGCCTATGACTGATAGTGGGGAAACTATGCCCTCATTTTTCAAAGTGTAGCACAACAGAAATAAATATATTAACATACAAAAGCGGAAGCAGTAAACAATATAATCGTGAAATGATCAACGTAACTGTAGTAAAAGATAACCAACAGTCATATATATATGATGATGAAATATGTTTCTAATTCTAAGAAAGCAGACAAATAGGATAAACTTCAATCTAATACAATACAACATAAGGTACAAGTATAGAAAAACAATACTAAAGCAGTGCAATAGGAATTCAGCAGCATCGCAAGCCTAAGCTCGGTCCCATTCTCTCCTACTCCTCTGCAACAATCATGTACCTGTGTAGGGACCCTTTCCCTTATCGACGCCTACAAAAATATAATTTGTTTGGGCCCAAGTCAGGACCCAAATAGGGTGTGAGAAATAAATCCGAGTAGGAAACCACCAAAGGCCCGTGCCCAACTGTCAGTGAAAATGTGCAACAACAGTGTGCAGTAATAAAATGTAGTAAACTAGGAAGTACTCAACAGTAACCATACCTACCAGTTACATTTCCATTTTAATAATTATTTAACAATGCCAAGCCTGTGATTTATCCTGGCAGGTACAACCTAAGAAACTCACCATAGTAAATATTCAAGTAAACTTTGTCCTGAGACATGCAAGTCCTTACCCACAAGCAAGCACAAATGATTCCCTCAGGTGACTGCCCTCAAGCATAATGAGTATTTAACTCAGGCGTTACAAATATTTCCCTTAGGCACAGAAGGTACTGCCCTCAGGCATAGGAAACATTTCCCTCAGGCTAAACAAAACACTTCCCTCAGGCTAAACAAAACACTGCCCTTAGGCGTTCCATAGGAAAAACAAGTAACCAGGCCGAGCCCAAAGCATAAGCAAGCAATTTATATATGTTTCCTATCAAGAAAACTCAAAACATGATATAATCACAGCATACCCACGGGTATCCTGGCCAAATGCCTAAACAGGGGAACCACACCCTCGGGGTGGCCAATGATCAAAGCAACGATCCCAAACAGCAGTTTATACTTGTTCATTAGATTACCTAAGCAATTATAGGTATCTCAATAGTCAAGGACAGAGCCATACGACACCCCGAACATGGGTGCGTGGAAAAATGGTACACAAAATCAAATCGACAGTTGGAAATAAACAGAAGACCACCTACCTCGATCTCCTCTGATCAATATACACGAAAGGCACCTCCCGAGACAACCAAGAACGACGTAGATTTGGAATAAAATATTACCCATTAAAATGTAAATAACTCACCTTAGCGAAATCATTGGAAAGAAAACGTTCAAGAAGAGGGAAGACCTTACCTGCGCGGTTCAAACGAGATTGACAACAGAAGAATCCGAGTTCTGGCGTGTGATCAGGAGCTCCTCCAAGCTTCGGCCTCCTATCCCGGTGCTCCAAAGGAAACCACTGCCTCATCTTCTGAAAGAGGATGCTACTGCCCGTTTATAACGAAAAAACACAACGACACGACATGTACTCTCAAGTACACGACGTGTACTATTTGTTAACTATTCCTTTGGTGGATACTTTTCACCACCAACCTGTTCATCTTCCGACTGATTACACAACGTGTATTACTAAGTACACGATGTGTAGTTAGTTATTACATCCTGAACCGCCGACAAGTTTACACGCCTTGTGTTCTTGTCCCACATGGAAAAAGCACACGAAATGTATATGAAAGTATATGACGTGTAGTTTGTTTTTACCGAAAAACCTACGCACCCTGTATTCTCATCCCACATAGCCGAAGTACACGGTGTGTGTTCAAAAAGTACACGACATGTACCCATAAATTTTGGAATTTTCCCACATTTCCCTTGTTTTCTCAAAAACACCTAAGGAAAAAGGAAAAGAAAAAACCCATACCTCAAGAATAAGAACCGGGTTCTTACAGGTTTTCTAGTGCTGTTATCAGGTATGAGGAGGAGGCCCAGTTAATCCTTCTGGCTGTAGGTTTCTGGAGCTTATGGTAGGTGCACAACCAGTCTAGACACTTCAGCCCCCACCCTTCTAAGTAGCCCGTGATCTTCAGGGCCAAGTGTCTCATTCTAGACTCAGAGGGCCTTCTTAAACAGCTAGAGGAGGATCCCTCTCTCAGACATTACTCCAACAGTAGATTCCATTCTATCCTATACAAATCCAGGAAGATGGGCCACTGGGTGTTCTGTTCACCCCTACCCAAGGGCTCAAGCTCAACATTGACAAGGCATGCAACTAGGGGATCGTCTGGGTGGGAGGATTGGTCCGTGACTCGATAGGGTTAGTGTTTTTTTCCTTAATCACTTTTTATGGGGCTGGCGATTCTCTTATGGCGGAGGCTACGACTATGCTCAATGGTGTTAATCTTTTCAACTCAAAAAACATCAACCTGACCATAGTTAAAATAGACTCCAAAATCATTTGAAGCTCCCTCAATGGTGTCTCGCCTTCTCCTTGGCCTATCACATATTTGATCCACAAATTCAAGGCTTTTCTCTCCAATGCTACTGAGATCCTCCACACATGGCGTGAAGGGAACCGGGTAGCTAATTTCTTGGCTTCTAAAGAAACCAAGGATCCCCCCTTATAGAATTTTGTAATCTTTGATCCCTCTGCTCGAGAGGAGTGGATGTGGTTATCCAGAATGCTCTCAGTCTCCACTTCTATATGCCTTCATGGTGTCCCGTTTATAAAATAAATTTTTTTGTTGTTAAAAAAATACATTTTTATTAAAAGTTATGTAAATCATATTTATATATTACTTTAATATAAATATATATACGTATTGTAAAATAAATCTTATTTAAAAATATATAACTAAATATATTTACGAATAATTGTATATAATTATAAATATACTTATATATATATATAATTATATATATTTATTAATATATAAGTATATCAAATTACAAATATGATAAATTTATATATTATAATTTAAAAATTATTTAATTATATATATTTATATCTTTAATTCTAATTTTAAATAAATATATTTATAAATAGAAGTATATAAATATAAATATATTTATATAATTATATATATTTATATACTCAAAAGGTCCATGAGACAGGACACCCACTCCAAAAGAAATTTATTAAAAAAGTAAAAACAAAAAAGGAAAGGAAATGGATGAGGTAAAAAAAGGCATACCCACATCCAAAAAAGGAAGCCTACAGATCAAGAGTAGGTCCATAATCATGATCAGAATCCCCATAATCATCAGTAGTTTCCCACCCTAACTATGAGTTCTTTTGATTAAAAAGAACACAGTACTTCTCCCTGAGTTTTTGCTGCTCCAAAGTAAGACTTTTGGAGGAAGGACTGGTAGAAACATTCCTGCCACATCCTCATCCACCAGCCAAATCATCACGACCTTTTTCGCGACCACGATTTTTTGGATGTCGACCCCACTGCTAATTCGTAGCATGTTGCCAAGTCCTTCCCGGATCTGTCCTCTCCAAATCTAAAATATCTATGAGGGTATGCTCCTTAACATGTGAATATATTTTTACATTATATAAATATAATAAATATATTTATTATTTAATTATATTTATTATTATTGTATAATTATTTAAATATATAAATATATCTGTATATATTTAAATATAAATATATATATATATATATTTAAATACATATATATATTTAAATACATATATATATTTAAATATATTTATTATTTAAATATATTTATTATTTAAATATATTTATTATTTAAATATATTTATTATAATTTTATAATTATTTAAGTATAAATATATTTACTAATATTTATAATTATAATTAAATATATTTATAAATATTTGTATATAATTATAAATATATTTATATAATAAATTTTTTTTATATAATTATATATATTTATTTATATATAAGTATATATAATTATAAATATAACAAAGATATTTATTATTTAAATATATTTATTATAATTTTATAATTATTTAAATATATATATATATATATATATTTGTATATATTTGTATATATTTATATTTATATTTATATAATTATATGTATTTATATAATTATATATATTTATTAATATATATATATATAATTATACGTATAATAAATATATTTATTATAATTTTATAATTATTTAAATGTATAATTATTTATTTATAATTTTATAAATACAATTTTAAAACATTATATATATATATATTTGAATTATTTTAAAATATATATTTATATATCATATTTATATTAATTATATACATGTATCTTTTTGATAGGTTTGTGATAAGGCACAAAGGACCAATCCCTTTTATTAAAATAAAAAGAAACAAAGAGGAGAATGAGGTTAGAAAAGGCAAGACATCCCACAACAAAACAAAAAGAGCCAAAAGAAGCAAACATCAAAAGGCTAAAAAAGACATTAAAAGTTAGTAAAGTCAACAACATGGGTAAGTTTAGTACAACGCTTACCCCTACCATGAGGTGCTCTTCCATGCAGATTTCGGCCACAATTCGAGGACTTTTCTCTTTTCCAAGGCTCATCGCCTTCATCTTAAGTTGGTTCAACATTTCCCTCTACACCGATATCATTGGAGACTGTCCCCATACCACTGGAATCCCCTCCATCTCGGGAATTTGCATCAAGAAAAGCACCCATCCAGGAGTTGGTTTGAACTTCATGAACACAATCAAGGGAAGCCCTACCCTTCAGACTCATCATAAAGGATTGTTTCAAATCCAAAACCTCATTTCCTGTATTATGAGGTGCACCAACAACCTAATCACCTATATTTTCTATCCTTGTGATGTTTTAGAAGGTAACCTTCCAGTGCTTGTGTGTGTGTTGTCATGCAACAAACCCTGTAGTACATGAAGTGAAGCATGCTATGTTAAAATTTCAAAATTAGTTCATTTTAAAGACAAACCAATGACATATGGTGAAGCTAAGATAGAATCAATCCCCTAGGTAGTGGCATTCTAAACTCCATCCTTGCTTGCCCCCTAGGCTTCATAGGATCTGTTAGAGGTAGCCTCATCAATATTAGATGTTGTATTCTTTTCTTCATATATCATAAGAGAACTATCTACCTGAACATTCTCGCTCACTTATATCCATATAAGCTCTTTACCATTAGAATCATCCCACTAATTTAGATCATGAGTAGGGGATTTTTTAGGCTCCACACAACCTTTCCTTTTCGTATTAGAAAGGTTTCTCACTGCTTCCTCAAGACCAGCTTTAATAGACTTGTCCAGTCCCTTGACACGAAGAGATGCTCCTATTGGAGAAATCTATTTACTATTTGTAGAGACATCTTGTGTAGGACTAGATGCTTCCCTATTTTCTAATTAAACTTTCATAATTGTGGCCACAATCAGTGAAGTGAAACCTTCATCATTCCCCTCCGGTTCCTGCCCCTCATGAGAAACATGAGCAGCTGGAACCCTATCCTCACCCTCATTCCCACATGGTTCACCTTTTCCACAGGAGTACCGCCCCATTTGGACTGCTGAAGTATTTGTAATATTACCACAAGAGAGGAGCTAATCCTCAATAAACTCTACAGGATCTCCCCCAACATCACTATCAATATCTTCACTGTTAGTGGATTTAAATCTATCGCCCCACTTCAGACGATTACCATCCCTAGGAAAATGAATCGAATGTGCCAAATAGGGGCCACACTACACAATTTTAACAGTAGGGGTGTCACAATTTAATTTAACAGATTTGACCACATCATCAAAGGATGAATTTCCCATTTTCAAAACATCAGCTCCCTAACAACCATCTCTATCATCTAGCCTGCTGTCATACTTTCCTTATGGTTGACCATTTCATGATACACCTCCATTAATAGGTTTGAACATCATAGAACCCATCATATTTCTATATGTAGGTATATTATCATCCTTGTTCACTCTGATTCCATGAGGGTAACCATAATCTATCACTCGTAATGTGAATTTTCATTTTTCAGCCATATTCCCATTATTTTTACAATTGGAAAATTTCATTCCCTTGAGGTAGGAATCTCTATGATGTCGAATGTAATAATAGTGAGAGAAAAAATCAAGAACAAACTCAAACTCAACAGATAGATCAAATTTAAATTTTCCAACCATAAGAAAATAGTTTTAATAAGAGAAGTAGAAAGATCAACTTCCACAATAACTCTAGAATAATATCCATACCTTTTAAGTTTAGTTTCCTTATCAAATTTTATAGGTATACGGACTGATGAGGCAAAATCCCATAGAATATGAAGGTTCCAAAAAAACAATTTCAACCCCCTAATCTAAATCCATGTTTGAATGGTAGAGTTTTGATATGTAGATGGATCAAACCATGGATCCCATTTCTACAATCTTAATATCCCTAGCTTTATGGAAACAAACATGAACTCCATACTTTCAATTTGGGTGAAAGTGAGGGAAAGATAAAATGTAATCAACCCATACCAATGGAGACGATCCACCAATCATCAAACCCCTAGATCTGGTGAAGAAAAATCATAAAATATTTGAGATTCTAAGCATTACTCTGACTCAGTAGAGATATCCACCCAATGATTGAATGTTTATAATCCTCAAGCCGATCCTTGAAATTTTTTGGATTAGCCTCAATGAAGGCCATGGATCCATTCTTGGTGATTCTTTTCTGCCACTACGTGCCACCAACCCTTGAATCATCGAATAACCTTGAATTAGAAGATTTTGTTGCATTGGAAGTCAGATTCCCTCTCAAAGTGACCAAATTCTTGCTCAAATTAGGAACCCTATTTTCTAGATACTCACATCCAATAGGAGTTAGTGCCACGACTGAAACTTGATACCGACAAACACCTCCTGAGGATCAAAGTATTAATCCAAATCTGAACCCATAAAATCATCAACCGAAATTCTGTGAGAAACCAACAAAAGATTCCCTTGAGACTTTGACATCATGCCTTAATTATTTCAATGAATTTTTAATTAATTTATATAAATAAAAATTAACTTTTGAATATAAATATGAAAATTTTATAAATATTAATAATATTTTTTATTAACATTTTTTATCAGTACTAAGAATATAATTGATAAAAATTCACCTTTATCAGTGCTAAAAAACATTGATAAAGGGTGCACCATTATCAGCTCTTTTAACTAGTATTGTGAAAGGCCACCCTTTTAACATCACTTTATGTTTAGTGCTGATAAAATCCAGAACTATGTAAGGTGTGATTTGTCGTAGTGGTAGCTTCCAAAAAACATCACATGATCGATAAATGTTTCACGATCACTTAAAGTATAATGTGGTTATTTCAGAATAATGTATGTAGTAGGTTGAATGGCTTTATGCAACAAGTGATATTCATCATGCATGCAATGATTCAAGTTCTCCATATGGTTAGCAGTATTATCTCTTAAATACAATCTTACTATATGCAGCGAACATCTCTTGTGGCCTAGTTGAGATTCCTCTTGGTATACTAAGGACTTTCAACTATGTATTGTAGTTTCTATATAACATAATGGAGCGTTCTAGCAAGAAAATAATCTATCTAACATAACATATATAAAAAATATAAATTCTATAATAGCTTGGTAACTGTAGGTTCAGTTTAGTTATAGACCTAATAAATATGAGATTCATTATTCAGTCCTATTAACTTATATTTAAATATTTTCATGGGATTTCCAAAAAATCAAAGAAAACCTCAATCCTACTTCTATATCCTGATATATCATCAAAAAACAATAACAATAATTATCTGAAATCTATATAAAATATAACTAAAATACTTCATAGAATTCGTTCAATTTTTAGAGAATCAAAATATACATTTCACGATTCCTTATAGTTGAATGAAATATAGATAAATATCATATCTTTATAACCCAAAATGTGGCATGAAAATCCATGGTCAATAGCTTGAGTTATCATTGAAAAGTAGTAGCTGACTAAAAAATGAAGAAAAACTACATAAAAAAAATCATGCAACACCTCATGAAAAAAAATATTCCACAACTAGATACTAATTAAGACATTTCTATAGTTGAAGAAAACATAGATAAAATTATTATATTTTTTTAATAGGAGTTGTAAAATTACATGTACCATAGCTCAAGACATAATCAAAATACTTGGAATTATTAAAACTAGAAAAAAAAATTCTTCATTCAATATTTATGGAATTTTAAATTTCAAACACTATAAAAATAATACTTGTCACACTTAACTATCAATTAAAATAAAACCCAATTCATGTAAAGTATATATATTAATACATAGTTTATTTTTATAATTATCATATTAGGGGTATAATAAGATACATTGTGAGGTATTGTAATATATCAAAACATAAAATATAAATAAACATAAATAAAATTCTAACAAACTCGTCCTTTTTTAAAATTAAAGAACAGAAACAAGAATTTTTAAAATTATCCCCCTTTTTGAAATTTAATACTAATAAATATAAACACTGGAATATTGAAAACATATTTTAAAAATTTCAATTTAAACAAAAAAATAAAACCTCCCATTAAATATTTTATATTAACTTTACTCAAAAAAATTGAAATATGATTTCCAAACTAAATTTCTAACATTACAAGCTCAAATCATATTTTCTCAAACTTTAAAAATTCCAATGGTTTTGTAAAAATACCTCCTAGTTTATTTTCAGTTAGAATATATTAAAGAATAATATCACCTTTACTAACATAATATATAAGAAAATAAAATCTCATGTTAATGTGATTTATTATCAAATTCTATAAAGATTTTTTTTAAATTGAAATCACAAAATAATTATCACAATAAATTGTAATCTTTTTAAAATTAAAACCATAGTCATAAAAAAATTTATTTAATCCATAATGAATGAGAATAAGATGAAGTTGTTGAAATATATTCACTTTCAAAAGTAGATAAAGTAACAAAATTTCATTTTCTTAACCTCTAAGAAACTAAGATTTTACTAAGAAAATGACATATAACTAAGGAAATTTCCTATAAAGAATATATCCCTCAAAATTAGAATCAGAATCATAATAACTAATCCAATAAAAAAATTTTGTCCAAAATATAATAATCCACAATTAAAAATTCCTTGAAATATCTAAAAACATGTTTAAGATCCTCTAAATGAGATACCTTAGGATCATATTTAAATATTGTACATAAAAATATACTAAAACTAATATCAGGTTTAGAATAAATCAAATATAAAAAACTTCCAACCACAACTCTAAATATTTTAGAATCTATAGATTTACTAGAATTTTGTAGATCTAATTTATAGTTAATAATAATAGGGGTTTTATCATTTTTATAGGAATTTAAACCAAAACCCCTAACTAAATCATTATCATATTTATATTGATTTAAAAAATATACCATCATTTATCTAATTAAATTGAAGACCTGAAAATAATTTAATCTCACTCATTAAACTCATGTAAAATTAAAATTCCATTAAATCATTTCACTATTTATAAATATTTTCACTTGAAGTTCCAAAACAAATATCATCAACATAAATTTGAATCATTAAAATATCATTTGAAATTATTTTAATAAATAAAGTAGGATATAATTTATATTTATTAAAATAAATTTTCAACAAAAACATAGTTAGTCTATCATTTCAAGAATGAGGTTCTTACTTAAGACTATATGAAGCCTTTTATAATTTAAAAATATGATTAATAAATTTCTTTTTTTCAAAATATGGTGTTTGAGAAACATAAACTCCTTTAGAAATAAAACCATTTTAAAATAAACTATTAATGTCCAATTGAAATAACATGAAACATTGAAAGGCTATAAAAGATAACAAAATTCTAATAGAATTAATTCTAGAAATAGGAAAAAAAGGTTCATTAAAATATATATCTTGTTCTAAATAATAACTTTTAGTTTCATGTTTTTCTTTATTATTAACCATTTTACTGGATTCATCCATTTTATTTTTTAAAAAAATTAATTTCAATAACATATTTATCTAAAGGGGGTTAAACTAAATTTCAAACATTATTTCAAGAAAATGGATTAATTTCGTCTTGCAAAGAAACAATCCAATTATCACCAGTCAAAGAATAAAAAACATCATTAAGAACATATTAAAAAAATCATAATTTTCATAAAAATTCAAAACATAATTTCTAGTCATAATACCATAATTAGCATTACCAATAACATTATCAACATAGGATCCTTTAAGATTTTTCCATGAATTAAAAATATAAGGATAAAGAGTAAGCTCCCCCAAAATAATTACATTATCTCATAGTTTCTCTTTACCAAAATTAAAGTCATTAAATTCTTGTTGAAAATTATCTAAACTAGAATCCTTTTTCAAATCATATTCAAAAAAATTAAAATGAATAGATTATTCTAAAACCATAGATATTTTATTATAAACCTGAAAATATTTTCTTTTATTAGAATATAATAGAAAAATTCATTCATCACTTTTAGAATCGAATTTATCCAAGTTATCCTTAGTACTTAAAATACAAACATTACACCCAAAAATATTAAAATAAAGAAAATTTGTCTTTTTACCATTAAACACATCATAAGGATTTTTATTCAAAAAAATTATAATTAAAATTATAATTTAAAAATAATGAGGTGTATGAATAGTTTTTTCTCAAAAATATTTAAGTAAACTATTTTCATTTAACATAGTTCTTTGCAATTTCAATAATAACTTTATTTTTCTATTCTACAAAACATTTGTTTCTATTATAGGATCATAACAAGTATGAAAATAATAATTTTATTTCTATTTTTAAAAAAAAATACATCTTTAGTATCAATTTTAATAGAAATAATTAAATAACCTTTTATATTTTGTACCAAATTACAAAAAATAGTAAATCTTGATAAATATTCGCTTTTATGAGACAGAAAATAAGTCCAAGTAAATCTAAAAAAATCATAATAATATTTTTCTTACCTCTTAAAATAGAAACATGCATATAAACAAATGAATATTAATGAATAAGTTCTAATGGTACAAAATTTATAAATTCATTAAGATATTTAAGAATAATATTATGCTCATGACATTTAAAATAATAATCCCAAGTAAAGTTCTTAATAATTTTCAAATGTGGTAGCTGCTACACATATAATTTCTTTGACAGTTTGTGTAATAGCCTAATGTTAACATATATATGCCTCATATTTCACAAGATTTCATTTGTTTATACAGCATCAAGACACTTGAAATTCTAGTTATTTAATTCATAAAAATCAATAAATTTAATATTATCTTTCCTATTAGTATAAAATAAAATATTTTCATTTTTTAAAACAAGCATTTATTATCTTAAAATTTAACAATCATTCCATCATCTCAAAATTATGAAATACTAGTTAGGTTATGTTTCAAACCTTCAACATACAATAATTTAGAAATTAAGATAATATTAAATATTCCTACTTCACAAAATCACTTAATCTTTTCTTTGGAGTTATCAATGAATATCATAGAGCTACAATCCTATTGAATATATAATAAAAACTATGATGGATCTCAAATAATGTGTCTGGAGTAGTTGTTGTCCATGTACCATGTATATTTGACACTCTTTAGGAATGTTTCCTAAAAATATTAATTATGTAGAAAACGATTTTGGTACACATGCTATCATGGGTCTAATCAGGTTAGTATAAGAAATATTAGGTAGCCATATAGATTTTAAACAAGTATTTACGGGTAATATTGAAAATAAATTATTTGATATAAATGTTTTATTATATCCTGGAGATTGTGGAAACCTTAACAAATGTCCATTAGTATTTTAACACCCCACGGTTTTACAAATAAATATAAAATGTAATGCATGCAACACTGAGTCTCTACGAAACAATTCTTTGTTATTATAGACTAGTCATTAACCATAGTTTTTCTGCCTCTATGATTTGAATTTAGAAAAATGTACATACACTATTGCAATTAGTAATATATTTAGAGTCTGATAGAATCAAAATACATTTTTGGTGAATAGTAAATTAACCTTATGAATAGTAATATGACCCTTATGAATAGTAAACCAGCCTTATGAATAGTAACCAAACCTATGAAAGTATAAATAAAATTTAGGCATCTCATAAGTGAATGTATGATATAATTATATCACAATACATGTAAATGAATAAATTAAAAATTATTAATTAATTGTTGGAATTTTTCTGGGTCATAAATAAATAATTACAATTTTATAATTAATATTTTCTTTAAAAAAAATTCATTTTCATAAAATGTATTCATAAATAAATATTTTATTATCTTATTATTTTAGGATAATTTTATGAGACCTTATTTATATTTTGAAAGTGTTATAACATCAGTTTTAAAATTAAAATTTGTATTTTTCATGTAAATATTTTTTTATTTAAAAAATAAATTTCACAAATATAGAAAATTATTTTCATAAAATTAATTTTATTTTTTAACTATACATGTTGAAAAATGGTAAGGTTTAATTTTTAGGATTTTTCTGAAATACTTGAATTTTTAGTGAATAGTGAAATATAGTAATTTACAGTATTAATACATTAGAAGCTAAATACACTATTCCTTGATTCATAATTAATGTAAGAACTCTTGGTTCAAATTTACATGCACTTATTACTATTTTTTTTCACAAGAATCAACACCATTTCTTATCTTGAGTAAAATGATAAAATAATGAATAAGATATTCAAAAATCACCACTCCCCTCCACTATAAAACCCACCCTCACTCCCTATTACCCTCACTCTCATAAGCCTTTAATCTTCTAAAAGTTCTTACCAAATAATATTCCATATTATCTCACCGTGTTTAGGAGCACTTGTACTTGTCAAAAGACTAAAACCCCTTCCCTTAAGGAGTTTCTCCAGGAGGATATTTCAAGAGGTAAATCCTCTTACTTTTTTGTTTAATTTCATTTAAATTTTATTTTATTTTCTTAGTCTCTCACTCACCTAATATATTCAAATGATCATGAAAACCTCAGAATAATATATATAATGAGATTATATCATGTTAATATAAGTTCCATCATCAATCTCCTTACTCTCTCTTTTATTTTAAAAACAAAATCATCACTTGGGAGGTGCCAATTTACAACCTTCGTGGACAACGAACCTTCATTCTTCATTTTCTGCTTCAAGGATGGTAATGAAACCATTTTTATGTTTTAAAAAGACTATAATTTATGTTTTATACTATTTAATGTTATGGAACTAGTATATATACATAATACTAATTCACAGGACAAAACTTGTTCGAGATAATCAAAATACCGCCGTAATAATCTAAACGATTGTCACTAATGTTTTACCTAATAAATAATGTTTATACCATTTAATAAAATGAATTATATAACCATTTAATCTTCTGGTTTTTCATTAATATCATATAAATTCAATTCTATATAATTATACCAATTCCACATGAACTTCCGTACTCATATAGTATACCGATCGCGAAAACAAAGGAAACAAACACCCCCGAGCATTAAAATTGTATCTTATAACTCATAAAAAAGGCCATAAAAGAACACAAACAATTTATAATAAATATAATAAATTTATATAAGTTTATGAATTAATTAATTACTAGATTTAATTTTATTTTCCTATATTTTAAGGATAAGTGCAGAACTCATTCGGACATAAGGTAAGGGATTCTACCCGAACCTCCATTTTCTTTTAGGTTACTCTTATTCTCTACTTAACTCAATGAAATTATTAATTATTCTTATATACTCCTCATAAATTATTTATAAATATTATATATATGTGTACCAATCATAATTCATCTTTATTTTATGGGTATTTACATGTTTTAAAAGGACCTTTGAAAAATTATTCCCGATAAGCAAACCCGATTCAAGGGAACTTCTCGAATTGTTACCTATTTTCATGTAAAATATATAATCTATTTTAATCCACCATTACTTTTCTAAAATATCTAAATTTTATTATAAAAAACTATCTTATTTCACTTCTAGTTTTATACATAGATTTTTCCAAAAGAACTCTTCTTTTCAAAGTAAAAGAGTATTTCTATCAAGAATTACTCGATGATTTTATAAGAGTGTTTTCATTTATTTCAACACTTGTGTTTATTAATATGTTTAATTGGGATTAATATTTTATGATATCAGTCAACATATTTTATTAAATGATTTATGATCAGTTTGACTATGGATGTTCTATTTTGATAGCATTCACCTTATTACTTAGAATAGTTAGTGATCATGTCTACAGGTTGGGGAAAGCTATTCACATTTCATATGTATATGTTGTTTTAGTTTAACCCCATTCATATGAGGAATTAATTAGAATTAGTAAGTGATGGTTGAGGCCCTATATATCCCCTCGATGCATCAGTAGGTCTCATGAGACAAACTAGTATTAGTTTTTACCCATTATGTATGGTGTCTTGGCTGAGGCCTTGACAATATGATTATGATGTTTGATATTATGGATTCCCTCACTATGAAACTAGTAATTTATAGTCCATGTGATTATTCAACTAGTAGATTATCCATGGTTATGTTTTATTATGGAATTGTTTATTAAACTTTTATTCCTACCATATTATGGTCAAGTTTATGTTTTGAGGACATGTGTACTTTTATTTATTCACCCTACCTTATTACTTATGCTTCCACTGTATTACTTACCCTTATTGCACATATGAGATCACCCATTTCTTATGTTTTAATTTTCCCTAGTATGAGAAGAATTATATTATTAATGACTTGTTGGGATAATCTATAAGTTTTTCTGAAGTTGATATGTTGTATTTCATTTCATGTTGTAATGTAACAATTATGTATGTATCAAACTATTCGTTCCTTCAGTAAATGAATTTTTTTATATGCCAATGTAACAAAATAATGTACCAGCTTTGGGAAACTAGGGTCTGGGTATTTATATTTGGTATTATAAAAAGTTTAATAGAAACCTTGGAAACTAGATTTTTGAAAACATAACAAAACCCTAAGATAGATTTTGAGGATAAGCCTAAAAGAACATCCTAGAATTTTGGTAAGGAAGTGATTATGTGGATATTACTAGAAAATAAATCCTTGTATGGATACTACAAGTGGATGTGGTTCTGTTACAGATGTACCTATAAGTAACAATTTCGACAGGGTGTTCTGGGCTTGACTGGGGGTAACCTAGTACATGACAACAGGTCTTACTGTGCACCTGGATTGATAATCATTAGGGGATATTCTTAGGATAATTCAAATTTTATTTACAATCCATTATCAAGGATTTAAAAGTAAATTTTTCCTCAAAGAAACTATGTTTATGATTATGATATTTTCTATGCATAGGATTTCAATTTATGATAAGTATTTTTCAAGTTAAGATTATACATTATGATTCATAACCTAATCTAGTGTATGCCATTAGTTAGAAATGGTACCTAGCGGAAGGAATGGAAACCACATGAATGTGAGTATCCCATATACGTATTTCCCTTCTATACAAGATAATGATATTGGTTTTGGAGCTACAACTGGTGCTGAACAACTTATAACTATACTGGGATAGATGACTCAGGATATGAACAATAACCTTACCTGTATGGAGAATCCCAAACCACAATGTGGAGGAGTAATGTTAGACCACTTTATGCAACAAAATACTCCATTATTTAATTGGATTACAAACCCATTCATTGTAGATTAGTGGATAAGTTCCTTAGAGAAGATATTTCTTTCTTTGGGAAGTAATGAAATAGAGAAGGTTTTCATGGTAGTTTATCATTTATCGAGATATTCTGATCAATGGTGGTCACTAAATAAAAACACAATGGATGAGGAGGATATTGAAAATATGGAATAGAGATATTTTAAGGAAATATTCTTAGAAAAATACTTACCTCATGAACTACGAGTAGACATGTAAAGGAAGTTTTTGAATCTAAGGGAAAAAGAGGATGAGAATGTTGCAAATTATGAAGCTAAATTCACAAGGATAGGAAGACCTTTTTTGGACTACATACATAATCCAAGGAGTAATATTGATTGATTCTTTGATGGTTTAAAACCATTCCAAAAAAGGTAACTAGTGTCCCAAAGTTTCTCATCATACAAACATATAATCTCATGTGATATCAAGATATAAAAATAATTATCTAAGTATTATGAATTTAATGGAATTCAAGAGAATAAGGGGGCTTCTAAAAACTATGGAAAGTGAAATAACGAAAAGGGGAAGAAGGGAAGAGTTTATTTTTCATCCTATGATAATTGTGGTAAGAAACACCCCGATACTTGCTTGAAGTGTGTGGGTGTTTTTTACAAGTGTGGAGAAAAAGTACACCAAGCCCATGATTTTAAGGGAAATAAAGAATTTACCAATGTTCAATGATAAAATTGAAAAGATATGAGATATTATGAAAATTATTTTCCTAATAATCATGGAAACATTCCCCAAATAAGTCCATGGGAGCAAGACTAAGCTTATACAGTCACAACTACTAAGATTGAAGTTCCTAATGATGTGGTGGAAGGTACTTTAATCATTTCCTCAAGCTTAGACAATGCTTCATTTGATTTTAGATCATAACATTATTCTATATATTCCCATTTTTCCATAAAAATTTTATTTTTACAATTTGATTTATTAAAGGAGTTGTTGGTTAAAACTCCTTAGGGAAGTATCATTATAATAAATATGTGTCGATCAGTTCCCCTTATAACACATAAACGCGATTTAGTTACTAACCTTGTCATCATTCCTGTGATTTAATTTTATATAATCCTCAGTATGAATTGGATTTCAAATTATGATGCAAAAATATATTGCAAGAAGAAGGAAGTTAAATTTTTTGAGAATGGCATAGAATACCTTACCTTTAGAGTAGAAACATCATCATCTAATTCTTATGTAGATCCACCCCAGTTGTTCTACTGAATGCAATTATTAGAGAAGATGAGAACAAAATATCTATGAATGAGGAATGAAATATTCAAATTTAGTATGTATCTATTGTGCAAGAATATATTGATGGTTTTCTAGAGGATTTACCTGGACATCCTCTAGATCATGAAGCTAAGTTCTCTATTGATTTAATTCCTGTTTCAAGACCTATATCAAATACTCCTTATAGAATAACCACAGTGGAGTTATTATAACTAAATAAAAAACTAGAGGAATTGTGTGATAAAGGATTTATACACCCTAGTTTTTCTTCATGGGGATATCCTACATTTTTTTGTTAAGAAGAAAGATGGATTTTTGGGGCTGTTCATTGACTACAGGGAGATCAATGCTATTATGAAAAAGAAAATGTATCCTATTCCTCACATTGATGATTTATTTGATCATATTCATGAAGTTTAATATTTTTCAAAGATTGAACTTTGATTTGGATATCATCAGTTGTGTGCGAGGAAGGAAGATATTCTAAAGACAACATTTAGAACTTGGTTTGGGCATTACGAGTTTACAATAATTCGTTTTGGACTGACCAATTCACCCTCAGTTTTCATGGATATAATGATTAGGGTTTTAAAGGAATATTTTGATGACTTTTTTATGGTATTTATTGATGATATATTATATAATCCAAAATATATGAAGATCATGAGAACCACATGCACATTATTTTGAAGACTCTTATAAGAAATGAGTTATATGGGAAGTTTAGAAAGTGTGAATTCTAGATTCAAACTGTTTATTTTCTTGTCCATATTATATCTAAGGATGAAATCTTAGTTGATCCTACAAAGACAAAGGCAGTTCAGGAATGGCCTACTCGAACGAACATAACCGAGGCATGTAGTTTTATTGGTTTAAAAGTTCATTATCAGAGTTTCATTCAGAACTTCACCTAATTAGCTAGCCCATTAACCAAGATTACATTTAAAGGGGTTAAATTTTTATAGACAAAATAATGTGAAGGATATTTTAAAAAATCTAAGAGGAGATTAATGAATTCTACAATCCCGAATCTACCATCGGGAAATGGTGGATTTGTGATTTATAGTGATGCATCCAAGAAAGGACTTGGTTGTGTCCTTATAAAGAATGATATAGTTATTGCCTATCTATCAAGGCAGTTATAAATTAATGAAAAGAACTATCCAACTCATGATCTTGATTTTGCAACTATAATATTTTCTTTGAATATATAGAGACACTATATCTATAGTGAAAGATGTTATAAATATATGGATCACAAGTGTTTAAAATATATCTTCTCATATAAATAACTCAACATGAGGTAAAGGGGATGGATGGAACTACTCAAGGAATATGATTTCTTAATACACTATCACCGAGGGAAGGAAAACAAGATAACTGATACATTGAGTAAGAAGGATCATGGAGTTCTAAAAAAATGAGGATTGAATGGGATCATGGGTATATAGATCTAGAAAAGATGGATATGGTAATTATCAAGGAAGGTGAAACATTATTACTTTTTCAATTGGTTTCTCAACCAACTTTATTAGAAATTATTAAAATTTCTCAGTGTGATGATGAGAATCTTCACACAAAAATTAATGCTATGAATGATGGGAAGTTTCCAGACTTCATGTGTGAGGATAAAATTATTAAATTTGGGAGGAGGATATGTGTTCCCTCTATACCTGAGATAAAAAGGGAGTTATTAGACGATGCCCATAGCTCAAATCTCTCTATACACCCTAGCATCACTAATATGTATATAGATTTTAAGGAACATTTATGGTGGGATAATATGAAGTGGGAAATTGCTGAGTATGTATCAAGATGTTTAGTATGTCAATAGGTGAAGGGTAAAAAAACATCCTAGAGGTGTCTTGAAACATATTCCTATTTCTATATGGAAATGGTATGAAATCAAAATGGATTTTGTTATGGGATTACAAAAAAACATCAAGAAGGAATGACACAATATGGTTGATTGTTAATAAACGTACCAAATCTGCACATTTCCTTACTATAAGGGAGGATTTTCCACTGGATAAACTTGCACAGATCTTTATTAAGGAATTTTTAAGACCTCATAGAGTACCTCTATTAATTTTGTCTGATCATGATCCAGGATTTACATCAAAATTTTGGAAAAGTATATAGAAATCAATGGAGAATGAGCTTCATTTGAGTACTTCTTACCATCCTCAAACTGAAGGGCAGTCATAAAGGATAATTCATACATTAGAAGACATGTTGAGATCATGCTAACTTGATTTTAAAGGTATATGAGATAATTATTTACCTTTGGTAGATTTTCTTATAACAATAGTTTCCATTCTAGTATTCAAATGGAACCATATGAAGCATTGTATGGAAAAAGATTCTGTACACCAACATGTAGGGATGAAGTTGGTGAAAGGAAGATTGTAGGATCAAATCTTGGGGAGGAAACAACTGTGAAGGTAAAGACTATTCAAAACCATGTCAAATCATCTTAAAGATAGAAAAAGAGATATGCTGGTAATCGAAGGAAGGATTTATAATTTCAAGTGGGATATCACATTTTCTTAAATTTATCTCCATGGAAGAGTGTTATAATATTAGGAAGAAAGGGAAATTGAGCCCTAGGTACATTGGTCCTCTTGAAATTCTACAAATATTTGGAGATGTGTCTTATTGTTTGGAAATACCACTTAGACTTTCTAAGTTACAAAATGTGTTTCACATCTATTTGTTAAGGAAGTACATTCCATACCCAACACATGTACTGACTTCTGTAGGAATAGAATTGGAACCTCACTTATCTTGCTGTTAAGAGCCTATCTGAATTTTGGACACTAAAGAACATGTGTTGAGGAATCAGACAACACAGCTGGTAAATGTAATTTAAAAAAATCATAAGATTGAAGAGGCAACATGAGAGTCTGAAGAACTTATGATGAATACCTACCAAAATATTTTTATGAGGTAACATTTTAGAAATTTTGAGGATGATATTTTTTTAATGGGGGAAGAATGTAACATCCCAAGGTTAAAAAAATAAATATAGAATATAATTCTTGAAACACTGTGTCTTTTAAAAAAAACACTTTGTTATTTTAACCTAGACATTAAACATAATTTTTCTGCCTCTGTGATTTGAATTTTGAAAAACGTACATACACAGTTTCAATCTGTAAGATATTTAGATTCTGATAGAATCAACTTGCATTTTTGGTGAATAGTATCTTGACCTTAGGAATAGTAATATGTCCCTTATCAATGGTAAACTGACGCAATGAATATTAACCACACCTATGAAAGTATAAATAAAATTTATCCATCTCATAAGTGAATGTATGATATAATTATATCATAGTATAAGTAAATGAATAAATTAAAAAATATTAATTAAGTGTTGGTATTTTTTTATGAGTAATAAATATTTAATTACAATCTTATAATTACTAAAATTATTTAAAAGAATATTAATTTTCATATAATTTATTCATAAAAAAATATTTTATCATCTTATGATTTTATGATAATTTTATGAGAACTTAGTTAAATTTTGAAAGTGTTATAACATCAGTTTTAAAATTGAAATCTGTATTTTTTAAGTAAATAATTAATTTATTTATAAATTAAATTGTACATAGTTAGAAAATTATTTTCATAAAATGGTGTTAATTATTGAATTCTAAACATCCATAAATTGTTAGGGATATGTTTTTGGATTTTTCTGAAATACTAAATTTTTTGGTGAATAACAAAATATGGTAATTTACTATATAAATACATTAGAAGATAAATTCACTATTCCTTGAGTCATCACTGATGTAATAACACTTGGTTTGTATTCAAATGATCATATTACTATTTTTGGTCCTAATAATCAACACTTTTTCTTATCTTGAGTAAAATAATAAAATAATGAATAAGATATTCAAAAATCACTCCTCTCTTCCACTATAAAACCGACCCCTCACTCCCTCTTCTCTTCACTCTTCTAAGCCCTAAATAATCTAAAAGTTATTTATAAATACTCTTCCCTATTATATCCTAATGTCTAGGAGCTCTTGGTATTTCCAAAATACCAAAACCCCTTCCCCTGAGGAGGTTCTCAAGGAGGATATTTCAAGCGGTAATCCTCTTCCTTTTTCATTTAATTTAATTTCAATTTATTTTATTGTCTTGGTCTCTCACTCACCTCATCTGTTCAAATGATCTTGATTACACCAGTATAATATATATACTAGTATTATATCATCTTAATTAATGATCCATAATCAATCTCCTTACTCTCTCTCTCTCTCTCTCTCTTTTATTTTAAAAACGATATCATCATCTGAGAGTTGCCAAATTACAACCTTTGTGGGTGATGAACCTTTATTCTTCAATTTATACTTCAAGTATGGTCATTAAACCATTTTTATGGTTTAAAAAGACTATAATATATGTATTATAACCTATATAATGTTCTATAACTAGTATATATACAAAATACTATGTCATACGACAAAACTAGTTCGAGATGATCGAAATATCGCCGTAATAATCTAAACGATTATCAATAATGTTTTATCTAATAAATCATCTTCATACCACATAATAAAATGAATTATATAAACATTTAATGTTATGTATGTTTATTAATATCCTATAAATTAAATTCTGAATAATTATATCCTTTCCATGTGAACTTCCATACTCATATACAAGTATATCGATCGTGAAAACCAAGGAAACAAATGTTCCTCAGCGATAAAATTGTATCTTATAACTCATCTAAAGAGACATAAATGAACTTAATAAAATTATAATAAATCAAATAAATTTATATAATTTTAATAATTAATGGATTTAATTTGGTTATCCAGGATGTTAAAGACATGTGCAGAACTCATTCAGACATAAGGTACGGGTTTCTACCCGAACCTCCATTTTCTTTCAGGTTACTATTATTCTCTACTTAACTCAATGAAATTATTAATTATTATTATTTAATTATAATAAATTATATGTGAATTTTATATATATGTTTAAAAATCATAATTAATCTTTATTTTATGGGGATTTATATGTTTTAAAAAGATCTTTTAAAAATTCTTCTCGATAAACAACCCAGATTCAAGGGAACTTCTCGAATTCTTACCTATTTTAAAGTGAAATATTTAATCTATTTTAAGTCACCATTATTTTTCTAAAACCACCCATTTTACTAAAAAAACATCTTAGTTCACTTATGGTTTTACATAAATATTTTTCCAAAATAACTCTTCTTTTCAAAGTAAAATAGTATTTCTCTCAATAATTACTCAATGATTTTATAAGAGTATTTTCATTTATTTAAACACTCATGTTGATTCATATTTTTAGTTGAGATTAATATTTTATGATATCATCCACCATATATTATTAAATTGTTTATTATTAGTTTGACTGTGGATGTTCTATTTTGATACCATTCACCTTATTACTCAAAATAGTTTGTGATTATATCTACAAATTAGGGAAAGTTATTCGCATTTAATTTGTATATGTTCTTTATGTTTAACCCCATTAATACAAGGAATTCATTGGACTTATTAAGTTATGGTCGGGGACCTCTATATCCACTTTATGCATCGATAGGTCTCGTGAGACAAACTAGCCTGGTTTTTACCCATTATGTATGGTGTCTTGGCCAAGGCCTTGACGATATGATTATGATGTACAACATTATGCATTACCTCCCTATGAAACTAGTAATTGATAGTCCATATTATTATTATACTATTAGAGTATCCATGGTTATGTTTTATTATTGAATTATTTATTTATCTTTTATTCCTGCCATATTATGCACAAGTTTATGTTTTACTTGCATGTGTACTTTTATTTATTCACCAAGCCTTATTACTTATGCTTACACTGTATTACCTACCATTATTGAGCATCTGAGCACACCCCTTTCTTATGTATTATTTTCCTCATGATGTGAGGAATTATATTATGAATGACTTTCAGGGATAATCTATAATTTTATGTGATGTTGATTTTTTGTATTTAATTTCATATTGTAATGTAACAATTATGTATGTATCTGATTTCCCAATGCTATTAAACTATTTGTTCCTTTTGGATACAACTTCCTTATTTATATGAAAATGTAATAAAATAAGGCACTAGATCTTGGCAACTAGGGTCTATTTCTTTACAATTATAATTCCCTTATATAAATTATTTAAAGAATATAACATTTGATTTACTTCCTTTAGAAATTTTAACAAATAAAGTCTTATATATATTTTTTATTTGTTTATTATATCCAAATCCACTTTTATCTTTATTTTGGTTTCATAATTGATATAAATTTATTGTACTCATATTTTCATCTAACAAAAATAGATAAATTTTCTTTTAAACTAACAATCTATTTCTTTAAATTCTGATTTTCTTTTTGTGAAAACTCTAAATCATTAAAAAAATTAAATTGAAAAAGAAGCATCATTTTAAAATAATTTATTCTATTAACTAAATTTATAATTTTGTTTAATAATCTATTTATAATCTCCTTTTTGTTTTTATAAAAATCGCAAATGCCTAAAATATATTTTAACAATTTTTCATTTTTTCTGAATTAATTATTCCGTATTAGGTTAGTTAGATTCATAATAGTAAGACCTAAAATCCGATTATTTACTAACCTCATTAGTAATTTGATACATTAAGAAAAGGTTAACTGTTTATTTTTAAATCTCAGTTTCATCACTTGAATTGGATTCTTCTATACAACTACATCTTGCAGTCAATGCTATTTTCTCATTTTTTCTTAACTTTTCTCAAATGATTTAACTTCTAAAAATTTGGCTTTATGTTTCAATTATTTATACACTTTTTATTTTTTATTTTTGAAACATCATTATAATTGGTTTTACCTTTATTATTTAGATCATCCTTATGATTATACTTCTTAAATAATTTATTGAATCCATCAGTTATTTCTATTTTTTTAGATGCCTTTAGAGAAAATTTCTATCTATTTCTTTCTTTCTAGTGATTTAAAATTATAAGAGTTAGTGGAAATAGTTATATTTGATTTAAATTCAATTCCTTCTTTGAATTCTTCTCTTTAGTAGTGTTCTTAAACTCTAGTTTGTCTTTTAGTAATGAACCGATGACTTTATTCAATGTGTATTCCTTAATTTTCTTCCTTCATTGATTTCTAATTTCTTTTCATGCCACTTCTAGGTAGATCTATTAGTACTCGTTCAACAAGGACATGGTTCTATAAATTTTATCTAAGGGAATTCTTTCCATCCATGATTCTTTTTAATTAGTTAAAAAAGTTTCTTGGTACTTTCATCTTCACTCATTTTGAAATCTTGTTACTCAGTTGTATCACCTTGGCTGGAACCATCAGGTTCAAAATGGAGTGCCACATAACCTCATGCATGCCTCCCTTTATGCAGGATGCTACTGACTAACATTGGATGCCCTATTCCCATCATTGGGGTGACTATACCTTCAGTATCATGTCATAGGAAAAATAATAAATAAACAATATATATAATAATCAAAGTAATATGTGAAAAATAAAAGATGTAATATATGCCACACAAATAATAAACAAATGAGATCCCAAGGCGGTAATCTAGACTAGAGTATATGTGTAATAAATAAATAAATAAATAAATAAAACAATTGGTCCTATAGAGTCTGTCTTGATCCACTACCTGCTCCACACTCCTCTCCTTAGACATTGTCCATAGTCCCCTTTCCCTTACTCAGATACTTACACATGAAGTCTGTACATGCATCGGAGATTCTATATAGGGTGTTAGTAATAAGACCAAGTAGGACACCACCAATATATCCTAAACTGATGTTCTCATGCAAAAAGTGTATTCTATTAACAAAAAATAAATGTGAATGTAACTTAACAATCCAAAATCAGGAACCTGTGTGCTAATCAAGACACCATGACCCCCAACCATACCTTATTCAGCTCCATACTAGATAGAATGTCAAGATATTAATAGAAATCAAGAACTATCCACAAATCTAGTAATTATGCTACTTGGAATCATGTATATTTACTATTCAACATCCACTAGGCATCATGTGATACATGTTCTCGATATCCACTAGGCATCAAGTGATCATGTTATTCTACATTCACTAGGCATCGAGTAACATACTCCTTATCATCTATTAGGAATCTTGTATATCACACAATATCCACAAGGCACACTTTTATCCATACCCTATGCCTAGTTCCATTGTCATCATCTTCTCAAGAGGTGTTCACTCTTCCGATAAGGGATAAACATGTCATAATGGTCCACTTAATATGGAAACCAAGAAAAATACCTCCAAAGAGACGCATAATAAGTTAGAAAATAAAAGCAAACATAGAATATCATCATGATTAAATGTTGAAAAATATAATACAAGTGATCAACATGAAAATGAAAAAACAATATATGAATGTACTCATGATAATAAGTATCATATAAGGTTAAAATGGGCTATGAACACACCCACATGTGATTATAATCAAGCACAACTATCAAGTTTTCCAACACTAGAATTTTATCATAGAAACAAGTGAAAAAGAGAGTCCTAAAAAGTTAAGTAACTTCCTAACTTAAGGTCATTGATGAAGAAATTCAAGGTTAATCAAAGAATATTCACTCGAACCACATCTATGTGTTCGTCCACTTAGATCTTTCTCTAAGGATTATTAGAACCAATTCTATTATTTTATCTCTAAAAGAAATAAAAAAACTACATACTATAACACTTTTTCTAACCTAGATAATCTTAATTTATCATTTTATGTATTGACATAATCTAATGATTATTATTTATAGAAAATAATATTTTACATTTGATAATAATTTCATCCCTCTAAAATAATATTTGATAAAGTTGAGATAACAATTCTTCATCATTTTTTTGATAATTTTCATATTACTATAATTTAAGAATTATTTATCCTAAAATTATAGAAAATAAAAAATAAATGGATTTAAAATTTTCACAAAAAAGGATACCTGGAAGAATATCCTCATGATAAGAAATTCTATCAAGAATAGAAGAGAGAGAGTTTAGTCATGGCTAGGAAAAAATGTAACCTGATTCAACAAAGGATGACTTCACAGATCTTGGTTTAAGTGTTTTTTTGGACTTCCTAAACACATGAAGGAATTAAAAAACTATAGATAGTAAGGTTCATATATTTTAGAATAAGGATACCCATATTTTTTCACACCATTAAGAACAATAAATCAAATTCATCATTTATTTTAGATTTTAATCCTTTCTAAACTACGAACTCTTTAAGTTCTCCCAAAATATGAGTCAAAAACATTAAAAAAGTCAAATAATTTCTTTTGATGATTCTTTCATTTAAAATAGTCAAAAAACATGTTATAGTTTTGAACTGGGAATAAAAAGAGGAAAAAAGAAGTTTTAAAATCCTTTTTACCCAAAAGGGAACTACCTAAGTGTAACATGGTTTCACCCTTACACAGCTCCTTACCATCGCATAAGGGTACTAGGTTACCCTTACATAACCCTTAGAAAGAATGATTTACCCATATAAAATTCAAACCAACCCTTATTCATCCTTTAGAAACTAAGAGTTACCCTTACATATCCTTTAGGAAAAAGAAGTTACCCTTATGTAGTGGAAGGTTACCTTTGTGAAACCTTTCGAAACTTCAGATTACCCATATGTAGTATATAGGTAATCCCTATTTCCCTTATGTAGTTGTAGGTTACCCCTACATATCCTTCATAAAAATGACGTTACCCTTACGTAGTGTGGAAAATACCTTTACATAGCTCTTATTTACCCTTACACAACATATAGGAATTCCATCTTACCCTTACACAATGCCTTGGTTCCCTTAAAAAACTCTAATGACCTTTATGTATCATCGAGGTTACCATTAAATAGACTTTATAAACTCATGGTCACCATTAACAATCCTTTAAAATTTGGTACCTACCCTTTCATTACCCTTATAAATAAGATAATATCCTTACATAGGGTCTTGAAACACCACCTTACCCTTACACAAAGAATTGGTGTTTCATAAGGCTATGAATTTACTTGATTTTTGTTCATACAAAATAATTATAAATTATTTTTAAAAGAGGGTTTTAATAACATTTAAAAACTAATAATTTTACAACTCACCCCCTCTGATAACTTCTCAAACTTGATAAGTGTTTCTAATGGTCTTTCTCGAACAACTCAGGCCACTAAGCTCGAATATCAAACTCCAACGACCATGTATCTCCCTATATATGTCCATGATACTATAGGATCCAAAAAGGGACACCATATTCCCTCACAATACCTTCTCACTCAAGTAAATAATCTACTTTGGGGACTCCTTGTATGATGCATCGGGCTCCATCTCAACATCGTCATAGTTTATAAATGTAAACAATTATGTATGTGCTCCCAGAGTTGAGATACATGAAACACATCATGAATAACTTGGTAATGTGATGGAATATCTTGATGGTATTCCACTATCCCAACCCACTTAGTGATCTAGAAGGGTAAAAAATAACATAAGAATAGCTTTCCTTACTCCATATGTTGTTGGCCAAACTGAGGAGTCACTCTTAAGAAAACTCAATAACCCATAATAAACTATGAATGTATCCTCCTAAGGTAAACATATTATATATGCCTATTCATTATAGTAATTAACCTCTTCTAAATAATTTTCACTCTCTTAGAGGTCATTGGAACCAAACTAGGCCCCACAACCACTGTCTCACCTGCCTCATGCCAACAACGTGGTGACCGACATGGCCTCCCATAACGGTCCACATAATATGCTATCTAAATCAAATCCTATTAAATAGTTTTTATAAAAACTCAACAAAGATATGTGATCATACCATGATCTACTAAATTCAATAACATGTACTTGTAGAATATCCTCTTGTATGAGAATCATTCACTCTAACTATTTGTCTGTCTAAGGGTTGTATGTTGTGCTCAATCTTAGATAAGTCCCCAGGGCCTTCTACAAGCCCTACCAAAAGCAAGATGTAAAATAGGAATCTCTATTATATAAAATTATCAAGGTAACTCCATGTATGTGTAAAATCATATAGACATTAATCTTTCTTATCTCATCCACTAAGTGAGTCTCTTGGATTGGTATGAAATAAGAAACATTTTTCATCCAATCAATAATCACCCAAATAGCATCATGAATCCTCAAGGTCTTGGGAAACCACTTCATGAAGTCTATCATGAAATCCTCCCACTTCAATAGGGGAACTAAAATTGGATGGAGTAGACCACTAGGATTTTGGTGCCCAACCTTTACCTTCTAGAAGGTATGAAATCAAGAAACACACCTAGCATTGTCCCTCTTCATCCATATCCAATAGAACTATCACCAGAAGTCATGGTACATCTTCATAATTCCAAGATATACCACCTATCTAGAGGTATGGAAGTCACTCATTAGATCCTATTTGATGGAATTAGAGACTACTACTCTCCCATATATATGGATCATATATTCATCATCCAATAACCACATGAGTATCAGGTCACCTCCAGCTAGCTGTTCCTGTATCACATGACACTCTAGTTCAGTGTCATGTGCATCATTTACCTAGTCCTGCAAATAATTATTTTCATTTTATAAAGCCGGTTTAGGGGTGTCCGGTGCCCACCATAAAACACCAAAGAAAATAAAAACAAGAAGTAAAACCGATCAACACAGAGTTATACATCATAATAACTGTAGTTATCACCACACCCCAAACTGGACTCCTCTTCTCTAGTAGCCGATTACCACTCTGGGTTTCTCCAAAAACCCACACTTTGAACGCGATTCCTAAGCTAGTCCAGAGAAGCCATATCTGTTGATGTCTTCTTAATCCCGCTGCCCTTCTTGACCGCAAGAACCACATGGTTATTCCTTTTTGAAGCGGACCTAGTCTACATTGGTCGCCTGAGATCTGAATAGTCCTTCGTTGGTCTCCTTGTTAAAGTTGCAGCCAAAGGTCCTTCACCTATAGCCTCTTTTTGATTCCCATTTTGAACAATATCACCAAATGAACGACCAACTAGGGTACTCAAGATATTTTTTCCTCCCCTAGTATACTAGAGAAAATGTGACCACCAATGGAGTACATTTAATCAATCCTTAATCCTCAGAAGCATCCATCTTCAAATTTTCTAATAAGTTCATCAGGCACCACTTCTCCTCAAAAAGGTATATCACCAAGAACTTACTCAACCTGAATCTTACAATTAAGATCATCCTCAATGGTGTTACCTTTATCTGCTGAATAATCCATTTAAAATTCAAACATCTAAACAAACCATACTCAATTCCTCTTCCACCAGTTCAGGTCCTAGTATGTGATGATGTAGTAGAATCTCTTGTGATCGGTGTAGACAAAAAACCTCTCACTGAATAGATAGTATTGCTAACACTTCATAGAGTGTTCCATGACTACAATATCCAAGTTGTTAGTGGGATAGTTCATCTCATGACATCATATCTTTGGTGACCCATAATCCTCTACCTTCTCTCTCTATATCATTACCACTCCAAAACCAACACCCGATGTATCCTAGTATACAACATAACTGATCCCAAGCATGGGAAGTATTAGCACTGGAGCTATATACAACAATCAATTTAGCTTAAGAAAAACATCGTCACACTAGTCCAACCATTATAACTTTAATCCCTTCTTTATCAACACATTCATAGTTGCGGATAGACGAGAGAATTCCTCGATAAAATATCAATAATATCTGGATAAACCCAAGAATCATCTAATCTCAAACACATTCCACGAATTTTTCTAGGACATCACTTACACCACTTTATCTAGGTCCATGGATATACCTATATCATACACCACATTCCCATGAACTTAATCCCTTTAATATATAATTTACACTTTGATATCTTGGTGTAAATCCTATATTCTCAAAGCATACACAAGACTATCTCAAGGTGTACAACATGTTTATTCAGTTTCTATGAGTAGATTAGGATGTTGTCAACAAACACCATGATGAATGAGTCTAATTAGAGGTGAAATATCTTATTCATTAAATACATGAATACATTTGGTGAATTATTTAATCAAAATGTCATTAATAATTACTTGTATAACCCCTACCTTCTTAGAAACACCATTTTTTTGGGATGCCCCCCTCTATAACACACAACTGGTGGTAGAATGATTGAAGACAAATCCTGGAAACAAAAAATATCCCCATAACTGATCGAAAATGTCATAAATATTGGGAAAATGATTTTTTTCTTCATCATCACCTAGTTTAGTTTCTAGTAATCAATGAAGAGTTGAATACTATAATCCTCCTTCTTAGTGAACAATATAGGTGCACCCCATGGTGATGTACTTGGTATGATAAATCCCCTATTCTCTATGTCCTTGAGCTACACCTTAAGATACTTGAACTCATATTAGACCATATTACATGAGAATATTGAAATGGGATGCACCCCTGACATAAAATATATCTCACATTTACTTTTTGATCCTTTAGAGTCTTTACTAGTTCAAAGATTCCCACAGTAATTTCAACCCATTCATCGACATCCTGAGGTTTTTAGGTATCCTTTAATGATAAATAATGTTGGAGTTTAAAGTCATATAATTTTCTACCACATATCTGAACATCTATTCCCGATAAATAAACTAATAAAAATACTTATGAATAAAGTAGTATTGCTTCCAAAACCATAGAGTAGGCGTGGGATCATTCTCAGCTGCATACTCTTACATTTATGGTTGTATAGTTGGTACATCCTCCCTTGTGGGAACATTCCATCCCCACATCACAAGTAGTCCCATAAGACTATGTCAAGGTGACGTTTTTTGTAATGTTAAGTAAACACATAGAGAAAACCTAAATCCATTAGAAAAAATACAAATCATTATATGGGGCCACACAAATGTTCTCCTAGAATTATATCCATGAACCACGGTATATCCCTCCTATAACTAAATAAGGTCTCCATCCCTACACATTAGTCACAAACACACATATAAATACAAACACAACAACATGGTCATGTTATACTTATTAATGGTAGTATAGATATATCCTAACTATATGGAAAAAACTATTTCACAAAAAATATAATACAATTCTATCTCGGATAGATAGTAGAATTTAGGAAATTAAATTATATAACTAATATGAAGAAAAACAATAGGAATATATATGGTAAGTGAACATACCTTCCTAATAATGATGAATAAACACACCCAAAATCTCAGTAAAATAGTAAAAATAATCTTTTCCATGGTAAATTGGAGTTCTGATTCACATGTGATGGCTAGGTACATGGAAACTTACCTACTCGAGTCCCACACAATTATATCCTTTCTACCATGTCCCAGGTTAGTCCAAAAAGGAAAGTAGAAAAACATTCTATGATACCATTTTTTAACACCCTATTCTAAACCACCAAGTCCAATGTAAAGTTAAATGTGACATATTGTACAACTCTTTATATGAAAGAGGCTGAAAACTAGCAGTGAAGGTTTAAGTTCATTAGTGGGAAGACTATACCCTCAATATCATGTCATAGCCCAAATAATAAATAAACAATATAATAAATAATCAACTTAACATGTGGAAACTAAAATATGGAATACATGTCATAAAAATAATAAATAAATGAGTTCCAAAGGTTGTCAGAAAAAAATATGTGTAGAATATAAATAAATAAATAAATAAAAAGTCCTCTGGAGTCCATCCTAATCCACAACTAGCTCTATGATCCTCTACTCATCCATTGGCCAGGGTCCCCTTTCTGTTACTCAAATCCCTATATATGAAGTCAATGTGTCCATCAGAATTCCTATAGAGGATATGAGTAATAAAACCTAGTATAAACCACCAATACATCCATACCTAATGTTCTCATGTAGACAAGTGTATTCCATAAACAAAAAATAAATGTGTAAGAAACATAATAATTCAAAACTAAGCATCTGTGTTCTAACCAATCCACAATAATCCACAGTCATACCTACTTTGACTCTACACTACATGAAATTTAAATATATCAGGAGTAATCAAGAACTATAATTGAGGCTAGTAATCATACTACTTAGCATCATGTGTATGTACTACTCAACATCCACAATGCATCGAGTGATCATGATACTCAAAATCCATTTGGGATCATATAACATGATCCTTGGAATCTTCTTGACATTGAGTGTATCACACGACACCCATGAGGAATCTTCATTTCCCAACCCTAGGATTAGTTACATTGACTAAAAATTAACATTTTATTTCAAAAGAACTTTTAAGGAAAAAGTGGGAAACCTGATACAAGAAATTATCCAGATCAGGACTATAAGGAACTGCCCCTCCCCAGAAACTACAATGTTATGTTAAGCCTCCACCGCACAAGGCCACTCGGAAAGCTGTCTCGTGCAAGGTTGCACGAGCCTGGTACCAATGGAAAATCCATACCCTCTCATTCATTCAAATCCGAATGACCATGCACTGATGAAAGCTTCCTCCTCTCATTCATAATGTTCTACTTGATTTGGGCACCATGAATAATACCTCCAAAGGCACTCATAACAAGGAAGAATACACAAGAATGAATAAGATATAATCATGAGTAAGAATATAAAAATACAATTAATGTTCTCAATATCAACATGAAAAAAGTTCTATGAATGTATTGATGGAAAAAATTCTCATATAAAGTTCTAATGGGGTACACACACACTCACATGAAATCATAATCAAACAAAACTATCAATTATTCCAACACAAGAATTATATCATGGAAACAAGTGTAAACAAGAGCACCAAAAAGGTATGGAACTACCTAACTCAAGGTTGTTGATTAATAACATGAAGTTTCTTCAAGGAATTGTCACTTGAAACGCATACATGCATTCATCATCTCAAACTGATTTCCTAGGATTCTTAGAACCAATTATATTATTTTATTTCCAAATGAAATAAAAAAACCACATGTGATAATACTTTCTAACTCCTATATAATTAAAAATTATTATTTTAAGTTATGAAATGAGCTAAACATTCCTCCTTAGATAAAATCAAAATTTAAATATGATAATATTTTTCTCTCTTTAGAATAATCCTAGACAAAATTGAGATAATTTTTTTACATTTTTTTTAATTTAAATATTTTTATCATTTAAGAATTATTTATCTTAAATTTCTAGAATCTCAATAATAACTTGATTTTCATTTTTTTAAAAATGGATACATGTAATAATATCCCCGAGAGAAAAAGTGCTCTCAATAATAGAGGTGAGTGAGAGAGTTTATCCTCACCAAGGAAATTAGTAAAGGAACCTAGTTCGATCAAGGAGGACTTCATAGATCTTATTTTATTGGTTTCTATGACTACTCAAACACAATAAGGAATTAAAAACTAACAACAATAAGGTTTAGATATTTTATAAGAAGTATAGTCATGTAAAATTTCACACCATTAAGAACCACAAATTAAATTCATTATTTAACTTTCCTTTTAATAATTTTTTAATTACAAACAATGTTCTCCCATAATATGAGTCAAAAATATTAAACAAGTAAAAGAATTAATTCCCATAATTTTTATATTTTAAAATATCCAAAAAAATTAACGGTTCGAACTGGGAAGTAGAAGGGGATAATGAGGTTATAAAATAATTTTTCCCAAAAGGGCATTGCTTAAAGGTAACATGGTTTTAGCCATACACAAATCCTATCTGTTACATAAGAGTACTGGGTTAACCTTACAAAACCCTTGGAAAGAATGAGTTACCCTTAAAAAAATCATACATTCCCTTATACATCATTTATAAACTAGGTGTTACCCTTACACATCCTTTAAGAAAATGAAGATACCCTTACACAATAGAAGGTAATCCTTACACAACCTTTAGAAACTATGGCTTACCCTTATGAATTATATAGGTAGTACCTCATACCATTATTCATAAGAAATTTACCCCTACACATCCTTTATAAAATATAAATTATACTTATATAGCAAGGAAACTACCCTTATGTTGCTCTTATTTACCCTTATGTAGTGTATAAGAATTCCAGCTTACCCTCACATGGCACCTAGTTACTCGTGCACAACTTGATTTACCTTTATATAGTACCCAAGTTACCCTTAAATAACCTTTATAAACTCATGGTTACCTTTAGTAAATCTTTAAAATTAGGGACTTACCCTAATTTAACCCTTCTAAATTGGGTTTTAACTTTATGCGAGGAATTTAAAACTCTCCATACACTTATAAAAAGCCTATGTATTGCGTAAGAGTAATAATTTACTTTTTTTATTTTTTCATACAAAAGAATCATAAATTATATTAAAAATAAGGGTTTAAAAACATTTAAAAAATAATAATTTTCCATATACTAAAGTATTCTGAGCTTAGTTCTAATCAGTTTTTCCATGTTATCATGTGTTACTAGAAGAATCTTCCAAATTTGATGAGCTGTCTTACATGAAAGCACATAACTAAACACACTTATCTTAATAACATAATATAAAATATTTATTACTTTGTAATTAAAAACATATTTATCTTTATCATTTCTTGTAAGAGTATTCGGGCCAGTTTATAGTAGTTTTTATGGTTTTACCATGATCAACTAGTGTTATATACTTAACTACTTGAGGTATTCCCCCATTATGGATTGCTAGTAACCATAATAATTTCTATCAAAGTGAGGTGAATTATGAGGATTCCATACATCATTTAAATTCATTCCTATAATCTTACAGTGATCTTTTTCTTTAGTCTATGAGGTCTTGGATAAAAAAGTTAGAATAATAAAATAAAAATAATAAAATCTATATCCAATGGGAATAGGTTCTTAATACCAAGTGTTTGATATCAAGAAAAAAATAGTGTATCAAATCTATCCTTAACATGTTCCAAGCTATGATACCAATTTTTAGGTACCAGATTGTGGTAAGAGATGGTCTAGTGGGGGGGGGTGAGTATTCTAGATTAACATTTTAAGGAGTTGAATTAATTATTTAAATTATTTACAAGAGTGAACTATCGAGAGATAAAATAGAGAAAAAAATTAAATATTATTATAGTAGTTTGGTCCAAAGTAGACATAACCTACTCTTACACCTCTATACTATTTGATAGATTCATTATGAACTACCTGATTTTTGAGGGGGAATCATAAGACAATTACCACCTACTTTTTATAGTGGAAGTATAACCAAGACACCTGACTTTTGTGTAGGGATTCACAACCCTTAAACCACGACTTTAGATAGATGGAGTCATAGCCCGAATGGTCTCGGATTTATAAATTGGGAATCCCAACATGAATATAGATAATAAATTTTTTGGGAACATTTAAAACTAAATATTTGAGTGTAAGTGTGATAGAATTAAATAATTGGATCAAACTTTAAAAAAACAAATAGATGAATTCATAGAATACTAATGAAGCACGAGTACTAGTATTTGAGTAGTGGATTAGTGCATCTCATTAAAATAGGTGTAATAAAATAATATTAGGTTCATTTTTTGAGATCATCCAACATATGTAACTTTTTTCGGATGATATATATTGAATCCCACAACACTTCAATAATTTGAAGGTTGAAAGTTCACGTCAAAGGAATTTTTCAGATTAGTATCTTATGTCATAAATGGTGTCCATTGAATGAGTCTCAAATACCTTAAATAATATAACAACTAAACACAACCAAATAATTTATTAAACAATTTAAATTCAAATCATACAAAATTATATAGGAGAAAAAAATAAATGTTCCATAATAATCATAAATATTCAAATACTAAACACTAATTCAAATATATTTGAATTCATCATTAAATAAACAAAAATATATTAGTTATAATAGGTCAAGAAAATCAAATAAATATTACATATATTATTTTAGTGAAATTTAAACTTGAATTTTGAAAAACAATTTCTAAATTTAAGCAGATACATAAATATTTAATAATTTAATAATACTATATTAACTATTATATATAAGTAACCATCCTTAATTTTCTTTAAAATTGATTACTTAGATAACAATTAATTTCCTTTAATTCTCATATATCTTTTAGGTTTATATTTTTATATAATTAGGAAAACACCCTAACATAAATAAATATTATATGATAAAGCGTACACTACCACTCAGTATCTATTTTTTCCAAAACACAACAATTTTGAAATATATATTTTTTATTTTCATTAGATATCTTCACAATTTTCATTTTGGACTTATCCTTCTCCCTAATCATTCTTGAAACCCTATTTAAAACATTTTAAAATATGGTATGAACATAAGAATATTAGTAAGGGATATAAAAATAAAGAAATAAACACATTAGTCCACGAATAATATTAAAAATATGACTTTATTAAAATAAAATTTGGCATCAAAATAAAAAATTTCTTACCCAGGAAATCAACTTCTCTACCACAATTTTTTCATAAAACATTTCATAATAAATCTTAAAGGAAAAATAAAACTCATAAATTTTTCATTATAATCATGTAAAATCGTTGAAAAATTATACATTTCACCCTTAAGAAGTTTCATAAACTTCCCTGTTAAAATAAGACCATTATATTAACTTTTTAAATAATAATATTTCCTTGAAAACCCATATAAACAATAGATAAATTATGTGGGTAAATTGGTACATAATTTCTATTTCACTCTTATAATCACTCTTACAAATGTAATAACCTACCCAGTAAATTCCAATAATCTCTTTGGAGAAACCATCCTAGTTTCCTCAATACCTTTACCCAATGCATTGAAGATATATATAGAGCTCACCCATTATTATAAAAAATGTCAATGAACCATAACATAATCATAATTCATGAATTATTTAATTTCCATTGTCATACTCAAAAAAAAATATTATTTTCACCTATAAGAAGACATCTATGGATATTGAAATATTGATTCTATTTAAAAACCTTTTTTATAAATACTAAGATCAAAGGTAGTGTGGGTTTTTTATTGAAAAAAATGAAATCTTATAAATTACACAAAATATAAAAGAGTTATTTAATATGTGAAAAAATATATTTATTTCATATGAATTAAAATAGAACATTCATTTTTTCATTTTGTAAATTAGGTATAAAATGTTCCGTATAAAATTCATAAAGTGAGTAGTTTTTAAAAAATTTGAAAAATACATAGAAAATTTCCTTTATAGTTCATTTATGTGAATATAAATACATATAAAAATTATTTTTAAGAATATTTATATGGAATAAAAATATTTAGAAAATAAACTATTAAAACATTTGAAATGAGGTTTTTAAAGTAAAGTGTCCCTTACCTCGAGTCTGAATTATCAAATACATTTTTTATCTTCCTAAATAATAAAACTATGTTAATTATTTACTTTTCAAGATCATTTTAAAGTTTATTTATCTTTTTTTATTTATTACCTTTTTATATGAATAACGTAATCAATTAAGTTCACGTAGGTTGTTTTGATGATATTCGACTCAAAAGTCCAAAATCACTTTGGTTAGTTGAATATGGTCAAATATGTCATTATTAAATTATATAAAGAATAATAATCATGATATATTTGTCATTTTTATACATTAATTATACTTTTAAAACTAACCATGAAAATTGGTTTTGAAAATTTAATTACGTTACAATCATGGAGACGGTAGGTTGGACTTAAGCATGAGTAACATTTTCATTTTCCTAATAGTTTTTGGGAAAGAAGGTAAATATAATTTCAACTTTATAGAATTATTATTATATCATAAATATAATATTATTTCTTTTAATAGACTTACATATAGTATTCATGTGATGTGTTTGTGAAAAATGAATCACATCACTTCGTGGATGTGGTAATCCACACATATGCATGAATAAAGTCATCATTTTTCCATTAATGAAAAGGTGAGAAATAAGATGATATATTATTTTATTATAATGATAAATATTTCATTAATATCATATATATACATTAAATCTTTGATTATAACCATCCATTATTGGTGGTTAAGTAAATATAATTACCTCAGTTCGTGAGGTGGTAGTCCTCTATACACAAAAACAATGGTTTTCTATCCCATTTTATGGAAGAGGAAGAATTATATAAGTTATGAAATTAACATAAAAACATACATGTATATGTAATATATTAGTTTCAATATTTAATCTTTTTTATGGATATTTTAATGAGTTAGAAGAATAAATAAAACAAAAATGCTCAGTTAAGAACGATACTCTTCTTTAGGGAACCTCTTTAAGTTTAAACCAAAAGCCTTACTAGGATGATTTTATGATAAAAAAAAGTGAATATAAGACATATGGATGGATATAAGGTGGTGATTTGGTTAGGTATTGGGTGAAAAAAAATGTTTTTGAAGTGTGAATATGAGAGGAGTGGTGGTTTCCTTTTATAACTGGGGGAGAAGACATAGTTGGTATTTTTAAAAGGAATAAAATATATTAACATCTTAAGAAGTAAAAATGGCTCAAAATGTACCTTATACAAATATTAGAAGATATAGTATATGAATATGTCCATAAAATATAATTTATACATTTTTATAGGTCATTTTAACCCTTATCAATTAATTATAACCCCAGGTAAACATTTTTTAACTTCATTAGTGGCAAAATATTTTACTGTTTTCACTATTCATTATGAAAAAAAATTAAGATAAAATTTTGAAATAATATTGATTATTTTGATTAAAAATATGGAATCCATATTATCAATTTAAATTTATTGAATTGGTAGAATTAATTTCAAAATTAAGCTAAAAAACATGATGAAAAACAGTTTATCAGAAAAATTGACCTTTAAGTATAATAATTTTTTATACCAAATTAAAGTATAAAATTAATTAAAAATACCATAATTTGATTATTAATAATTTAATTGAACTAATTTTTATATCAAAACTTTTAAAACAAAATGTAACTTTTTAAATTCTTGAAACAAGAAGACATTTTTCAATAAAAATCATTATTTTAACTATTAATTGAAAAGTCAATTTTTTAAATAAATTTCTAAAAAATAATCCTAACGTAATTTTGAAAAGAATAATTCAAAAATGAAGTTCAATTTTCAAATTAAAAACCTATAATTTTTAAATAAATAATTTAAATAAAACCATATGATGCATGAAAACCCAATTTGGTTGGAAATAATACTTTTTTCCTTTTGACTAAAAAATTACCTAATAATATTATAATGACAATAAATATATAAAATATAATTATTGAATATTAATAAGGCATTAAAATTATTTTTCTTAACATGACCTGAGTTTTTATAATCCCCCTATTTGGAAATTGTGTCATCAAAATTTCATTCATTACTTAAATAAAGTGAGGATATTTTTCCTTCATAGCATTTTATGATTCCCATGTTTCATCTTAAATCATATAGTTTTTCCAAAAAACATATCCTTTTAAATCAATTTATTCCACAACAATTTCTCTCTATGGTGATCTCAAAACATTATATGCATCTGACATGTATTTTCTTGATAATGAAACAAGAAATACATTATGTACCAGAGATAAACTTGGAGGCATGGACATTTGATAAGAAATTGATCAAACTTTCTCTAGGATTTAAAATAGTCCAATGAACCACAAACATGGAATTCCATTTTTACCAAAACATATAACACTTTTACATTGAGATACTTTAAGAGAAACATGGTCACCTACCTCAAAAAAGATATATTTACCTTAGTTATCTAAATAAATATTTTTCTTTCTTTGATCCATCCTCATGTTATGTTTAATCATCTTAATATTTTTAACCTTTTATGCAACCTATTCTGGTCCCAACAACAATCATTCCCTAACATCATCACAATAAGTTTTAGTCTAACACTAGTTTCTGTATAATACCTGAAAAAGTTCCATATGTATACTGGAGTGAAAAATAATATTATAAGAAAGCTCAACCAAAGTTAGATTTTTATCCCAAATTCTATTATAATATATTGAAAAAGCTCAAATAATATCTTATAAAGACGAAATTTTTCTCTTTTACTATACATCAGATTGAGTATAAAAAGTTGTACTAAAATTTAATTTTGTACCCAATGATTTCTAAAGACCTTTTCAAAAATTAGATGTAAATCTAAGATCACATTCAATTACAATAGAGATAGGGACTCTAGGTAAACTAATTTTATCTTTAACAAAATGTTTAGAAATTTGATCCAAAGTTTTATTATTTAAAATAGAAAGAAAATGCATTGATTTAGTTGATCAATTAATAATAATCCATATCGCATTACTATATTGAGATTTAATTACCAATCTAACCATGAAATACATGTATATATTCTTCCATTTCCATTATGGAACTAGAAAAGGCTAAAGTGTTCCCTTCAATAATTACCATTTGACTTTAACCTATATAAAATTATAACATTTCATAGTAAAATAAATAATATATTTCTTCATTCTTTACCACCATAAATGTTCTTGAAGGCATCTATATATATTTTTGGTTACAAGAAAAATTGAAAATGGAGAGATATAAGCCTCACTCAATCGTTCTTTCTTTTACTAGGGGTCACATGAAGCACATAACCATTTTCTGATTCTCAAAACTCATTCTTTTTCAATATTATATTCATAAAACATTCAATTATTAATCAATTTTACATTTTACTATAAATCACTATATTTATTTTGATCATAATTAATTATTTATGATAAATATAATTGTACTAACACCTAAAAAAATATATTGAGTTTATGTCTTCACAATTTATAATCCAACATTCATCAAATCATTAACCAAATGATCATGTTCCAGACATAAAATAGTTAATGTCACATTATCTTTCTAACACAAAGCATCAACTAAACTGTTTTCTTTACTTGGATAGTAATGAATTTTTCTTTTTTAATCCTCTATCAATTCTAACCATCTCATATGTTTCATGCCCAACTATTTATGTGTGAATAATACTTAACTATTGTATGATCAGTGTATATTTCAAACATTACTCCATATAAATGATGACTCAAATTTTTTAAATAAAACACTACATACAAAAGTTTAAGGTCACATGTAGGATAATTTTTCTCATGAGTTTTTAATTATTGTGAATCTTAAGTAATTACATAACTATTCTATATTAAAACACATCCCAATCCCTTAAATTAATCATCACTATAGATAAAAAAGTAACCATTTCATAATGATAGGTCCAAAACAATAGAATTCATTAATCTTTATTTCAATTCCTAGAAACATTCATAATATTAATTTATACAGTTGAAACTAACTCCTTTTCATGTTAACTTAGTTAGTGGGATAGATAACCATGAAAATATTTCAAAAAACCACCGGTAATTGCTACTAATCCCAGAAAACTATGAATCACAAACATATTAGTAGGTATTTTCCATTTATCAACCATTTAGTGAGATCAATAATTATGCCATATTTATATATGATATGTCCAAGGAATGAAACATTCTAGAAAAAATTCACATTCAGTAAATTTTTCATAAAAAATATTTCCTTTCTGGGATTGTAGAACAATTATTAAATGTTTTCATGATCATCATAGCTTTTAGAATAAACTAAAATATCATAATATAAAAAAACACAAAATTATTCAATTTTTCATGGAAAACTCTATTAATAAAATCTATGAATATAATTAGATCATTCATAAAATTAAAGTCAATACCCATAAACTCATAGTACCCATACCTAGTACAAAATTCTATATTAGGGATGCCATCCTTTTTCACCTTAAACTAATGGTACCTAGACCATAGATCAACCTCAAAAAAATAATGAGTTTAATGTAGCTATTAAAAAAAGTAATCAATATGAGGAAGGAAATATTTATTCTTAATTTTAATGTTATTAAATTCTCTATGATCAATGAAAATCCTTATAGAACCATACTTTTTTTCACAAATAAAATAGGATCACCCCATGGTGAAGTTATAGGATGAATGAAAAATTTATCAATAAAATCATAAAACTAATTTTTTAGTTCCAAAAGATATACTTGATCCATTCGATGAGGGATTTTTGAAATTTTTTTATCATCAAAAACTAATTCAATAATAAACCTAACATCCCGATTAGGTATAATACCAGGTAACTCATCCGTAAAAAAGTATAGATATTCTTTCACTGTCAGGACATCATTAATATAAATAGTTCTCATATTTTTAACAACATAAGAAATGAAAAATTCATTTCTATATCTTAATATTTTATAAAATTCTTGATATGCTATCAAAGGTATCAATTGATTCTCATATTCAAATTGAAACTCATTTCAGAAAAAAAATTCTTTGGCTCTATAATCTGTTTTTTCATAATAAACTGAAATTCAATCCATACCCAGAATAACATCAAATTATATAATGGGAAATACAACAAGGGTTCCATGGAAAATAATTCCAAAATATGATAATAAGAATATATTTGTAAATTATTTTTTTCTTAATACTACAACCATGTTTTTTTAATAAAAATTTTAAATTCATTTCTTGAGGTGAAATTTTCATTTTATGATCAAATTTCTTAGAAATAAAAGAATATGTATAACTTGAATCAAACAAGAAATTAGAATAATTTGAATAAACACGCAATGTACTAGTTACCACTTCATTCAGTGGCCAAACATCTACCGAAATAGTTTCAAAGGATTTCAACACACCCTTTTACTTATATTCTTATTGATTCACATCAGTTGTTCTCTTCTTCAGACACACATATGTATAATGATCCATATCATTTCAATTAAAAAAATTGCTTCATGCTTATTAGGATTAGTTTTACCACTACCAAGATCATTTTGTTTGCAATCAAGAGCTATATACCCAAACATAAATCATTATAAGCACTTCCCAAATTTCATAAGACATCCCACAAGGTTATTTTTACCACACATATCAAGAACTAAAAACTTTATTTTCTTAAATTTAGGTTTATTTGATGTATTATTTCCATTTTACTACTGCCTGAATCACTTTTTCTCCTTTCACAGAATACATTTTCATAAAAAAACTCAATTTTTCCTTCTCATCATAGTGAATAGGATTCTCATAACATTTAAAAATCTATTTGGTTTCTTAGATTCAATTCTAGGTAAAATCGATCAATTTTCCTATCAATATCATGAATACAATTTGGTATATACCTTGTCAATTGGGTGAAGTTTTCTTCATACATGACCAAGAAATATTCTTCTTTCTACCTTAATTATAGGAATTTCTTTTCCATACCTAGTCAAAAAACCTTAGAAAAATACTTCTCAAGTAAAATATTCTTAAATATATCCAACTCCATGGAATTAATCTATACTCTCTCTCAAGTATTCTTAACCACTGAGCACTATTGATCATATTGACCACCAAAATGGTAAATAGAAAGAGTTACATTTTGATGATTCAGAAATCCCATAACTTCAAAAAAAATTTCTAGAGATTTAATCCACCCCTCAGCTATCAATAAGTCAAAAGATCCACCGAATGCTAGAGGGTTTTGTCCCCTAAAATTCCCCATTATCAATATGTTCCTCTATAGTAGTTCTGGTTTCTCTATAGAATGAATACCAAAACTATTTATATCTTGTTTCAACTAATACATCACAACAAAAAACAACTTAGTATTAATTCCAACTATTCCATGTTTTTTATTTATAAGGATGTTTTCCTCTTGGTGACTTCTTACTTTAGCATCCCTATTTTCTCTACAGAAAACCTTTTATAACATACATAGTTTAGATAAAGAAACATGTTAATATTAAAAGTTATATCAGAATAAAAAAAAATATATAATCACTTAAGGTAATTTAGTTATAGTATCATATACTCTTAAATTATCTAAACCTTTCCTCTAATAGAAACTACAAGGACCTAACCTTAAATAATCTGTAAAATTGATACTTTAGATAATAATTAATTTCATTATATTCACAAAGATCTTTTAGTTTTATAGTTCTTAAGAATTATGTCATCACCTTTACATAAAAAAATATTACATCACAAAGTGGAAATTACTACTCAATATTATTCTTTTCCATAATAAAACTCTTAAAATATTTTTTTTTCTTATCATGAGATATCTTCACAATTTTCATCTTGACCTCATCCTTGTATTTAATGATTCTTAAAACCCTATGAAACAAATTTAAAAATATAGGATGATATCAAAAATCTCAGTAAGGGTCATATAAAAAGAAAGAATGAAATATGTTAGTCTATGAATACTCTTAAAAAAATTCCCTTTTCAAAATAAATTTTGGGATAAAAACAAAAATTTTGTTACCTAAGAAATAAAATTCTCTACCACAAGATTTATATAAAACCCATCGTAATAAATCTTAAAGGAAAAAAATAAAACTTATAAATGTTTCTTTGGAATCATATAAAACTCATGAAAATTTAAACATTTCACCCTTAAGAAGTATTATAAACTTTCCTTTAAGCTTAATATCATTAACTTACCTTGTGAAATCATAATATTTCTGTAAAAAACCATAGAAATAATTGATAAATCATATAGTTAACTTGGTAAATCATTTCTATATAACTCTTACAACCTCTCTTACAGATGTAATAATCAACTTGGTCTTATTTTTTTCATTTTTTCACATCAATTATGGTGAATTAATATATTTTAATAGTGAAATGTGATAGTAATTGAATATTTTTAATTATTTGGATTTTTTGTTGAATTTTTTTTATTTTATTAAATAATCATTGAAAATGATAAATTCTGTTTTAATGTGATCAATTATATTTTTTTTGAAATAATAATTCTTCAAATTCTTTTCCAATTATGTGTTAATTGTGTTTTTTTATTCTAGGTACTTAGTTTATTTAATCTATTAATTTTATGTTTCTAAATTTTTTATTTGGTGTTTCTATTTATTTGTTCATTTATTTAATTTTTTATTTATTCATTTATGTAATGACTAGGATTTTTCTCCTGGCCCTTCCATTGTGAAAATCCATCATTGAGGTGTTTTGGGAGCTATTAGTGGCTTATATCAAGAGTTTTCCTTTTCCAATTTTTTCAATCATCATGAAAGTGTGTTAGCATGTCAGTGTTTCAACATGTTAGTGCGTCAGCATGTTAGTGCGTTGGAATGATAGGGGCATCGATATCGGTGTGTCAAGGGAATCATTGTCGGCAGTTCAGGGCATTGATAGGTTAGGGTGTCAGTAGGTCATTTCATCAGTAGGTTAGGTCTTCCTTAGGTTGTTTTATCGGTAGTTCATGGAGTCGGTAGATCAACATCGGTAGCTCAACATCGGTGACTCACCTATCAGTGACTCATTTCCAATTTTCTGAGTTTTCCCAATTTCTCCCCTATTATGTGTTTTCTCTATTTAAAGTTAATCTATCAACTCATAGCCATCTGATGGTCTGTATCCACCATTTATAAGAGGAATTATTAAATATCATTTAATTTTATCAGGTGAAACCACCAAGTCATGTGGATAAACCATGATCCAACTTTGAATTACTTTGAAATGGTCTCCCGGATTTTAGGATCCCACCTCTTCTTAAGCTGAGATCCTCTCTTCCTTCTTAGTTTTCAATTTTCTTGGTGCACCTAGGGACTTCTTCCTGAGTTGAGTCATGCACCCATGCTGGAGCCCTTCCCACTCAGCCTTCATGGAGTTCTTCCTGCAAGTCCCACCATCCCCTATTTTTGGCACAAGAAGGAACTTCGATCCCTTGATCAAAAAGTGTGGATTTTATTTTTCTTCTATTTAATTGTGCATTATGCAAGGTGGGTATATTAATGGTTACTTATAAGAAAAAACTGGACACTATTCTTGAAATGAAAATTAATCAATAATTTAATATGTTAAAAAGATAAATAAAACAATGGGAAGGGTGTGGTTTGATGTTTTTTGCCTATTTTATTTTGTTATCCTTGATTCTTTTTAGACATTGTGGTTATATGCCTTATTAAAATCATGGATGTTGGTGGTATTTTCTTGTGAACTTGTGGTGTTCTATTTCGTTGTGATGTTTTGATGTACATATGTAACATGAAATCTGATTAATCACATACAATTAGTTAAATAAAGTGATTCCCCAGGATCAAACCTATTCTGTGATCACCCTGGTATTATTAAAGTGGATGTTAAAGAGCCCTTGTTGGTTAAATTTGAATGTACTTGTTTTTATGGTTGTGGTTATGTGTTGGTGTCTTAGTCAGAGAGATTGATTGATTGTGGAATGGATGAACTTATAGGTAGTTGAACTTCCATTTGTTGTGTGGTGGTCGTGAAGCAACGTCGAGCAGTGGGACTGCGGGAAGGCTATGGACTTGTTATGCAGTAGGACTACACTAGGGAATTGTTTTGGAAATGGGGCTGTAGGGTGGGGGTTGTGAGAGATGTAATGGGTGGTATTACTTTGAATAATGATAGTTGGAATTAATTTAATGGGGATGTGTAGTGAGACTGCAAGTCTAGTTTTGTGTTATTGTGTAGTAGGACTGCAGATTGGTTTTGTTGGTTTCTTGGTATGGTTAAGGTTGTTAGTTTCTCAGTATTGTTAGAATAATTTAAATTAAATATCCTTTTAAATAAATATATGGCATTTGAACAAAAAGTGGGTAGGGTTTATGCTTGGTAGTGGTTGTTGTATGGTCGTGCATATAGGGGTAGCAACACAAGCGATACTAGTGCGGGCTTGTTGTCTGCTCATGTGAAACCCATAGGTTGGGGCTGAGTGTCCTATTACACACACACACACACACACACACACATATATATATATAGATTTTAGTTCCTTGTGAATTATATATGCACCCCACACTTGTTGAGAACCATGTTCCTAACACCCCCATCTCATGGGGGAGGGTGCCTTTCCCAATATCCCAGTGGGAGGACAGATGGATGGTTACTAACTTTCTTCCTCGCACCCTCTTCTGGGATCTTACAGCTCAGGAATACCTGTGTAGGATGTAATGGATTGATGCTTATCGTAGTCTTAGATTCATTGGGAAAAGGTTTTTTTGGACAAGGGGATCTGGTGTTTATGGGCCAGGTATGTTTTCTCAAGTATCTTCAGGATGAGGACTAGGTGTCTTCAGGCATGGTGTGTTGTTGTTGAGGCCCAGGTGTTTTCGAGCATGGTGTGTGGTTGTTGAGGACCAGGTGTTTTTGGGAGTGGCGTGTGGTTGTTGTGGTCGAGGTGTCTGTGGGAGTGGTTGTGTGCGGTTTGAGGCCCAAGTGTGTGTGGGAAGGTTGTGTTAGTGGGAATGTGTGTGAGAAGAGTGGCAGCATCAAGACGTTAGATCATTATGAATGATAAATTAACTAGTGGGAAAGTGGTGCAGTGTACCCAAATGTCTATGTGTTTATATTATTACTTTACTTGACTTGCGTTACTTCGATGTGTGTTCCTTGGTGAGGTTGGGATGGTTAGTATTCCTTGGTAGGTACTTGAGGTTATACTATTTTCTCAAAGGGACATTAGTATGTTCCCCTCACTTGTGCACGAGTAGCTTTAGTTTCCCTACTAAGTATTCTTTTATGGTCACCCTACATATATAAAATAGTTTTTTTGGGTTTTTAGGAGGACTTTGAGGACCATTATAGTCTCTAGTAGCTCAGGCATCAGGATAGTTGCTATTACTTCTTAGTTTATTTTCCTTTGGTACATTATTTGGGAGTTTTTTTGTACGTTGTATCATATTTACTTTCGAAAATTCATGTGGGAATGGATTCTTGGATTTACTTTTACCTTTATTCCTTAGCGTTGTTGTGATCTACCATCTTATCTCACAATCTTTTGTAAAAAAAAGGTGTAATAACTTCCAAAATTTGTCACATTTTATACCCTTGGTGCTAGTATCCACTCCAGGATCATCTGGAGCCAGGACTCGGGGGTCATTATCTCTCCTTCATCTTGGGGAAGGAAGGGTAAGGCACTTTTCCGTCCCTTACCTCAACTTGAAGAAGGAGGTTCATTACATAATGGTATTATTGGAGGAAGGTTGAGAGATAGGATGGAGTTTGGAGATAGGAACAGTGAGAATTAAATGGGATGGTTGGCAAATGGTGTTAGGAAATCTTCTTTGGTGAAATAGGCCAGGGAAGACTGGCAAGGACAGGAGATTTTAGGGTCCCCCGTGATCTGATGCAAGGACTCTGGACCTACTGAATGACTAGGTAAGGATACACTGATTATAAGGTAGATACCCTAGGAATGTTACATGCATCATAATGACTTGTTTTATTGTGTTTATTGGGTTTTTTGGGAGTTTAAAATAAATAAAGAGTTAAAATAAAATTTAAAATAAATTTCTACACTACCTGGGAGTAAGAGATTCTTGTTTTCTTTTTCAGCTATGGAACATGGACATCGTCCATGAGTGGTATGAGAAATTGAGGCCCAGTAGGTTGATATGGTTGATAAGCGGAGGGCCGATCAAGGGGAGGAGGACGACTAGTGGCAGAGGACGCTTCATTCCTTTTAATAGAAGACTCTAGGAAAGTACGAGGGTAGCGTCTCAGACATGGATATAGGGAGCTGGATCGAGTATCTGGTGATCTCTTTCAGCTTGACCTGAGCTTTGACAGAGTACTAGGTTCTTATGTAAGTGAGCTAGATGCGGGGGGCAACATTTCAGTGGTGTACACTTTACCTCGGGGAGAGAAAGGAGACTGATGTCTCATGGGATGACTTTGAGAAGGAGTTCTAGGTGGAATTCATTTCTTCCATAATGAAGGCTAAGAATAGGTAGGAGATGATCTCCCTCCAACAAGGGAGTATGTCAGTAAGGGAACTGGGGCTAAAGTTGAAGGATCTCATTCATTTTTCTCTGGACCTCTTTTCAGATGAGGATTTGCGGGCAAGGTGCTTGGAAGAGGCACTCCGAACTTCTCTTCAGTATACTATTAGTCCCTTCACTCTTCTGATGTACTTGGAGGTTCAGAAGAAGGCCTTAGTAGTAGAGAGGGTTCAAATGCTGAGAGGTGTTTCGTGAGAGGGGAGACAACTGAGTTTGTAATGTAGGATCGAAATGACGATGTAGATTCTCAATCTACAAGGGGGGGGGGTGAATTGTATACTTTAAAAATTTCTTTAGACAAGAAAAAAAACTAATTTTAACAAGGTTAAACTAAGCAAATTAAAAACACCTCTAATCACCAACTGACGAATTGGAACCAAGGTTTACAATATAAGATTCTACCTTAAAGCGTATAGAATCTAAACTAATCAGAGTACAAGTGTAAGGAAATATAAGAAGATTATACTTTCCTTACAATACAATATGCAGCGGAAAAATAAGTAGTAAAACTACAAGTAACAAGATATGAATCTTCTAACCCAAAGAGAAGGGTATCCAACAACCTTGGATAAAGTTCCCTTGATTTATTCTTTCAAACAAGTCTGTCTTACCCACACCAGAGTAGGCCCTCGATATGAAGATTAGAATCTCTATCTTGTATCCCCGCAAGCCCTCAACTTCTAGGTAGTTGGAACCTCTGTCTTCCTCAGCAAGGAAGCCCTCAAACTTCAAGGTAGTCGGCACATCTGTCTTCCTATACCCAGAATTCCTCGAATGTAATCACCAACATTCGGAGTCACACGAAGAAATCTGAACGAGTGGTTCAGTACGCACAAGGCAAGAAAAGATTTTCTCTCTAGAAATCACCTTAACAGCGTGTGGTCTCTAGATCGATCAACTTATTCTTGAGCTCTTTCAAATGAGCTCCTATTTATAGGAAAATTTCCAACGGTTGGCTCCCTCCTCCAACGGTCATATTTTCCATGAAATTCGGAGGGACTTGTATACGTGTAACTCAACCAACGGTTAATTAGAAACCGAACTAATGACAATGTTTAATAATAAATCATGTATAACTGAATGCACTACATCATTTTTAAATGAAGCATATGTAAGTAAAAGCTATACAACATTTCGGATTGTAAGTAATTCAAAAGTTCAGAGTCTAACTAAAAATAAATTCGGAGTCTATGTTAAGAAATGTTCGGATTCTGTTTTATAGGAATTCGGAGTCTGGTTTTACTAGAGATCGGAATCTGAACTTGCAGAGTTCTAAGTCGAACTAGTAAAAGTTCGGAGTCAAACTTCATAAGAGTTCGGAGTCGAACTACTTAAGATTTTGGAGTCGAACTGCTTAAGAGTTCAGAGTCGAACTTCATAAGAGTTCCGAGTCGAATGACTTAAGAGTTCGGAGTCGAAATGCTTAAGAGTTCGGAGTCGAACTGATTAAGAGTTCAGAGTTGAACTGCTTAAGAGTTTGGAGTCGAACTGATTAAGTGTTCGGAGTTTAACTGCTTAAGATTTCAGAGTCTAACTAATTAAGAGTTCGGAGTCGAACTTCATAAGAGTTCGGGGTAGAACTACTTAGGAGTTCCGAGTCGAACTTCATAAGTGTTCGGATGTAACGCCCCGACCCCAGTTACCCAGAGTCGGTGCATTATTACATAACATTGGCATGATCACAAGAAAGATCAAATCTCGAAAGACCGATTGGTTTAGTAGCCTTGGAAACACTAGATATATTCATAAGTTTTACATTACATCATAAAATGAAAAAATACTACAACAACATAATGTTTCCACAGTCCACACTATAATCCCCTCATAATATCCCTGAAGGTCATTCATAACTTACATCTTCACATCCTGGGAAAAATAAAACATAGAAAAGGGGTGAGCTCAAATGCCCAGTAAGGATAACAATATAGAGGAACATTCAAAAATAAGCATAAACATTTAGGGCAATGAATTACTAAAACAAAAGCCTTTTAAACTTGAACTTCAACATAGTATGGCAAAAGTAAAATGAAATAATGCCATTTACTTATTCACATGGATATTCTACTAATCGAATAATCACATGCAAAAATCAATAACCACTTTCATAATGTTGGAATGCATAATTCCATACTATCATAACCACATAGCCAAGGCCTCGTGCCAAGACTACAAATAAGATTTTGCCAAGGCCTTGTGCCAAGACACTAGTTTGTCTCATGAGACCTACCGATGCATCGAGGAGCTATAGCGGGCTCCACCCGTCACATATTAGGTCCAATGCATTCCCATATGAAAAGGTTTAAACATAACATAAACATTCGTATTAAAACTAGCATACGAAATGTCAATACTTTCACCATAAACTATGAATGGTATAAAAATAGAACATCCATAGTCAAACATATCACAAAACCTTCAATACAATATAGAAGTTTTGTATCATAATAAATCAACTTCAAATAATCATAAAATCCATCAAGGGATGTTGACATAGATGAAATCAAAATTCTTTTTAAAGAAATATCTCCTTTTAATTTGAAATCATTTAAGATCCATTTAAAATAAAACATTTTCTTTGAAAATATTCTTATAATCTTGTAAGGGAAGCTTTGAAGATTTTATAACGGCGGAAAATAGCCGCACCCGCCGTATAAGTTAAAAAAAACATTCTTACCTTAATTCTGTCGAAAAGGTTAAAAAGGACCTTATTTTGAAAATGACCGAAAGATTCCTTTATAAACCACTTAAAAAGTTAAAAAGGGTATAAATGACTTTAAATCATATTCTAGTAAATAGTAAAAATGTTTTGAAATACATTTTTAATAAACATGGATGTGGATGATAAAGAAATCCCAGTAGATTATTACGTATAAACAACCTCGGATAATGAAGAGATTGTGAAATAACCCTTACCTTGTACTTTTCCTTGGTTGGGGTAGGTTAACCTCCTGTATAATTGTGAAATAATTGTTATTAAATTATACAAGAATCATATATATTAATATGATATCATATATGATCTTTTAACATTGATTTGTTAATAATATCTTAGAATTATCGTTGTTTCGGGTGTTAACTTTCTCATTTTATTTTATATGTTTTGTTACATAAGCCATTTTTGTTGTATCTTATTCATATCCAGAATGATATCAGGTCCTTAAACATCATTTTTAAATCATCAAATGATAATTATACTTGAATGGATACGATGGAGAATGAATCTCATCGCGTTCATGGAGACGGTAGTCTGTACGTACGCACGAGTGACAATATCATTCTTTTGATATTAAAATAATATATAAATGGATGTTATATCATATATACAGAATCATTAACATGTTATATTTATTATTTATATGAGTTACACATCCTTATTATACCCATCCAAATAATAATATATTGAATAACAATTACACCACGACGTGGAGACGGTAAGCCGTATGTACGCACGTATGGTGACATGTTATTCAAAGGGTGGATAGAATACTGAATATGGTTGTACCATATTTATAATAACATCACAGTATATGTGAGATACTGGAGTTATTATTTTAGAATGGTAAGAACAAATGAAGAAGAAGTGGAAGAAGAAATGAACTTGGAGAAGGGTGGTGAAATCATTACCTCTTCTTCGGGTTCTTCCTTTTGATTTGATCAAAAGGACTCCTTAGGTTGGCTTTCTGATCAAACTAAGGCCTCTAGGTTGTATTGAGGGATGTTGGGAGAGTATTTGGGCAGAGTTTGGATGAACCAAAAGGCTTTGAAGGTGTGAAGAAATGAGAAGGAGGAGTGCCCTTTTATAAGAGGGTTGAGGGGCACCTTTGGAAAAGCTAGAAATATTAATTTATAATAAATTCATATTCGGTTTCTAATGGCTCCAAAGTTGACTATTAAAAGGTTAAGGTGGGGATGGGTCGAAAACAACTCAACCAATTGAATTTAGACAGGTTTGGTTACTTATATTAACCTTATCTTTAAGTATTAACTCTAAGTTAATTAGTTTCACTTTTACAATGTCTCTTTGTATTTTTATATAATATGGTTAATAAAATTACTATATACATCCAAGAGACCCACAAGTGGTCCATTAATGATACACCTATCATTATATAAGTCTCTTGGCCGAACCTTAGATTTTTAGGAATTTAATATCAATTAATAATATAATATTTGTTTTAAAAACTCTTTTATGTCAATTTTGACACTATTCAATAGTTGATTTTTGTGAAACTCATAAAAGATTGATTACTTCGAATAAAGTCAATTAAATCAATCCTAATATATCATATTATCCTAGAAAATTAGTTTAATTCATTAAAAGTTTCATATTATATTTATTTGGGTATTTATAATATCAATTATTTTAATTTTTCACTATTATAGTAATTACTGCATCATCATTGTGTCATAAATAAAATAAATTATTTAATGTCTAAAAATTATAAATAGAATATCATTATGTAGGAAATATCTTTATCTTTATAATGAATATTTATAATCTAAAATCCAACATATATAACCCTATGTAACAATTGTTTTTCTAAAAGATATATGCTTGTGTCATTTTTGTATTCATTTTAACTTAATTAAAATAAAGTGTCATTATCACTTACAAGTGGATCCATGGGGTCCCAAAATCGACCCAAAGATGTCCATGGTCGACCATGTATCAACCAATAGGGTTAAGACACGTTTTAGGGTAATTTAATATTATTATAATATTATTTTTTAACCCTTATTTACCGGATTTACCCTTAACCATGGTAAATAAAATATTTACCGCAGTAATTATTCAAAATGTCTAAAATTAAAAGTTACCTATTTACACAATTTGAAAATCCTGATTCCAAATATGGAATCCATTTTCCTAAATTCAAAACACGGAATTGGCAGAAATTAATTTAAAATTAATTCCCGCTGTCAAAACAAAAAGCGTGTTTTTAAGAGATAATAACTATCAAAAGATTGACACTTGTTTATGTTCGGTTTAATTGTAAAATTATGTCCAATGACAAACATTATATTAAATGGTAAAAATATATTCTAAATATACTTTAAAACTACTAAAATTCATAATTTATCACTATTAATTATTTTGATTAAAAAAGTTGTTTTTAATTAGAATTTAGTAATTTTCACTATTCATCAAAATATGAAAGTTATCCGAAAAGTACCAAAATTTTACCTTAGGCTAAATTAGATATTCCGAATCCAAAAATGAAGTCTATTTTGAAATATAAAATATATATGATTTCAAAAAGTAGGTATTACTATTCAATACGGCTAGTTTAATTAGTTATGGTGTGTGTTAGAACTCGAGGTTGCGTATAACACACGCTATCGCATTATTCGAAGGGAAACGTACCGTGGAAGCTTGGGGTGTTACATTCTCCCCTCCAAATAATTGCGTCCTCGCAATTTGTAGGGTATTACTGCATAAAAATACTCGGGTGGTTCTTCATCATATGTTCCTCGGGTTCCCACGTTGCCTCTTCCATCTTATGGTTTCTCCACAAAACTTTTACCAGACGCGTCGTCCGGTTTTTCAGTACTTGTTCTCTCGTATCAAGAATCCTGACGGGCTCTTCACAATAGGAAAGATCGGGTTCCAGTTCTAATTCCTCATAGGTGAGTACATGCGTTGGATCAGGCATGTATTTCCTCAACAGAGATACGTGGAACACATCGTGAACTTTGGAGAGACTTGGCGGCATTGCCAATCGATAAGCTACAATCCCAATTCGTTCTAGAATTTCGAAAGGTCTGATGTACCTGGGACTCAATTTACCTTTCTTACCAAAACGTATGACTCCCTTCCATGGAGATACCTTCAGGAAAACATGATCACCGACTTGAAATTCCAAATCCTTCCTTTGATTATCGGCATAGCTTTTCTGCCTACTTTGAGCTGCTTTGATGTGATTTTGGATTACTTTCACCTTTTCCACCGTTTCCTCCACCAGTTCTGGGCCTACAAGTTTTCTTTCACCAACGTCATCCCAACAGTTTGGTGTACGACATCTCTTTCCGTATAACGCTTCATATGGTTCCATCTGAATACTTGAATGGAAGCTATTGTTATAGGAAAATTCTACCAGAGGTAAATATTGATCCCACATACCCTGAAAGTCAAGTGAGAAAGATCTCAACATGTCTTCTAAGGTTTGAATAGTCCGTTCTGATTGTCCATCTGTCTGAGGGTGGTATGCAGTGCTCAAATGAAGTTCAGTATCCAGGGATTTCTGAAGACTTTTCCAGAATCTTGAAGTAAAACGGGGATCATGATCAGAAACAATTGATTAGGGTACTCCATGAAGTCTCACAACTTCATTAATATATAGTCTTGCTAGACGTTCCAGGGGTAGATCTTCTCTTATAGCAAGAAAATGTGCTGACTTGGTAAGACGATCAACAATCACCCATATTGCATCATTCCTTCTAGGAGTCTTTGGTAGCCCCATGACAAAGTCCATCGTAATATTGTCCCATTTCCACTCCGGTATGGGAAGAGGTTGCATGACTCCTCCAGGCTGTTGCCTTCCAGCTTTCACTTGTTGACAAACCATACATCTTGACACAAAATCAACAATCTCCCTCTTCATGTTGTCCCACCAAAAATGTTCCTTCAAATCTCTATACATTTTGGTGCTCCCAGGGTGTATAGAGAAATTGGAACTATGAGCATCATCCAGAAATTCCCTTTTTAGATCAGGTATATCGGGAACACAAAGTCTCTTCCCAAATTTCAAAATTCCATCTTCATACACAAAGTCTCTCAATCTCCCATCATTCACAGCTTTAATCTTCTTTTGAAATTCTTCATCATCGGTCTGAGTACTCTTAATCCTTTCTATTAAAGATGGTTTGGCAACCATTTGAAAAATAAATGACGTTTCGCCTTCCCTGGTTATTCCCATGTCCATCTTCACTAGATCCATGAAGATTGGATCCCTTTCAATTCTCATATTGTTCAAAACTCCATGGTCTTTTCTACTCAAAGCATCTGCCACCTTGTTTTCTTTCCCCGGGTGGTAGTGTATCATGCAATCATAATCCTTGAGTAATTCAAGACATCTCCTTTGCCTCATGTTGAGTTCTTTTTGTGAGAAAATATACTTCAAACTCTCGTGATCAGTATAAATTTCACATTTTTCACCATAGAGGTAGTGCCTCCATATCTTCAAAGCAAAGATCACAGCTGATAACTCGAGATCATGAGTAGGATAGTTTTGTTCATGAATTTTCAACTGTCGTGATGCATAGGCAATAACTCTATCATTCTGCATAAGGACACAACCAAGTCCTTTCTTCGATGCATCACTATAAATAACGAACCCATCATTCCCCGATGGTAGAGTCAATATAGGAGCATTGACTAATATTCTCTTCATTTCTTCGAAACATTCTTCACACTCTTTTTTCCAAACAAATTTAACCCCTTTACGTGTGAGCTTCGTTAATGGGTTAGCCAATCGGGCAAAATTCTAGACGAAACGTCGATAATAACCTGCCAAACCAATAAAACTGCGTACCTCAGTTATACTCGTAGGTGCTGGCCATTCTTGGATTGCCTTGGTCTTAGAAGGATCAACAGAGATTCCATCTTTAGAGACAATATGGCCAAGAAAAGAAATCTCCTGAAGCCAGAATTCACACTTGCTAAACTTCCCATATAATTCATGCCTCCTCAGAGTCTTCAATATAATGCGCAAGTGATTTTTATGATCTTCGTAGGTTTTGGAGTATACCAATATATCATCAATAAATACCACCACAAATTCATCGAGATACTCCTTGAAAACTCTATTCATCAGATCCATGAATACAGAGGGTGCATTAGTCAATCCAAACGACATTACAGTAAACTCGTAATGCCCGTACCTGGTTCGAAATGCTGTCTTCGGAATGTCTTCCTTCTTCACACACAACTGATGGTATCCAGATCGAAGGTCAATCTTTGAAAAGTATTGAGCTCCATGCAGTTGGTCAAATAAATCATCAATACGAGGTAGGGGATACTTGTTCTTTATCGTTATAGCATTGATCTCCCTGTAGTCGATACATAACCTCATAGATCCATCTTTCTTTTTAACAAAAAGAACAGGGGCTCCCCATGGAGAAACACTAGGGCGAATAAATCCCTTATTACTCAATTCCTCTAGTTGTTTCTTTAGTTCGACTAACTCTACAGTGGCCATTCTATAAGGGGTCTTCGATATAGGCCTTGATCCAGGAATCAAATCAATGGAAAACTCAACTTCTCGTTCTGGAGGATGTCCAGGTAAATCTTCCGGAAATACATCTACAAATTCTTTCACAATAGGTACATCCTCTATTTGAACATTCCTTTCCTCGCCGATAGTTATTTCATTCTCTTCCTCCCCAATAATTGAATTAAGTTGAGCTACTGGGGGTGGATCTAAATAAGAATTAAGTGGTGACGATTCTTCTCTAAAAATAAGGTGTTCCTTATCATTATCATCAAGAATCGTTACCTCTTTCTTCTTACAATAAATCTTCACATCATAGTCCGAAAGCCAGTCCATACCGAGGATTATATCAAACTCAATCATAGGTATGACGATGAGATCAGCAGATAAAGAAAATTTATGTGCTCTAATGGGGACTGATTCACAAAACTTTGTTGCAATGATACTTCCCTTAGGAGTTTTAACTGACAACTCCCTTATTAAATAAAATTGGAAATATCTAATTTTCTTAGAAAACTGGGAAGATATGAAACAATGCGACGATCCAGAGTCAAATAATGCATTTGCTAAACTTGAGGAAACCATTAAATTACCTGCCACCACGTCTTTTGGAGCTTCTACCTCTGCAGTAGTGATAGCATAAGCCTGGCCTTGATCCCTTGGCCTTTTCTGAGGTAAGTTCTCCTGACGCTTAGGACATGCATTTGAATAATGTCCCATCTCCCTGCAATTGTAGCACTGAACGTTGGTAGCTTCCTTCTTCCCCTTGCAATCACGAGCTTGGTGGCCTTTTTCACCACACTTGTAACAGACTCCCATTCCCTTCAAGCAAGTACCAGGATGTTTCTTCCTGCATTTACCACAAGATGGATATTCAACCTTTCCCTTCTTCCCCTTATTTCCATTCCCAGATTGATCAGCATGTCTCTTCTTCTCTTGCTTTGCTTTAAAGTCATAAGACTTAGAGAATTCCTTTTCGGTCTTTATAGCACATGAGACAATGTCTTCGTACGATGAAAAGGATTGTGAGACTAATGCTCGACGGAGAAATGGTTTTAACCCATCAAAGAAACGATCAATCTTACTTCTTGGGTTGCGAATATAATCTCCAGCATACCTCGCTAACCTTGTAAAGTTAGCCTCATACTTTGTGACATTCTCATCCTCCTTTTGTCTCAGACTTAGAAATTGCCTTTCCATATCCGCTCGATGGTCACGAGGAAAGTATTTTTCTAAAAACAGATCTTTGAACTCCCTCCACTCCATATTTGATACTTCATCATCTTCCTTCATGTTTTGAATCAATGACCACCATTGATCAGCATCTCCAGTGAGGCGGTAAACTGCCATGATAACTTTTTCCCTTTCACTGCTCCCCAAAGCCTGAAATATTTTTTCTAGGGAATTTATCCATTGCTTAGCTACTAAGGGATTTGTATTCCCATTGAACGTTGGTGGTTGTTGCCTCATGAATCGATCTAACATTGATCCTCCACGCTACGGATCAGGGTGCTCCATACGGGTAAGGTTATTATTCATAACCTGAGTAAGTTGTCCCAGTATGGTGATTAGCTGATCGGCACCAGTTGCATCACCAGCCCCACTATAATTATCTTGAGCAGGAGAGCAATCCCTACATGGAGTGCGTTCATTGATACGGTTTCCATTTCTTCCACTAGGCGCCATTTCTAAACAACGGCATAAACTAGGTCAGTTTATGAATCAAAATACATAATCCCATACTTATAAAACACTTTACATAAATTGAACTATTTATGGATATAATCCATAATCATAAAAATGTTTTCTTTGAGGAAGTATATACTCATAAACCCTTCATAATTATTTGTAAAGAAAATGAGAGTTATCCTAAGCATATCCCCCTGGAGTGTCGTAACCAAGAGTGCAGCAAGGCCCGTTGTCGTGCACCAGTTCCAGTTCGAGTCTAGCTCAAAGCGGTGTTTTCGAGTTTTACCCCTAGGTACATCTGTGCCAGAGCCGCCTCTACCTGCTCGTATCCAGACAGGGATGTATTGCTCGGAAAACTCACAAAATCTCTACAATACCAAAATTCTAGGAAGTTCTTCTATACTAATCCTCAAAGTTCATCTTAGGTCTACGTGCTCTAATCAGAGTTTATCTAAATATAGCTTCCAAGGTTTGTACTAAACTTCCTCTGATACCAACTGTAACGCCCCGACCCCAGTTACCTAGAGTCGGTGCATTATTACATAACATTGGCATGATCACAAGAAAGATCAAATCTCGAAAGACCGATTGGTTTAGTAGCCTTGGAAACACTAGATATATTCATAAGTTTTACATTACATCATAAAATGAAAAACTACTACAACAACATAATGTTTCCACAGTCCACACTATAAGCCCCTCATAATATCCCTGAAGGTCATTCATAACTTACATCTTCACATCCTGGGAAAAATAAAACATAGAAAAGGGGTGAGCTCAAATGCCCAGTAAGGATAACAATATAGCGGAACATTAAAAAATAAGCATAAACATTTAAGGCAATGAATTACTAAAACAAAAGTCTTTTAAACTTGAACTTCAACATAGTATGGAAAAAGTAAAATTAAATAATGCCATTTACTTATTCACATGGATATTCTACTAATCGAATAATCACATGCAAAAATCAATAACCACTTTCATAATGTTGGAATGCATAATGCCAGACTATCATAACCACATAGCCAAGGCCTCGTGCCAAGACTACAAATAAGATTTTGCCAAGGCCTTGTGCCAAGACACTAGTTTGTCTCATGAGACCTACCGATGCATCGAGGAGCTATAGAGGGCTCCACCCGTCATATATTAAGTCCAATGCATTCCCATATGAAAAGGTTTAAACATAACATAAACATTCGTATTAAAACTAGCATAAGAAATGTCAATACTTTCACCATAAACTATGAATGGTATAAAAATAGCACATCCACAGTCAAACATATCACAAAAACTTCAATACAATATAGAAGTTTTGTATCATAATAAATCAACTTCAAATAATCTTAAAATCCATCAAGGGATGTTGACATAGATGAAATCAAAATTCTTTTTAAAGAAATATCTCCTTTTAATTTGAAATCATTTAAGATCCATTTAAAATAAAACATTTTCTTTGAAAATATTCTTATAAGCTTGTAAGGGAAGCTTTGAAGATTTTATAATGGCGGAAAATAGCCGCACCCGCCGTATAAGTTAAAAAAAACATTCTTACCTTAATTCTGTCGAAAAGGTTAAAAAGGACCTTGTTTTGAAAACGACCGAAAGATTCCTTTATAAACCACTTAAAAAGTCAAAAAGGGTATAAATGACTTTAACTCATATTCTAGTAAATAGTAAAATTTTTTTGAAATACATTTTTAAGAAACATGGATGTGGATGATAAAGAAATCCCAGTAGATTATTACGTATAAACAACCTCGGATAATGAAGAGATTGTGAAATAACCCTTACCTTGTACTTTTCCTTGGTTGGGGTAGGTTAACCTCCTGTATAATTGTGAAATAATTGTTATTAAATTATACAAGAATCATATATATTAATATGATATCATATATGATCTTTTAACATTGATTTGTTAATAATATCTTAGAATTATCGTTGTTTCGGGTGTTAACTTACTCATTTTCTTTTATATGTTTTGTTACATAAGACATTTTTGTTGTATCTTATTCATATCCAGAATGATATCAGGTCCTTAAACATCATTTTTAAATCATCAAATGATAATTATACTTGAATGGATACGATGGAGAATGAATCTCATCGCGTTCGTGGAGACGGTAGTCCGTACGTACGCACGAGCGACAATATCATTCTTTTGATATTAAAATAATATATAAATGGATGGTATATCATATATACAGAATCATTAACATGCTATATTTATTATTTATATGAGTTACACATCATTATTATACCCATCCAAATAATAATATGTTGAATAACAATTACACCACGACGTGGAGACGGTAAGCCGTACGTACGCACGTATGGTGACATGTTATTCAAAGGGTGGATAGAATAATGAATATGGTTGTACCATATTTATAATAACATCACAGTATATGTGAGATACTAGAGTTATTATTTTAGAATGGTAAGAACAAAGGAAGAAGAAGTGGAAGAAGAAATGAACTTGGAGAAGGGTGGTGAAATCATTACCTCTTCTTCGGGTTCTTCCTTTTGATTTGATAAAAAGGGCTCCTTAGGTTGGCTTTCTGATCAAACTAAGGCCTCTAGGTTGTAGTGAGGGATGTTGGGAGAGTATTTGGGCATAGTTTGGATGAACCAAAATGCTTTGAAGGTGTGAAGAATTGAGAAGGAGGAGTGCCCTTTTATAAGAGGGGTGAGGGGCACCTTTGGAAAAGCTAGAAATATTAATTTATAATAAATTAATATTCGGTTTATAATGGCTCCAAAGTTGACTATTCAAAGGTTAAGGTGGGGATGGGTCGAAAACAACTCAACCAATAGAATTTAGACAGGTTTGGGTACTTATATTAACCTTATCTTTAAGTATTAACTCTAAGTTAATTAGTTTCACTTTTACAATGTCTCTTTGTATTTTTATATAATATGGTTAATAAACTTACTATATACATCCAAGAGACCCACAAGTGGTCAATTAATGATACACCTATCATTATATAAGTCTCTTGGCCGAACCTTATATTTTTAGGAATTTAATATCAATTAATAATATAATATTTGTTTTAAAAACTCTTTTATGTCAATTTTGACACTATTCAATAGTTGATTTTTGTGAAACTCATAACAGATTGATTACTTCGAATAAAGTCAATTAAATCAATCCTAATATATCATATTATCCTAGAAAATTAGTTTAATTCATTAAAAGTTTCATATTATATTTATTTGGGTATTTATAATATCAATTATTTTAATTTTTCACTATTATAGTAATTACTGCATCATCATTGTGTCATAAATAAAATAAATTATTTAATGTCTAAAAATTATAAATAGAATTTCATTATGTAGGAAATAACTTTATATTTCTAATGAATATTTATAATCTAAAATCCAACATATATAACCCTATGTAACAATTGTTTTTCTAAAAGATATATGCTTGTGTCATTTTTGTATTCATTTTAACTTAATTAAAATAAAGTGTCATTATCACTTACAAGTGGATCCATGGGGTCCCAAAATCGACCCAAAGATGTCCATGGTCGACCATGTATCAACCAATAGGGTTAAGACACGTTTTAGGGTAATTTAGTATTATTATAATATTATTTTTTAACCCTTATTTACCGGATTTACCCTTAACCATGGTAAATAAAATATTTACCGCAGTAATTATTCAAAATGTCTAAATATAAAAGTTACCTATTTACAAAATTTGAACATCCTGATTCCAAATATGGAATCCATTTTCCTAAATTCAAAACACAGAAGTGGCAGAAATTAATTTAAAATTAATTCCCGCTGTCAAAACAAAAAGCGTGTTTTTAAGAGATAATAACTATCAAAAGATTGACACTTGTTTATGTTCGGTTTAATAGTAAAATTTTGTCCAATGACAAACATTATATTAAATGGTAAAAATATATTCTAAATATACTTTAAAACTACTAAAATTCATAATATATCACTATTAATTATTTTGATTAAAAAAGTTGTTTTTAATTAAAATTTAGTAATTTTCACTATTCATCAAAATATGAAAGTTATCCGAAAAGTACCAAAATTTTACCTTAGGCTAAATTAGATATTCCGAATCCAAAAATGAAGTCTATTTTGAAATATAAAATATATATGATTTCAAAAAGTAGGTATTACTATTCACAACGGCTAGTTTAATTAGTTGTGGTGTGTGTTAGAACTCGAGGTTGCGTACAACACAAGCTATCGCATTATTCGAAGGGAAACGTACCGTGGAAGCTTGGGGTGTTACATCGGAGTCGAACTCAGGAAAGTTTAGAGTCCAGAATTCGGATTGGAACTTCATTACATTTCATATCCAGAATTCAGATCCTAAAAACAGAATGTACCAAATATTTACATTATATGACTTCTGGGATTTTGGGTATAAATCCGGTTTTTGTACTAAAGAATAATATTTCTATGTATAAGAAAATATAGGTTAGGGTAAATTTATTTAAAGAAGTAAATTTTTCCTTATGAAGGTAAAATTTATATTTGCTTAAGTATAAGGTGTTTATGATTTTCAAAACAAGAAAGAATGGAAAAGTCATAAGGAAAACCTTATTGACTTAACAATCTCCCCCTTTTTGGAAAGAACAAACATCCTTTCGAAAAAGCATATAAGGATTTTGAAAAAAAATTCATTAGACTTTCAAATTAAAAGTTATCTCTCTTTGTTCATTAATGAAAATGAATACAACTAACCCCCCCTTAGGAATTGAAACTCTAAGGATTGTATTCTGAGTTTCTGGAGTGGAGTTTTCATTATTTTAAGAATGAGAAACTTCGTAGTGGGAAACTCCCCCTTTATTTAAGAATATTTCTCTTAGAAATTTTTCCTTTCTCCTCCTTAGGAGTAGTTCTTTTTCTTTCTCCCACTTTGTGATTTTAAAAAAGAATTAAAGGGAATGGAAAAAAAAGTATGGAACCTGAAACATTAGTATATGACAAGATACATCCAACCAAATAATCATTTTATTAGAGTTGTAAAATTTTACAAAGAAAGACAATTACAACAAAAGATCAGAGTTGGTTCATTTGTCTTCCTTCTCCTTCAGGATGAGCTTCTTTAAAAAGGTTTTGAGTTTCTTCAAGTCTATTTGGTCTTATTCACCTTGCCTCTCCAAGGATTTTACCATTTCTTCTTGGAATTTTAAAGCTTCGGCCTGAGCCTCCAAGGCTTCTTTCTGCAACTTTATTATCTCATCTTGATTTTCCAACTTCTGCTGAAACTCAATATGGAAATCTCTTTCACTTTTCCAATTTTGAGATACTGAGTTAAGCTTCCCATTCAGGTCCCTGACCTATTGATTCCGAGAATTTCTCTCTTGGGTCAACTTTTCATAAATCTCGTTAACCTTTTTCTCCTCTATTTCAAAAGCATTTTCATCTTCAGCCTGAAAACTCTCAAACTGAACTAAATCTACATTAAATCTTTTAGACCACTTGGTTACCTTACTGCAGGACTTTCTATGCACATCCTAATCGATAAGAATACTTTTCTGTTCAGCTTCCAACTTCACAAACTTATCCATGACCATGGATAAAGAATACGATTTTTGATTCATACTTTGTTGCAGCATCTGGAATCTGGAATCTATTGTTGGAAAAATCGGAATGGTGTCCACTAACTTCTTTAGAGATTGAACCACAAAATCATGCCCATGGGATGATGATTCTGAATCAGAAACTTTTCTTGGAGACTGATCTTCTTCAGCTAGAACCATCTTTCTTCTAGAGGTACCACCAACCTCTTTCTTTCTGATTACATCTTTTATAGCTTTCTCCATGAGAGCTTGCTTCCCCTTATCAGCTCTCGGAACTGGTTCTTTAATAAGGGATACTTCCTCGGATTCAGACACTTGGATAATCTGGTCTTCATCTGGTTTCTGTTTTTCTTGTCCTTCCTCAAGGAAATTCATCTCATAGGATTCTTCCTCATCATACAAGACATTTCCTTCGTCTTCTTCTTGCTGTTGCTTATCATCATTCTTACTAGCTTCCTGATCTGCCTTTCCTGGAGATAGTAACTTTGCGGATTCAGTCTTATCTTTGTAGTCCTGTACTTGCTTGATCAGGGTATCGAAATCTTCACATTCCTCTTCTTATTCTTCTTCTTCTTCAACTTCTTCCTCTACTTCTTCAGAAACTTCATTCTCAGCTTCTTCAACTATTTCTTTACCCTTGGATCTATCCGGAGAGACATAGTTCTTGGCTGGAGTTTCTGGTAAAGAAGGTTCAACAGCAAAATATTCCGTAACGGGAAGCATTCCGGAAGCCAACTCTGTAGCTTTCAACAAAGATTGCAGTACTTAGGCTTTAGACATCTTCTTTTTCATCTTCTTTTCTTTTGATTATTTCTCTATCTCTTCCATAGCTCTTTCCTTTAAAGCCTTAGCCTCTGCAGGGTCCAATTCGAATTGTGGATCCCCTTCCTTCATCTTCTCTTTATCTTCCCTCCACTTGGCTGCCACTTCATCTGTATATGTTTTCTACTTCTTCGGCTTGGGGGGAGCAGACTGAGTTTCCTTAGCCTTGAGATTTTCTTCATCAGCAACCACTTCCTTGACCTTTATCTTCTTCCTTTTCTTTTTGGATGGTTCCGGAGTGTGAGTTTATTTTTGAGCTGCTTCAACCTCTTCCACAGATAGAGGGTAAAATTCTCCGTATTCACTGAAAAAACCCATCTTCATTCTCTTCAAGGTATCATCACTTACTAACATGAGCTTGCAATTTTGGATCAATGATTTTCAAGAGACCTTGAAAGATTCTAAGCACCGAACTATCATCTTAGATAGTAAGTCTAGAAACATGATAATCTGAGCTCTCAAATTGCCTTCTTTAATGTTCTTGATCATAACCAAGACATGCCTCATTAGATTTATCTTTCTTAGATCTACCATGAAATCTAAGACATAGATATCACTCTTCTTCAAATTGTCTTTATCACCTATTCTTGGAACCATAAATCCTTGCACCCAAAGCTAAAGGATTCTATTGTTCAGAGTGAGACGAGAAATCTTGATTGTTTAATCATCTTTAAGACCAAGACACTTCAGGGCATTCTCCTTGTTGAAACTTCCTTGCACATCGGGAAGTTTGTGAGAGCAGAATTCGGATTCTCCTTCACTGGATAAACCAACCAAGCTCGTGGCCTTGGTTTAAGATAGATTATAAATGTTCCCATAAGACTTGAAAGAAAACCACTCTCTGCCATATTCCTTCTGGAAGGAAACAGACTCATAGAACTCGATCAGAAAATCAGTATAAACCAGATCCTGTTTATCGGACTTTTCTACACAGACATCTTCCCATCCATTCAACATTATATTCTTGGTTATAAGGGATTCAAGATTATAGAAATCCGGATGAAGTAACCTTTCCCTAAAGACTAACCACTTAGAGATTGGTTTCGCAGTCGACATATCTTGAGATGTTGCTTTTACAGACATTCAGAGTGAAGAAATCTGAAAGATTCAGAATGAATTTTCAAAGTTCAGAACCGGCCTTAAGAAGTGTAGCAGGTATTCGAGACGAAAAAGCTTGAAAAACTGATGTGGGACGAGTTCTGGTGTCCCCTTTATATAGGAAATGGTTGTGACCGTTGGTATTCCAAAATCCATCTAACGGTTGAAAAGGTTTTGATCTGATCTGACGGTTGAAAACAATCCCACAGGGAAAACTTGACTCTGATCTTTTGAGCTTTTTTTAAAGAAAACATTCGGATTTGAAGAAAACTGGAATTCGATCTTTAAAAAACTAGGAAAATACAATCAAGAAAAATTTGATTACGAAACTATGAATAAGGAAATCATAGCTTTCAGATTGTCTAGAAACATTGTTTGTAATTGGTAATATTCTTTTTTGAAGAAAAAAACAAAAGTTCCAGTACGAAAATCTCATTACGAAAATTCTAGTCCGAAAATCTCCATTCTGGAATTTCCAGTACGAAAAACTTTTGTTCTGGAAGTTTTCATTCCTAGAATTTCAATACTGAACATTTCAGTTCCGGAAATTCCCATTCCAGAAATTTTTGTTTCAGAAATTTCCATTCCGGAAACTTCAGTTCCAAAAAGTTTGAAAAACTTACTACGAAAATTTTAGTTACACAAAAAAATAGATTAAGAAAATTCCAGTTATACTAACAATCAAATGTACCCCCCCTATGAGAAGGTGTTTATTACTGTTAGGAGAACTATTCAACAAGAAGTTAATGAAGAATGATTACCTTACAGTTATCATTCCCAACTTTTGTTTAATGTATTAAAATCTATCGGAGGGTAATGATTTTCTGAAAATATTTGCAAGTTGACCTTGTGTTCCAATAAACTGAAGAATGATATATCCTTTTTGTGTGTGGTCCCTAAGAAATTGATGCCTAATGTCTATTTGTTTTGCACGAGAGTGATGTGCTGTGTTCTTACTTAGGGCAATGGCACTTGTGTTGTCACACAAAATTTGAGTCTTAGTAAAACTCAGGCCATAATCTGTGAGTGTGTGTTGTATCCACAACACTTGAGCACAACAACTTCTAGCTGGTACATATTCATCTTCAGCAGTGAAACGTTCTATAAAATGTTGCTTCTTGTAGGACCAAGAGACTAATTAATCTCCTAAGAAGTGACAAGTTCTGGATGTACTCTTTCTATCCATTCTACATCCACCAAAGTAAGCATCCGAAAAACATTTTAGAATAAAATCATTTCCATAAGTATAAAATAATCATAGATCCATGGTTCACTTTAGGTAGCGAAAAATTATTTTTACCACCTTTAAGTGAGATTCCTTAAGATTGGATTGTTATCTTGCACATAAGCATACTGAAAACATTAAGTCTGGTCAACTAGCTGTTAAGTAAAGTAGACTCCCTATCATACCTCTAAAAGACGTTTGATCTACTGGTTTCCCAGTTTCATCAAGATATAAAGAGTTTGAGGTACCGATTGGAGTACTTATACTCTTAGTGTTGTCATAACCATACTTTTTTAGAAGATCGTTAATATACTTATGTTGAGATATATAGGTTCCTTCTGGTTTTCGAGAAATTTAAAAACCAAGGAAAAAAGTTAACTCACCCATCATACTCATTTCAAACTCAGATTTCATTATACTTGCAAAAGAATCAGTTAAAGATTGCTGAGTTGAACCAAAAATGATGTCATCAACATAAATTTAAACAATCAAAACATTTTTCTAATCTTTCTTTATAAAAAGTTTTGGATCGGCATTTCCCTTAACATAGTTATTTTGAAGCAAAAATCATGTGAGTCTATCATACCAGGCTTGTGGGGCTTGTTTAAGACCGTACAAATCTTTGGTAAGTCTAAAAACATGATCAGGATGTTTTGTATCTTCAAATATAGGATGTTGTTCAACAAAAACTTCCTCTTGAACAAAAACGTTAAGAAAGGCACATTTCACATCCATTTGAAAAAGTTTAAAATTGAAGAATTCTACAAAGGCAAGTAGAATACGAATAGATTCAAGTCTAGCTAATGGAGCATAGGTTTCTTCATAGTCTATTCCCCCTTGATGATTATAGCCTTTAGCAACGAGTCTAGATTTATTCCTTATTATGACTTCATTTTCATCACACTTGTTTCTGAAGACCCATTTTACCCTAATGACAGAAGTTTCCTTAGGTCGTTCAACCAAGGTCCAGACATTATTCCTCTCAAATTCATTTAGTTCATCTTGCATGGCATTGATCCAATCGTCATCACCTAAAGCTTCATCAGTGCTTTTTGGTTCTAATTGGGAAAGAAATGCGAGATGTTCTACTTCATTTATTAAGGAACTTCTAGTCCTTACAGGTTGATTTACATCACCAATGATGCTATCACTGGGATGATTCTTAAGAAACACCTGATTTGGGTTTTGTAAAACCTGTTCATCAACATAGGGTATAAAGTCTTCTAGGGTAAATATTTCAGAAGTATCTTCTTAAACATTTTCCTTATCAGAAGGATCTTTTATCAAAGGTTGACAATCAGTTTTTGAAAACACATCCGAGGATGTAGATTGGAATGGTTTGAAAACAAAATGATCAGACTCATCAAATTTGGCATGCACTGTTTCTTCAACTGTATAAGTGTTTTTATTGAAAACTATATATGCCTTAGAAGTTGTGGAGTAGCCTAAGAAAATTACTTCATTAGATTTTGGTGCGAATTTATGTAAATTATATTTAGTATTCAGAATGAATACTTTTCATCCAAAAACCTTGAAGTAGGAAAGTCTTGGTTTTCTACCGTTCCATAACTCATAAGGAGTTTTATTAAGAAAAGGTCTAATCAAAACTCGATTTATAGTATAACAAGAAGTACTTACAGCTTCAGCCCAGAAATTTCTAGCTATAGAATATTCACTCAACATTGTTCTAGTTATCTCTTGAAGAATTATATTTCTTCTTTCAACTACACCATTTTGTTGAGTAGTTCTAGGTGCTGAAAAATTGTGAGTAATACCTTTTCTACTACAAAAAGTTTCAAAATCAGAATTCTGAAATTCTCTTCCATGATCACTATGAATAGTTTTCAATGGAATATTTTTCTCATTTTTAACTTGTGCTCTAAAACTTTTGAAATAAGAAAAAACTTCAGACTTCTTTTCTAGAAAATAGACCCAAGTAAATATGGTGTAATCATCTACTAGAACAAACACACAGTATTTGCCTCCAATAATTTCAGTTTGTGTTGGACCAAAAAGATCCATGTGCACTAACTATGATGTATCAGTCGTTGAGACTTCACTAATTGATTTAAAACTAGATTTATTTTGATTTCCATATTGACAAGGATCACAAACTTTATAAGAATCAAATCTAAGCTCCAGTAGATCCTTAACTAGTTTCTTCTTAGAAAGTTTACATAAATTTCTAAGGTTACAGTGACCTATTATTCTATGCCATAACCAGGAATGATCTTCCATTTCACTTAGGCAAGGTAGGTCTTGACTCCTGAGGTCTTCCATATTCAAAGTGTAAACATTCTCTTGCCTGTTGGCTGAGAGAATAAATTCTTCCTTGGAATTGTGTACTAAGCACTTATCATTCCTAAAATTCACAAGGTAACCTTCATCACATAACTGAATTATGCTAATGAGGTTGTTCTTAAGACCCTTAACAAATAGAACATTTGAAATCAAAGTTTTACCTAGAATAACAATATTACCAATTCCAACAATTTTTCCTTGAGCATTATCTCTGAAAGTTACCTTTCCTCCTTTAATTTTGATAATCTTTTCAAAACAACTTTTGTTACCCGTCATGTTCCAGGAACATCCACTATCCATGTACCATGTATTGTTGTTGGTACTCCCTTTATCTTCTTGAAAACAAGAAAAGAATTAGACTTTCGGAATCCAAAATTGCTTGGATCTGAGATTTCCAAACAACAAAATTTTAGGAACCCACACTTTCTTAGAAAAATAGGCTTTATGAAAACCTAGAGATTGGGTTTTATTTAAAGAACAATTCTTTGCCCAGTGACCACCATATTGACACTTGGTAAAAAATGGGGCACTTTGTGGAACAAAGTAGTTGTTACTAAAAATTGGTTTTGCATGTGTATAACCAAATCCTGATTTGTTTCTTAAAGTTCGTATCTGAGAATACATTTTATCAAAAAAAAAATTTACCATGGGTAAAGTTTGATAAACACTTCTTTAAGGAAAAAAGTTCAGACTTGAGTTTAATAACGATGTTTTTATCTCCAAAAATTTTAGAATTAGAACTAGATCTAGGATCGAAAACACTTTTCTTAGAATTTACTTGTTCTAACTCTTTAGAAATTTTGTTCTTCTCAGAACTTACTTCCTCAATATTTTTTGAAATATTTATAAATTCAGCATTTATCCTATCAAGATCTTTATAAAGATCTGATATTTCTTTTTTAAGAATAGAATTCCTAGATTTTTCTTTATCAAGTTTTTTATTGAGTTTAGAATTCTCAATCTCTAGAAGTTCAGCAAACCTAGAAACTTTTTCATAGGTAGGTGAAGTATTTTCTTCATCAGAAGAGGATTCTTCATCAGAAGAGTTACTTACTATAATTAGAATTTAAAGATACATTGGTCAACGATTCCGCATTTCTTACCTTAGCCATAAAGAAATGATTGTTAATGGGTAATCTGGCTATAAGACCAAGATTCTTCTGTCCTGAGGATTCATAATTAGAAGATTCATCTGAAGAGTCACCACCACTGGCATTCTAGGTGTAATTTACTTTCAGAACTTTCATAGCTTTGGTTTTTTAATACTTCTTTCTATTCCTCTCAGAATTCCTTTCTTTCCTTTCTTTCTTTTTGAGAAAAGGGCAATTTGGTCTAATATGTCCAACTCTCTTACATTCATAACATGTAACTTCTCCATCTTTCCTGTCTTTCCTTTCCTTTTTCTTATATTTGGATTGGAAATTTCTATGGCCAGCTATCTTGTTCATTCTTCGAGTAAGATTTTCTAACTCATTTTTTGAGATTTCACTTTCACTAGAATCTGATTGAATAATCACCTTCTTGGACTTGGATCTAGTTACTCTCTCAGGAGTCTTAGCTTTCATATAATTTGATGTTGTTGTAAAAGCGACAGTACCATTCCCATTCTTCTTTTTAATGTTTTCATCATCTCTCTTCATTCTTGTTTCATGTTGGAGAAGAGTTCCAAAGAGCTCATCAAGAGAAATTTGAGTGACCTTCCTGTTCTCATCTATAGCTGTTCTCTTTGATTCCCTCTCATTGGGAATAATATCAATTATCTTATCCACAAGGGTTTCATCATATAACCCTTTTCTCCCATAGAGTGTAAACTGTTGACTATAGTCATAAATCTCTGTTGAACTTTACAGATTGGTTCTCCATAAGGAAAATTGAATCCATGGTATTCAGCTCTAAGCATAGCTCTCCTAGTTTCAATCACTTTAGAAGTACAAAATTGTGTAACTTCTAACTTCTTCCAGATATAATTAGCTTCTTCACAAGAAGAAATTTGGCTATATATATTTCTAGTCATTGAACATAGTAGAGTATTGCGTACCTTATAATTGAGTTGATACTCTTGCTTTTCCTGGTTAGTGAAAGTTCTAACTTCCTTATCAAGAATTTTATAATCACCAGTAAGCATAATGAAATTATCCACTCCAGTATTGATAACAAAAGTCTTCATTTGATCTCTCCAGTACTCATAGTCATTACAATCAAATATTGGTGGTCTTGTAGGGTTTAGATTTTCAATAGAACCAACATTGATTCCTGACATTCTTAAAACAAACTTGGGCAACCAAACTAGTTAGTAGAAAAAGTTTGTAACCACAAAGTTCGTAATGACAATTTGGAACGATAATGTTCAGAAAGACAAAGTTCGGAACGACAAAGTTCGGAACGACAAAGTTCGGAACGACAAAGTTCATAACGACAAAGTTTGAAACGACAAAGTTCGGAACGACAATGTTCGGAATGAAAAATTTTGGAACGACAAAGTTCAGAACGACAAAGTTCAGAACGACAAAGTTTGGAACGACAAAGTTCGGAACGAATAAAAAACTTCCCAAGTAAGGATGAAGAACAAAGAAAAAGATGAGCATGAAAAACTTATGTGTGAGTAGAAGTATTTCAGAGACCTCCTCTGATACCAATTGTAGGATCTAAATAACGATGTAGATGCTCAATCTACAAGAGGGGGGGGGGGTAAATTTAATACTTTAAAAATTTCTTTAAACAAGGAAAAAACTAAGTTTAACAAGGTTAAAATAAGCAAATTCACAACACCTCTAATCAACAACTGACGAATTGGAACCAAGGTTTACAATATAAGATTCAACCTTAAAGCATATAGAATCTAAACTAATCAGAGTACAAGTCTAAGGAAATATAAGAAGATTATACTTTCCTTACAATACAATATGCAGCGGAAAAACATGTAGTAAAACTACAAGTAACAAGATATGAATCTTTTAACCCAAAGAGAAGGGTATCCAACAACATTGGATAAAGGTCCCTTGATTTATAATTTCAAGCAATTCTGTCTTACCCACACCAGAGTAAGCCCTCGATACGAAGATCGGAATCTCTATCTTGTATCCCCGCAAGCCCTCAAGTTCAAGGTAGTTGGAACCTATGTCTTCCTCAGCAAGGAAGCCCTCGAACTTCAAGGTAGTTGGAACCTCTGTCTTCCTATCCCCGGAAGTCCTCGAATGTAATCACCAACATTCAGAGTTGCACGAAGAAATCTGAACGAGCGGTTCAGTATGCACAAGGCATGAAAAGATTCTCTCTCTAGAAATCACCTTAACAGCATGTGGTCTCTAGATCGATCAACTTCTTCTTGAGCTCTTTCAAATGAGCTCCTATTTATAGGCAAATTTCCAACGGTCGGATCCCTCCTCCAATGGTCATATTTTCCATGAAATTTGGAGGGACCTGTACACGTGTAACTCAACCAATGGTTAATTAGAAACAGAATGAACGACAACGTTTAATAATAAATCATGTATAACTAAATGCACGACATCGTTTTGAAATGAAGCATATATAAGTAAAATCTATACAACATTTCAGAGTGTAAGTAAGTTAAATGTTCAGAGTCTAACGAAAAAGAAATTTGGAGTCTATGTTAAGAAATGTTCTGATTCTGTTTTATTGGAATTCGGAGTCTGGTTTTACTAGAGATTGGAATCTGAACTTGCAGAGTTCGAAGTCGAACTAGTAAAAGTTCGGAGTTGAACTTCATAAGAGTTCGGAGTCGAACTACTTAAGAGTTCAGAGTCGAACTACTTAAGAGTTCAGAGTCGAACTTCATAAGAGATTTGAGTTGAACGACTTAAGAGTTCAAAGTCAAACTGTTTAAGAGTTCGGAGTCGAACTGATTAAGAGTTCGGAGTCGAACTGCTTAAGAGTTTGGAGTCGAACTGATTAAGAGTTCGGAGTCTAACTGCTTAAGAGTTCGGAGTCAAACTACTTAAGAGTTCGGTGTCGAACTTCATACGAGTTCGGAGTCTAACTACTTAAGAGTTCAGAGTTGAACTTCATAAGAGTTTGGAGTCGAACTCATGAAAGTTCATAGTCCAAAATTCAGATTGGAACTTCATTACAGTTCATATCCTGAATTTGGATCCTAAATATAGAATGTACCAAATATTTATATTATATGACTTCTGGGATTTTGGGTATGAATCCGGTTTTTGTACTAAAGAAAAATATTTCTATGTATAAGAAAATATAGGTTAGGGTAAATTTCCTTAAAGAAGTAAATTTTTCCTTATGAAGGTAAAATTTATATTTTCTTATGTATAAGGTGTTTGTGATTTTCAAAACAAGAAGGAATGGAAAAGTCATAAGGAAAAAAATATTGAATCAACATGTAAAGGGGAAGGCCGTCTGCAGTAGGTCTCCAGTATCAGGGCCTACCAGGTTTCGTCCAGTGGGGAGTAGGCCTCAATAGTTCTAGTTCTGATCTCTCAGTCCTCACCCTTTCTCCATGGGACTAGGAATGATGTGCCTTGTCTATGGTAGTTGTGGATATCTTCAGAATTAGTGCCCTATCCTAGTGCAGTACAATGGGGGTGGGCAGGTTCAGTACCCACCTCAGTAGTATCATTTTCCCGCTAGGCCTTTCTAGTAGCTAGGGAAGTGGTCTCCCACTCCATTGAGGACCGATGGTGCCAGAGGAGGATGACCACATGGAACTCCTCAGGGACCTCAAACAGATCATGGTGGGGGAGGCTGTTGACAGCCGAGGGGCAAAGGGGTTGGGCATGGGTAGGTGCAAACTATAGAGGCATCAATTCCACCAGGGCTAGAGGTTGTTTGTGATACGATCAGTATGTTTAGTACTCTTGAATGTGCCTTTCTTGATTTAAGAGCTTCACCCTCCTTTGTTTCACTGGGTCTAACCCATGCCTTGGGTCTAGAAATAGAGAGAATTTCTATTCCCCTAGTGTTGAGTATGTTATTTAGAGGTTAGACCATCCTGTTTGATGTTTTTCGAGGATGTAAACTGAAATTTTGGCCACATCTGTCTAGTGGGGATATAATTCTACTACAAATGCAGCCATTCAATGTCATCCTAGGCATCAATTGTCTATTTTCCATGCATAATGTTATAGAATGATTCTGGAGAAGGGTTGTGTTCTCAGATATGGGCAGCAAGTGTGTTGTTTTTGTGGGCGAGTGGAGTTTCCAAGAGGGTAGCTGGCATGTGGAGCCCCTTCATTCTTTGTTAGCAGATATGTTAGTGGAATCAGTAGACTCAGAGATGGTGGAAGCTCTAGGGATTGTGAGTTAATTTTTGGATGTCTTCCTCAAAATAGGTTGTGAATCTACCCCTTAACGTGATGTTGAGTTCGAGATAGACTTACAACCTGGTTCCCATCTGATTTCGATGGTTTCTTATTGAATGGAGCCTTACGAGTTGTGAGAGTTGCAGATTCAGGTTGATGACCTAATGAGGAAGGGTTTTATTTGACCAAGTGTGTCTCCATGGGGTGATCTAGTCTTGTTTGCGGAGAAGGATGACTGTGATCTCAGGATGTGTATAGACTATTGGAGACTGAATCAGGTAATGGTAAAGAAGCGTTACCCCCTCCTAAATATTGATTACCCTTTTGACCGGTTGAAGGGATAAGGTTGGTTCTCTAAGATCAAACTGAAGTCTGGATATCACCAGTTGAGAGTGAAGGAGGGTGACATCCTGAACACTACTTTCAGGTGTAGGTATGGGCACTTTGAGTTCATGGTCATGCCTTTCGGCATTACAAACACACCAGTCGTATTCATGGGACTCATGAACTCTGTTTTCCACGAGTATCTAGACCTGTTCGTGGTTGTTTTCATCGAAGACATCTTGATCTACTCAAGACCAGAGGATTATCACATCATGCATATAAGGATAGTTTTAGAGGTCCTCCAACACTACCATATCTATGGGAAGTTTTCCAAGTGCAAGTTTTGTAAATGAGAGGTGAAATTACATTGACACGTGGCATCCCAGTAGGGAATAACAGTAGACCCATCAATGGTCGAAATAATTGTTTCTTGGGAATCACCCAAGAATGCATCAGATGTTCATAGTTTCCTAGGTTTGTAAGGTTACTACTGAAGGTTCATACCCAACTTCTCTAAAGTTGCGGCTTCATTGATGGATTTGACCAGGAGAGACCAAGCCTTCATGTTGAGTGAGCAATGTCAGGAGGATTTCAGCTACATAAAGGGGAATCTGGTCAATGCCCCAGTGCTTAGGCTACCAAAATAAGGGGTGATTTTCGAAGTGTTCTGTGATGCTTATGATCCAGTTTTGAAGTGTGTGCTGATGAAATAGTGGGGAGTGATCTTTTATGTGTCCAAGAAGTTATTTTCTCATGAACTTAACTATGCCACCAATGATCTAGAGCTTTCAACATTCATGTTCATACTAAAGTTGTGGCATAATTACCTCATTAGGGAGCACTTCATGGTCTTCACTGATAACAAGATCTTGAGGTATATCTTCTCCCAATGAGACTTGAACTTGCGATAGCAGATTTGGATGGGGTTTCTTCAAGATTACAACTTCTATACCTCATACACCTCAAGAAATAGGAACGTAGTGGATGATTCCTCGAGCAGGAAGTCATAGAAGTATGTAGTTCGGGAGTCCACAGATGCTTTGAAAGAAATTGAGGAGTTGGTTTCTTTACATATGGGCTTGATAGTGGATAACGGTAGAGGATGTCTATTTTAGATGGCATTGTAGTCTTACTTGGTACAGAAAGTGGAGGAGTCTCAGTGGGGAGACTCAAAGGTTGAAGTGATGCATGATCGTGTTAGTTGGGGTGATGCTACAAAGGGATGGTCAGAGTATAGTAATAATTAGATGATGTTTCGTGGGAAGATGTTTGTCCCGGTGGACATGCATGAGGGAGTTATTGATGATTTTCATACCTCACCCCTAGTGGTTCATCTAGGAGTCTCCAAGATGTACTAGGTCTTAAGAGGTCAGTTTTGGTGTCCCAAAGTAAAGCGGGTAGGGGCAGACCTTGTAGAAATGTGCCCAATGTGTCAGCAGGTGAAGACTGAGCACCGTGTTCCTATAGAACACTACAACCCTTAGTCGTCCCCAAGTGAATGTGAGATGAAGTCTTGATGTATTTCTTCATAGGATTACCCAATGTTGAGAGGGGTTGTGATGCCATCTGGGTAGTAGTGGATCAATTGACTAAATCAGATAACTTATTAGTGGTCATGGAGTGAAGCGTAGTTTATGCCTTATCACAGAGGTAGATGGGTGAAGTAGTATGTATGCATGGAGTTCCAAGATCTATCATTTCATATTGGGACACAAACTTTACTTCAAAATTCTGGAAGGGATTACAACATTATTTTGGTACCCAGTTACGCCTCATTGCTACTTTCGACCCTCAGATGGATGGGAAGATAGATAAGACCATCCATACATTGGAGGATATTCTACAAGTGTGTGTTCTAGAATTCAGAATATCACGGGTGAAACACTTTCCAATGGTGGGGTTTTCCTACAATAATAGATATAACTATACCATTTTCATGGCATCGTTCGAACCCTTATACGTAAGGCTGTGTCATTCACCCATGTGATGGAAAAAGGTTGGGGAAGTAGGTGTTATAGGACCATAGGTGGTGTAGAGCAAGACAGAGAAGGTTTAGCTTGTGCATGAATGTATGATGGTACCTCAAGACTAGAAAAAGTCGTATTCCGATCATAGGAGGAGACCCTTGGAGTTAGAGTTTGGTGACCACATGTTCTTAAAGGTCTCCCCTCAATGTGGACAGTGGAGGTTTGGTAGGGGGAGAAAGCTTTCTCCTAGATTTATCAGACCTTTTGAGGCTCTAGGATGAGTTGGTGAGGTGGTGTATCTGTTGTCAATGCCACCAAAATTGGGGAGGATCCACAGGGTCTTTCATGTATCTCATATCCGTCAGTATCTACATGATGACTCCCACATCCTAGACTGGGGAAAGTTAGATGTCAAGGACGGTGCAACATTTGTGGAGTAACTAGTAAGAATTGAAGACCATGAGTAGAAGGTTCTGTGTAGACAAACCATTCCTTTGGTTCATGTGCTATGGAGGCATAGTGGCCTTGAGGAGAGTACTTGGGAGGGATAGGTACATATGCGTTCCCAATACCCAGAGCTATTTTGAGTTTTACTCTTTTTTTTACTTTTGTTATTGAAATTCTTGATCTTGTTTACTATGGTATGAGATTTATTCCTTAAAAATGTGTGTGAAAAGTCCTAACGTGTGGGAAGGGGGGACCTGATCCCAAACCAAGATGCATTTATGTGAATTCGATTAAACCTGTGCAGGCGAGTTAGTGTTGCCTAAAGTGGATATTATCTTGATAAAGGGGAAGAATCTCTCAAATCCATGTGTTTTTATAGTGCGACCTTTAGTGTTTGTATGATTTCTTGGGGTAGTGGATCCTTAGTGTCTCCTCGGTTTTTCAAGAGATATATGTCAAAGATGTTTCCTTAGATACTAAGGTTTTTGATCTAGCTTTAGAACAACAAAAGATGGTTTACTCGTGAGAGGTATCTTAAGATATGCATTTTCGGACCCATTATATTTTGGGTTAGTGTTAAATTATCGAGGATGAGAATAGTTTGAGAGTTATTTGATGTAATAACCCAAATTTTTTCCCAGGCCCTTTGTAAAAATCTAGTGTTGAGGTGTTCTAGGATCTATCAGTGGATTACTTCCAGATTATTCCAAAGTTTCTAGTTTTTTCCATCTGCATGTCAGTGCGTCGACATGTCAGTGCGTTAGCATGTTAGTTGTTTGGTATGTCAGTGTGTCGGTATGTTAGTGCATCTACATGTTAGTGCGTCAGCATGTCAGTGCGTCATCATGACAGGGGCGTCGACATCAATGAGTCAAGGGAATCCGTTTCGGTAGGTCAGGACGTTGGTAGGTTAGGGAATTGATTGGTCATTGCATTGGTATTTCATGGAATCAATAGTTTGTTGCATTAGTAGGTCGTGGCATCGGTAGCTCAGCATCGGTGACCCACCCATTGGCGACTCATTCCAGTTTTCCGAGTTTTCCCAGTTTCACCCATGTTACGTGTTTTTCTCCATTTAAAGTTAATCTATCAACTCACAACCATATTTTGGTTTCTAACCACCATTTCCAAGGGGAATTAATAAATCTCAATTAATTACAACCTATAAAACCACCAAGACTTGTGGACGAACCATGATTTGAATTTCAAGTACTTCAAAATGGTCTCCCTGATTTTAGGATTTGGCCTCTTTTTAAGCCGAGATCCTCTCTTACTTCTTCCTTTTCATTTCCCTTTGTCTACCTAGGGACTTACTTCCGATATGAGTCATGTTCCCATGCTGGAGCCCTTCCCGCTCAGCCTTCGTGGAGTTCTTCCTTCATGTCGCGCCATCCCTTATTCTTGGCGAAAGAAGGATCTTCGATACCTTGATCAAAAAGTATGGATTTTCTTTTTCTTCTCTTTAATTGTGTATCATGAGGGGTGGGTATATTAATGGTTCCTTGTAATTTATAGCTGGATACTCTTCTTGAAATGATAATTAAAAAGAAATTTAATAAGATGAAATGATAAATAAAACAATGGGCATGGTGTTATTTGATGTTGGTCGCCTGTTTTATTTCGTTATCCTTGATTCTTTTTGGCTATTGTTTCTATATGCCTTCTGAAAATCATGGTATTTGGTGGTAGTTTCTTGTGAAATAATGGTGTTATGTTTTGTTGTGATTTTTTTATGTACATATGTAACATGAAATATGATTAATCACATACACTCAGTTAAATAAAGAGATTCCCCAGGATCAAACTTGTTCTGTGATCACCCCGGTCATATCAAAGTGTAAGTTAAAGAGACCTTGTTGGTGAAATTTTAATGCACTTGATTTGATGGTTGTGGTTATGTGTTGGTGTCTCAGTCCGAGAGATTTATTGATTATGGAATGGATGAACTTGTAGGCAACTAAACTGCCTTTTTTGTGTGGTGATCACAAAGTGATGCCGAGTAGTGGGATTATGGGATGGTTATGGACACATAATGCAGTGGGATTACACTGGTGAATTGTTTGGGAAGCGGGGCTGCAGGGTGGGGGTTTTGAGAGATTTAATGGGAGGTATTAATTTGAATAATGATAGTTTACAGTAGTTGAATGGGGATGTACAGTGGGAATACAAGTCTAGTTTTATGCTGTTGTCCAGGAGAACTGCAATTTGGTTTTGTTGGTTACTGGGTATGGTTATGGTTGTTAGTTTCCCAGTAGTGTTATAATAATTTAAAATAAATCCCCTTTTAAATATATAAATGTAATTTGAATAAAATGTGTTTTGGATTTATGCTGGGTAGTGGTTGCTGTATGGTTGTGCATATAGGGGTAGCATAAAAAGCAGTGCTGGTGCGGTCTTGTTGTCTATTCGAGTGAAACCTATAGGTTGGGGATGAGTGTCTAATTACCTATATATATATATATATATTTTAATTCCTTGTGATTTCTTTATGCACCCCACCCTTTTTGAGAACCATGTGCCGAATACCCCCATCTCATGGGGGATGGTGTCTTTCCCAACATCCCGGTGGGAGGACGGATGGCTGGTTACTGACTCTCTTCCTCGCGCCCTCTTCTAGGATCTTACAGTTTGGGAATACCCGAGTAGGTTGTAGTTTCTTGAGACTTACCATATTCCCAAATTTTTTGGGAATATGTTTGTATTGGATGAGGGGCTCCAGTGTTTATTGTCTAGGTTTGTTTTTCCAAGTATCTTTGGGATGAGGCCTAGGTGTCTTCAAGAGTGGTGTGTGGTTGTTGAGGCCCAAGTGTTTTTGGGCATGGTGTTTTGTTGTTGAGGCCCAGGTGTTTTTGGGAATGGCATGTTTTTGTTGTAGACCAGGTGTATATGGTTGTGGTTGTGTGAGTTTTGAGGCCCAGGTGTGTGCAGGAAGGTTGCAGCAGTGGGACTACAAGTCGGAAGAGTGGCAACGTCAAGATATTAGATCATTAGGAATGAGTAGTTAACTAGTAGGAAAGTGGAGAGGGGTACCCAAATTTTGATGTGCTTATATAATTACATTACTTGACTTGCGTTACTTTAGTGAGTGTGCCTTGGTGAGGTTGGGATAGTTAGTATTCCTTGGTAGGTACTTGAGGTTCAAATGTTCTCTCACAAGGACATTAGTATGTTCCCCTAACTTGTGCATGAGTAGATTTAGTTTCCCTAATGATTATACTTGTATGATCACCACACATATATAAATTTTTTTTCTTCAGGTTTTCAGAAGGACTTTGAGGACCGTGTTGGACTCTACTAGCTTTGGTGTCGGGATAATTGTCGTTGCTTCTCAGTTTCTTTTCCTTTGGTACATTATTTGGGAGTTATTTCATACTTTGTATTAGCTTTAATTTTGAACATGAATCTGGGAATGGATTCTTGGATTTAATTTTACCTTTAGTCCTTAGCATTGTTGGGATTTACCATCTTATCTCCCAATCTTGTTTTATAAAAGGGGTAATGCCTTCTAAATTATGTGAGATTATACACCCTTGGTGCTAGTCACCACTTCAGGGCCTACTCGAGGTGGGAATCAGAGGTTATTATCTCTCCTTTATCTTGGGGAAGGAAGGACATGACACTTTTCCATCCCTTACCCCAACATTAAGAAGGTAGGTCATGATAATTTAAATGTTCCTTTTTTTTAATTTTAATTATGTTTTTTGGAATGTTTGTATTTTGAAAAGTTAATTTAATGAATTAATTTTTTTAAAATATCTTGTATTTATTTATTTATTTTTTAAATTTTTAAATTTATTATTTTATTTATTTTTGTGGAGGACTTCCATTGATGATTAAAATATTTGAATTATCAGTGCATGTGTAAGATTATTTTGGATGTAGGACCTTCATTTGGCTTTGTGTAAGAAAAATTAAATCATAATTGTGTAAGATAAAACTACCTTCCATGTAATTGTATTGAGATGATTCTAGTAAGAAATTTTTTGAAGTGTCGAAAATAAATTAGGCCCTATAAAAAAAATCCCCAATGCATAAAATTATTTCACATAGAACAATTATCCCATGTGATCTTATACTGCAAAAGGTTAGAAGGTTGAACAAATTTGGAAATCAAATTACCCAAAACAAATATTTGAGGGAGGACAAATGAAAATGAAAACCAAATAAGGTTCTAAGAAAATTGAAGCCAAGTTCTATTGATGATGTATTATTTGAGAAACACCGACACTTAAGTTATCAAAGAAGCCTGATCTGATTGGCGCCACCACCAATTTCCACCAAGACCTCATGATCTCATTAAAGGTTGAATTTCACACACTAGTGCTTTTAGATTATAATGTCATGGTGAGAATAAAATTATTTCCACCTCATACAAGTATGTATATATTCCTGGTATGAAGTGGGAATGATACTGAGAATTTCTTTCACTAATGGGATAATGAAACCTTTTATCCTGTAATGATGTGACTGTATTGAAGAAAATGGATGTGCACTAGTATCTTAACCCATTGTAAGATGATGGGGAGATAATGAAAATATGGGATGTCATATGGAATAATTAATTCTTCTATATAGGAGGCATAGTTAGTTGTATATTTTTAGTAAAATGATAGATCTTTGGTAGAAGTACAAGGAGAAAAAATACCACAGACAAGTGACCCTAGAAAAACTAATTTAGGGTAAAAATTTAATAAAATAAATGGGAAAACTAAAAAACGGGTGATGAGAAATGTTTTATTACATCAAAAGTGAAGAAAATATGGGAAGAAACCAGATATTTTTGGGAGAGATTCTGCTACTTTCAATGTGAATGAATATGGATATTAAAGATCACTCTTGCACCTTAGTGATGTCCAAATAATTTATTTTTGTTGAATTAAGTGAAATCTTCTAGTGATGTATGTATATGTTTTCATATCTTTTATTTAACATTTTTAATTTTCTCTATAATATTTATCTTTAAAATTCAATCACTGATTGATGTTTGAATATCTTGTCACTTTTTTTAAAAAATATCTTCTATTATGAGAACATCACCATTCCAATTGGAGTGTGATGAACTTTGAATGTGGTTTTTATTTTCAAGCTGAGTTGGAGTTTGAATTCTAACAACTTTTTTTTTAAATTTTTTAATCATAGATTGAGGATTGTGAGTATGAAGAGAGTAGGCTATGTCATTTCAAATGAATATTGTTGAGTGCATTGATTAGATCTTACAAAAATGGAATCTACAACAAAGATTTTGTTTGTAGACTTCAATTTAATAAGATAAATGAAAGGAAATATTTGATATTTTCATCTATATATTGAGATAGTTATAGTTGTGAAATTAATTTAAAATGATAAAGATATAGTGATTCATAAGAATTAATAATTAAGCTGCTGGTTCATCTTCCTGTTCAATTCATTTATGCTTTTTTTGTTCTTATTTAATTTATAACAATTTAGTTTATAAATTAGAATAATTTATTTTACAAAAATAATTATACCCTAAAAATAATTAAAAACATAAAATTAGTAAATAAAAAAATCATTATAGAAAACTCATATATGAAAGTCTCATTAGGATAAAATCTATGGTACTACTATTTTGTAGTAGTACAGGATAACAATTGAAGAGTGGTTAAAGTGACACATAAAAATCCATGATTAAATTGGTTTCATTCTTGAGTAGGATTCTAAGGGGTTAAAAAAATTAAAAAAATAAATAAAACTCTTATTCAGCTTCTTAAAAAGAAAAAAGCCGAAAAAGGTAAAAAAAGTTATAAAAAATTATACTATATATCAAAAAATAACATTGAAAATTTAGAATCAAAAAAATATTACAATATGAGAAATATAATATTTAAAAAGAAAAAAAAATATAAAAGTTATATAATTTTAAAATATAGTAAAAATTTAAATAACATAAAATGAAATGCCAAAAAATTCCTTGAAAATAAAAAACATTCACAACTTAGAAAATATGGTTGAATAAAGATCATTGAAGGATATTGTTACTCCTGATTTTGAAAATAGAAAAAACTGCCTGGGCTACATGAATATATCACGAGGATTTGAAGTTAAATTGTGATTGATTCACCCTTTTCCAAAGTTTTTTGGTTTGTTGAGTGAGGATCCACCCAAGGATATTCAAGAATTTCACAGGGTGTGTATCACCATTAAACCATATATAGTGAGTTAGGATCATGCCAAGATGAGGTCCTTCCCCTTTTAACTTTGTGGGGTGGTAAGTAGTGGTTCTACTACTCCAAATACACCTCAATTAGGAGATATCATCAACTCAAGAATATTTTCTTAGAATTTTTTTCCCTAAATATAGTATTGCCTATCTTAGAAAAGATATTTCTAGCATTAGGAAGCTCTAAGGGGGGACTCTTCGTGAGTACTAGGAGAGATTTAATAAATTTTTATTTATCTTCCCTCATCACCAAATTTATAATCATCTCCTTATCCAATATTTCTAGGGGGATGATCTCTGATGGATAAGAGTATGATTGATGCAATGAATGGAGGACCATTGGTAGATAATACTCTAATAGATGCTAGAAATATCATTTTGAACATGGCCCAAAGTAAACAACAGTTTGGTACTATGGGCTTAATCTATGTTAAACTGGCTATGGAATTGCCTACTTTAGGTTTTGAAAATAGGTGAATTGAGAGTCAGTTGAGTGATCTTGAAAGCTAGATGAAGAAGATATAGAATAACTCTATACCTTCACAATCCTAATAAGAACCATTCTATCCCACTAAGATTCATTGTGGAATTTTTTTATGTGACATGTTATTTTAATGAAATGTTTACAATTTCAAGAAGGTCCTGAAGCATATAATGAGATAATTCCTATAAATTCTTTCCTAAATAACAAGAACAAACAATTTCCTAACTAGAATATTTAAACTAGGCCTTTTCAATCAAACCATATTTTCAACCAAGGATGGAATAACCAATAAAAAATATGTTTATACATAATGATCAACCGAACAATAATTTCCATCCCCAAAATTTTGATTAGTAGACTTGCTAAAATCAAAGTCATTATAGAAACCAAACTAGAGGGAATTTATTAAATTTTCAGAAGCAATATAATAAAAAACAAAAAAGTGATCAAAGAAAATAATCACATATTGAAGAATGGTTAAAAACCAGATATTTATTAGCAACAACAAGTTTTTCTACAAAATATGGTGAATCAAATGGATTAAATGGGAATTGAAATCAATGGTTTAAAAAATAAAAGGAGTGTTAATTTTCTATCAAAATATAAAGTAAAATAGAGACAAAAAAAGTATGTATGTGCAATAATTTTGAGAAGTGTAACTATAATTTAAAACCCAAAAGATGAACATAAATAATAAGAACATAAAAATAAATAGTTTAAATTCTAAAAATAATGGAAAATTAGATGATGATTTCATAAAAAAATTGGTGAATCTATATAAGAACCCATTGTCCACAAACCAGTTGAGTAATAAAAATAGAATAAAATGAAATAAATCCAACTTGAAAGAACCTAAATGGATTTATGAAATTTAATGGGATATTACAAAGGGAAGTAAAAATGTTGATGATGACCTGCTAATGTAAAAGGATTCACCACCTTATACTTTGGGTATCCATCTTATCAAAAAATGTTGAAACTTTAATGGAAAAGGAAGTACTTGATAATTTTAGGAAAGTACAGGTTAATATACCTATTTTGGATTATATTAAATAGATCCCTTTTTATACAAAATTTATTAAGGAGATATGAACTCACAAAAATAATTTCAAGGGTGGTTAATAAGTTAATTTAGGAAGAAATGTATCTTCAATGATCCAACATTCCCTCCCTGTTAAATGAAAATATAATGGTACATTTTATATCCCTTGTTTCATTGGAAATAATTAGTTTGAAGATGGAATTTTTAATTTAGGAGCATCCATAAATGTTATTCCTTATTCTATCCTTTCATCCATACAAGTTGGAGAGATCAATAAATCTATAATTGTTATCTAACTAGCTAATAAGAGTTAGTTAAACCAGCTAGAGTCAATGAAGATGTGTTGGTAAGGGTAAATGATCTGGTTTTTTCTACTGGTTTCTATGTGTTAGATATGTATGATGGTTGATTTAGTTATCATGAACTATTAATTTAAGAAATATTATTACTAAAAATTGCTAAGGCAATAATCTATGTTCATAAAGGGACTCTTTCATTAGATTTGATGGTAATATGGTAAATTTTTGTGTCTATGGATCAATGATACACTGAATAGAAGATAATTATTCATGGTAATTTGACATTATTGAATATTTTTTCCACATATATATTTCGTAATTTAATTCAAGAAAACCAACCTATGAATTCTTTGGAAAATAAAATTTATGCTGAAAATGAGTCTTTTACAAAATCTAAAATCTATTGTATAGATGAATCTAAAACTAAATCCATTTGGTAAATAATTTCATGCTATTTTTGAATTTATAAATATGAAAAGGATGAAACCATTTATAAAAATAAAAATTAAATAAATGAATATTTATTTTTGTTTCTTGAATAATTTTTATTGCTGGAAATTATGAATTTATTTGTGAAATTAAACATTAAATTTATGAAATTGCTTTAAATTATACTATAAATAACACAAATTTGGATAATTATTTTTTCTATAATAATTTTTATTTTAAATTAAATATTTTTAAAATAAATTCTTCTAAAAATTTAATTTTAATGTCACCTCTTTTTAGGAAACTAAATATGAAATTTATTTTGAGGAAGAAACATTTTTTATGATAGAAGAAAATAAAAAGAACATAAAGAGCCTATTTTTTCAAAGAGTAAATCCTACCCACTCTTTAACATAAATCTTTACCTAAAAATTTGAAATATACATATTTGGAAGTTAATAAACAATTCCCTATTATAATTGCAGTCCAGCTATCTAGTGAGCAATAAAATCAAAATTTTGAGGTTCATAGGACAAATAGAAAGTATATACACTGGTATTTAATTGATTTATTATGGATAATTCCTTTTCTATGCATGTATAGGATACTCTTAAAGGATAATACAGAACTTTTTAGACAATTTTAAAATAGATTAAATCCCACCCTACCAGAAGTTAGTTAAAAAATAGGTGACTACTTAATTGGTTGTGGGTATAATTTACCCCATTTCTGATAATCGATGGGTTAGTATAGTTAAAATTGTTCCTAAAATGTAGGATTCTTAGTTAGTGCAATACAAGTATTCCAAAAAGTTGAGGGTATGCATTGATTATAGGAGGTTGAACTTAGTGACTAGTAAGGTCCACATTCCCTTACCTTTTATTGATAAAATCCTTGAAAGGTTAGCTGATTAATCACATTATTTCTTCATAGATATTTTTTCTGGATATTTCCAAATTCACATATCTCTAGAGGACCAAGATAAAACAAATTTTACATTCTTTTTTAGTACATTTTCTTATCAGATAATTCCATTTAGGCTATGTAATGTCCATGTCACCTTCCAAAGATGCATGCTTAAATTTTTTTCATAATTTCTTGAGGAATTAATGTAGGTGTTTAGTGATTATTTTACTATGTATGGTATATATTTTGAGAGTTTAATGAGTATTTTAGGGGTTTTTATTAGAGTTTTTATTGATAATAACCTTATTATGATCTTTGAGAAATTCCATTTTATGGTTGATAGTAGAATTTCACATGGTCATGAAGTGTTTAGTAATGGAATTTAGGTAGACATGTCCAAGGGTGATATCATATATTCACTATATTTTCCTAATACTATTAAGGATATTATATATTTTCTTTACCATGATGTATTTTATAGGTGGTTCATAAAATATTTCATTTGAACTACTTTGTGTTTGATAAGACTACATCAAAAGGAAATTCCTTTTTTACTTTGATGAAAAATGAAAGTATCCTTTAATGAAATAAAACAGAGACTTATGTATCCTACAATATTTTAACAACCTAATTGAATCTTTCCTTTTGATATGATGATCGATGCATTATAATTATATTTGGGGGATCTTCTTGGGAAAAAAATGGAGAGGAAAACACATGTCATTTCATATGCTTCTTGTACTCTAGATACCACCCAATCTAATTACTCCACAAAAAATAAGGATTTGTTTGCCATTTTTTCAATTTATATATTTATAATCAATATTTTGGGATCTAATTTAGTGCCTTTACTTGATCATTCAACTATTAGATACCTATAAAAAATTAATAATATAAATGAGGTTGGTTAAATGGATTTTTTACTTCAGGAATTTGACATATATAAAAAAGATAGGAAAGAAATTGATTACACTATAAATGATAATTTGAGTAGGATAGCTATCCAATTTTATCAAGATAGATCATTTTTAGAAACTATTATATATTTTTTCTAGAGGGAGAAATTTTATTCTGATTTTGTTTACAGGATTCCATTGTTTTCAAATATTTTGAAACACTTTGCTGCCGAAATTATTCCACATTGGTTTTATAATAAAAAGGTTTCAAAATTAATTTTTGAGTCAAAGAAATATGTGTGGTATAATACCTAATTTTGGAATATGAAAAGCGATCAAATTGTTAGGATATGTAGCCATAATTCATAAATTTATTGAGTTGTAAAGTATTTCCATAATTTGAGCTATAGTGGCCACTTTGGACAATAAGAAACCCATAGGAAAGTTCAAGATTCAAGTATATTTTAGCCTACTATCTTGAATGATTCACATGAGTTTTCTAGGAATTGTATAGTTTTCAAATCTAAGGAAATATTTCCCAATGACATGAGATACCAAAAAAACCTTTGTTGTTTTGTGATGACTTTGATTTTTATGAAATAGATTTTATATTCCTTTCTATTAATTTATTTAGATATTTTTACATATTTATTACAGTAGACTTTGTTTCCAAGTGGATTGGAGATGTTCCCTCTAGAATGATGATTCTATAATGGTGTTCCAATTTGTTAATATAAATCTATTTTTTAGATTTGGGATACTGAGATGTATTCCCACAAACTAAGAAATTAAATTTTATTATAGGAATTTAGAGGATTTTCTAAAAATATATGGAATTAGTCATAACGTTTATACACCCTATCACCTTGGAAATAATGGTATGGATGAAGTTTCAAATAGAGATATTGATAATTTCCTTGAGAAAACAATAAACTTGAACATGAATGACAAGATCTAAAGTCTTGAGGATACTCTTTTGGTGTATAGGACTAGCTATAAGACTCCAATAGGGATGTTTCATTATATGATAGTTTTTGTAAGTGATTTTCATTTTTCTTTAGAGAAAGAATATAAATATATTTGGGCTATAAAATCTTGTAATTTAAATATTTTTGAAGTTGGAAATGGGATGAATCTTTTCTTGTAAGATCTGGAAGAAATAAGGAACAATGCCTATGAAAATATTAGGATTTTTGAAGTGAAAACCAAGGTTATTTATGAAAAAATGATTTTAAATAAAAAATTTCATATTGGATATAATGTGTTGTAATATAAATCTAGGATCAAGATTTTTGAAGTTAAATTTAGTTCAAAATGGGATTGACCATTTATTGTAACTCATGTTTTCCCTTTTTATGTTGTATAGATTTCAGATATTGGGAAGGATGTTTTAGTCACCATTAATGGAAATAATCTTAAACTATTTTGGGAAGATAATAATGAACATTCCGGGGAGGAGTTTCTATTGTTCGAATCTTCATATCACTAAATAAAATAGGTTGTCTATTCCCTTGATTTTATTAATTGAAATAAGTTTGGGAGAAGGTATGAACCTTTTTTATTGTATGTTTTTCTTTTTTCTTCATTGTGTATCTTTATAGTGAATAAAATGAGTTTGTGGGAATGTTTCTATGCCCATTTTTCACTATAGGGAATCAACTTGGATCTGATCTCCACTTTATCTTCTATTTGTATCAGAAGTTTTACAATATACATTGGTCAAGATAAGATACCTTGTGAAGAAACTTGATTCATCCTCTTATATTCTACACCCTGATTATATTTTTCTTTATTTGATAATCCTTTAATCTAATATTAATCTACTTTTTTTCATTAGTATATTTTAAGATTACTAGAGGAACTTTGTCAAAGTGAAGATGAGGGTAATTTTTTAAATCTAAGACAAATATATCTCATATTTTAAGGGGTTTTTCATTAATATTCTACAAAATTTTTATGATTTATAAAATCTGCCTATTACTGCCACTTTGAAATTAATTAGTTAAAATAAAATATGAAATTTAAGAGTATTTAAGTGATGAAATTATTAGTCAAACATGCTAGTTTTTTATATTAATTGGTTGATTTTGTTTGTTAATTAGTTCTAAATATTATCCGATTTACTAGAAATATTTTTGAACTCTTCCTTAAATATGCACTAGTTTACACATTTTACTTTTAAGCTGAACTATTTAAGTAGAAAATAATAGTCCACTTCTTTTCTTAATATGAGTCGCTATTTATTTGTGTTGTATGGAAAAAAAACTTTGAGTATTATTGTGACCCTTTTCACATGATTTTATATTGTTGAACTGTCAAATATATTTTGAAATATATTTTGATTCTAGATATTTCTCCCCCATTTAATTCATTATTAAAGTCAATGTTAAATTTTTTTTGTGTGGGAGAAACTTTTTCTCAATGTGTTAAACTATACCATAATGTAACTCATAAAAAATACCTATTTGTTTCAATTTGATGAGTTTTCATGTTTCAATGAATCATTTCTATTGGTTTTAAATTTTTTTAAAGATAGAATGTTGTGTAAGAACTTTGAGGTGGTTAATTTTATAATACCCCTTGGACATATTTGGGTAATTAATTTTTTTACTTACCTTTGAAAATAGGTTGACATTAGTAAAATATTTTTTAAATGTTATAAAATTATCATTTCCCTTAAATCATTGAATTTGGATTTAAACAAATAAATTATGCATTCAAATGAATTATGAAATGGAAGTCCTAGTCTAGGTTAAACTCATTATTTAATTCTTCAAGATGAAGGTTGAGTTATTTATATTCAATTTTTAAATTATTAAGTTCGCTCATCAAAACCGAGTATCTAATTATTCTGTTTTATAATTATTAAAGTCTATTATTCTAGAGGTAAAGAGAAGTCTGGACTTTTATTTGAATGAAAATTGAAGTGGGCTTAATCTATTTTCAAAATTTTTATGTCAGTCATATATGTAAAACAAGAATTGGTTTTTCACTTAAAATATTTTATTCGAACAGCTTTGTGTTTGATAAGACTACATAAAAAGTAAGTTCCTTTGTTCCTTTGATGAGATATGTAATAAATATTTTAATGAACTCAAACTGAAACATATGTGTCCACAAATAGTTGATCCTCCTAATTGGGACTCACCTTTTGATCTAATGACCAATTCTTCAAAATTATATTTGGGGGATATTCTTGGGAAACGAGTAGGGAATAAATCACATGTCATTGCCTATTCTTCTAATAAGCTAGATGTTCCCCAATCCAAATACACCTCAACAGATAAGGAATTTTTATTCATTTTTCCCTTGATAAGTTTATAAGATATCTTTTGGGATCCAATTTAGTGATTTTCATTGATAATTCGTTTATTAGATACCATATGAAAAATTATGAATCAAAATCAGGTCTGGTGAGAATAATTTTGTTTCTTCAAGAAAATGACATAGAGATTTAGGATAAGAAAGGAATTGAGAACACTTTGGAAGATCATATTAGTAGGATACAAACTGATTTTTTAATATATAACCTTTGTAGAACCTATTACAGAGTTTCTCATGGGGGATAAATTTTATTATTTTTCTATTGATAAGAGGCCATGGTTGTAGAAATTTTGAGTTAATTAGCTAATGAAATTATTCCACATTTTATTTCTAAGAAATAGGTTTCTAAATTGACTTTTAAATTAAGGAAATATGTGTGGGATGATACTAACTTTTGGATTATGGGAAGTGATCAAATTATTAGGATATGTATCTTGATTTCATTTATTTCTTTAGTTTTAATTTTTTTTCAATAATTTGAGTTGTGGTGGAAACATTGGGCCATAGATAACCACTAAGAAAGTGCTAGATTTAGGTATATTTTTGCCTAACATACTGAAAGATTCACATGAGTTTTGTCGGACTTGTACAGTTATAAATTCTAAGGAAATATTTTTCAATGACATGACATGCCACAAAAAACTTTTGTTGTTTTGTGATATCTTTGATGTTTGGGGAATGGATTTTAGGATCCCTTTACCTAATTCCATTAGATATTTGTACATACTATTTGTGGTAGACTACATGTTTAAGTGGATTGAGAATGTTATCAATGGAATGGTGTTGCTCGAATTGTGTACCAATTTGTTGAGATCAATATGTTTTATAGATTTGGGAAGAAAATATTTATTCTAATAGACTAAAGAACTCATTTATATTATTTGAATTTGGAGTATTTGATGAAAATATAAAGGATTAGTTATTATGTGTTTACAACCTATCACCCTCAAAATAATGGTATGGTTGAAGTGTTGAATAAATATATTAAGCATATTATTAAGAAAATAGATAACCCAAATAAGAAGGATTGAAGCTTAAGGATTGAGTATACTCTTTGGGTGTATAGGACTACCAATAAGTCTCCAATATGTATGTTTCCATATAGGGTAGTTTTTGTAAGATCTTTTTGTTTCCACTTGTAGGTAGATCATAAAAATATTTTTTCTATAAAATATTATAATTTGAATGTTTTTGAAGCTAGAAAACCGAGGAAGTTTTTATTTCTCGAGTGATAAGAAATGAGGAATAATTCCTATGAAAATGATAATATTTTTAAATTGAAAACAATGGTTGTGCATGAAAAATGATTTTGAATAAAGTGTTTCAAATTGGAGATAAAGAGATTCTATATAACTCTATCCTGAAGCTTTTCCCAGGTAATTTTCATACCAAATATAATAGAACTTTTATTGTAACTCATATTTTCCCTTTTGGTGTCGTACATATTTGAGATATTGGGAAGGATGTTCCATTCACCCTTAATAAACATGGGTTTAAACTGTTTCAGGAAGGTAATAAATTACCTTCATGGAAGGAGTTCTTATTTTTTGAAGTTTTCTATCACTGAATAATACATGTTTTTTCTTACCTTATTATTTTTAATTATATTAAGTGTGGGGGAAGGTATTAAATTTTTTTAGTTTCAGATTTGCCTTTTTTTCATAATAGTGTATCTTTATAGTGAATAAAATTATCTCTATGGAAAGATGATGTTTCTATTTTTGACCATGGGGAATCAACTTTGAGCTTCTCTTCACTTTATATTCATTTTTGGGAAGAAGTTTTACAATATTCATTTGTTCATAAAATCTAAAGACTGAAGAAACTTGATTCATCACCGTACATTCTACATCCTGATTATATTTTACTTTTTTTGATAATCCATGAATCTCATGTTAATATATTTCCATCTTTAGCAGCTTTCAAGCTAACCAGAGGAGATTTTTCAAAGTGAAGATGAGGAATTTGTTTTGGATTTAAGAAGAAAATAGATTCTATTTCAGTGGAGCTTTTGGTTAAATTTTTTCACATACTTTATGTTTCTAAAATATACCTTTTTTACCATATATAACTTAATTGGTTAAAAAATGGAGATTTAATAATATTTTCATGATTTAATTAGTATTCAAACATGATTTTTTATTTCTATTAATTGGTTTATTTTTATTGTGTATCAATTCTAAATATTACATTATTTATTGGAAATCATTTTGAACACCTCCTTGAGCATACACTAGTTTACAATTTTTTATTTTGAGATGATCTTTTGAAGTAGTACCTGATAGTTAGATTTTGGACATGATGTGAGTTGATAATTATTTGTGTTGTGTCAAAAAAAACACTTTGATCATTCTTATGACCCTAGGAACATGATTTTATATTGCTGAACTAAAAAATATGTTTTGAACTTTTATTTGATTCTACATTCTTTCCCACCTTATAATGAACATTGAGAATTTTTTTTATGTTTAGCATGGTGAAATGACCTTTCAATGATCTAAACTATACCATAATGTGAACCCATCTAAACCCACTATTTTTTTCAATTTAATTGTTTTTTAAATTTTAATGAATAATTTCTCGTGGTTTTAGATTTTTCTAAAGATTGAATGTTGTGTATCCATTTTGTGGAGGATAATTTTTTAATGCCACTTAGATTAATTTGGGTGATTCATTTTTAATTTCAATCTTGAAAAGAATTTAACTTTGGTAAAATATTGTTTGAATTTTATACAATTATCATTTCCATTGAATCATTTAATTTGTATTTAAACTCATAAAATATGAATTAAAATGAGTTATGAAATAAAAATACTAATCTAGGTTAAATTCATCCTTTTATTCTTTAAGTTTATGGTTGAGTTATTTATACTCCCTTTTTAAAATATTAACATCACTCATTGCAAATTAGTGTCTAAATTATTATTATTTTGTTAATTATGTGATTCAAATTCGGTAAAGGTAAATAGAAGTTTGGATTTTTAGTTGAATGAAAATTGAAGTGGGTTTAATATGCTTTTAAAATTTTAAGTTCAATAATATTTGTAAAATAGCAATCAGTTTTAAATAAAAAAATAATTTATTGAGGGAAAATATTTTCACTACTTAATGAAAATCCTAGGGGAAAAATAATTTTGGAAACCATTTTTATTTTACCATACAATATTTTAAATATAAGATTGATTTTATTCCATTGAATTTTCCGATCGGTTTACTTAATAAAAAGAACTGTCTTAATGTGGGGGAATTTGATTTGGTCTTATTTGTTGCATTTTTTTTACATTAAATATGGTGAATTAATATGTTTTAATGGTGAAATGTGATCATAATTGAGTATTTTTAATTACCTATAAATTTTTTTTTTATTTTTTTAAATAATCATTGAAAATACTAAATTTTGTCTTATTATGACCAGTTATATTGATTTTTATTTTATTATTGAAATATTAATTATTTGAATTATTGTTAATTAGGTTCATTTTATTTATTTTTGGTAGTTATTATTTTTAATATATTAAATTTTATAAATCTCTGAAAATTTTTAACTTTTATTTCTATTTATTTATTTATTTATTTAATTTTTTATTTATTCAATTAAATGTTCCTGCTATTAGAACTTTTAATTAAGATTTTTCGATTTGTATTGTTTTTATTTTTAAATTTTAATTTAATTCATTAACTTATTTTTAGAGTATTTTGTATTTATTTATTTTATTTTAAATAATTTAATTAATTATTTTATTTGTTGTTGTGTTGGATGTTCACTGATGATAAAATTATTTGAATTAGCAGGGTACACGTAATATTATTTTGGATTTGGGCCCATCATTTGGATTTGCGTAATAAAATCAAAAGTAGAGTTGTGTAAGATAAACTTACCTACCATATAAGTGAATTGAGATGCTACCGGTAAGATAAATTTCTAAACTGCGTAAGATAAAATTCACCCAATATGAAAGAAAATCATCTCTAGGTAAGATGAGTTCTGGTATGATATTTTCCCTTGGAGATTTTATACTTCTAAAGGATGAAATTTCGACCAAACTTGGAAATATGATTACCTGAACTAAGGCTTTGGGGGAAGAAAAATGAAAAATTGAAATCTTAGTAGGTTTTGAGAAAATTAATGCCATGATATGTCAAAGGAGTTCTATTTGAGAGACACCAACACCTAAGCTTATATAAGAAGTCTGATTTGATCAGTTATGCCTCCAAGATATCACCAAGATCATTGAAGGTCAATTGGCACACATCTATGTTTTTCAGTTTCCAACATCATGATGAGGAAAATGGAATAGTTTCATAGCTGATCTTGGATGTTGTTTTAAAATGAAGTCACCATTTTTAAATAATGAAACCAACATTCCAAGATTTCACATCCCCAGATGAATGAGATATGTCAAGATTGAATATGGGAGCTTGACTGAAACTAGATTCTAGGGATGCTATCGATGCAAGGATGAATGTTACATGATCTATCAAACTAGTTCTTGATAGGGAATCCAAAAAATCTGAGTGCCTCTACTAATGAACACCCATTTACAATCAGTTGAGGATTCCTTGGTTAGAGATGACAACCCAGACTATCCGAATTCTAATGAATATCTAACATCGATTAAATATTACGGTTGTAGTTGGAAGACATCTGGTGTTTCAATTGAGTTTCCAAATGAGATTACAGTTGATGAATTTGTAGTTGCTGAAATCCCAACTGAGCTGAATCAATTCCTGAAGTTAACAAAAACGTTTATATATATATTTTATTTAAATTGACATACTTGTTTGTGGGATTCTCACCTATTTCTAGTTATTTGTTTTCCATAGGATTGAGTTTGATGGAAGAAGCTTTAGTACCTCCAAATACTATGGCTCGGTTAATGATTCATTTTTTATGAAAGTTTTTTTGTCTTTTTTTTAATGAAATTATGTCCATCTCATAAAAGGCTAGATATTTACTGTTCCAAAGTAATAATGATTTTGATAATCGCTTGCACTATTTGGTTGATGAAGCCTTTTTTAAGTAATGATACAAATGTTGGGAAAAGTGGAAAGTGAAGAATTCACAAACGAACACTAAAGTGAACGCACCGTGGAAATAAATTTTCTTTACCTTTGAACAAGCCTGAAATATTAAATAGGATTCATAGTGAACAAAAAACATGTGCAAAAAAATAAATGTTGACATTAGAAATTTTAACATGGGAGAATCATAAGGTAAACACCACACGACTTATTCAAAAAATAAGTATCTAATAATAATCACGAGTACAATTCAAAGACTCTAAAAGAGGAGTGGTATCTCAAAAATAATACTCAGATAAAATAGAGGATCAAGGATAGAAATTAGATGCAGTCTAAAAGAAGCCTGAAATAAAAAATGTAGCATGATAAAGAAACCCAAATAGATCTGATTGTGAAAGGAAATTTTTTTTTCTAAATAAAAGGTGTTGAATAAAAACACCAAGATTAGATCAAATATAACCTTAGATTAAAGTTGATCAGATCTGAATATTTTTTTAGGTTGCAAATCAGAAAAATGCTACTAAAAAACCTAATTGCACCATTCTATAATAGAGTCGTGAAAAACACAATCCCTAAAATCCATAATCCTCAAAAATATGTATCTCTTATTTTCATTATATATATATATATATTATTTTAAATTAGGAACATTAAGTTATTTTTGAAGAGGATCCCCAAAAACACCCCTATGACTCAACTAGGGATCACCGCCAACCCTATAATCATTCAGTACCTATTAAATTTACCTCTTGATAAACTCTTGGTCATCATGTATGATCTATTTTCATCAGTACAGATCTTCAAAATCTCTAAATATCTATAATAAGGGACATCATGAATCTAATGATATTGAACATCAATATGTTTTGACCTCCCTTGAAAAGTGGCATTCTTTCAAAAAAACATCACTCTAACTGTCATGAAATAAAACATACCCATATTGATTAATATTTGGGTCTAGAATAAATTTTTTCATCCACAAAAATTCTTTGTGTGCCTCTGTAGTTTCAATAAACTCACGCTCAGTGGTAGATAAAGCAACACATCTCTTAAATCTAGACTACGAAGACACATCCCCCCTACAAAAGTGATCAAATTGCCTAAAATAGACTTCCTAAAATCTATATCTCCTACTATATCTAAATGTGTAAATCCATAAAGCATAGGTTCCCATTTCCAAAACAAAATCCTAGATCAGAAGTACCATAAAGATAACTAAATATATAATTCACTACTCTCTAATGATCTATACATGGATTAGATAGAAAATGAATAACCTCACTAACTACATGAGCTCTATCAAGTCTAGTAGGTAACATCACATACATCAAACAACTAATAGTAGATGAATAAGGTATGTGCTTCATTCCCTCTATCTCTTCATTATTATAAGTTTAATAACTTGTAATGAGCTTGAAATGTAAATAAATAGGAGTACTAATCACTTTTTCCATATCTATAGAAAATATTTGAAGAACCTGTTCAATATATCTCTCTTGAGATAACCAAAATTTTTTGGCCTTTCTATCACAGGTGATTGACATGTCAACAATCTATCATGATGGCTCCAAGTATCTCATCATAAAATACTGAAAAAGATCCTTTTTCAATCTATCAATTATAGAAGTATCATGGAAAAAATGAGAATATCATCAATATAAAGCAACATTATAAAAAAATAATCAGCAATAAATATCTATAAAAAAACACAATAATCATAATATGTCTTCCTAAAACTCTAATGGAAAATGAAAAATTCAAACTTCTTGTACCGCTTCCTCAGAGCATGCTTCAAACTATAAAAACTCTTATTTAAATTACAAACATTATTATTTTTACCTATTTCAACAAAACCATTTAGTGTCTCCATATAAATCTCTTCCACTAAATCTCTATGGAAGAAAGCTATCTTCATATTCATATTATCATCCTGAAGATCCAAACTAGAAACCAAACCAAGAGAAACTCAAATGGAATAGATTTTGATAAAATGTGAAAAAATATCATCACAATCAATACCATTTTTTATTGGAAGCCTTTAACAACTAACCATGCCCTGTATCATAGAACAGAACAGAATTCTACACTTTTAATCTGATAATCCACCAATTTTTCAAATATTTATTACCTATGGGTAATTTCACTAGCTCAAATGTATGGTTTTAGAATAATGATCTCATATCATCATCCATTGCTGCAACCCATATATCCTTATATTCACTTTCCATATCCTTAACAAAATATTTTAGTTCTCCCCCTTCAGTGAAGAGGACATACTCATCAGGTGAATACTAAGTAGAAATATTACGATACCAAGATGACCTATACAGTGGAACTATGGGTTAATTAATAACCCTTAGAACCAGATCATAAAAGAAGGTGCATTGGAAACATCAAATCCAACTTGTTAACCTGTAATATCATTCTTCACACCAACATGATCATCTGAATAAAAAATATGAGGTAAATGTGGATTAGAAACTGGATCAAGACCCACAAATACATCAGAAGTTCGAGAAGTATATTTTTCTCCTTTTTAATATCTGTAACATCTTGATCCTCCTTAAAAAAAGAATCATGGCTTCTTGAAAGATTCCTCAAAGCATGATTGTAGAACCTCTACCCAAACTCATCATTTTCATATCCAATAGAAATAAAATTTTGTGAATTACCATCTAGATTGGATCTCACATATCTAAGAACATGAAAAAAATACTTGCAACCAAAAAAAAATAAATGATCAAAATTGATCTCTTTTCCTTAGAAAAACATATCCAGAGTGTTTGTATGAAAAGTAACCATAGTTGATAAATTAATACTATAAGCAGCAGAAAATTAAGCCTCACCCTAAAAATGCCCAAGAAACGTTTCTTCTCAAATCAAACAATGAACTCTTTCAAAAAATTATTGTTCATACACTCAGCTACACCATTTATATGTGGTGTCTTATGAGGTGTATTCTGATGGTAAATACCTTCCTTCCTATAATACTAATTAAATAGACCATAATAGTCACCCTCAATTTTAGTGCAAATACATTTCAACTTCTTTCTAAATTATCTCTCATTTGAAACTTGAAATTACTTAATACCACTGAGCACATAACTTTTGTAATTAAAAACATAAACACAAAGCATACATGAGTATTCATTAATAAAAATCAAAAAATAAAGGCCACCACTAAAGCTCTATGACATCAAAGGATCATAAGAATCATAATGTATTAATTCAAGTACTTGTAAATTCATATAAAATTGTTGATATTTGAAACTAAATCTACTATGTTTTCCATCCACACAATGACCACACATATCCAACTTGAAAATCTCCAAATATGGAAGTAAATTCTGTTATCCAAACAACCAAATCCTTTCTCACTAATTTGGTCAACCCAAATATTCCATAACATGTAAGATAAACAAAACCCAATAATGAAATAATTATCATAAGAAATATAATCTCTTGTTCATTAAAAACCTGATTGATTCTTCCCTCAAGCCACAATCAAGGATATCTTGTAAATATTTTATTTTTCTTCACTAAAAGTACCGATAAAACCATCATCATAAAGAATATTGGTAAAAATAAGATACAAATAAATCTTAGTTGCATGTCGATCATTCCTCAAAATCATCTTATATCCTCTTTTAGTTTCTAAAAAACAGTATTGATAACTAAAAAATTAGCATGACCATCATTACACATCTCCAAAATACAAAAATTACATGGAAAAAAGATGTAAAAAACTCCTTCCTAGATTTCATGTGAAAACATGCACCACTATCAACAACCCAAAAAGAATCACCAGAATCAATATTAGTGGATTCATAAATAATAATAAGATCACCCTTATAGAAGTGACGAAACAATCATCTCTATAACCATTATTATTCTACTGATTTTCCTTCAATATTTTTTTTTATTTTCAACTGATTGAAAAATTTATTAACATTTTATTTCTTACCATAATGATAACATTCGAACACTCTCTACTAAGACCTAGATTTTCCTATTCATTTTCTATTACTGAAATGTTCCTTTAGTGTGGGGTGTAAAAAAATTATTTACTAAGTCATAATATATTATAGTGGTTAACCTAGGTTGTCTCTAGAGAGGAGCGTTCAACAAACAAGTTTGTCACTTTAAAATTAGATAATGAATTGGTGGTCGTTTTTGAAATGATTGATTTTGAAAAGAAACTAAAGAAAAAAATTAAGTAAAATATTGAAATAAAATTGAAAATTCATGTGATTTAAAATAGTTATATGAATTGGGGGATCAGGTAGAGGTTAATTTTCCAATTGAAATGTTATCATAGTTCCGATTAATTTAATCCTCTTCCGCTAAGCTGATTAATGTGATATTCCACAATCACTTCCTATCACTTATTTTTTCAAAGGTGTTGGTGATAGTAAAAATTAATAAGATATTATTTTGGACTAATCTCCTTCATTTTGTGAAAGAGTTTCAGTGAGTATCCTCAAATGATTTAGGTAATTCCCGATTGGGTCTTGTTTATCCCTAATAATCTTGAATATGCACAACTCTCCCAGGTACTGACGATCGCTGAGTACTTCACCAATAAACTATGATCTATTCCATCGCATATAGACTAGAACCTAGTGATGGAAAAAATTGTCATTAAACAAATAAATAATAATAATAGAATATAAAATCAAATACAATCACACAAGATAATATAAATTGTTATTGCAAATTAAAACCAACTTTGCAAAAAGGGAAAATTTTTTATAACATTAAGTGCCTAAACTAAAACATTAAAAAATTGAAAACCTCACATTATCTAATAAAAAATAAGATTTACCCAACCATGTTAAGGGTAATTTAGAATAATGGGGAAGAATAATACATTAAAAAACTAAAAGAAAGAAAATAGGTAAAATGAAGAACAAAAAAAATATCCTCCAGAATATGTCTGGTAGATGTTTAGTTTCGGTTCTCCAACCATATGGTCTAATAAAGCTGAGGTCCATTATTAGAGGATGTGAGGAATGGGGTTGGACATAAAACCTCTAAATTTTAGAGCAATTGCTGCCATTTCAAAGATTTTATGGCCGCCAAAATTGAGATGACTTATTCTGGCCACCAAACACTATTCTACCAACCCAAATTTGACCGATTCAATGGAGACCTTAATGAGATCATTTATCCATGAAATTTAATGTGAAAATTAAACATGAAGTTGGATTTATAACATAGCTAGTATTATCCCATTTAGAGTTTTGTATCCTGAGATATGTCTCCTTGAATGAGGCATGGTCTATTCTGCCGACCAGATTATGTTTTCACATTGACTGATTTTGTTTTGAGCTTGTGGGAGTTCGAAGCACTCTTGGTAAAGAATAATATTTTTTAGACCATGAAACATGTCATACTAAAAAAAAATAAATCAGATAAATTAGGTAAAATTGTAGGAGTTATGATTGTAATACAATAGAAATAGAAAACTGTGAAATGTCCAGAATTAACCAATTTTGACACTTAAGCTCAAAACTCACCATAAATAATAAAATGATACAAATAAGAACACATTGATTAATTTTTAGGGATTAAATAATTTAAATAAATATTCATAAATATGAAAATACAAGCTCTGTCAATTCACCCACACTTAGCACTTCGACTCCTGGACAAGTAAACAACAAAATTAAATCCAATCAAATATAAATCACATATCTATGAGATCCACTAATTTATCACCACGAAACAAAAGATATAATGACTTGTATAAATAAAATTATTTCATGTTAATAATTCATTTAATTAAATATATTGACACTTAATTTATCCTCCCATTCACAGAAAACACTTACCTAATTTCCATTTCTCTTATCACACAAATGTCAGTTTTTCATCAATGTCCTTCTCATCCAAACTCATACAAGGGTCACCATATTCTTGATAAATTCCTAAATCTCCGCCCTTTTTGGGTCAAATACATGTATTTATCATGATTACTTATATACATTGTTCTGTGGCTTTAGGTTGGTGGGATTTATATATGAAAAATTCTGATGTAGAATAAATAGGGCCTGGCTCTTTTGAAGAAAAATTGAATTATTCTAATTTTTACACATGTATGGTCCCCTAATCACTCCCCTTAGTATAAAATTAGATTCATCATCATGAAAAATCCATGAAATTTAAGGCTATTCATCAGCAAAAATTTTTCTAATCTTCACAAACATACTTTTTCATTAAAGTTTGGGATAGGTACAACTTTCTTCCTCTATTAAAAGCTTTAGTAGGGCAAAACTTCTCTTATCATGAAACCTCTAGAAAAGAAACAAATTTCAACATAATGATTTTTTTTCATTAGAAAACACATCTCTTCAGAATTTAATTTTCCACCCAAAGTATGACCAAATGTGGTATCACAACACACAATAACTTCCCCCACACTTATGTTCAACTAGATTATGAAATTTAACTTCAAAAGAAGGTTGGATAGGGAAAATTGTCTTGTAATGTTGATAACATAATAGGATATTCATAGATTTTAAGGGCTAAAATGATTAAATGTTTAGGGTAGGACATTATAAAACAGATTTGTATGAAATAGGGGCTTTAATACTAAATAAATTCTTCAACCATTTAAAACACATGTACCTCAAACCCTCAACTTTTGTTAGGAATATATCAAATTCTTGTTAAATAAAGCATGTTTTGGTTCTCTCAAGAAGTGAGGTGAATGAAAATAATATGAAAATTAGGTTTATAAGCCTCACATGAATGTGATTTCAATGTTAAATATAGTGATATATGGCATGAGATTCCAAAATTAAAGTACTTATCATGAAATTATTAAATATTTGAACTTGAAACAAAGTCATTTTGAACATTCATTTAAGATCATTTTCTTGGGATAAATTGTTTCACTCATGGAAATGGGTTTCAAAAATGAAAATGATAATAATTTTAGCTAAAAAGTTTTATAATCACACAAAAATTTTAAAAACATGCATTTTTTGAAAAATAGAAAAAATAGAAAATTGAAATTTCTAAACAACAAAGGTTCCCTCCCCTAAACTTAAATGATGCAGTTTACACAATGAATTCAAGTAAATTATATTTTAAATTCAATCACAAAAATCAATCAAGTTATAAGGAGAGGTACAACCTAACTTATTTGCAGTGCCACATTGAGTTAAGCTTCGAAGTGCTCCACACTGAAAACCTCAACCAAAAGTAGAGAAAATACATTAGAAATATATTAAAAAAATTAAAATAGAAATAGAGTGAGAAAAGTAGTATAGATCATGGTTTAATCCCCCAAGTGGGACCTGGGTTTTGACTGCCTCTAGATGGGCAGTTTCAGTTGGTTATCCCCAATCTGATGGAGGGTTGAGTTTCTTTAATATAAACCACCAACATGCCTTCCTTCCAGTTTTTACTTCTTCTTTTTTGATGAGGACTCTATGGATGTAGTCTACCAAATCCACCACCATTAAAATGATATGCATCATGTATGGTGGGGTTAGGATAAATAATTATTCCTCCTCCTTCTTTGTTTCCACTTTCACAACTTCTCCTTCATTATCTAGTGGGTGCTTAAGGTATGGTATATCAAAATAATAATCAAAGGGAAAATTAGAGTGCAATTCTATTTGAATAAAATTAAAAAATAATAAATAAATATCAAATTATTCCCTTTAAAATTAAGAAAATTGTGTCTATTTTTCCTCAGGAATGTCCACCTTGGTCTCCTCTTGAACTCCCTCCAATAAATGTTTGACATGTTCAGAGAGTTTCATATGTTCCTCTTCATGTGCATCTTCTTTTTTCTTCCTCATCCCCCAAGGCAGTACAAATGTCGTCTGAATATGAAAATTTAAAGCAAGGGGAGGTGATTCTCAATTCATATTCAACAAAATTAGAAGATAATGAGTTTAATAAAAGATCATCTCCTTGATTTTGTTCAGATTCAATTGCTTATTTAGTGGAAAGAACCTATTGGAGTATCCTAGTATCACATTGAGGTAGGTAGTGAGGATCCTCCAATTCTTAGATCACCTTAATAAAATCAGGGATAACTAAGGGGTAATCTTCTTGTACCTTTTCCATATTATAACTTTATGGAAATTAATGTGAGAACTCAGTTATTTCTAGGGCTATCACTTTAAAAATTTCATTTACATGTCCCCCCTCATGACAACTTTGAATTCTTTTAATGCATGATCCTCATTATTTGACATTGAAAATAACATCACCTATCTAACAATAAAAGAATATTCATATTCCATAGTCAATGGTGATATATTAATGGGTTCTTGAACTTTTGGATAATTATTCCATGAATTAAAGAAATAATAATTTTAAAACAACATAGAAACATATTTTTTTAACTATTTTTTTAAAGTGTAAAATATTTGTAATTAGATTATGGAATTTCCTCCCCATCAATAGTGACAAGTTTTGACATGTTACTATCATGGGGTTTAGAAAAAAAATTATTTACTAAGTTATAATATATTATAGTGGTTAACCTAGGTTGTCTCCAGAGAGGAGCACCCAACAATCAAGTTTGTCACTTTAAAATTAGATAATGAAGTGGTGGTTGTTTTTGAAATGATTGATTTTGAAAAGAAAATAATGGAAGAAGTTAATTAAAATATTGAAATAAAATTGAAAAATAATGTGATTGAAAATAGTTATATGAATTTGGTGATTAGGTATAGTTTAGTTTTCCAATTGAAATGTTATCATAGTTTCGATTAATTTAATCCTCTTATACTAAGACAATTAAAGTGAGATTCCAAAATCATTTCCTCTCACTTATTTGGTCAATGGTTTTGGTGAGAGTAACCCTTAACAAGATATTATTTTTTCATACTCTCCTTCATTTTTTGAAATAGTTGCAACAAATAACCTCAATTGATTTAGGCAATTCTTGATCTGTTCTTGCTTGTCCCAAATAATCTTAAATATCCACTACAACTCTCACACATACTGATGATAGCCAAGTAATTCACCAATAATCTTTGATATATTCCATCATATATAGACCAGAACCTAGAGAGGGATATAAATTTCATTAAACAAATAAATAATAATAAAATAATATAAAATTGAATAAAATGGCAAAAGATAATATAAACTATTATTACAATTTGAAACCAAATTCACAAAATAGAGAAAATATTTTACAACATTAAGTTCATGAAATAAAACATTAAAAAATGGAAAACCTCAACTTCCCCAATCACTCATAGGATTTACCCACCAAGTTAAGGGTAATTGAGAATAATGGGGAAGAATAATACATTACAAAACTAAAAGAAAAAAAGATGTAAAAAGAAGAACAAGAAAAATATCCTCTAGAATCTATCCGCCATAAGTTTAGCTTTGGTTCTCCCACCATATTGTCTAATCTAGCCGGGATCCATTCTTATAAGATGTTATTAATGGTATTTTCCATCTATCCTAAAAATTTTAGAGAAACTGGATCTGTTTAAAAGAATTTATGGCCACATAAATTGAGGTGACTTATTCTTGCCACCAAAAACATTCCCTCTAACCCAACTTTGACTGATTCAATGGAAACCTTAATGAAATAATTTATCCCTTAAATTTAATGTGAACTTGAATAATTGAGTTGGATTTCTGACCCAGATTGAATTATCCCATTTGGAGGATGGTATCCCAATATATGAATCATTGAATGAGGCATGTTTCTTTATTCCGACTAGATTATGTGTTCACATTGACCAATTTTTGTGTGCTTATGGGAGTTCTAATTGACTCTTAGTGCAGAATAATATTTTGTAGACCACAAACCATGTCATCCTAAAAAATTTAATCACATGAATTAGATCTCAACTATATGAGTTATTCATGAAATACAGAGGTAACAGAAAAATGTGAAATGTCCAGAATTAACCAATTTTTACACTTAAGATTAAAAATAACCCTTAATCATAAGCACACATTGATTAATTTTTATAGATTATATCATTTTAAAACATATGTATAAATATGAAAATATGAGATCTGTAAATTACCTTGAATACTCTATCTTTAATTATATTACAGACCTATCCCCCTATTATATGTGACTAAAATCTATGATCAAGATTTTTCCAGAGTATGTCTCCTGACCAATTCATTAAAAATAATAGACTTAACAAAATTGAATTTAATTAGGAGTATAACCAGTTAAAGTAAAAAACAAATTATCTCAAGAAAACACTTCTGATGTTCATTTAAATAGTCAGAAATAAAAGTACCTTCATTGTACCTAAAATTCATCACCTATTTGAGGAGGAAATTTTATTATTTTCTATCTTGGAAGCATAGGTAGTCTTAAGATTATCCCACAAAGTTCTTGAATAAGAGATATTGATAACATTGTTTATAAAATTGTCTTTTTCCCACTGGAAAATGAAACCAAAAACCATCTCATGCTCAAACTCTCATTTGTCATCAGACATTATTTCTATCTTCCGAGTACCAAACACTGGCAGATGCATTCTCTTGAAAAAATAATATCCTTAATTTTTAATTTCCACATATGGTAGTTGGTACCATTCACAAAAAATCATCTGACTATAATTGGCTTCCATAATTTATCTAAATAAAAACCAAACCCTTTAATACCAGATGTTGGGAAACATGAAAAGTTATTAATGCACAAACGAACACTAAAGATAAAGCATAGTGAAAATAAAATTTATTTCCCATTTGGAAAATCCTTGAAAATTAAAGTATATGTGTAGTGACCAAACAATATGGGCAGAAAAATAAATTTTGACACCATAAATCGTAACGTGGAAAACCAAAAATGGGAAAACCACAAGACCTAGTTAAGAAAGAGGAATAAAATATTATTAAGTGTATAAATTAAAGACTCTCAAAGATGAGAGAGATCTCAAAAATAATCCTTGGATAAAATAGTGGATCAAAGGAAAAAAAGGAATATGCAGTATGAAAATAGCCTAAAATGAAGAACCGAGCCTGATGAATAAACCTAAATAGATCTAAATGTGTAAGGTTTATGTTCACTATTTGGATAAAAGGAAACAAAGAAAAAAAAGATCAAATATAACTTCATATGAAATATGATTAGATCAGAATAATTTTACAGGTTTTAGATTTTAAAAACACTTGGTAAACCCCAAACTGTACTGGCCAGAAGTTGAGAAGAGAGTTGCATGCCTGGAATGGTGAGATATTCACACACCTTGATCTCTAAAAAAATCTCCCTGTTACTGATTCATAACTCCCCTCTTTCCATGTCTATATTTTTTTAAATGATTCATGTGAGGTGATAGTTTCTGAGGAACCCAAACAATGAATGTATTGAATAAAATAGGCGCTCACCAGTATTTGAACCTTGAGGGTAATGGGGAGATGATGACATCATGGGAAGTCATGTGGAATAATTAATTATTCTATATATCTGAAAAAATTATTTGTATAGTTTTATTAAAATGAAGAGGCAGTGGAAGAAGGATAATGAGAAAAAATACCATCACTAATGACTGAGAAGTGACCCAATAAAAATTAAGTAGGGGTGAAAAATTAAAAAAATATAATGGAGAACAACAAAATTGGAATGGAGACATTTTTTCTGAAAATGTCAGAAGCAGAGAGCATGGAAGTAGAACCAGGAGATCTTCAAGAGAGTTGTTGCTACATCAAATATTGATGATTATGGAGATTGAAGCTTTATCTTTCTCCTCAGTGATATCCATATAAATTTAGAATGGTCGGAGAAATTGGATTCTCATGGTGACTTCATTCTGAGTTTTCATATATTTTATTTTTCAATTTTAATTTTCACTAGAATATTGAGCTTTAAAATGTGATCACTAGTTGAATTTTTAATATCATGTAACTTTAAAAAAAATTATTTCATTATGAGAACATCACATTATCAATTGGAGTCTGATGATCTTTAAATACAGTTATAAATTTCATGTCGAGTTGGTATTTTAAGGCAAACCACTTTGTTTAAATTTTTCAATCATCTACCGATGATTGTGAGTACGAAGAGAGTTGATTTTGTCATTAAACATAGAGATAATTGAGTTCATTGATCGACTATTACAGAAAGAAAATCTATAGAAAATATTTCTATTTTATTCTTCAATTTAATAAGATAAATTAAATGAAAAAGTGGGTACTTTTATCTATTCATTGAGAGAGTTACAATAGTGAAATTAATTTAAAATGATGAGTAAAGAATGATCCATAATAATTACTAGTCAGTCCATTTATTCATCTTCCTATTCAATTAGCTACATCTTGTTTTATTATGATTTCATTTATAACAATTTACTTTAGAAATTAGAATAATTTATTTCACAGAAACATTTATCCCCTAAAAAAATTTAAAACATAAAAGTAGTAAATAATAAAATCATGACATAAAACATATATGGGACAATATCTTTGGGATACGACATATGGTACTACTATTTTTTAGTAGTTATTGATACAATTTGAAGAGAGGTTAAAGCAATACATAAAAATCCTTGATTTAATAACCAATTTGGAATATTCCAATAATCTCTTTGGACAAACCTAAAAAATAAACTTTATCCATTTAAAAAAGGAATTAGAGAGTTATATTGGGTTCACTCATCACTATGAGCTACATCAATATCACCTGTCATCATAAATAATTCTCAAGAATTATAACATAATCATAATACATTAAATCTTTCATTTCTGTTATCATACTCATAAAAATATTATTTTCGCCCATAAGAAAACATTTCTGAATATTGAAATATCCATATCATATAAAAAACTTATTTGAAAATACCTACAAAATGGGAGGGGAGTTTTTTCTTTGAAGAAAACAAGGATATTATAAAATAATTCCAATATCAAATAATGGTTTTTATAGTAGGAAAATCTTGTTGACCTTTTATATTTAAAAATAAAACCTTCATTTTTCCTTTAAGTAAACAAAGTCAAAACATTCCATAAAAAATTAATAAAAATATTCCTTTTGAAAACCTTTGAATGAGAGGAATAAATTTAACTTTATAATTCATTTATGTCCAAATAAATTCATATAATTTTTTTAATAATATGGACATGAAATAAAAATCTTTAGAAAATAAATTGTTAAAACATTTGAAATGAGGTATTTAAAGTAAATTATCCCTTACCTTGAGATTAAATCATCACGTGCAATATTTATAATATTGAATAATAGACACATGATAATTATTTAATATATTAATAATCCTTTTCATGTTTAATATTCATTTAATTTTATTTACTATAATTTCTTTAAAATTACTTAATCAATTAAGTTTTCATCGTATGTTTTGACCATATTCAACTAATATGTCCCAAATCTCTTTGGAAAGTTGAATATGGTCAACTAGGTCATTATTACAATATTTATAGAATAATAATCATAAAAAAATACAATTTTTATAAATTAAGTATAATTTTAAAGCCAAAAAATCTAATATGGTTATGAAAGATGAATTGCTTTTCAATAATGGAGATAGTAGGCTGTATGTACACATAAGTAATGTTTTCATTTATCAGAGGGAGTAAGGGAAAGAAGATAAATATAATTTTAGATTTAAAAAATGAGTATTATATAATAAATTTCATATTAATTCATTAAACATATGTATATGGTAGTTATGTGACGTGGTGATGAAAAATGAATCACATTGCCTCGTAGAGCGGGTAATCCACACGTATGCTTAAAGGACATTATCATTCAGTAATGGATGGATAGGTAAGAAAGAGTAAAATATATTATCTTTCCAAAAGGATAAATATTTAATTAATATCAAATATATACATTAAATACATAATTATAACCAGCTGATATAGGTGGTTATGGAAAATGAATTACATCATTCTCAAGGTGGTAGTCTCTCATACACATGAATGGTGGTTTTGTTCTCCATTTGATAAAAGAGGGAGAATGATATAGGTTATTCAATAAATATAACAATAACTTAGTATATGTAATATACTTGTGTTCTTACTTTATCTTGTTTTAAGATGATTTTAAAGAGGTAGAAGAATAAATTAAATGAAAACACTCGATTAAGAATTATACCTCCTCACCAAAAAACATCTTTAGGTTTATACGTAAATCCTTCCTAGATTGGATTTTTGATCAAAAAATGGCCTCTAGAAAATGGGGAGGGATTTTAGGAGGGATTTGGGTAAGTTTTGTATAATCCAAAAAGTTTTTTAAGTGTGGATATGAGAGGATTGTGGGTATCCTTTTATAAGTGGGGGATATGACACACTCAGAATTTTTAAAATGAATAAAATATCTTGATGCTTTACTCAAGAAAAATGGATCCAAATTAGACCGTTTAAAAATATTAAATGAAATAAGGTCGAAATATATCCATCCAATTGAATTTATAGAAGTTAATAGGTCATTTTAACCCTTATCACTTATGTTTAACCCTTGGTAAACTTTTTTTAACTTAGTATGTGGTAACAGATTATTACGGTTTTTACAATTAATTATTAACACAAATTAAGTTTAAATAATTAAATAATATTAATTATTATGATTTTAAATGGAATCCATTTTATCAAATTAATTTCCCAAAATTGGTAGAATTTATTTTAAAATTAACTCGAAATAAGTGATGGAAAACAATTTTTAGAAAATTGATTTTTAAGTATAATTTTTTATTCCAAATTAAATTATAAAATTCATAAAAAATACCATAATTGATTATTAATAATATAATTGAACTACTATTTCTTTAAAATAATATTTTTTTAAAGTGTAACTTTTTAAATTCTTGAAACTAAACCACAATTTTCAATAAAAATAGTATTTTCACTATTCAATGAAAAAATTAAAATTTCAGAATATTCTAAAAAATTAATCCTAAGATAATTTTAAAATGATGAATTAAAAAATGTGGATAATTTTTTCAAATTAAAATTCTATAATTTTAAAATCAATCTTTTAAATAATACCATATAACGCATGAAAACCCAATTTATTTAGAAATAAAGCGTTTTCCTTTTGAAAGAAAAATTACTTTATATTCTTATAAGGATTATAACTCTCTAAAATCTAATTACTGAATATTAACAAGGCACAAAAATAATTTATATTACATTAATTAATTTTTTAAACTAAAAAACAACGTTGAATAAATATTTTTTCATTAAACATTAATTTTGAAATGAATAAAAAAAGAAATATCTCAAAATACAAAAAATGAATATTTTAAAAAAAATGTATGATTTACATATATACATAAAGTGAAGAAAAAATTAAATACATAAAGTTTTCAAAAAACTCTATTCATAGATTCTATAATATTATTGTGAATTTATAAAATAATGAAAATAATTAAAACACCTAATATGAGAATGCACTAATAAGAAATACAAAGAATATCACAAATCATAGCACATTGAACAATTAAAAAAATAGCAAATTGAACAATTCTAGAATTTTCAAAATAATTAAAGTGATGGACTAATGAGGAATACAAAGTGAACATGACGTATATGCCTTACAATCAATTGACTTACAGTGTTGTCACAACATGTGGTTGGTCAGTATAACCTGTAGTCGATCCATATATTACGAAATTTGTTATGGTAAGTTCAGTGATTAAAGAGTGATGTACTGACCATGTGAAGAAACTTAAACTAACATATGGTGTAATCATAACCTTTTGTTAGTTTAATTACGATATAAACATATCTTATGGTCATTCTTCCAAGTTTTTATTTAATAGAATCATACAAAGGAAAGCTTGTATATCTGTAGGCATTTGATAGGAGACTATGTGCCCCTACTCAGCTTTCCTCAATAAAATTCATGCCAGAGTTTTGTAAACAAGGAACTCAAATAGCTAAATGTATAAATTCTAGAACTCACATACTACACAAGTCATATCATGCAAACTTTCTTCTATAAACTGAAACATTCATACTTTATGCTGAGAATGCATAAAAAATTTTCTACATGGGACATTTTTTAAAATTAAATGGGAGTATAGATTTTTTAATTGGGAAAATGGGAGGGGCTAACACCAAATAAAGTGTAAGTCACTTGAAATGGGGTGAGCGCCAATTCATTTGGCGCTCACCCCCCTTCACATAAAAATAATAATATATATATATATAATTACACATTTACAATTATAAATATATATAATTACAATAAATAAATAAATAAATATAATATATATATATTATTTAGAAATATAATTATATAATTATATATATATAACAATATTAATTTTAAAATAATTACTTGATTATTATTCTCATTGGGTTTTGGTAATATTTTTAGAACTTGAACTTTGTTTGAACCCGAAAGATATTTAGAAGTATTAATTTATCAATATATTTCTAAAAATATATTTGTAAATAAAAATTTATATATAAATATTTTTATATTTATATTTAAAATTATTTACATATATTTAAAATATTATAAATTTATTTATATAAATAAATAAATAAATATATATATATATAATAAATATATTCTACTTGCATAATATATTATAATTATATAAATTTATAATTATATTTATAAATATATATTTATAATTACATATTTATAATTATTTAAATAAATTTATAATTATATATCTATGCCTTGAGGTTTTGGGGGTGATTGATATGAAAAATAAACTTAGTTATTTTCATCCAGCTTCTAAAAAACCCTTGTGCAAAGGATTAACATTAGTCAAAGCCCTATTTAAATGAGCATCCTAGGATCCAGGTTATCTTTCCCACGATGTTCATGAACCATAGATTTTTGAATCTAATAATGGAATATTCATTATCATTTCTAATACAGACACCCTCAAAAAATGCCTTTAATATTATAAGTTTTATCTTATTGGGGTTTTAATCCTTGCTAAGGGTGATAAACATATGAATTTAGGATTTGAAGACAAAACTTTCTCAGATTTGAGGCATCTCTAACTGGAATATTATCCCCATAGGTAGAGGTTATTTCAATATCATTTTTTCTTCTTTTTATAACAAATTTTATTCTTGGAGATCAAGACTTTACTCACTCAATTCATGCGTATTTTGAATAACTTCATGGGAGTTAAATTTAAACCTAAACACAAAAAAAAACATATGCTCAGATATGGATTAGAATTCAAGGTCTTAATTGGGTTCTTTGAAATACCCTAATTCTGAGTGACTTAGTTTACCTTATTGGTGTGCCCTTGAAACTGGATGAGAACACATTATAATGGAAATTTGGGTACTATTACAAGGCTATGATTGATGCTGATATGTTGATCTCTCTACTTGATAGTGACACACTAGTGACAAATTGTTGGAAAATTGATGTTGAATTTGAATATAAGTTCATCCCAGGATTTTTTGAACTATGTAGGTTAGTGGGGAATGATGTAACCAATTATATAAATATTAGGAAGATACTAATTAAATAGGAAGGGTCCTCCTCATAGCTTGGACATGGAAAAAATAGGTCACAGTTCCTCAAATGTGAGAAAGAAGATGGCCAAAGGCAGGACTCTACTAGGAAGGGTTATAGGGAGACAATTCTAGATAACCCAAATAGAAAATCAATTAAACGTAAGTCTATGGAGTAGTATGATGCCTTACCCAAGACTTATGAACAAAGGAAATATCAGCTTGTTGGTACTGGCACACATGAGTAGGTCCAGAATGAAGTGGAACCTGGCTGGGGGTATTTCTCTAGTTTTGTTTTTCAAGAATAGAAGATCCATTCCTTAGGCTTGGATGTGAATTCTTATCTATTCACTGATCTTTCTTTTGAGATAACTAAGCATATGACTAAGGTTTATGTCTCTAAGGAAAGTCAATCATAATGATCCTCTTTCAAATATTATCTTGTTGAGAACTTTATTAGGACTTTCTAGGAAGAATACATTGATTAATCTAATCATGATATGGATTTCCAAGTTGAGATAGAAAATCAACTGCTATATGAGAAGAATCTTCTATCCTCGGGTGGTAAAATTTCTATTGGATGTGATACTTTTCTGAATACAAAACCAAATAAAGGTTCTAAACTGAGTAAGGGTTATAGTGGTTCTATGGGGTAGCATGTCTTGAAGCATACCCCTTCTATTTCAGTGACCTATTCTACTAGAATAAAGACTCCTAACCCCCTTAATCTACTCTCTGAGCCAAATGAAAAGGGTATTCCATAACCTATCATCCCTTTTCAAATGAGTGTCGTGGATATTATAACTAGAAAATATGAGGATGAACCCTTAACTATTGATTTGAATTTAGGGGTTATATTTCCCCCTCACTTTTCATTCATAATGAAAGCTATGAAAATCGTATTGGGAAAGGCCATGGATGAGGAATACAAGAAAGAAAAAGAGATAAATTCTGAAAGTAAAATTTTCTCGGAGCAACTTAAGGGTGAGAGGTCACCGCAATGTCTTTGTAAGGCTACAATGGAATGGTTTGACTTACAGGTTGAGGCTATTTTCTAAAACTTTGATCAAGGCTCCCTCTTCATACAACATTACCTTGATATACAATATTATTTATCCAAAAAACATTGAGGATAAAATTAGATCTAACCTTGAGTTAGACATTCAAGATTTCTCATGAGAAAATAGACCATAGATTTTGAACAATTATTCATCATCATCTTCTTCAGATAAGGGGATGGAACCTTGGAATAAGGAAGGTGAGACCGAAATCTGCATGGTAGAGGCACTTTTCAGTGTCATATCTGGTGGCATTAATGTTTTTCACTTCTTTTTTTTTTTCATTTGAATATTTTCTTTCTCGATGAAATTGGTTAAAGCCATCACAATCCCCAACTCTTAATTATTATTCTATTTATTTTTAATAAATAAGATGTATCCTTTAGGTCCATCCCCACCAGTATAAAAATATATATTTATAAATACATATTTAGAATTCTTTGAATATATTTATATTTATATAAATACAAATACATTTGTATATATAAATATATAAATATATAAATATATTTAAAATATATTTTTAAATATATTTTAATAATTATATAATTATAAATATATTTATATATATAGTTCTAAATATTTATTTATAAATAAATTTAAAAAATATTTAAAAATATAATAAAATGTTTATAATAACATTATTATTAATAATTATATTTTATATAATAGTAATTTAGTTAATATTTATTTTTAAATATATTTTTAACTACTTTATTAGTGTTATTTACAGTATTATTCATATTTAGTAATGTAATTATTATAAATATTTTATAATATAATTAACATTTATTTACAATGTAATTAATAAAATTCAACAATAATAACATAATTAACAATATTCATAATAAATTAATTAATAATATAATACTTAAAAAGAAATATTCTCGTAAAATTCTAAATGTATAAATGTAATGTTTTAAAAAAATGTTTAGGCCATGTAAATTAGTTTTTTTATATTTTTAAATTTATATTTATTTTTCAATAAAAAGAGTCTTCTGTACTGAACTAGAGAGTTCTAGACACTCTCTTTCAAATATTTTCTCTTTTAGTACCATGTATAACTACAAGAGAGGTCATGTCTGGCATGGACTCTTTTTATCTCATGAATAAATGAAGAGGAGTCATTTGTATTACTTGGAATATCTTAGTTTAGTTATTTATAAAAATCTAATCCAGGTTGTGGATCTATTTATTTTAGAATAAACTACTTGGAAGCAGGTGATTTACAAGTGAAGGGTATTAGGTCTTGGCTTAAGACCAAACACCTTATTTAAATCTGTTGTGTATTTTTATCTATTTTGTTTTCACATTTTTTAATACCAAACCAGTATCTATTTTTAAACTAATAACAAAACAATAATTTGATAATTGGAATTAATTTGTGTCTTATATAAAGTTTCTCATATATGTAAATTAGTTTCAAAGGATAGAAATATTTTTCAAACTTGTTTTTAACTAAGTTCAAATCAAACTATTGAATACTTTTTTTAAAGAACAAATTATATAATTTTACAACTTTAATTAATTTAAACTTTTCATAAATTGGGGATTTTAGTTTCAAATTTCTTAACAAAAAATTTAATTTGAAATCTAGATTCACCCCCCACTTGAGTGTTCCACTCTGACAAAAAATGATTATAATTAAAACACAAAATGCATGTAAAAACTTTTACATTAATTGATAAAGTACATCAATCATTTTAACTATTATATAACCACCCTATATGACTAGGTAAATGTGTCTTTTTGTGGAATTCTTACCTAGATATGCCACACCTCCACGTAGGTGTTGGTTCACTAGGCCAATCCATCTTATTTTAAAAATGGGTTGAATTTGACCTCCCTTTTTCTCACAACCTAGTCATGTTTAGCAGAAGCATGGGTGCATCAATAGATAGACTATGATTATAATATCCTCCCATAGGAATCCATAAAAAACTATAGAATCCATTAATACTACATTCGATAAATTAGATCAATAAATTGGTTCCAAGATAATCAAATTGAATCACATGTTGTTATAACAAGTTTGCAAGGATATTATAATGGTTGAAAGTTACTGCAAACATAATAATGCTGCCCTAATAAAACAACAAGCACACAACCACTTCTACCAATCAAGGATCATGGGACTCATTGACCACATATCTATGCTTTCCATGGTCAAATGAATAAACACAAAACGTTTCTACCTCTTGAAAAACACTATTAATATCACGCTGGAAATGGTGACCATATCACATCCCTCTGATTAGATCATCTTCAGCATGATTTCCTCATTCCAAAAAATAATTTACCATATGATAGAAGGTCTCTTGATCTAAACCTATAATTTATAATTAAAAAATTATAAAAAAATTATATTATAATTTTGGGTCTTCTAATTAACATATAATATAATATTCTTAATTACTCACGATGGGCAATTTTAGAACTCCCTTGAAAAATCCATTTACACATTCCATGATGTTGATCATCATATGTTCATATATCTTCCCATCATCAAATGAAAGTGACTATTTATGCTTTGCAATTTGCTTCATGTAATCATAAAATTCTATATTAGATATATAAATATCTTAGAGACACGCCTCTATGCTTTTTTATAGAGGCTAAAATGATAACAAACAAGAACTAATCTGAACATATTTGACAATAACTATGAAACATATATTTCAAATAAAAAAGGATATTCATAACAATTTTTTATGATCTATTTCTTCATGGACTCATCATTGAACTTATTTCACAGATTTTTAGAAATGTGTTGAATAAAATATCGATTATGTGAATGGGGTGGTCTCCATGACCGACCCTTAAACTATACTACCTCTTATATTGCTTGATAATGATATGAAATTAGATAAATTATTTCTATTTCCAATAAAAACTCTCTAAGGAATGCTAGGAACCGGCTCCAAGATGAGATTTTCTCCTTCTTGGAAATACAAAATGACAATGTTATTGAAGCTAGATTACCATCTTGTGTGGTGTAAATAAATAATTTTCATGTATAATTTCTATACGGAAATGTATAATAAATATGGATAAACATTATACAATGTCTAAAAGCTTCCAAATGTGGTAAAAAATTCGAAAAAAATCTACCAAACAATACCTTTGTCCATTCCATTTGGTTGTGTTGGTTAAAATATTAAATAGTTTTTAAATGATATATATAACTTGAGTAGTGTGGTGTAAAAGCCCCATAAGTTGTGTTAAAACTTTATAAAAGTCATCCCGGTAACTGTAAACTTTCACAGTAACCTTTTTTTGTGCAATCTATAGCCTCCATTGAGAGATTTGATACCCAAAAAGATGTTTGATTCTCTCCACCACTAGAATTATAGGAAAGTATTGACTTGTTCTTACCATTTAAACAATTATTGTTGAAGAAAATTCAACATTAAATGAAGACTGATCCTATGATAGGATTCAGTTTACATATGTGTGTGGAGTAAATCTAGTAATGCACTAATAATGAAAATTGATATCAATTATATTTGTCAAACACTTATGATAATCTAAATTATATTTTTCAGATTGAATCATATAAAAAGATCTCTTTGTCTCTTCTATAACATAACAATAATAAATTTCAATGTGATATTGTTTAATCACATTTTTCATTGCTTCTTTTCTTCCAAAATCTCTTACAATATATATAACACCTTCATTCAACACTCAATTCATGCCACTAATAATTGTTGGAAATTATTTACTATGAGTAATAAATGTCCAATCAAACTATAATAATAATTTTATGCCTGTGTTCAACAATGTTGTTAATTGTGGAGGATGGTTGAATGGTCAATGTAATGTCACAGGGGTTGGATCAAAATGTTCTTCGACATTCTGTTATTTTTTAACTACCCATTATCTTCTTATTCTGAATTTTCCTCATCTTAAAAATTTCCTACCATCAAATATAAATTATGTGGAGTAATATCCATAGAAACATCACTTCACCAATGAGACATCACAACTTGAGGATATGAAATTTTTACATGAGGATGTGATAGAACAAATAACATTACTAATGGAACTTCTTGAGATACTAAAACTAGAGGTTGTGATATTGTATCATGATGTTTTGATGGACCAAATTCCAATGTCGATGGAACATCCATTGTAGCCAAGGTGACATACAACCCTATCATTTTATTTTTAGATTAATTATTAACCAATTAAAATATGCGTACCTAGTCATCATCATTAGTTACTAGATAAGATATATACCAAAACCTATCTTTAAATTGTAGATGTCTATATATTATGGAATCTATCACTTGACTAGCTATCAATTTTAACCTTTGATGAATTTTTCTTCGAATATATTATAAATTTGTACACTCTCCAAGAATCAAAACTCTTTCAAACTGTATACTATAACTACATTCTTGTCCAGTGTTAATTATTTGTCCCTTGTGATAAGTATAGGTGAGAATATTTTTTATCTAAAATGTAACATCATTATTAATTAAATATATTCAAAGAAACATAATATGAATTTCAAATATGCCATCATTTGGAAGGAATATCACACTTATTATTTGTGGGGAGTTTAATCTCACCATATTATCTAATGTTATTCCTTTTTATACAAGTATGATTTTAGTAATTTATGTTGGAATCCTATTCCATTTACCAAATCAATATGTTCAAACCATATTGACGTGTAACTCTTTACACAACCCATGAGTTTATATTACTTACCCAAAAATAAAAGTCAAACATATTCATACATATCCAAATGCATCATATATAAGAGGTACATGAATGATTCATGTACAAGCATAGAGGTATATATGATTAAAAGAATCCCCATGAGTAAGCTTGGAGTGACAGATAGACAACCCCATTAACTTTCCTAGCCATGGTAGGCCTCTAGGAATGTAGGTTGTCTGACCCAAATTCCCTATACATGGGGAGACTATACTCAAGATAGAATTCAATTCATGATAATACTAATACTTAGTATGCACAAAATATATTAAAAAATTAAAGTTCATAACTTCAATTACAAACTAAGGTCAAGGTAGATGAAAAACTAAATTTATTATTATACCTAGCATGCAATGCAATACTATATTCTTGAAGAAATTTATCAAATAAACTCTAACATACAATTATTCATTATATAAAAAATTTATAGATATGAATAAGAAATTATTAATTAATTAATATTAATTAGTAATTATATTTAATTAGTAATTATAATTAATTAATAATTTTTAAATTAGAAATTATAATTCATTAGTTAAATTTTAATTACTATTTATAAATAATTAGTACTTATAATTAATTATGATCATCACTTTTAATTAATTATGATTTGTAATTAGTAATTATAATTAATTAGTAATTATTTTTAGTAATTATAATTAATTATTAGGTAATTATAAATTAGTTATGTAACTATATAGTAATTAAATTTTAATCTTTTATTTAATAAATATATAATCATATTTTTATTTTTTAATTATTATTCATATTAATTGTTAATGATGTTTATTATTTATTAATTAAATATTAATTAATCACTAATAAATTATTAATTATTCATGCCAATTATTATTCATATTGATAATCAAAGGAATTTCTTTTCATATTAATTAATTATTAATTAATAAATTAATCATATTAAGTTAATTTCTAATTATCATAAATTGGTAATTATAAATTATTTTTAATTAATTATTAATTAGTAAATATTATTAATATATTATTAGTTTATTAGTAATTATAATTAATTAATTATTATATAGTTAGAAATTATAATTAATTAATTAATACTTGATAATTATAATTCATAAATTATTAATCAATTAGTAATTGTAATTAATTTGAAATTATATGTAGTAATTATTATTTATTATTAATTATATTTAGTAATTATAATAAATTAGAAATTCATTATTAATTAGTTAGATATTAATTATTCATTATTTTTTTAATAATTGAATTTTAATCTATTATTTAATAATTAACTAATTATGTTTTTAATTTTTAATTATTATTCTTAATAATCACTAAGGATATTTACTAATTATTGATTAAATATAAAATAATTACAAATTAATTATTAATATTAATAATTAATTAGTTATATTATATAGTAATTATAGTTACGAAAAAGATCTGAGTGTAATTTGTCAAGCCAACCCGCACCCAAAAATAATTATTTGAAAAACGATAAACAGAAAATTAGAAAACATAGAGAAAAATAAGGTATGACAAAGCATAAATTCCAAAATCATAGAAAACAAGAGATAAACTCTTACCAGAGACTCTAGATTCCATATTCCTATGATGACACCCCCTAACCTTTTTGTGTCTTCCTCTCTGCCATGATTTATTCTTTTGTGGAAACTTAATCTCATCATCTGACGATAAGATGGAGGAATCATCTAAAATGGTACATCTTATCTATTTTCAAGAGAGATCCCTAAAATCAATCTATGAGTTTTCTTGATAGTAATCTTTAATATTTTTTGATAACAACTTTTGAACTATGAGGTATTCTTGGTTGAAAAAGGTGTCTGGTTCCATTATGGAAAAAGTCACTTCAAGTTACAAGTCAAACCATTTTTCCAAATCACCATCAAGACCCTCCAAGATCCTTTCACCCTCACAATACTCTAAGGAATATTAGTAATTCATTGTGAATGTATATTCACATTCTTTGATTGAGTCCATCGAAATAAAATCATAAGAATATTTCATACAATCAGAGAAGTTGTCTGGGTAAAACCCCGCCACATTTCTAGCACCCTCCTGAGTACTAAATGGATTGAAAACCTGTATAGGGAGTACAATGTCCACGATATCTGTCCCAATAAATATTTAAGTAGACAACCTTTCTTGATTAGTCTCATTAGGAGCACTATTAGAGGAAACCAAAAAATGTCTAGTCTCATATGTGGATGCATGCTGTTTAAGTTTCCCATATAAAACCAATTGAAAACCCTTATTATTAATTGTAACTTTTCTCTTGGAAGAAGAGACCTTTCTGTCCACTGAACCACTATCTCCATGAATTTGCACCATCTCATAGGTTTCCTATCCTTATATTAAATAACTATTATAGAAGTTAGAGGATTCATTTCAGGAGCCTCATGAACCCTTTGAACAGTAGATAATTATGCTACCGCTTCATTCGGAGAATGATCAATAATGTCACACTCGTCTTCCACTATCTCAGACTGTGCCATGGGTGCTTGATGCTGAAAATTTCCAACCAAACTCAAACCTGTAGGGAATATCTTACTACACAATGTAGCATACCAAACACTTTCCTTTTATTAATGGAAGGTCACTATCGGTCTGGCTATTGAGAAATTATCATATTGATTATTACATAGGATTCCCATAGCCAATATTGGCTGGGGGAATGTACATGTGATATCTCTTATACCTCTACTATTATTTAAGAGGTTAATAGAATTTCAAAGGCCCATTTTTTTGACCTTATGAAACTTTAAGGGAAACCTCATATGGTTCCATATTCATATTTTTATATGTAGGCATATCACTCTCTCAAAGACACTAAAATAGATTGTTTTCCTTTAATTATAGAGAAATAGGCTCCTAATTTCAAAAGTATAGAGCTTTCTTCTTCAATATCTTTCGATGTCTTATCCTTTTTCTGGATGTCTGTAACTAAATCAGAAGGACCCGCAATCTCTACAGTAATAAAATTGTTAACTTTCTTATCGATGACCATAATATAATGGGTGGCAGTAGTAGCCTCCATATTAATAGTGTCCCCAACCTTTACATATTTCCTCCTCCTCCAATCAGAGATCACATTCCTTTTCCCATTGTAGTAAACGCAACATATATCCCTATGAAATTTATCCATAATTCTTCCAATATAATTAGAACCACTATAGAAGAAAAAAATTCTCATATCTAATGGTTAACTCAAAACTGAAATCTATAATAGATAGTACCACATTTTCAATGGGTGTCGAGATGAGGTCAATCTTCACCAGGATTTTGGCAAAGAAACCAAAATGTGCTTCTTTTTTGGAATAATATAACTTTATAGTCATAATAATTATTAAGGTTATGTCAAAACAATCAAAGGATTCCACCAAATCTAATTTAAATTATAAATCTAAATCCATACTTGGGTTCTTCTGCTTCAGACTGTAAAGGGGTTAACTGTGGGTTTTCAATCATGGATACATAACATACCTAGTTGAGATGGATAAATCCAATCCCCCAATCCTTATTCTTTAATTATTCCAATGGGAATAATATATGAAAGTATCCCCACCCAACGAGAATAAATTTCCAATATTGGAATCCCTATGTGATGGAAAGCCATCAGATCAGATCCTTTATCTTCCATGGATTCTTTTCTGAGGGAAAAACCATTTATGAAATGGAAAAAAACTCACATAACTTGAATCTTTCAAGAATTATATCTTGATTATCCCGAATAAGAGTCGATTTACCCCATCTAAATTCTCTTTCAAAATCCCATCATTGTCTAAAGCAAAGAACCGGTTAGCTTCACGTGTCCCCGGACCACGAGGGATGAAGCTAGATGCTTTAAAATCCACTGAATTCTCTTTATGATTCTTCAAATGAAATCTAGGAACATGAATAATAGCCTTGTGAGAGACAAATATACATTGATTAAGAAAATATTCAGTAAAATTATCTCAATTCAAAGATTCCATGATTAGAAAATTCAAGATCCCAACAAAGGAACTCAGGATCAACTCCCATAAAACACCCATCGATCTACCAATTATATGAATATTCTTATTAATTATAATTACTTAGTGATTCATTATTAATTATTAAATAAATTTATTAAATATAAATATTTAGTAATTATATTTAGTAATTGAAATTACGTACTAATTAATTTTTAATAAATTATTATTACTTATTTAGTAATTCATTTTAAATATATTATTTAATAATTAACTAATCAGGTTTTTAATTTCTAATTAATAATAATAATAATAAGTGACAATGACATTTATTAATTAATAGTTAATTTTTAAATAATTATTCATGTTTATTATTATTCAAATTCATAATAATTTGAATTTATAATCATATTAATAAATTATTCATTAACTAATTAATCATATTAAGTTTGTGGCTACTTATAATTAATTGGTAATTATAAATTATTTTATTTTATTGTTATTAATTAGTAATTATAATTATATAATTATCAGTTAGTTAATAATTATAATTAAGTAATAATTAAATAATAATTAAATAATTGGTAATTATAATTAAGTAATCATTACATACAAATTTTAATTCATAAATTATTAAGAAATTAGTAGTTATAAATAATTATACTAAAGAATTATATAAATAACTAAAAATATAAATTTATATTACAATAAACTAAGTACTAAGAAGTTAAATTAATTAATTAAAATATTTTAAAAAATTAATATATAAATAGAAATACTTATAACATATATGATTTTTCCATTTATTACTTTAGAATATTAAATGGATTATTTTTGGAAAAAATCACAGAGATGGTGTGAGATTATGAGGCCCGGTGAGCCCAAAATTAATTTTTGAAATATATTAAATATCACATGTGCATTGTTTTCTTGAAAAGTGGAATAAATATTAAACAAAGGCTCAGATAAAAAATCTAAGGCCTTAGTTGAGCTCAGAGCACGAGTTTTACCCTAGGCGTGACATAACCATGGAGCATGTCAGATGCTCGGGTTGGGTGTGGTCACAGAAGAATTTTTAAATAAATTAAAAGATTAACAAAATTTATTTAATTAAATTTTCCATGACCAAACTACTTCTAAAAATATTATTCTATGAAAAAATCCAAATATTATTCAAATAACCTTGTAACCATTAGAGAAAGCGTTAAAGGATTATTCTAAGGTGAACGACAACCAGATCATGGAACATCAATCAGCGAACATAAGAATTCAAGGATCTCGTCAAAAGCAACAAAATAGATTTGTTCATCTATAGTAAATGATTCACCTTGAGGTAATACATTTTTATTATGTCGATTTAACCATATTTTCTTATCCTATGATGAATGAAAATCAATAAACCAATGGATTGATGCACAACTGGATTGTATTGCGGGTGATGGATTATTCTCTGGGGATTATTAGGATAAATTGATTATTATGGATATTTTTTTTGATTATAAGACAAAAGATCAAGGAAAACCTAAAAATGGATAAGGTTCATTCCTCTTTTTCAAGTTTCTTGGTTTTCTCCCACCTTTATTCATTGTTTCATCACTGGAATTCGTTTTGTCTGGTGGGTTGACAAATACCAAATGAAAAAATTATTTCACACCCGTTTCATGGTGTAATGATTTTTTATCATAGATCCAAGATTGGATCGATGATGGGATTGAGCTATGATGATGGTGGAAGTGGATTAGGACTAGATCAGGGATGTGTGTGTGTGACTTTTAGAGAAGATGAAGACACAAAATTTACGGGATGATTTCTGAGCAACGAAGATGGCTGGGAATTGGATCTCTGAAGATAATCGAGATTGGTTGACCACGATCCATAATCCAGGGGAGGGATTTGCAGAAAAATTGGAGGAAACTAAGGCACAAGTTTACCTGGAGAAATAACTTGAATTTCTGTGAAATCCTGCAGTACATGGAATGTATTCCATCATTACACACCATGTGGGATCTCCCGTGTTGTGCTGGGGTTTCCTTGAGAAGATAAATATCACAGGGCATGTGACAAATATCACATGGTGTGTGACCCTTACCTAGCAGCTCAGTGTGTACCACAGAGGATACACAAACACGACCATGAGTACATGATCTTAGATGCACCATTTACTCAGGCAAAGACATGGTCGGGGGTAGGTATATATGGGTAGAGCCATGTACTTGGACATAGCCAAGAGCACATGGGAACAAACATTATGTTTACTTAGACCCAGAAATGGACATGGGAACATGCCGTGATACACGGGAATGACTCAGTTACAAAGGGACATGCCATGTATTACCATTACATGTTGTGTACTCTTTCAAAGATGTCTTCAGGCCCCTATCCTATTCAGATTGGATAATATTTGTTAGGGTGTGTTCCCTTGATCCTTTCCCTAAGGGTAGTTATAGAATCACAAATAGTGTATAGGCTGGTAACCCCCTATGAGGAACTTGAATCTTGTATAGAGTTATGGAATCCATTCATGGGGCCCGAAGTGAGATCCTCTATTGTCGTCATTACCCTATGTGGGGTTCTTGGTATCATTGTGGCCAAAACTACATAGGCATCGATATCCTAATTAGTGGGTTAATCCATATTGGGTTGTTGGTATACCCAATGGTCTTGGGTGTGATCCCCATTTGTGTATTTATCTCTTTAGACTTCAAGTGTGTACCTCTTATGGTGAGACATGATGAGCACAACAACTCAAATGGAGGCCATATGTGCTATCTAACTCATTGAATTTGTTCTCTTGTATGAGTGTTATATGGAACCTTAGAGTTGAAATCCTAAGCTAGATTTATGGTTGTGATATTACCTTGAGACTTTATGTCTTCTATGAGTATATATGGATGTTCTTGTTATATATTACATTGATATATATCAATGATGAGATGACTGTTGTTCTTGATGATATATGCTTAGTGATTTTTGGGTGTCCTAATGAATATTTTTAAAATCACCCCTTCATTGGATTTTCTTGAACGTGTCTAGACTTATGTAGGCGACTGACCTATTGAAAGGGTCCTAGAGGGACTAGGACTAGGCAAATATTAGTGATACGAACAATCTGAGGTGTATTATGGTGGTTACATTGATAGCATTCCTCATCCAATTCATAGGTTTGAATTGTTTTTAGTTTCTTTTAGTGGGTTTTTTATTTTTACCTTGCTTTCCAATACATTGTTGTTGTACTATGATGGTGGTATTTTAGATGAATGAATGCATGTCTATTAGTTATTTATATTTCAACATTTAATGGGCTTGGAGATCTATGTGTGTGTACAAGTACATTGGGACAACCACATATGTGTTTGTTATGCCTATTCGGCACTGGTCACTAGTCTGTATCCTATTAGAGGTGGTCTTGGGGTAGTCATGGTTTGGGACTCATTAAGCTAGTTCATTACAGAGTAGTATCAGAGGTAGTTCTTCCTTTGTACTATAGTCTGTAAGATTGGTTTGGGGAAACAATGTTAAGTATTTCATGTTTAGATTTTAGGCCAAGGACTCTAGTGTTGGTGTGATGGTCGATGTATCCGTACACCAGAACATTGATAACTTTCCTGTTATCTGGGTACCTGTAGACATTGGTTGTAGGGAAAACATTAGTTCATGCATCATATAGGAATGAGTTGTGGTTTCCATATCCTTATTGAGTCATCTCTCTAGATATACTCATTGATTTTGGTATATATTTCCTATTTTAAGATGCCTCCAAAATGTTTTTCATCTAGAATTCAACTTCAGGGTAATAAGGATGATCCCATCAGTGATGAGACTTCGATACAAGGACCTGTTTAAGAGATTTTACCTCCAGGTGGTGCACTAGTCATTCCACCACCTATTGAGTATCAGATTGAACTTTCAGTGCCAAAAAAATGAGGATTGTAGGCTGAGGGTGCTTCATGACTTTCATTGACAGTGGCCTCTCAGGTTTTGAGGCAAAATATACCCCAAGGTGGCTAAGGATTGTCTTGATATAGTGATATGAGTCTTCCATCTTTTCAAGACACCTATAGACTAGATGGTGGTCCTGGCATGGAGCCTTCTCTAGGAATCTGAAGGATTATGGTGGGGCTTAGTGACCTATTCATATGATGATACAAATCTTATATGGTTAGAGGTTGAGTTCCTTTTCAGATATGATTTATCTCCACCAAAGTTGAGTATAATGACCCATACTTTACATACATGGTTATTACTTCAAAATTGAAGAATACTTATTACAACATATAACAAAACCATGAAAGTACCGTATATGTATAGTGTATTTAGAAATAGGGAAACATAAACAACTGGATAATAAATCATCTATGTTGTCTCCCATTTATTTCATCATGTCTAGAGTCCCTTTTTGGCATATACTACTTAATATACTTCTTCTTGACCTGGGGAAAAGAAAACATTCAAAAGGGTGATCTCAAATGCTCAGTAAGGGTAAACAAAAGAAATATCAAACATATCATATTCATAAGAACATAAAATTTTGAAAATCTTATCCTGCAAAAGCGATCATAACATGGGATAAATTATAAAAGTGAAATGTAATCCCAATAATAATAACATAAAACATGAAGCTTTGTGTCATACACACATAATCATAGAAAATCATTTCTTAGTAGTCCAGACGCATTTCCAAGACTATCTTAGCGGACAAAGTCCATTTCTGAACCGAGTTCACTCCTCGTTTCATTCCTATTTCCCTGAACTGGTTTAACCTGTCGTTCCAGCCATGTCTATCTCGTGATATATAAATCTTTACCCAATGCATTGGAGGGATATATAGGTCCCACCCATCTCATAATGATACCATTCTTATGTTTTCCACACGATCATAAATCATACATCATAGCATAACCCATGTAATAAAAATGGGATTCTTAAACATCATGCTATTATAAAATAAATCATATAAGATAAAAGGACTTCATAATTTCATCATAACATAATCAAATCAATGTAAAAATAGGGATAGAAACAAAAACCTATAATATCTTAGATGGAAAATAATTTTGATAAAACACTTGAACTCCATTCTTGAGAAAAATATCCTTTCTACTTCAAAAACATTTTTCCTTTCTTAAAATGTCATATAATTTTAAACTAAAAGAAGTTGATTAAAAATAAACTTGAAAACTTTTAAAGGAATCTTCATGGAAATAATGTTCTAAAAGTCCATTCCGGCCGTATAAGTTAAAAAAAGACATTCGTCTCGTACTTTGGATGGAAAAGTCAAAAAGTACCTCCTATGAAAAACGACAAAAGATTCCTTTCATATCTTTTACTAAAAACTCATTGAAGGGTAGAATTGGATTTTAAAGAATTTTATTAGTGTAATATATATAATTTAAAGAATTTTATTAGTTTAATATATATCATATTCATTCATTCAATTCATTTATATAATCATTATTCAATGAAGATCATATAGAACGAGTCGCATCACATCGTGGAGACGGTAGGCCGTACGTACGCACGAGCGATGATATCATTCCCATGATCGTGGAATTGTATTGAAATGTATGTATAATATTTGAGAATCAATTGAAATTTAAAATAATCATATATAGTTATTTATTTTCCCCATTATACCCATCCAAGTAAGATGGTGGTGGAAAACATATTACACCACGTCATGGAGACGGTATTTCGTACGTACGCACACGCGGTGATTTTGTTTACCGTAGGATGGATAAGAGGTGAAATAGGGTTGTTTAATATTTATAATAACATATCAGTATATGAGGGATAATGATGTTATTACTTAATAATGAAACAACTAAAGAAGATGGAGTAGAATATGAATGGAACTTGAAGAAAACGGTAGAAGGTATTACCTCTTTCTCGAAGTGCCTCCTTTAAAATTTCTCTTAGGGCACTAGAGTTGGTCTTTTGAGAAGACCAGTACCTCTAGTAGGTTTCTAAGGAAGTGGGGAAGTGAAATGGGCAGGGTTTGGCCGAGATTAAAGGCTCATAGTTTAGTGAAACCCGATATTGCGTACTACACATGCTATCAAGGAAGGTCATGATTGCGTGTAATGCAAGCCATGTCAATATTGTGTGTTGTGAAAGATTCCTTTGGTGTTCCGTATAATATAAGACATAAAAAATAATTTTTCTCATAAAATCTCAGTGTGTTACATTCTACCCCCCTTAAAATGAATTTCGCCCTCGAAATTCGTCACTTCATTACAAACATATGAGGATACCTCTCCCTCATCATATTCTCAAGTTCCCATGTAGCTTCTTCTGATTGGTGGTTCCTCCATAAAACTTTCACCAAGCGAGTGGTATTATTCCATAGGACATTTTCACTACGATACAGAATCTCTATCGGCTGTTCTTCATAAGAAAGATCTTGCTCCAGCGGTACAACTTCTGATCTTAGTACATGTGAAGGATCAGGTATGTACTTCCTCAGGATAGATACATGGAACACATCATGAACATGAGAGAGATTCGGTGGAAGACAGAATCGGTAAACTACCTTCCCAACATGATCCAGAATTTCAAAAGGACTGATATATCTAGGGATCAACTTTCTCTTCTTTCCAAATCTCATTACCCTCTTCCAGGGAGATATTCGTAAGAACACTTTATCGCCCACTTCAAACTCTAGGTATTTTCCTCAGTTGTCAGCATAAATTTTCTATCAACTCTAAGCTGCTTTAATGTGTTGTTGAATAGATTGGACCTTTTCTGCCATCTCATCAACATGATCAGGTCCTAATAGCTTTCTTTCCCAAAATTCATCCCAGCAAGTTGGAGTTCTGCATTTCTTTCCATATAGGGCTTCATAAGGAGCCATCTGAATACTGGAGTGAAAGCTATTATTATAAGAAAATTCCACCAAATATAGGTGTTGATCCTAACCACCTTTGAAATCCATAGATCAAGCTCTCAACATGTCTTCTAGAGTTTGAAGTTTTCTCTCAGACTGACCATCTATCTGAGGATGGTAAGCAGTGCTGAAACTCAACTCTGTATCTAGAGCATGCTGAAGAATTATCCATAATTTCAAGGTAAATCTCGAATCCCGATCAGATATAATGGAAAGTGGTACTCCATGAAATCTTACCACTTCCTTTACATATATCCTGGAAAGCTAATCAAGAGAAAAATCTTCTCTAATAGCAATGAAGTGTGTCGACTTCGTAAGATGATCAACTATAACCCAGATAACATTATTGCCTTTGGATGTTTTAGGAAGTCCGGTGAAAAATTCCATAGTGATGTTTTCCCATTTCCATTCTGGTATGGGTAATGGTTGTAACATCCCCTTATACATCTGTCTCTCAGCTTTAACTTACTGAAAAACCAATCATCGAGAGACATATTCAGAAAAATATCTTTTCATTCCATCCCACAAGAAGTACTCTTTCAGGTCCCTATACATCTTCGTGCTTCCAGGATGAATAGAGAATGAAGAACTATGAGCCTCATCCAGCAGCTCCTTCTTTAATTCAGGGATGTGAGGAACACAAACCCGATTTCTGGACTTTATTATCCCATCACAATCAAGGTTGAATTCTGGAACATTTCTCACCGTCTTTTGTAACTCTACATCTTCTTTCTGTGCCTCTTTAATCTTCACGTGTATAGATGGTTGAACATTAATTTGAGAAAGATAAGATTTTTCCCCTTCCATTATAATTCCAAGATCCATCCTTCGTAAATCCATAAATATTGGATCTTTTGTGATCCTCATCATGGATAAGCTAGCATGGTCTTGTTGACTTAATGCGTCTGCCACATTGTTTTCTTTCCCAGGGTGATAATGAATTGAGCAGTCGTAATCCTTAATCAGCTCCAACCATCTTCTTTGACGCATATTCAACTCCTAATGTGTGAAAATATACTTTAAAATTTTATGATCAGTATAAATATCACACGTTTCTCCATAAAAATAATTCCTCCAAATCTTTAATGCAATGATTACTGTAGCTAACTCCAAATCATGAGTTGGATAATTTTGCTCATGGATTTTCAACTGCCATGAGGCATAAGCTATCACCATATCATTTTGCATGAGAACACACCCCAATCCCTTTTTGGATGCATCACTGTAGATCACAAACCTCTCTCCACTGCAAGGTAGTGTGAGCACAGGTGCACTAGATAACCTTCTTTTCAACTCCTTGAAATTCTCTTCACATTCCTCCATCCAAACAAACTTAACTCTTTTACAAGTCAACTTGGTGAGTGGGTTAGATATCCTTGAAAAATATTTCACAAAACATCGGTAATATCCAGCCAAACCAAGAAAACTTTGGATCTCAGTTACTGTTGTTGGTCTCGACCATCTTTCGATAACCTCGGTTTTTGCTAGATCCACAGATATCCCCTCTTTTGAGATTATGTGACCAAAAAATGCAACTTTTTGAAGCCAAAATTCACACTTGGTAAATTTTGCATAAAGATTCTACTTTCTTAGGGTCTTTAATACTATTCTCAAGTGATCTTCATGTTCTTCCTTCCCATTTGAATAGACAAGAATATCATCTATAAAGACTACCAAAAACTGATCAAGATAGCCTCTAAAGACTCTATTCATCATATCCATGAAGATACCAGGGGCATTAGTAAGACCAAATGGAATCACTATAAATTCATAGTGTCTATACCCTATACGGAAATACATCTTTGGTATATACACCCTTTTGACCCTTAATTTATGATACCCTGAATGAAGATCAATATTGGAAAAGTATTGAGCTCCGCGTAGTTGGTCAAATAGGTAATCAATGCATGGGAGAGGATATTTGTTCTTGATATTGATCTTGTTCAGTTATCGATAATCAATGTAGAGTCTAATTGATCCATCTTTCTTCTTAACAAACAGAACATGTGCTCTCTAAGGTGACACACTAGGGCGTATGAATCCTTTATCAAGATTCTATTGGAGTTGCTTCTTCAATTCCTGCAACTCAATTGGGGCCATTCTATAAGGTGTCTTTGAAATAGGAAAAGCACCCGGTACAAGTTCTATTGAAAACTCAACTTCACGATTTGGTGGAATACCGGGGAATTCCTCCAGAAAGAGATAATCAAACTTTCGTACAATGGGAATATTATTAATCGCGAGTTTCTCTCCAACCATTTGTGATAAATAACCTTAATTTAGTGAAATCAAGACCCATAATATGGAAGAAATTTCCATTGTAAGGTTATGTTCATCCTTGCATTGATAGACGGTCATAGATTGATCTGGAATATGAAATGTGACTTCCCTTATTTGGAAATTGATATGAACTCCATATAAAGAAATCTAATCCATGCCAAGAATCACATCAAATTCCACTATAGGAAGGATCACAAGATTTGCAGGAAGCACTTTCCCACAAACTTCAATCAGAGAAGAATTGTAAACTTTTGATGCAACCGTTGTGCCATTAGAAGTTGTCACATCCAACTCAACATCTAATTGTTGAGGTAATACGGTGATACCCTTATAAAATTCTTCAGAAATAAAAGAGTGGGTGGATCCAGAATCAAATAAAACATTAGCTACTTTAGAGTGGATGGTAAGTGTACCTCTCACCACTTCGTTGTCATACTCCACATCACCGATAGTAATTGCATGTGACTTTCCTTTGTCTTTGGCCTTAAGAGTTTGTTGACATCGATCATCATCATCAACCCTTGGATTTGGGCATTGATTGGCATAATGCCCCTTCTCCTTGCACTTGATACATTGAAGTGTAGTAGGTGCATTCTGTGTATCCCTTCCTTTGTTTGCATCATTAGACATCTTCTTCCCATTATTTTGACATTCAATTTCCCAATGACCTTCTTTTCCACAATTATAAAATTTTCATGTCCCCTTAAGACAATTTCCTCCATGTTTCTTTCCACACTTTGAGCATAAGGGAAAACTCATCTTCATTTCAGTGTGGTCTTTAGATTTTCCTTTGAATTCCATCTTCCTCTTCTTATCAAACCCATGCGACTGATGGGTTACACCAATCTCCATCTCAACCTTGAGAGCACATCAAACAATTTCCTCATAGCTATTAAAGTCCCTTATGGATAATGCCCTTCTAAGACTTGGTTTTAAGCCACTAAATAATCAATCGATATTACTCTCAGGTTGGATAATAATTCTGGAAGCATACCTTGCAATTCTTGTAAAATTGGCTTCGTAGGTACTAATAGATTCATCATCCTTTTGATTCAGTTCAAGAAACTCCTTCTCCATCTTTGTTCAAATAATACGAGGGAAATACTTATTGAAAAATAAGTTCATGAACTCGTCCCATTCCATGGACTCAATTTCATCCCTTTTCCTCATATTCCTAATAAGATTCCACCATTGATCAGCATCACCTTCCAAACGATATACTGCTAAGATGACTTTATCATGTTTAGAACATTGAAGAACTGAAAATATCTTTTCAGTGGTACTGATCCATTGTTCATCCACTAATGGATTAGAAGACCCGCTGAATGAAGGTGGACGCTGCCTCATGAAGTATTCAACAGAATGTTGCTCCTTCCTTTGCTTGTTTGGAAGTCCTGCATGATTCATAGCTTGAGAAAGTTGTGTGATCATGGCTACAAGATTTTGCATTCCATCTCCCATAACGTTTGGTTGCTCAGGGGGACAATCATTGCATTTCCCATCGCATTCTGCATTAAAACTGTTCCTTCGGGTTCCAGCCATTGACTTAAACCAAGACGAATAGCGTGAGCAACACTAATTATAATAGTAAAACCACATAATCATGAATAAAATTTCACACTTAAGGTCTTATCATAGGTTGTTCATGGCCATTTCTAAAACACTAAGATTGTGTTCCATGCTTAGACATATCCTTAGGTTTCTTACTGAGGTTTTCACATCCTAGTTTCCAAAGGTTGACTATACCTTTCCTCTAATACTAACTATAACGACCCATACTTTACATACATGGTTATTACATAAAAATTGAAGCATACTTATTACAACATATAACAAAACCATGAAAGGACCGTATAGGTATAATGTCTTTAGAAATAGGGAAACATAAACAACTGGTTGATAAATCATCTACGTTGTCTCCCATTTATTTCATCATATCTATAGTCCCATTTTGGCATATCCTACTTAATATCCTTCCCCCTGACCTAGGGAAAAGAAAACATACAAAATGGTGGGCTCAAATGCTCAGTAAGGGTAAACAAAAGAAATATGAAACATATCATATTCATAAGAACATAACATTTTGAAAATCATATCCTATAAAAGAGATCATAACATGGGATAAATCATAGAAGTGAAATGTAATCCCAATAATCATAACTTAAAACATTAAGCTTTGTGGAATACACACATAATAATAGAAAATCATTTCTTAGTAGTCAAGACTCATTGACAAGACTATATTAGCGGACAAAGTCCATTTCTGAACCGAGTTCACTCCTCGTTTCCGTCCTGTTTCACTGAACTAGTTTAACCTGCCATTCCAGCCATGTCTATCTCATGAGATATAAATCTTTACCCAATGCATTGGAGGGAGATATAGGTCCCACCTATCTCATAATGATACCATTCTTATGTGTGACACAAGATTATAAATCATACATCATAGCATAACCCATGTAATAAAAATGCGATTCTTAAACATCATGCCATCATAACATAAATCATATAAGATAAAAGGACTTCATAATTTCATCATAACATAATAAAATCAATGTAAAAATATGGATAGAAATAGAACCCTATAATATCTTAGATGGAAAATAATTTTGATAAAACTCTTGAACTCCATTCTTGAGGAAAATATCCTTTCTACTTCAAATTTTTTTTCCTTTCTTAATATAATTTTAAACTTAAATAAGTTGATTAAAAATAAACGTGAAAACTTTTAAAGTAATCTTCATGGAAATAATGTTCTAAAAGTCCATTCCGGCCGTATAAGTTAAAAAAAAGACATTCTTCTCGTACTTTGGCTGGAAAAGTCAAAAAGTACCTCGTACGAAAAACGACAAAAGATTCCTTTCATATCTTTTACTAAAAACTCACCTAAGGGTAAAATTGGATTTAAACAATTGTATTAGGATATAAATAATATTAAATATTGAGGAAACATGGATGTGGATGATAAATATGCCCCAGTAATTACGGAAGTATAAACAATCTCGGATAAAAATTGAGATTGCGAGATTTTCCCTTACCTTAGGTCCGATATGCTTCGTATGAATCTGAACCTCCTATAATATGGTTTAAATAATTTCAATTTACTTATTATAGAATCACAATTATTGTTATGATATCATATATGTTCATATTTGTATTTTATTAGTAGTAATATTTCATTGCTACTTGTTATTCGAGTGTTTATTGCTTTATGTTCTTATGCGTGTTTTGTCGAATAAATTCTTATTACTCATTATAGGATATAGATATATGATTTACAGAATGTTATTAGTGTAATATATATCATATTCATTCATTAAATTCATTTATATAATCATTATTCAATGAAGATCATATAGAACGTGTCACATCACATTGTAGAGACGGTAGGCCGTACGTACGCACGAGCGATGATATCGTTCCCATGATCGTGGAATTGTATTGAAGTGTATGTATAATATTTCAGAATAAATACCACTTTACAATAATTATATATAGTTATTTATTTTCACCATTATACCTATCCAAGTAAGGCGGTGGTGGAAAACATATTACACCACGGCGTGGAGACGGTATTCCGTACGTACGCACGCGCGGTGATTTTGTTTACCGTAGGATGGATAAGAGGTGAAATAGGGTTGTTTCATATTTATAATAACATATCTGTATATTGGGGATACTGATGTTATTACTTCATAATGAAAAAACTAAATAAGAGGGAGTAGAAGAATAATGGAACATGAAGAAAACGGTAGAAGGTATTACCTCTTTCTCGAAGTGCCTCCTTTAAACTTTCTCTTAGGGCATGAGAGTTGGTCTTTTGAGAAGACCGGTACCTCTAGTAGGTTTCTAAGGAAGTGGGGAAGTGAAATGGGCAGGTTTTTTCCAAGATTGAAGGCCCAAATTGGTGTGAGGAGGAGAGGGAGGAGGTGCCCTTTTATAAGGGAGGAGAGGGGCACCTTTGGAAATATAAGAAATATTAGTTTATATTAAATTCCAACCCCACTTAAAAACTTCCAAAATGACTCATATCCAAAGATTAGATGAGATAGGGTTGTAATATCATCAACCAATAAAATTTATACATGTTAGGAATTTATTTTAAACATTATCAACTTGATTTATCTTTATTTGTCAATTTAATGTTATTTGTGGTAATAATATTCTAAATTTTAAATTATTTTAAATAATTATAGATGTGTCATGAATTTTCCATAATTTGACACTTTATGAAATTTTAGACCATATAAATTTTAATTTATAATTTTTAAAAAAATTTGTGATTTTTAAACAATTTTATAATATGTTATTTTTATAATATAACAATAGTGTCAATTTTGACAATATTCATTTATTTGAATTTAAATAAAATAAATACAGAAGAAATGTTCGAAATAAAAGTTTTAATAGATTAATAAAATTTTATATGTATCTAAAAAATTAGTGGAGAACATTAAATAGTTCATATAATATTTATTTTAATATTTTTAAAACCATTTATCTGATATTTTAATTAAAAAAATAATTTCAACATCACTATTGTGTCATAATTAATGATAATTATTTAATCCCTAAAAATTCTAAATAAATTCATATAATTTAGATAATGTTATTATATTTCTGGATACTATTTATATCTGAAGTTTCATGAAGTTTATCACTAAATTAAAATTATTATACTTAAGATTTAAGAGAGTGACACATTGTCACTTTCCTTGGTTTTAATAATAATTATATTATTTCATGGTCAAACGTCCATGAAATAAATATATTCCGGCCCTTAGGTGATATGGTTCAACTTTAATTCATCCAATAGGATTTTGGCAGGTGTTAGGGTAATTTTATAATCTTATATTTACCCTTAATTACCCAATTTATCTTTAACTATGGTAAATAAAATTTACCGTAGTTACTATTCATAATGCCCAAAAATAAAAAGTATCCTATTAACATAATTTAGACCCACTGATTCCAAATATGGTATCCATTTTTTAAAATTCAAAACACATAAGTTGTAGTAATTAATTTAAAATTAATCCCATTGTTAAGAAAACGGGTTTTAGAAGGTAAAACATTGCCAAAGATTGAAATGTATTTACCTATGAATTCAATGTGAAATTAATGCTAATGACATAAATTATATTAAATGGTAAAAATATATTCTCTTTATACTTTAAAACCATTCAATATTATAATTTAACCATATAAATTATCTCAATGAAAAAAGTTGTTTTTAATTAAAAATTAGCGTATTTTTACTATTCATCAAAATATGAATGTTATCAGAAAAGTATAAAAAATTATCGAAAGTAAATTTTTATATCCTGATTCCAAAGAAGAATTTTATTTTTTCAAATTTAACTTATAAACATGTAAAAAACTAGATTTAATGTGGGTGCGCCATCAAAAGGTGACAAAACTACATTTTTTGAAAAATACTTATTTTACCTGAAAAATTTATTTTGTTCTTTTACCGTGTTATAGAAAATGTGTGAGATGAATAATAATGTTATAAAATTTAAAATTTAGTTAATACTATTCATATTGGCTAGTCCATAATAATATATCGTTGTTTAGTGAAACCCGGTATTGCGTACTACACATGCTATCGAGGAAGGTCGTGATTGCGTGTAATGCAAGCCAAGTTAGTATTGTGCGTTGTGAAAGATTCCTTTAGTGTTTCGTATAACATAAGACATAATAAAAACATATTTCTCATAAAATCTCAGGGTGTTACATTGAGGGTAGTGTGCATCTAGGATCTTTTACAACTTTAACAAGGTTGTATGAATATGGATGAGTATTCATCAAGGTTCACTTACCACTCTCAGTACTCAATGTATATGGTATGCGGTCATTTATTTTAGGATCAGAACTTTAAGTTAGGACTACATAGTGGAAAAAAATTCAACATGATACCTTAATGGATCCCATCTATAGTGGAGTGTTAGAGCCAAAATTAGCGGTCGAGAGTTTCTTGGATAAGAAAATGTAGACAGTTGTTGCCAATAGTGGGAACATGCGAGCAGAGAATTTAGTGATAGAGAGTCGAAAAAGACCCTGATACCTAGACATGCAAAACATTTTAGGAGATGAACCAATATAGAGGTTATATGATTCAGTACTCACATGATGGATCTAGTCATCCTAGATAGAGGCAGTGCTACTCTTGTGATGAAAGGGGATATCTCGATTGAGATTATCCAACCTATCGTATGGATGATAGAGAGGCAATAGATGGGCCACCTATGTAAAGGCATCGGTAGGAGTAGGTAGGTATGCATGGTGTCATATGTGGAAGAGGATATAGGAGAGTATCTAGAGGTGAAAGATTTTATGACTTACTACCACCATCACCCCTAGGTGGTCCCCACCAGGCTCAGGGATCTGGTGGTCATGGGTGAGGGTAGATGCAGGAAGTTAAGGATTATGACTCAGAGGCCCCAGGGATGATACGAGGTAAGATATGTTTATTTTATATGTTATTTTCAGTATTTGTAGTCATAAGTGTGATTCATTATTTTATTACAACTTATCTGGTTCGATACATAGAGATTTTGGTTAAGCCATTTGTGCAACCTTTATTCTTGGAGACTCATACTAGAGGTGAATCAGTTATCACACACTTTTTCCAACAATGTGACATGACTCTTGGAGTCAAGGGATTCTTTTGGGATCTCTTTTTAATATCAATGAGGCCTTATGAAATCATTTTAGGTATAGACTAGTTATCTATAGTTTATGACTAGATAGACTATTTATGGCGGAGGATGTTGTGTTTCCTTAGTGTTGGGATGAGGTTTTCTATTCAGGAAGATTATGAAACCCAGGTAGATTAGGATGGACTCATTCATAGGAGGGTGTAGCTGATAACTTATTATAACATGACCCTTGGTGCAGTAGATGCTATGAGTTTTTAGTTTTCTACAATTGTGGAAAAGTATGAGGATAACATTCTTCAGGATATTATAGGCTTACCTCCCCACCGAGAGATAGAATTCAGAATTTATCTACAACTGAAGGCAACCCTAATATGTATATCAACATATCAGGTGTCTCCCATAGAGATTCATGTGCCGAGGGTGCAGTTGGAGGACTTATAGAGGAAGGGATTTGTTAAGCCTAGTGTTTCACCCTTGGCGGCCCTTGTATTATTCACCAAGAAGGTGGTCATGAGATTGAGGTTGTGTTTGGATTAACATTACCTAATATAGGTGACTATAAAGAAAAAATATCCACTATTGAGGATTTATTTCCTCTTCAATCAATTGAGAGAGGTATAATGGTTCTCGAAGATTGACCTCATATCAGGCTATCACCAGCTGCGAGTATGGGGTGAGTATATACCAAAGATTAATTTTAAATTTAGTCGCCTTCACTATAAGTACATGGTGATTCTATTTGGAATGAAAAAATCCCCATTATTCTTCATTGTACTGATGAACTAGGTCTTTCATCCTCTCTTAGAGTAGTTCATGGTAGTCTTTATCGATGATATTCTAATTTAATTGAAATTTTAGGAGGAGAACATGAGATATTTGAGGATGGTTATGGACATACTCTTAAGAGAACCATATTTACATGAATATCTCAAAATAATTTTTTTGTATTCAATCGGTCCACTTTCAGGGACATGTTATCTCAATAGACAGGGTAGCAGTGGACCCAACAATGGTCGAGGCAGTGTTATCTTGGGAGCCACCTAAGAGTATGAAGAAGATGTGGAGATTCCTTAGGTTGGTAGTCCACTTTCAAAGATTCATACCTGATTTACCTAGGATATAAGCTACCTTGAAAACATTTACACAAAAGGTGAAGCCTTTCATGTGGACAGAGAGGTTCTAGTAGAATTTCGAGGAGATTAGGTAGAGATTGACGAGTGATCCCATATTGAGATTTCCAAAGAAGGGTACTGAGTATGTAGTGTTCTACGATGCATCATGGACCAGTCTTGGTTGTGTTCTAATACAGATTCAGGTAGTGAAATATTATGGTTCACACCAATTGATACCACATGAGTAAAATTACACGACCCGTGATCTTGATCTAGAAGTGGTAGTCTTCATAGTGAAGATGTGGTGACACTACCTGATGGGTGAATGATTTATTATATATTTTGAACACAAGAGTCTCAAATATATCTTCTCTAAGAGGTATCTTATATTAAAATATAGGTGATTTCTAGAGTTACTCTAGGATTATGAATTTGATATTGTCTATACTCCTCGGAATGGGAACATGGTAGAAGATGCACTTAGTAGAAGATCTTGTTCATAGCCACAGAGTGAGGAATTTGATAATTTAGAGTTATTTGAGATTATCCTTCATGGATGGGGACACAATATCTTACCTCAATTTTTTTTTCAAAACTCATCTTTTATAGTGAGTCAGGGAGGAACAGTTTGGGGTTACTGATTGTGAGAAACTACAAACTCAGATATCCACTGGACATGCTCCTAATGGATTTTATGAATGTGGGGAGCATTTTATTCTTTTTAGAGGTTGGATTATGGTACAAGTGAAATTGTGGAAGGAGGTTCTAATGGATTTTCACACATAACCCCTGTTGGCGCGTCCAGATATGGTAACAATATACAAGGAACTCCAATATTAGTTTTGGTGGCAAGGGATGAAGAATGGAGTTATAGAGTTTGTCACTTGATGCCTTAATTTTCAGAAAGTTAAGGTTGAGCACCAGGTTCCAATGTCTTTATTTCAAACCCTTGAGGTTCCAGAGTGAATGTTGGTTGTGATATCAATGGAATTAATTAAGGAGTTACCAAATAATTCTAGAGGGCAAGATTCAATCTGGGTGATCATAAACCAACTCACCAAGTCATCCCGTTTCATATTTTTTCAACAAAAGAGTTTAGTAGAGAGATTGGGATAAATATACATGCAGGAGATATCTGGACTCCATGGAGTTCCCTCAAAGATCATTTTTAACCATGATACTTGCTTCACATCTCAGTTTTGGAATGTATTTCAGGAGGCCTTTGGGACTAAGTTGTATTTGAAAACAACATTTCACCCCTAGATTGATGACTATACTGAACAAACCATTCAGGTCTAGGAGTAAATGTAGTCAGCCAACATGTTAGACTATGGTTATAGTTTGGAGGATCCCCTACCATTGGTGGAGTTTTCATACAACATAATCTGTCATTCTACCATCAGTATGGAATCATTTGAGGCCCTGTACGGGTGACCCTATAGGTAACCATTATGCTAGAATGAACTAGGAGAGTCGAAAATTATAGTCCTAGAGTTGGTTCGAGCCACAATATATAAGGGTCAAATCATCTAAGAGAAGATAAATACAACACATAGTCTTCATATGTCATACGAAACTAACTATGGAGGCCTTTGGAGTTTGAGGAGGGAGAACATGTGTTCCTATGGGTCTTACCATGACATGGGTTGTAGAGGTTTGGTCGGGGAAACAAGCTATCTTCAAGATTCATTGGCCCTTTATAGATAATTTTTAGAGTTGGTGAGGTGGTGTACTGCTTAGCTCTACCAATGCAGTTATACCGAGTATGCAATGTCTTCCACATATCACATATGAGGAGGTACATACACAACACATTGCCTTTTATTGATGGGGTCAAGATCAACATGAAATATAGATCTTCCTTTAAATAGTATCCAGTAGATATTTAGTATTGGTAGGAGAGGATACTCCATGGGTGATCGATTCCTTTAGTGCATGTTCGATGGAAGCACATGAATCCTTAGGAAGCACCTAGGATTGAGAGACCTAGTTTCATAATTAGTACCTATATCTCCTTATGTAGTCATTTATTTTATCTTTATGAGACATAACTCACCAAGGTGTGGAGAATGTAATGATTATGATTTTTCTATTTATTACTTTAGAATATTAAATGGATTTTTAGCTAGGTTCTGAGATGGTGTGAGACACCGAGTCTTGGTGTGCCCGAAATTAATTTTTGAAAGATATTAAATATATTAAATATTACACATGAAATGTGTTCTTGAAAAAGATGAATAACTCATAAACAGAGGCTCAAATCAGAAATATGAGGCTTCCATTGAGATCAGAGCATGGGGTTTTCGCTAGATGTGACATAACCTTAGAGCGCATTAAATGCTTGGATTGGTCACAGTCATGGGAAAATGTTAAAATAAATTAAATTATTAAAATAATTTATTTAATTAAATTTTCCTTGACCTGGTTATGTTAATAAATATTTTTCTATTGAAAAAATATCATGGTTAGTCACATAATCCTATATTCATTAGAGAGAGCCTTAGAGGATCATTCTTATGTTAACAACAACCAAATCATGGATCATCAATCAATGAGTAGTAAAATTTGAGGATCTCACCAAAATCATATTTTTGGATTCATTCTTCACTAAAAATCAATCAAACATGGGGTAACATTTTTTTATTATGTGTATTCAACCTCGTTTTCTTATACTATAATGAAAAAAAATCAATCGACCAACAGATTGATGCACGACTCAATCATATTGTGCTTGCCGATTTATTCTGTGGGGATTATTGGGTGAAATTGTTTATTATGGATCTTATTTCATCATTATAATGACAACATATCGAGGAAAACTTTAACAAAATTAAGGTTCATTCCTCTTTTGTGTGTTTCAGGGTTTTCACCAACCGTTCTTCATCTTATCATCACCAAAATTATTTTTGTCCCGCGGTTCGAAAAATATCAGATAAACAGTCATTGCACACCCATTTCTTGGTGTATTAGATTTTTCTAACAGATCTGGGTTCGTATCAATGATAGTATTAAGCTGTGATTATGGTGACTATGTATCAAGACTATATTAGGGATGTGCATGTGTGGGTTTGGGATCGTACAATTATGGAAAAGTTACAGGATGATTTTCAAGCAATAAAGATGGTTGGAAATTGGATCTCTGGTGATGATCGAGCTCGGTTGAACCAGATCCATAATTTAGGGGTAGGATTTGCAGTGTAACCAAAGATGATAGTGAAGCAGGTGTACGTGGAGGAATAACCTATGGTTCTCTAAAATACTGCCATACACAACATATATTCCATAGTTACATGTTGTGTGGGACCCTCTGTACGGTTCTAGGTTTTCTGTCAGAAGATATATATCACACGACATTTGGAATCTGTTACACGACATGTGACCCTAATCAGGTGGCTTGACATGTACCTCAGAGTATACACATACACGACTAGAATTACATGGGCTCAGACATGCCATATAATCAGGCATGGACATTGTTAGGATCGGGGTACAAAAGAAGATCCATGTACTTGAATACGATCGAGAGTATACGAGATCAGACACACTTTGTACTTAGACCCAAACCCAGACACAAGCACATGTTGTGATACATGGACAAGACCCAATGCTAAAGGGACACATTGTGTTTAACCAGTACACACTATGTAGTCCTTCAAAAATGTCTTGGCTCCCTAATCCTCTTCATCTCAGACAAGTTTCTATAGGGTGCGCCCCCTTGATCCTTTCCATAAGGGTAATTATAGAATCATGTCCAATTCATAGGATGGTGATCCCCTCTAAGGAACTTCAATTATGGATAGAGTTATAGAATATCTTTGTGAGGCTTGAAGTGACATCCTCTATCATCATCATTACCCTAGGTGGGGTTCTTAGTATCATTGTGTCTAACAATATGAGAGCATCAATCCCCAACTTTGTGGGTTAATCCAGATTAGGTTGAGGGTATACCCCATGTCCTTGGGTGTGATCCCCATACGTGTTTCTATATCTTCAGACTTCCAACATTTAATTGTTGTGGAGTGACGCAATGAGCATGATATCTCATATGTACAACATCAGTACTATTTGAATCATGGAGTGTGTTCTCTCATATGAGTCTTATATGGAACCATCAACCATGAATCCTAGGTTGGATTTACTATTGCGATATTACCTTGAGAACATGTCTCTATTATGAGTATATCTGGATTTTATTGTTATATATGTCATTAATATATATCTACAATGAGATGACTATTGTTTTTGATTCTATATTCTTATTGGTTTTGAGTTATTCTACTATGTGTAGTTATACTCACCCATACATGGGATTTTCCCACACATGTCATGTCCTATACAAATGACCATCCTTTTGAGGGAGTCCTAGAGGGAGAAAGACCAAGAAATGCTTATTGATCCAGATAGACTGAGGTGTATTTCAGTGGTTATATTGAAAACAGTCCTCACCCACTTCACTGGCTCGACTTGTTTTTTGTTTTCGTTGGTGGGATTATATTTGACCCTTACTTTCCAGTACTTTGTTCTTTTACTATGATGGTGATATTTTAGATGTATGTATGCATGATTATTATTTGTTTATATTTCAGTATTGTATGATATTGGAGATTTTTGCATGGGTACAGGTACATTAGGCTAAGGTCTCTCTTGTTTTTGATATGCCTACTTAGTGCTGGTCGTCAGCCCCTGGTCTTTTAGAGGTGTGCTTGGGGTAGTCATGGTTAGAGCCCTATTGGGAAGAGTAGTTACAATACCTAAAAATTTAAAATGACCCCAAACATGAAGAAACCATTGGAGATGTTGGTGGGAGTTGGGGGCTTGGTTTGAATAGAAAGGATGGGATTTTAGATGGATGGAAATGGAGGGGGGGGGATTCCCTTTTATAGTGTGAGCATGGTAGGTCGCCACTTCAAGTGGAACCCTTAGGATAATCCCTTAAATAAATAATGCCACATACAGTGGCCCTTTTTATTAAAATACTATAGAAAATAAGGCCACTTCATGTAGTGTTCATGAAACTCACTAAAAGGGCCTCTTCATTTGGCACTGAGCCATCCCATTTTCCAATATAATAGAAACCTAATCCATTATAATTTAAAAAAATTGTTAAATAAAATTTTGTTGAGAATGAATTAAAAATTATGCTTCTCTATCGATAAAAGTAAAAGAAATCAAGGGAGGCATTGATGAAATATAGGAATTTGACATATGAAGTGAATTGGATTTATGAAGGCTATTGTGGCCACTCCATGAAAAAGGATCGCACTCACAGTGGGTTGAGTTACCTTAACAATTAATCATGTGGTAGCTTCTGAAAATACATCATGTGGTTAGTGAATGATTTATAAAATTCATGTGGTATGTTAGATGGATTTGTTTGGAATGCGTGCGGTAGGCTGGATGGCTATATAATGAATGTTATATTCATCCTGCATGATATATTCCAAGTTCTTAATATGGTGGTGAACATCATCACCTATCTACGGGCTTACTATATGTAGTGAAAATATCCTATGACCCAGATGATCTTACTATCAACATAAGAAGTACATCCATATGTGTATGGGAGTTTCTGTAAAGCTTAATATAGATTTCCAATAACAAAATACTCTATCTAATGTAATGTCTATAAAAAACTACAATTCTATAACTGCCTACTAACTATAGGTTTGGTCTAATTTTAGACCTAATAAACATCAGATTTATCATTCAATCATGCTGAATTATATATAGATATTTTCATGATCATTATAATGAATCAAAGAATACTTCAATTTTAAATATGTATCATGATATATCATCGAAAATTAGTAACAAAAAAATCTAAAATATGCAGAAAATATAACAAAAATATTTTAGATATTTTGCTCTATTTTTAGGAAATGAAAATAGTCATTTAAGCCTTCATTGAAGTTGACTGAAATATATATAAATATGTTATATTTATAATTCATCAGGTGACATACAATTACAAGGTCTATAGCTTTATTTTTCCTTAAAAAAATTGGAAAATAAAAAACTAAAAATTGTTGTACAAGTTACAACATTAATCATGTGTGATGTTTATATAACAGCACACCCAGCAGAACCTACAATCAACCCTACACACCAAAAAAAACACACGTAGAAGAAAACTTACTATATAAATTTAATTTACATCATGAATAAAAAATTTTCCACCCATAGTATATAAAAAAATAAACACTTCTATTTACATTTCAAACAAAATGTTTTATATAATTACATTTACAATTGTCCAACAAATGTTCTAAAACATTCATATTTCATCTTTTGACACTTGTGATACCCACTAAAAAATATACATCCATGGTATCAGTTTCTAATCAAATCATCTCAACCTAAGAAAAATATTTCAATTATATAAGAAAACAAATATTATGTTAATAATACAATAAAGAAATAAAATAAACATTAATATGAAAGAACACATTAATAAAATTCAATATTTAATAAAAATGACACATTTAGAGTTATACTAGTCACATTGTGGATCCTATTGAGTTAGGGTTGATTAATACACATTATAAATGAGTTAGGGATCATTTTTCTAAAATATCAAAACAATCTAATTGTGTTTTCTCAGTTTTGAGTATGTCACTTGTTATTTTATTAAATTAAGGTCAATTTTAAATAATGACACATTTGGAGTTATACCAGACACACCGTGTATCATATTGAGGTGTGGATGATTCCTACCTATCAAAAATTACCGATGGATCATTTTTCTAAAGTATCAAAACAATCCGAATGTGTCTTCTTGGTTGTCTGAATGTCCATTGTGTTTTTTTACTAAAATGTCATTTCAAACTAGAAACAAGAATTTTAAGTCATACCAGTCGCATCGTGCGTCATTTTTACCTGAGACTACTTCATACACATAAAAAGTCACTTATGAATCATTGTCCTAAATTATCAAGACAATCAGACCACATTTTCTTGGTTTTTAGTGAGTGACATGTTTTGAATCAAAATGTCAATTTTAAACTGATAACAGACACTTTTAGTCATAGAAGACATACCAGGCATTTTATTGAGGTGAATATGATCCCTAAAAATTAAAAATGACTCATCGATCATTTTACAAAAGTTTCAAAATAATCTTAATGCTTTTTCTCAGTTTTCAATATGTCACTTACTGTTTTTTACTTAAATTAATGTCAATTTTAAACAAAAAGAGACACTTTTAGTTGTACCAGCCACACCATACTTCGTATTGAGGTGTTTTTTATACCTACACATAAAAAATGACTAATAGATCATTTTACTAAAATATCAAAACAATCTGAATGCATTTTCTCCGTTTTCTATATTTCACTTATTGTTTTTACTTAAATTAATGTCAATTTTAAATAAAAAGAGATACTTTGAGTTATAACAGTCACACTGTGTGTCTTATTGAGGTGATATTGACACCTAAATGTAAAAAATTAATCATAGATCATTTTATTGATGTACCAAAACAATCATAATGACTTTTCTTGCTTTTTAATATGTGACTTGTTGTTTTTATATAAATTAATGTCAATTTTAAATAAAAAGAGACACTATGATTTGTACTAGACACACCATGTATCATATTGAGGTGAGGATGATCCCTACAAATAAAAAATAACTAATAGATCATTTTCCTAAAATATTAAAACAATATAAATTCATTTTCTCAGTTTTTAGTATGTCACTTGTTATTTTTACTTAAATTAATGCCAATTTTAAATTAAAAGAGACACTTTGAGTGATAATGGGAACACCGTGTGCTATATTGTGGTGTGGATAATTATTACAAATAAAAAATAACTCATGTATCATTTTACTCAAGTATAAATACAATCTGAAACTGTTTTATTGGTTTTAAGTATGTCACTTGTTTTTTACTTGAAATAATGTCAATTTTAAATAAAAAGATGCAGTTTGAGTTGTATCGGCCACACCGTTCATTATATTTAGGTGTGTATGATCCCTACATGTCAAAATTTACTAATATATCATTTCCATAAAATATAAAAACAATATTAATGTGGTTTCTTGGTTTTTAGTATGTCACTTATTGTTTTTAATTAAATTAATGTCAATTTTAAATAAAAAGAGATACATTGAGTGATATTGGTCACATTATTTTCGGATTGAGGTACAGTTGACTCCTACACATCAAAAATGACTCATGGATCATTTTAATAAAGTATCAAAACAATACAAATGATTTTTCTTAGTTTTAAGTATGTAACTTGTTGTTTTTACTTAAATTAATGTCAATTTTAAATAAAAACATACTCTTTGAGGTGTACCAGCCACACCATGCATCGTATTGAGGTGAGGCTGATCCCTAAATTTTAAAACTTACTAATAGATAATTTTAATAAAATATAAAAACAATCATAATGCATGTTCTTAGTTTTCAGTAGGTCAGTTTTTGTTTTTACTTAAATTAATGCTAATTTTAAATAAAAAGAGACACTTTGAGAGATACCGAGAACACTGTGTGTCATATTGATGTGAGGCTGATTAATAAAAATCAAAAATTACTCATGTATTGTTTTCCTAAATTACAAAAACAATATGAATTATTTTGTTTTTGTTTTTTAGTATGTCACTTGTTGTTTTTACTTGAATTAATGTCAATTTTAAATAAAAAGAGACACTTTGAGTTGTACCAGCCACACGATGTGTCATATTGAGATGAGGTTTATCCATAAATGTCAAAAATGACTAATAGATTATTTTAATAAAATATAAAAACAATAATAATGCGATTGGTTGGTTTTTAGTATGTCACATGTTGTTTTTACTTTAATTATTGTCAATTTTAAATAAAAAAAGACACTGTTAGTGATACCGGTCACACCGTGTGTCAGATTGAAGTTTAGTTGACTCCTACACATAAAAAAAGACTCAGGGATCATTTTCCTAAATTATTAAAACTATAGTAATTCATTTTATTTGTTTTATGTTTGTCACATGTTCTTTTTACTTAAATTAGTGTCAATTTTAAATAAAAAGAGGCACTTTGAGTTGTATCGTCCACATCGTGTGTCATATTGAGGTGTGTATGATTCCTACATGTCAAAAATGACTTATAGATCATTTTCCTTGAGTATAAAAATAATCTGAATATGTTTTCTTGGTTTTTAGTTTGTGAGTTCTTTTTTTTACTAAAATGTCATTTCAAACAGGAAACATGCATTTTGAGTCATTACCTTTGGATATGAAACATAATAGAGGGTGATCATAGATGTTCAATAAGTGTAAACAAGGGTTATATCAATGATCATATAAGGATAACAAGATCATAAAGACATTATAATGTGATATTAACAATATAAATCCATACCTTGCATATGAAAATCACATGTTTATGTTATTTGTTTACATTCTTTCATCAAGCATGCTGCCCATTCGTCTATGAGAATATCTATATTGTCTTGTGAATATGATTTGTTTTTGAAAATCATGGTAGTAATGGAAAAATATAAAATAAATTATTAGTAAATATTTTAAATGAAATATTAATTATCTTCGAAAATACCTCTTCATGGATTCTAGTTTGTTCATGGAATACGATCTATTTCATAAATTTACAGATATAATACCCATAATATTTTCCATTGGTTTATTTCAGACACTACATAAAAATTGAGGTGGATAAGTAAGTTTTTTTGATATGTGTTTGGATAGTGAAATCTTGCTATATATACCCTGATATTGATCTAGTAGTAGTACTTGTCTTCATCCTTGTCTTTATCCCCTGGCCTCATTCCTTTTTTCAAATGATTGTGATTCACCACCCTATCATAATAGAATCCCCATTAAAAGATAATATAAATTATATAAATTTATTTTTCAATCTAAAACATTGGATGTAGTGTATTAAAATTTGACAAACACCATCATGTGTGGAAATTTTTTTAGATATCCATGCATTGAATCCTAGAAAACAATCTTTAGAGTATCCAAATTTACTGCAATGAGCATCCAATAATGCCTAAAAACACAAAAAGGAATATGTAATCAATGAAATGAAAATATATTTTATATGATTAAATTTTATATTATTACCCCTACATCATTGGTATTAAATAGAGTCTGTCATATGAAATTTCTCTTTCAAATGGTTTGATCAGACATGCCACTATTTCATCCTTTTTTTGGTATCTATTTATTTTTCGGCTATAAAGGTGATGTTAAGACTAATGAGTCTGATTATTTTTCAATGGGAAAATCCATTCAATTGTTTTTCATATATAATCCTTCTAAAAATATAAAATTTATTTAGTCATAATTATTACAGTATATCTGCTTTTGGAAAATGAAATTATGAGAACATACCTCATGTATACATTTAAAACTGAGCTGCCTAACCTGTCAAAGTTGAGGATTTCAATTTCTCTCTTAACACAAATGAAGTCATTATCTATCACTGAGTATATATTTTCTTCAATATCAACTATGTGATTATGACAATATTTTAACTTTGTATCCACATCAGCCTTGAATTCTTGTAAATGTGGATATAGAACGGGTGGGGTAATTGTGATTTTGATAGATCTTTTTGATTGGTTGCTTGATCCTTTAGATATTTTTGAGACGATCTTTCATTTCATCCCCTTCCCTTTCTCCTTCTATAATAACATTCATCAGTTCAGAAATTTATCATTAATTGTTAATGGTTTATCTTTAAAACTAAATTTCATATTAATACCTCCTTATTGCCATGATTTTTTACAAGATGTGAAAGACATACGATGAATGTTCAAACAAAATTTTCAACCATATTAATATCATCCTCATGAATTGGAACATGATCGACTCAAGGGATACGATGACCGAAACATGCACCTAACGTATTGGGAGTGGTCTAATTTGTAGCATTTCCTTCTGAATATTGAGCATTGTATCTCTCTCTATAAGGAGATAGGTGGGTGTTTCTAGATATAAATAACAATCATTATCACCCTATAGAATAGTAGTACAGGAAATTAATTAGTGTATATCTAATTCATATTTCATATAAACATTTATTAGAATATTGATTACCTCTACTAAGACATATCTTTGAGGGAAATGGCTAGCCCCATAGCTGGTGGGGGGTGGGGCATGATCTCCACTTGGTGGGTGTTCTTGGGTAGCTTCTCCTCTTCACATATCCCTCATTAAATTTTCAATCATCTCCCTATACCATTTGAATTTTCCTTCAAGGTAATATTTTATTTCTTTCATCTATATTATTAATTTAGTTTGATCATCATCTTGTTTTTTTCACAAAATATATTCAGGGTGTCACCCCAAAACCCACACCTCTGACACAGCCATACTGTTCCAGTCGCTTCAAGGCCACCGACCGTATGTGTTCATCCAGAATAGGTGTTTTTGATTCCTATGACTATGTAAGATATAAAATATAGGAAAATAAGCAATAATTGTTACATAATAGCGATTGAAAGAAAACAAATTTTTTTATGTAATACATACACATGATTCCCACACTATTTATGTGTTATCATTTATTAGTATCCCACATTTATTTACACATGAATCCTTCCATAACACATGGTGTACTATAGAAGTGGATTTGGATTTTGAGTCATCAATATGAAAATAAATAGAAGAACATAATTATAGTGTTGTTTCATCTCACATAAAATTATTACGCTCAAAGTAAAATAGGTACCAATGTTTTTCAAGTGAAGCATACCCCATCCTTACTTTATGGTAGGGGTACATTGATTTTTCTACTCATTCCTTATTTCCAAAACTCAATTTCAATTTCATAAATAAAAAATTTCCAATCAAAGTGATGAATACATGTATCTTCAAATAGTGTATTACTGGCCACAATGTACCTAGAAAGACACATCTCCACGATTTCTAGTAAACGCACCCCACACCTCTTAGGTTATCAGGTGTTCATAGATAACTGGTGGGTGCGGGTTTATTTTCCCTTAAGAATCCTTAAGATAATGTCTTATTAGGATTTTGAGAAATCCCCATTGAATCCTTATAGCAAGAATTAATACATAATTCTTGTGGGATTCATCTAATATAAATGCACTCTACAATGGATGATGAATAGTAAGTCAATGTTTCATTATTTTATTTTTTAGAGAAATAAAGAAATGATATCATAATGTTACTTTGATCTCTTACCACATCATTGTCTTTAGCCTAGGATCAACATGGTACCCTGAATCTATGTCAATTGGCATGCATTTTCAAGTGGAAATTCCAATAAAACTACTAATAATGTCCTTTTTGGGGTTAACATGTTGACCCATTGCATTCCATCCCACCTCAAATTTTATGCTTTTAACTTTCTCCTTAATTATATTTTCTAACACCATTAAACTACAATGCTCTTGTTTTTTTCTGTGATGTTCGTCCTTCATTGCCTTCCATTTCCCCAGAATCAACATCGTCAATATGTTCCTATAGAGCAGTAGCATCAGCATGTGCAGATGGTTGTCGTACCTCTGCACTGAGAGTAGAAACATGTTGAGTAACCTATTGTTCCTCAGGAATGGGAGCACCCACATGTGCAGAAGGCCATTCCTCTACATAACGAGCAGTAACAGGTTGAGAGACCTATAGTTCCTTGGGATTGGGAGCTACATCACATGCAGAATTCATTATTTGTAGAATAGGTTTAACATTTAATTTAGAGTACATAAATGCAGTAGAAAATGGATAATAACCTGAGGTAAATGATGTATATTAAAAAAATGTAACTCAATTATTGAAATCTAATTTTATTTTTTAAATGATGAAGGGATTTTACCCCTCTATCAATGATCAAAATCCCTTCATTGTGGTCTCATATGACATAAAAAATGCCGTCTACATTGGGACTACTGTGAAATAATTACAACATACCAATGAAAGGTTCATTCTCAGTTGAATTTTCATCTGACACTTCTATGGTTTTAGTTGATAATAGAACAATTGACCACTTTTAGTTTGCGGGATCTGTAACATAAAATACTTACAATGCCTATGATTCCATTATAAATGGTTCAACTTTGTACCCTTCCTTATTAAAATCAACTTTCATAAATTCCAATTCATCTATTTTAATGACACTCCTATTATTAACCCACATGAATTGGAACATCGACACTTGGAATGTTTTATAATCCAACTCCCATATTTGTTTTATGATGCCAAAGTATGACATATTGACATAAATTGGATTTCTATTCTTAGTACCAGAAATATGCATCGCTTCATCCATGAGTGCAACTCCACTATTTTTCATGGTACTATCTTCATAATTCTCATCTATATATAATGTATAACCATTAATTGCATAAACATTGTAAGATAATACATACACACTTGGTCCTTAGGCTATCCGTCAAAGTCGTTCTGAAATTGATCCAAATTTTCATCTAACTCCTTTAAAATATGGTCTTAAAACAATCCTATAAATAGTTGATTATGTGTATTTTATATCCATCTTTCAGTATTTTATGGATTAAAATGTCTATTAATTTCATGATGGGTTTCGACATATGAGGAAAACTCCAAAATTTTATGCAAAATATAAATGCAGGATTTCTTCTGATCGATAATATTGATTATGGTAACATCTCTTCCAGAAATTTTTTTCACCATAAGTCACCTAGTATGATGAGATTTCAGTAGGACAATGCTTTCCACACTCTATAGGTATTTAGTATATAATTCAACAACTTCCTCAACAATATATCACTCCACAATACAACTCTCTTGTTGGCATCAATTTTTGAAATACCATTTCAAAATATTCATATAACTTTTAATGGGGTACATCCATCTATAGTGTATAGGACCACATATTCAAATATATCTCACCAAGTGAACTATCAAATGAACCATTATATCAAATAATGTTTGAGGGAAGAACATTTCAAATTCACATAATATGATGGAAATTTCTCTTTCTATACTCAACAATTTCACCGGGTCTATAACTTTGTTGCATATAGATTTAAAGAAGAAATGGAGTTTGGTTATTGTATGACTAACATTCTTGGAAAAAATGCAACATAAATCTATAGACATTATATCTTACATAAAAACATGGAAGTCGTGTGATTTTAGACCCGTCAACTTTAAATAGTTCATTGAAATGACGTTCTTGATATTCGATGAATACCCCTCTAGAACCTTTACATCATTCAAGAAGTTAAAAAACTAATGTCTCTCTTACCTGGAAAGATTGTAAGCAGCTAGAGGATGAAAAGTTCGTTTTTCACCCTTTACTAGATCTAACTCTTCTTGTATTACCATGTTAACCTTTTCCAACTTAGCCTTAATTCCATATTTTATTTTGTCGGGTTCATTTAGAAACATTCCGATGACACTATCACATACATTTTTTCAACACACATAACATCAATAAAGTGTCTGATGTACATACAATTCCAGTATGGTAATTCAAAAAAATGATCTCTTTTTTCAACTAGTTTTCATAAGGTTTTTTTGAAAATGGTTTACCAAAAGTAGTGTACACATCCTTTACTTTCTCAAAAAGTTGATCAACTATCAGTGGAGATGGTGTTTTATGTTCTTATGATATTCCATTGAATGATGTCGTCCAAGATCGATACTTATGCTGGTGGGGTATAAATCTATGATGTACTAGAAACATGATTTTAGATGAATGCTTCAACCTAATTGACTATATACCTTGTTTGTAAATGGGACACCCATGAGTTCCTTTAGTGCTATATCCTAAAAAATTTATATAAGTAGGAAATGCATTTATCATCCCGAACAACATGGATCTCAATGTGAAATCTTCATTTTCGTAAGCATCATAAAACATAACACCTGAATCCCACAATAATTTCAAATCCTCCATCAATGGAACCAAATAAACATCAATATCATTCCCTGGTTGTTTAAGTCTTGATATAAGAATATATAGAATGATGTGTTTTTATTTCATGTATAACCACGATAGAAAGTTATAATTTACCAACATAACCAGCCTTGTACTAAGAGTGCTTCTTTGAAAACCAAAAGGATTCATTCAATCTATAGATAACACAAGAAAAAGGTTTCTCATCTTGTTTCTAAAATCATGATACTCATGATTGATTCTCTTCCACCAAGGAGAGTCTACTATGTGATTTAGTTTCCCATATTTATTTATTCTGCCAGCATGCCACATCAATTTCCCTATAGTCTCCTCACTTCCATATAGGTGCCTAAACCTTGTAATGATTGGAAAGTACCATACAACTTTCGTAGGACCGGATTCATCTTTCTTGTATCGATAAGAACCAAACATTGAGAATTTTCTAAGTGATTTGTGGTCCTCGAGAAATAGTATAATGTCATTTAGGAAAGAATGTATTCTTTCAGAGATCATACCCATCAAGCATAGAATTTTCTTGGTATTTTATGTTTGGATATGGAGATCATTATCTTCTAGGAGCATGTCATTCAATAGAAAAATTAATTCCATAAAACTGGCTTCACTCCACCTGTTTCCTTATTCCAAATTATACAGCTTCAGTACAGCTGACAATGCTGTATATTTAGTGAAACCACCATACAATGGTGTATTTTCACAACTCTTTAACTACTCTAACAATTTTGGGAAATCACGAAGTTCATATTCAATTGTCCTTATCATTTCCTCAATATTATCTTTATCATCATTCACATCTGTAATTGCATCCTCAATACAGTATTTTTCACTATCCAGATGATCCATAAAATGTGGTTCTATCCTATCCACTAACTTGCCTTGAATAAAAATAGCGTAAACACAGACAATGGAATTGAGAAGGTTCATATGAATGATCTTTTGAAAACTTGATGGACTCTTTCACTCCATCTTCATACTATTTTGTCAAAAATATGGAATCCACTCATTCTTTATTCATATCCATCTATTTAATTATGTAATATTAATATTTAATAAAATAAATACACAAAATGTTGATATAAAAATTATCCATGTCTAAAAAAGTTATAGACTTATTCCTTATTTGATAACAATTTATAAAATCACAGTTGAAATCCCAATAAAAAAACCAACCATTTACACAAATTCCCCTTTAAAATAACACTCCCTTTTTAAAATAAACCAATCAGTTTCAAACACTTTTTATCAAAACCCCAATTACTTTTTTATAAATATTCATAGAAACTTCATCACCCAGCATTCTTAATCATTTAAAATGAGAGAAAACCCTCTATATTTTAAAATTTTTCATTTAAAACATCACACACCCCATGTTAAAATGAAACCATCATTACATACACTTTCAAAAAAATCACATCCCTTAATGAAATCCAATCAGATGAGTTGACAAACACTTGGCATGAAACCTAATTCCATGCCAAGTGTTTAAATTTTTTTTAAAGTATTTAAAATAAAAAAAGGTATTTTGAACACATATAAATTTTTAAGAAACATTTCATAACGCTTGAATCATTTTAAGAGATCTACTTAGTAATTTTCACAAAGACATAAATCCCAAAAGAGTCACTTTACAAAGGATACATCAATAAAAAATAACCGAAATTTTATTAAATATAAATCCATAAAAGTTTTATCATGTTTATCATGATTAAATAGTGTGAGTCCAATATTTTACTCTCATAATACTAATGAGGAGTGAATAAGTGATAGATAAAGACATAAGTTTCACTTGGACATGATACTTTTGAACATAAAGTCATATCTATTCAATGTGGGCAACCATATTCCACTTGATGCTTGAATCATGTACTACCTAAACATGATACTTCCAATATGGTACATTAGAAAAAATGTTCCACTTCTTGATGGTATACATTAAGTCAAAGTTAAAGGACTATAGGTACTCATACCTTCTCCACTATCAATGGTTCATTCCACTTTGTGATTAAATACATTTCAAAAACTTTTTTTAGATATTACAATAACACCTCATGGAAAGAAGCACTATTTCAAAATCTAGGAAAGTATTTTTGAAGTTTATCTTATATGTTCTTAACCATTTGGACCCATAAGCAACCACATGACCATCATGGACTAGAACTGTTCAAATCTTGACTCTTGATACATCACAATATAAGCCATACTCATTACCCAGCTCATTTATGGTTAATATTGATATTTTCATAAATATCCAATTATTATCTTAGAAGGATCTCTCCTGAATATTTAATCAAAGTAACCATACCACATTTTTAGTTAAGTCCTTCTTAGCACTTCCAGTCAGGAAGAATCCCGATTGACCCTCTGGTAATAAAAGTGAACCCCTAACAAAATCACCAATATAAAATTCTCACTTCTTATTCCAAATATTCTTATTAAATTATTTATCTTCTCAATGATTATTCCAAAAACAACTATATCACATGTTTCTTGTGCATGTTTTCCCAATTTCTTATAGTAAGTATCAGTTGTTCATCCAGTTTCACCAACTTCCAAAATTTCCTAGAAATCTCCCTATTGAACATGTGGACATTTTAACTAATATATCATGTCTAGTTTGAACCATTAACTTTTGATGAATATTTAATGTAACTCTTACATTTAAATGAATTAATCTTACCTTCCAAAAAACATTATTAATAAAATAAGGAGAAGACCTTAACATATCACCATTAAAAAACTCATATTTAAAAAACCACAACTTCTATTCATAACTTCTAGACTATTTACCATTACATCATCCACTTCTAAAAATCATATCTTTAAAAATTAAAAAATTTATATAATATTTAACTAACTAATTCCTATATAAAAAAATTGATGTTATGTTCTAGATCCTCTCCTTTTGGTTTAATTAATCATAAAATGAGTAAGGATTCACATTCCAAACATTTTTCATGATTGAAGACTACTTCATATAAACTACAATATCATATAACTCTTTAACACAATAAAATAACTATGTTACTAAACTAATATATGGTATGATTTTCCATAGTCTATTTTATAAAATCATCAAAAAGACTTTATAAATGACATTATAAAGACTATTAATTCTAAATTCCTTAACTAAACTCATATTAGTAACCTCAAGAATCAAAGTGATGAGAGTATAATTATAAGTCTCAAGAGAATTCTTACCTCTACAAAAATCATTCATGAAGTTTACAACATCAAGTCCCAAAATAGTCTATAACATTTTAAAAAAAGTAATAAAGAAAATATAGGTTATATACCTTTGATGGGTGCATCGACCTAAATGTCATGACCACTTCATTACATTGTGTATCAATAGTTATTAATTCATTAATATAATTTGTTAAAGTTGTAATAAAATAATAATTTCTATATTTTGATATAAAATTATTCTAAGAACAAAATATGATTTTATAATCACTTGAATTATATCAATTTTTCCATTGAGGTGATTCATCATAGAGTGCTTGTGGGTGGATGGATTCATTAAATGTGTTGTTATGTTAATTTGACTCGGGTGTCCAGAAAGTGTCTGATGTAGATTTTTATTGGTAGGGATAACAAAAGATATATTTTCCATATAACTCAATTTATCTCTTAATAAAAATATCAATGAATTCCCTTATTAAGTAGGATTGTCATCCAAATAACATAATTTTCATGTGGTGGTCTTATTCCATTTATGTCATGTATTTATTAATTTCTGCTCATTTTCGTTTGGGGGAGGTATTTTCAAAACCAAGAGGTTACTAGAATTAGAAGGTATAGATCTTATGTAGTAACTTAGCTATAAATTTACTTCTATGTTATGATATATCATGTTTGGGGATTCATTCTGATTCATGTATGTTCTAGAATTTATTCTTCTATTTGCAAGTTTCAGGTGTTCAATTTATGTATTGGGGGTTTAACATTTGGATTGTTGATGTGTACCAAATCCTACTAGTGGTATTAGATCTTTTTCTTATTCTATAATCAATGACCAAAAAAGTGGTATTAGATCTTTGTTACATAACATATTGTGATTATTTTATCAACACTTGATAGAAAGTCTGGGTTTTAAGACTAGTGGGATTCCTCTAGTGAAGTGGTTTTCTAAGATTCAGTGGAATTGAACTAGTAACAAAGTGGTGGTACCATTGAAATGGGTTAGGTTTGGACTGATATTCTACGGTGGAGGATTCAGAATTTGGTGGATAATGGAATTTCTACTCTTGGAGAGTTCAAAAGTTACATTGATTTCGAATTAGTCAGAAGTGAGGTGTTCAGTAGAATGGGAAACCATGAGATGATAGAATTATATATTTTTTAAAAGGTGTGTCCAAGAGAATCTGGATCCAAGAGAGAATAAGGAAATGCCTCAATGATATTGAGCTTTAATGGTGGATGTTTAGTAGAGGGAGGGATCAAGGGGTATGATTCCTATATATTGAAAGGAGGCACCACCTCCAAAATATTCTCTACATCAAATATGGTTGCGGATAGAATAAAAAGGTGATAAAACCTTCCTTTAATCTAGAAATTGTTGTCACTCAATGGTGGGTCACTTCATATTCATTACAACTACCTCAAAATAAATACCATATGAGGGAAAATTTCGAGTACGCCTCACTGATGTGATCAAGTTTTCTCCTTTGTGTTGGGATATTAAACAATGATTCAAGCCTATGGGAAAAGCCCATTTAAAAAATCATACTCACATAAAAACTATTTCATAACATGCTTCACATTACTTCTACAATTCAAAGATGTATTTATGTTACACAACAAGGAATACAACACACACTAAAAGTCCATTTCCCTTAGGGAAATATATTTCCAACACATTTTTACCTTCATATCTCTTTTGAAGAAACAATTTTCACCTTTCACACAAAGCATAAAACATTATCAAGGAACACCACCACAAATCACATAAGAAATATGACCAATTTATTTTTAAAAAATAACTTTCATCACATATTCATGTCAAACCATTTCCAAAACATGTTTCACACCACATGAATAGTTTATAGAACACATATAAGAAAACATGAAAGAATATCAAAATTATATAATAATGTAAAAGCATGGAATAACCAACCTCACACTTGGAAACCTTCAGAAATTGGTGTGAAACCACAACTGAACATCAGCAAGACCCTATCATGGAAATATCCAAAATCAAACATGAATATTTTCCCCAAAAAAGATAAGATCATACCAACATTATATCAAAAAATCTCCTAGAAAATACTCAAGAAGGGGATAATAGAAACCATAAAATAGGGATAAATCAGGAAAAAGCGAGGCTTACTTGATGTTTCCTTGAAGAACCAGATTCAAAACCACCCAAATATTGAGGTATAAGGGTTTCAAGAAATATTTGAGGGGGGTTTGTGGCATAATGTGTTCGCGGTGGAGAAGCGATCGCGACAGAGGAGGATTCGTGGTGGAGGAGGGGTCGGTGGAGCAGTTCTCGGCTTATGCTAGAGATTGAGGGGTGAGAGAAAGAGGACACTATTGTGGTTTCTTTATAAAACCCAGTGGAAATTTTATCAGTTCTAGCTAAAAATCACTGATAAACAAATGTTTTATCATCATTAAAATAAAAAGCACTGACAAAACATAACTTTATCAGTGTTTTTAGCGATGATTGTAACACCCCGACCTCTCTAGACCAGAGTCGGTGAATTACTTGGTATATTGGCGTGGTTAGAAGGAATGAAAATCTTGATGGAATGATCAGTTTACTAGAATTGAAAAAACTAGATACATAAATGTAACTCAAATTACATTGTAAAAGGATACAAAATACATTACATAACAAAAGCTAAAAACCGCATCCACAGGAACTCAATAAACGATCTCCTCTTCATCAAATGTTGAAGGTAAACAATGAAAGGGGTGAGCTAAAATTCTCAATAAGGGTTATAAATATCAGAATCATGAATCAATAATAACTAAATCATAAATAATTTCACATATCAATATGGCATGGTGAATAAATGGAAACTCACAATATTAATAAACTAAGAATCAAACTGCATCCATAGGTTTTGTAATAGTGAATATCTCTTGGATAGTAATAATTGATAATGAATAAAGAGAATTATTTCTAATTTTATGTCAGGTATCTATAACATGATACCATAATTCTGTTAAAACGGTTTAGTTCTGTGGGTAGAAACCCGCCTGTTTTTTGGAAATAAACTTGAAGGGTTTGTCACCAACTGATTTGTCTCATGAGAACTGTCGATGTATAGAGGGGATATAATGGGCCCCAACTACCACTTAATGTCCAAATAATTATTTATACACTTATTCAATACAATATCAATATGCATTTTCAATATCCGTATAGAGTAGAGTATACATATTAATCAATATTTCTATAGTTAAAATAACTTTCCAAATAAACTCTGTAGGTAAAATGGTTTACAGTTTAGACAACAAACATATCCAAGATATGAGATTATAGATATTTAATATAAATATAATTTCAAATTAAATTTGATCTCAAATGTTTATTAGTTACACCACATAAGTATTATTAGGTGCACGATACAAAGTTAGTCACAACAAAATATTAGTTGAGACAAAGTCTCTTACCACAATGTAATAGGTCGAATCATATGACCAGAACTTAATAACACTCAAATGAGTAATTGAATATAATTAATATAAAGGTAATAATTTTATTATATATCAAATGGAAGTATACATATAAAAAATACAATAAATAATTGGCGAACAATGGAAATCTCATAGAAATGAAAGTGAGATGAGAAACCCCTTACTTTATGCTCGAGTGTGTTCTTCGTTTGTTTTAAAGACCTGAATAATAAAAATTATATTCCTTAATTAATAAATTCATAACCTCATATACATGTAATTGGTTTAGTATAACCTTATTAGGTTCAGTCATGTCCCATTTTTGTAGGTTTAAGCGGCTCAATTTTATTGTTTTGGAAGCATTTTCTTCTTTGGTTTTCATGATTCGTTTACTTGCATTCATGAATGGAAGTTCATTTGAAACATGATTAAACATCCAGAATTGTTAATATATATTATTAGTTACATTAAATAGATATAAATGATCTTATAATGATTCTGGGGTATATACTTTAGGATGAATTATTAGTTAAAAGTTTTTGATAGACGCTGGGATTTAGCTTGGTAGTTTTGTGTACAATGGACTAGTTTTGTATTATTATTAAATATTATGAGTGTGTAGGGATTAAAGAACATTAATGAGATGAAATAAATATATTATTATATAGTTAAACAATGAAAATATGTTTATAATCATTATTAAATATTGTAACGAAAATTGAGAACTCATCGTCCTTGAATGTGATAAATTAACACATCCCGGGCAATGTTTTTATTTTTAGTATAAGAGGAGGGGAAAGAGAGATGATGTTAAAATGCTACATTAGAATAATATAATTACAGTTCTTGTAAGTTAATGGAATTATCATATAATTTGGATGAGGGGATATGTGAAAATAATTATAAAAGAAAGGAACTCAAAATAAGAGAAAAATCGAGAAATCTCTTACGAAAATTCGGCAGCCTAACAACGTCACTTAACATTTAATAAAATAGTATGATGAGAGAAAGGGGGTATCCCATCAATATTAAATAATATGGGAAGTAAGGGGAATATGTAATAAAATATCCCCACATAATCCAATTGAAAATAAAATCGAAAACATAAAATGAAATCTTTAAGAAAAGAGAAGGGTGGTTAATTATCTTACCTTGTAGAGTAACTCCCAAAACCTGAAGGTTGGGACCTTGGGGGTTTTAGAACACATTTAGAGGACTCAAAGTGAGGTAATAACACCATATATTCTAGGAAAATGAGTTTTTAATTAACGAAAACGAAGGGGTTGAGTGGGTATTTATAGTTATTTAGAGGGAGTTTGTTATTAATTAAAAGGGACACCTCATTAGTGGTTTTTGCAAAACCATGGGCTTTCCCATGGAATTTGACCATGATTTTTACAAATTGGGATACCTCATGTTATATTTACTATACAAAAGTCTACCATCATTTTATATTTAATTATTACATCATATGATGTCATTAATCTATCAAAAACTCAAAACTGCATTTTTACTATTCATGAGAAACTCAAGTATTTTAGAAAAATCCCAAAAATTCACCCTAAACATTTTTTGAAATGAAGAATTCAAGAATGAACTCAAATTTTTAAAAATTATTTTCTATTTATTTTTAATTTAATTTTTAAATAAAATCATAGTTAATTAAAAAAAACAATTTTAAAGGTATAATTAGTTCTATATCACATTGAACAATTTATTAAGATATCATTATCTTATTAACTTAAGAAAATAAAATATTATCATTCTTTACTATTTATAAGGTTCATATTATTATTAAAGTTACTATTCATATTGGTATGTTACTATTCATCAAAAAATCAATTTGGTTCAATCAGACTCCAAATGACTTAATGGTCACAACTCTAGATGACCGTTTTTCAAAATTCAAAACATAGAAGTGGAAAATTTAGGTTTAATGGATAGATTATAAAATTCTCCTATAATGTTTTGATTCACAAAAGACTTAGTACTTCATGTAATACAGTCTATGTAATGAATAGAAATTATTTAAGAGGAACATACCATAAAATTTTTGGGGTGTTATATTATTCCCTGCTTTGGAAATTGTGTCCACAAAATTTTATGTACAAAGCCCACCAAAAAGATGTGGTTGTTCTTATTTATAACATCCTTAGGTTCCCATGTTTCTTCCTCCATATTTTGGTTTTTCCAAAGAAACTTTACTAGACGAGTCATTTGATTTCTCAATACCTACTCCATTGTGACAGGAATCCCAATAGGCTCTTGATAGTAGGATAAATCATGTTCCGGTTGTATTTCTTCAGAGGTGAGTACATGCATTGGGTCTGACATGTATTTCTTCAACAATGAAACATGGAACACATCATAAAATTTGGAGAGACTTGGCAACATTGCTAAATGGTAAGATACATCTCTGATTCATTCAATAATTTCAAATGGTCCGATGTACCTAGGGCTCAATTTCCCTTTCTTACCGAACCTTAAGACACCCTTCCATAGAGATACTTTCAGAAAGACATGATATCCCACTTGGAATTCGAAATCCTTTATCCGGTTGTCAACATAACTCTTCTAACAACTTTGGGATGCTTTAATATGGACTTGAATTGTCTTCACCTTTTCCATGGTCTCTTCAATAAGTTCTGGGCCTATAAGTTTCCTCTCACCAACTTCATCCCAACAAGTTGGAGTTCAACATCTCTTTCCATATAATGCTTCATATGGAGCCACTTGAATACTATAATGGATACTATTGTTTTATGAAAATTCTACCAAAGTTAGGTATTGATCCCACATACCTCGGAAGTTAAGAGATCGTGACCTCAGTATGTCTTCTAGAGTTTGAATAGTCCTTTTAGATTGTCTCTCAGTTTGGGGGTGATAAGAAGTACTCATATGAAGCTCAGTATTCAAAGCCTTTTGGATACTTTTCCATAATTTTGATGTAAACTGGGGATCTCAATCAGACACAATCGATAGAGGTGCACCATGAAGTATTACAACTTCATTAATATAATGTCTTTCTAGGTTCTCAAGTGGTAAATCCTCTCTTATAGGAAAGAAATGTGCTGATTTTTTAAGACGGTCAACTATTACCCATGTTGCATCATTCCTTCTAGGTGTCCTTGGTAGAACGGTGACAAAATCCATCTTAATGTTATCCCACTTCCACATAGGAATAGTTACAGGTTGTGTCACTCCTCTATGATGTTGTCTCTCTTCCTTCACTTGTTGAAAAACTTGACACCTAGACATGTAGTCAGTAATTTCCCACTTCATATTATCCCACCAGAAATATTCATTCAGATCTTTAAACATTTATGTGCTGCCTGGGTGTATAGAGAAATTTGAGCTATGAGCATCATCTAAAAGTTCTCTTTTTTATCTCAAGTGCTGATGGAGTGTATAACCTCTTCCCAAACTTTAGAAATCCTTCCTCATACATGAACTCTTCTAATCTCCCATCCTTAATAGAAAAAATTTTCTTGTGTAGATTTTCATCATCGGGTTGAGATCTTTTTATCTTCTCTAGTCTAGATGGTTTAGCAATCATTTGACAGAGGAAAGATGTTTCCCATTTCTTAACAATTCCCATATCCATCTTTAGTAGATATATGAATATAGGATCTCTCTCAAACCTCATTTGAGTTAGAATTCCATGATCTTTCCTGCTTAACACATATGCCACCTTAATTTCCTTTATTGGGTGTTAGTGTATTGACCAATCGTAATCTTTGAGTAACTCGAGCCATATTTTTTTCCTCATGTTGAGTTCTTTTTGTGTGAAAATGTATTTTAAACTCTATTAATCTGTGTATATCTCAAATTTTTCATCGTAAGGATAATGTCTCCATATCATTAGGGAGAATATTACAGCTTCTAACTCAAGATCATGCGTTGGATAATTTTTCTCATGAGTCTTCAACTTACTTGATGCATAAGCAACAACATTACAATTTTGCATAAGGACGCAACCCATACCATTCTTTGATGCATCACTGTATATTAAAATTCCATCACTTCCAGATGGAAGAGTCAAAATTGGAGCATTGACCAATATTATTTTCAATTATTCGAGGAATTCTATACATTCTCCAATTCAGACAAACTTAACTCCTTTACATGTGATCTTGGTTAGCAGGTTAGCCAGTCAGGTGAAATTCTGAACAAAACACCAATAGTACCCTGCTAAGCCAAGAAAACTAAATTCCTCAATTATGTTTGTTGGCGTGCACCAATCTTGGATTGTCTTTGTCTCCTAAGGATCAACTAGGATTTCATCCTTAGAGACAATATGACCTAGAAACGAAACTGATTGAATCTAGAATTCACACTTACTAAACTTCCCATATAATTCATTTCTTCTAAGAGTTTTTATAATAATCCGCAAGTGATCCTCATGGTATTCATATCATTTTGATTATACCAGGATATCATCGATGAATACCACAAAAAAGTTATCAAGATATTCCTTGAAAACTCTATTCATTAAATCCATGAAAACAAATGGTGCATTCTTCAGTCCAACAGGCATCACTGTAAACTCGTAATGCCTATTGCTGGTTCGAAATGATGTCTTTAGAATATCTTCCTTCATCACATGCAGTTGATGATATCCAGATCAAAGGTCAATCTTTGAAAATTATTGAGCTCCATGAATTTGGTCAAATAAATCATCAATACAGGGAAGAGGATACTTATTCATTATAGTAATAGCCTTGATGTCCCTGTAATCAATGCATAGCCTCATGGATCAATCTTTGTTTTTGAAAAATAAGACTAGGGCTCCCCATGGAGAAACACTAGGTTGAATAAATCCTTTCTCACTCAACTCCGTTAGTTGTTTCTTTATATCCACTAACTCCACAGTGGCCATTCTATAAGGGGGTCTTTGATATAAGTATTTCACCAGTAATTAAGTCAATTGGAAACTCAATTTCCTGCTCTGGAGGATGTCCAGTTAAATCCTCTGGAAACAAATCAATGTATTCTTGCACTATATGCATATCTTCAATTTGAATATTTCTTTCCTTACCCATAGATACTGGGTTCTCTTCCTCTCCAAGAATTGCATTCAATGGAGCTACCGGGGGTGGGTCTAGATAATAATTAGATGGTGAGGTCTCCCCTCTAAAGATAAGAGATTCTACACCATTTTCAAAAATTGTAACTTCTTTTTTCTTTCAATAAACCTTCGCATCATAGTTTGGCAGCCAATTAATACAGAGAATTATATCAAAGTTAGTCATTTTTATGATGATAAGTTTAGAAACTAAAGCACGTTTATGTGTCATGAGGGGGACTAGTTGACATGCCTTTGTTGCAATGATGCATCCCCTATGAGTTTTGACTACTAACACCTTCATTAAATCAAATTGGACATGTCTAATTTTCTTGGAAAACTGGGAAGATATAAATGAATGTGATGATCCATAATTAAATAAAGTGTTGGATAAGTTTGAGGAAACAATTAAAGTACCTGCCACTGCATTATTAGGAACTTCAACTTCCGCGGTTGTTTTCTCATAAGCTCTCCCTTGCTCTCTTGGGTTTTTATGAGGCATGTTTCCTTAGTTATTAGGAAAATAATTTTCATAGTGTCCCATATCTATAAAATTGTAGCATTGAACATCATCAAATTGTTTCTGCCCCTTGCATTCAAGAGATAGATGACCCCTTTATCCACACTTATATCAGACTCCCATGCCTTTCTAGCATTTCCTGAGATGATTATTTCCACAGTTCTCGCATAATGGGAATTTCTTTGTTCCCTTGTTCTTCTTTGGCACTTCACATTTCCCTTGGTTATCAGAGTAACAGTTTTTATCTTGGTTTTCCTTGAACAAATTTGATCTAGAAAATTTTTTCTCTCTTTTGATGGCACTTGAGACAATTTCATTATATGATGAAAATGTTTGAGAAGTCAGTTCCCTTTGAATAATTGGCTTAAGACCTTTAAAGAAATGATCAATCTTGTCTGCCGAGTCATGTTCATAATCTACGGAATACCTGGCTAGCCTTGTGAAGGTATCATCATACTCTGCAACACTGTCTTCTTCCCTTTGCTTTAAGCTAAGGAATTCCCTCATCATTTCGGTTCATTTCTCATGAGAGAAATATTTTTCAAAGAATATTTCCTTAAAATTCCTCCTTTACATATCTTCTATTTCTTCTTCCTCTGTGGTATTCTGAATCAAGGACCACCATTAATCAGCATCGCCCTTGAGACAATATTCTGTAAGTACTACAATTTCATTTTCATTGCATCTTAATTCCCTGAATATCTTTTCAAGGGATTTGATCCATTGTTCAAAAACCACTAGATTAGCAGTCCTGCTGAATGATGGGGGCTTCTGCCACATGAAACCATCCAACACAGGTGTGTAATGATTATTTGTTACTACCTGAGTATGTTTTCCAAATATGGTTATGACCTGATCTGCTCCAACATTGACTGTGTTGACTTGCTCAGTGGGGAGATCCCTACATTTCCCATGAGTATTGATTCCCCTAATTTCATTTGATGCCATTTCTAAATAATGGCACACACTAGATTAAGGTATGAATCATAATGTATAATCTTAACTTAACAAAGTACTTAGCATAAATTTTGATCTTACACATAGATAATCCCATAATCAGAAAAATAGTTTCTTCGAGGAATAATTTATATTTCAATTCATCATAATGGATTGTAAATAAAATATGAATTATAAAAAGCATATCTCCCAGGAGTGTCGTAACCAAGAGTGCATCACGACCCATTATCGCGTACCAGGATACCCCGGGTTAAGCTCGAAACTCCTTTTCGGAGCTTTCACTCCTAGGTACATCTATACCATACCTACTTGTATCCAGAAATGGATGTATTTTCTAAGAGGATTAACATAATCCATTATTTACAAAAATACCAAGATATTATTGTATGTTTATCCTCAAATACTACCCTAGGGCTTTGTTCCCTTCTATACATTTCCTACTCTAGTTTCCAAGTTTTTACTAAACTTCCTCTGATACCAACTGTAACACCCCGACCCCTCTATACCAGAGTTGGTGCATTACTTGTTATATTGGAATGGTTAGAAGGAATGAAAATCCTGATGGAACGATCAGTTTAGTAGTATTGAAAATACTAGATACATAAATGTAACTCAAATTACACTAGAAAAGGATACAAAATACAAGACATAACAAAAACTAAAAACTACATCCACAAGAACTCAATAAATGAACTCCTCTTTATCACCTGTTTATAGTAAACAATGAAAGGGGTGATCTCAAATAGTCAGTAAGGTTTACAAATAGTAGAAGCATGAATCAATAATAACTGAATCATAAACAATTTGACATATCAATATTGCATGGTGAATAAATGAAAACTCACACCATTAATAAACTTAGAATGAAACCGCATCCATAGATTTTTTCATAGTGAATATCTCATGGATAGTAATAACTGATAATGAATAAAGAGAATTCTTTCTAATTGGACGTCATGTATCTAGAACATGATACCATAATACCGTTAAAATGGTTTAGTTCTGTGGGTAGAAATCCGTCTAATTTTTGGAAACAAACTCGAAGGGTTTGTCGCCAACTGATTTGTATTATGAGACATGTAGATGCATCGAGGAGCTATAGAACAACCCACCTAACATTGAATTTCGAAATCATTATTTATAAATTGATTAAATACAAGATAAATATTCCTTTTCAATATCTGTATAGATATGAGTATACAGATTCATCAATATTTCTGTAGTTAAAATAACTTTCCAATTAAACACCCTTTGTAAAATGGTATACAGTTTAGACAACAAACATATCCTTGATATGTGATTATGGATATTTAATATAAATATAATTTCAAATGAAAATTGATCTTAAATGGGAATCAGGTACAACACATAAATATTATTAGGTTCACAATACAAAGTTAGTCACAACAAAATAGTAGTCGAGACAAAGTCTCTTACCACAATGTAATCAGTCGAATCATATGACTAGAACATAATAACCTTCAAATGAGTCATTGAATAACATGAATATAAAAAGAGTGATGTTATTATATATCAAATGGAAGTACACATATACCACATACTATAAATAATTGGCGAACAATGTAAATTTCACAGAAATGAAAGTGAGATGAGAAACCCCTTACCTTATGCTCGAGTGTGTTCTTAGTTTGTTTTAATGACATGAATAATAAAATTTAGCCTCATTAATTAATAACTATATAACCTTTTATACATGTAATTAATTTATTATAACTTTATTATATTCATTCATGGTCCCTTTTTATGGGTTTAAGAGGTTCAATTTTATTGTTTTGGAAGAATTTTCTTCTTTGGTTTTCATGATTCGTTTACTTGCATTCATGAATGGAAGTTTGTTTGAAATGTGGTTAAACATAAAGAATTTTTAATCTATATTTTTAGTTAGATTAAAGATATATAAATTATATTTTAATGATTTTGGGTTATATACTTGAGTATGAATTATTAGTTAAAAGTTATTGACAGACGCTTGGATTTAGCTTGGCAGTTTTGTGTACAATGTACTTGATTTTTATTATTATTCCATATTATTAGTGTGTATGGATTAAATAACATTAATTAGATGAAATAAATATATTCTTATATGTTTCAACCATAAAAATGGTTTCATAAACAAAATTAAATATGGTAACAAAAATTGAGAACTTTTCGTCCTGGAATGTGATAAAGTAACACATCTCAGACGGTGTTTTTATTTTTAGTATAATTGGAGGGGGAAAGAGAGATGATGATGAAATATTAAATTAGAATAATATAATTCCAGTTCATGTAATGTAAGGGAATTATCAAATCATTTGTATGAGGGAAGATGAGGAAAGAAGTATAAAAGAAAGGAACTCAAAATAAGAGAAAAATCGAGAAATCTCTTACAAAAATTCGGCAGCCTAACAACGTCACCTAAAATTTAATAAAATAGTTTGATGAGAGAAAGTGGGTATCTAATAACTCTTAAATTATATGGGAATTAATGGGAGTATGGAATGAAATATCTCCACATAATTCAATTGAAAATAAAAGATAAAACATAAAATGAGATCTTTAAGAAAAGAGAAGGGTGGTTGATTCTCTTACCTTGTAGAGTAACTCCCAAAACATGAAGGTTGGAACCTTGGGGGTTTGAGGACACCTTATGAGGACTCCTAGGGAGGTAATAACACCATATCTTTGAGGATAATGAGTTTTTAATGAAATAAATTGAAGGGGGAGAGTGGGTATTTATAGTAATTAAGAGGGAGTTTTTTATTAATTAAAAGGGACATCACATTAGTGGTTTTTGAAAAACCATGGGCTTTCCCATGTTTTTTGACACTTGGGACACCTAATGTAATAATTTACTATACACAAGTCGAAAAACCTTTTATATTTAATTATTACATCATTATGATGTCATTAAACTACCAAAAACTCAAAACTGTATTTTTACTATTCACAAAACTTCAAGTATTTTAAAAAATCCCAAAAATTCACCCTATCAATTTTTTGACATGAAAAATTCAAAAATGAACTCCATTTTTCGAAAACAATTTTTAAGTATTTTTAATTTAATTTTTTAAATAAAATCATAGTTAATTTGAAAAATAAAAATTTTAAAGGTATAATTAGTTCTATATCAAATTGAAAAATTAATTAAGGTATTATTATCTTATTACATTAAGAAAATAAAATATTATAGTTATTTACTATTTAGAAGGGTCATATTACTATTCACATTACTATTCACAAGGGTATGTTACTATTCATCAAAAAATCAAGTTGGTTCAATCAGACTCCAAATGACTTACTGGTCACAACTCTAGATGATCGTTTTTTGAAATTCAAAACATAGAAGTGGAAAATTTATGTTTAATGGATATCTTATAACTTTCTCCTCTAATGTTTTGATTCACCAAAGACTTAGTACTTCATGCAATATAGTATATAAAATGAATAGAAAGTATTAAGGGGAACATACCATAAAATGTTTTGGGTGTTATACCGATAAAGATATGACTTTATCAACACTGAAAATTTAGCACTCATAAAGATACCCTTTATCAGTGCTTTTGTAGCGCTGATAAAGGCCTATATTTATTAGGGATAAAAAAGCGCTGATAAAAATATATGTTATTATATATGTTTATAAAATTATATATATGATAAATAAATATATTTATTTATTAAATTACAATTTAAATAATTATAAAATTATAAGAAATATACTTATTATATTTATAGTCTTAGAAATTTATATAATAGATATATTAATTATATATATTTATAAGATTATATATATATATAACTATATTTCTTATAATTTTATAATTATTTAAATGAATAGATATTTATTTATTATTATAATTATAAATAAATTAATATTTAATTATTTAAATAATTATAAAATTATAAAAAATTTATATTTATAATATTTATAATTTTTTATAATATATATTTAACATATTTATTATAATTTTATATTTATTTAAATATATCTATATTTATTTATAATTATAAATATAAATATTTGTAATTATTTATAAATATTTATATATATTTATAAATATATTTATTTAATTATATATAACATTAGGAAATTAACAAATATATTTTTTATAAATTAATAATTATTTAAATAAATAAATAAATATTAATATTAATAACTATAAATAAATATATATTTATTTAAAATTTAAAATTATAATAAAAAAATATTTATTTATAGTTTTAATTATATATATATATATATATTTAAATAATTATAATAACTATAATGGAGAGTCTATCTGACTAAACTCTTTTTGCGATCTTAATTTCCAAATTTCACTAGTCTCTCGGATTGATCGAGATCATCTAGATATTGTAGGTCACTATGAGTTATTTTCCCTTTGCTACCCACAGAAAAAGGTTGTATTGCTTAGATGCAGTGAGCCTTCCCCACCGATGGGGATGAATATCAGGGAGAAGAATATATTATGCGGGAGGCCAAAGATCTGGACTTAGAATATTGATGTCATCTTCACGAGATTAAAGAAGGACGAGAAGTTGTCGGTGCTTAGTGATGTCGTTCATGACAGATTGATGACAGTGTGGAGAGATCTCTCCGATGTCTCCTAGGGCGGCGGTCTAGTGAACTATGAAGAGTTGGTGTTGTAGATCTGGGGAGGTGGGTGCGTCGACACTAAAAATCTGGGTGTCTGCTTCAGTGGGGATGATGCTGGTTGGAGGACGAGGCATGGAGAATGATTTCCTTTGTGGGATGCATGGTTAGGGAGATGGAAGAGGCGAGGTTCTGTCACTCTGAGTGGGATTGGGGTGGCCTCAAGTTGATGGCAGCGACTCGTTTGGGATCCCAGGTCTTAGTGGTGGAGCTGTTGGAAATTGCAAACCCAAAACCCGTTGTTTTTCCAAGCGGGCTGCTGCTCTTCCGCATGCACCGCTTTCCCATGCAGCGACTCTCCCTCTTCCCATGCATATCTCTATTTCCAAGCATATCATTTATTGCCTTATTTTTTGTTCCTCCTTTAATTCTTTGGTGTCTTTTCATTTTTGGAATAGCCTATAAATATGGCTCATATGTAATCCGTAAAAAACAAGAGTTGTGTGCAATACAAAAAGGTTGATCCTTTGTGTAAAGTTTTCCTCCTCCGCTTCTCTATTCTTTCTCCCGTGACAAATATTTTGCCTTTTTAAAGCCATTTCCCACCAAAAAACTGGTATTAGAGCCGGTTCGAAGGCATCCTCCAAATTCCGAAGATGGACACCGCGATCCAGCCGCAAGTTCCGACCTTGTCTAAGGACAACTATGGGAGGTGGTGCATTCAAATGAAGGCATTGTTCGGGTTGCAAGAATTATGGGAGATCGTCACTGACGAGTATGTAGTACCCACTGCAGAGGAAGAAACCTCCTTCATGAATGAAGAAAATACTATCGTTAAAAATCAAAGGAAGAAAGACATAAAGGTGTTGTTTCTCCTCTATCAAGGGTTGGATGAATCGACCATCGAAAAGATTGCCGAAGCAACATAAAGTAAGTAAGCATGGGACACCCTTGCAACCATCTTCAAAGGCGTTGATCGAGTGAAGCGGGTCCGTCTTCAGACATTACGAGCAGAGTTCGAAGCAGCGCGAATGAAGGAAGGTGAGAGTATCTCGGATTACTTATCACGCCTAATTCTCATTATTAACAATTTGAAAAGAAATGGTGAAAAAATGGAGGATATTCGAGTTATTGAGAAAGCACTTCGATCGCTCACAACCATATTCGAGCATGTGGTTGTGGCAATCGAATAATCGAAAGATTTGGAAAAATTATCTATTGAAGAGTTGATGGGGTCATTTCAAGTACATGACAAGCGAATGAAGAAAAATGTGGGTTCAACAATAGAGCATTCCCTAGAGTCCAAGTTGACTCTGCAAGAACCAAATAATGGTCAAGCACAACGAGGTGGTTATCTTGCAAGAGGCAGAGGGCGTGGATACCATCCAATCCATCAACAAAAGCAATAGAACTTTACCAATTTTCGGGGAAGAGGAAATGGTGGAGGACGATTCACGCGTGGTCGTGGAAACGCAAGGAATGTTCAATACCACAATTGTAAGAAATTCTGCCATTACGCCTCTGATTGCTGGAGCAAGGTGGTTCATGATGAACGATCCAACTACACTGAAGCGTCACGCCATGAAGAAGAAGGTACGACACTCCTCCTCTCACAAGAAAAGGCATCTAAATGCCCCGATGTATGGCATCTTGAAACGGGTGCGAGAAACCACATGAGTGGTAACAAAGAAATTTTTGAAGAACTCACTAAAAAAGTTCGTTGCGACGTGACCTTCGACGACTCATCGGAGGTGCCCATTCTTGGAAAAGGTAAAATCAAAATATATCTGAAGAATGGTGAGTCGAATTATATTTCCAATGTGTAATATGTACCAAGTATGAAAAATAATATCATCAGTCTTGGCCAACTCCTTGAGAAGGGGTATGTTATACACTTGGAGAATTCTTCATTGTCAATAATAGATTCTCACAGGAGACTGATTTCTCAAGTTCAAATGGAAAAGAATCACATGTTTCTACTACATATCAACACGAAGGACGAGTAATGTTTGTTTGGGCTCATGAAGAACAACTAATGGAGATGGCATCTGTGCTTTGGGCATCTACATTTCAGTGGTCTTAAAATTCTATCCTCATCAATAATGGTATGTGGCTTGCCGACAATTGAATCTCCAAATCACATGTGTGAGGCGTGTACACTCAGCAAGCAACAAAGGAACTCCTTCCCAAGTGGAGTGTCCAGAAGAGCAACAGAACCACTTCAGTTGGTTCACAATGATATCTGCCGACCACTAGAGACACCATCACTTGGAGGTAATAGGTATTTAATTACCTTTATTGATGATTTCAGCCGAAAGTTGTGGGTATATTGCATCAATGAAAAATCAGCTGCATTCACTGACTTTAAAACATTCAAAGCTCATGTTGAAACTGAAAGTGGCCACAAAATCAAACTACTCAGATCTGATAGAGGTGGAGAATACACCTCAAATGCATTTCAAGGTTTCTGCAGGGAACATGGAATCAAACAACAATACACTGCAGCCTACACGCCACAACAGAATGGCATCACTGAAAGGAAGAACCGCACTATCCTCGACATGATGAGGACAATGCTGAAGGAGAAAGGGCTGCGAAAGAGTTTTTGGGAAGAGTCAGTCACATGTACTGCCTACTTGTTCAATCGGTGTCCAATGAAGAGCATCAGGCACTTTACACCACAAGAGGCCTGGAGCGGCTACAAACCAAGTGTGGCGCACCAAAGAATCTTCGGGTGTGTTGCCTATGCTCAAGTTCCAGAAGCAATAAGAAGGAAGCTGGATGATCGTGGTGAGAAATGCATTTTCATCGGCTATTGTGAAGTCTCTAAAGCCTACAATCTTTACAATACACTAACCAATAAATTAGTGGTTAGTAGAGATGTGGTCTTTAGTGAGAAAGAAGCATGGAAATGGGATGATGAAGAACCAAACAAGGATGTTGCAGTCGAAACTGAAGATTCTGAAGAAAGACATGATCATCAGGAGCAGACGCCCACAACCCCTTCTTCGAGCACATCATCAGTTAGAAGTCCAATAGTAAATTTCTTCACTCCTCAAAGCACTCTAGAAAATCAAAATTTGGCCATCTCATCCTCTCCTATGGATCCTATGAAGATGAAAAACCTGAGTGATATTTATGAGCAGACCGAAGAGGTAAATCTTTTTTGCTTGTATGCAGATCATGAGCCTCTGATGTTTCAGGAAGCCATGAGGTAAGAATGCTGGAGAGTGTCTATGGAAGAATAAATTCATTCCATAGAGAGAAATGGCACATGGGAGTTGACAACACTCCCAAAAATCCAGAAAACCAATGGCGTGAAGTGGGTGTACATGATCAAGCGAAATGCTGAGGCCGAGATCGACCGCTACAAGGCAAGGCTCGTAGAAAAGGGGTATAAGCAGAAGTATGGGGTGGAATATGATGAAGTCTTCGCTCCAGTTTCTCGCCTTGACACTGTGAGGAAGATTATCTCACTTGCTTTCCATCACAGTTGGATGATCTACCAACTGGATGTGAAGTCTACATTTCTGAATAGAATTCTGGAGGAAGAGGTCTTTGTTGACCAACCTGAAGGCTTTGTTATGCAAGGAGAGGAAGACAAAGTGTATCGACTGAAGAAATCTCTTTACGGGTTGAAGCAGGATCATCGTGCTTGGAATGCACGCATCAATAGCTATCTTCGAGACAACGGCTTCACCCAATGTTCATATGAGCATGCATTTTACATCAAGAATAATGATTGAGGGGATGTACTTATTGCATGCTTGTATGTTGATGATTTTTTGTTTATAGGGAATTGTTGACCGATGTTCGATGATTTCAAGGAGGCCATGTTCAAGGATTTTGAGATGACCGATGGAGGTCTCATTTCCTTCTTTTTGGGCATTGAAGTGAAACAACATGGAGGCATCTATATATCTCAGAAGAGGTATTCTATGGAGTTGCTTGAAAAATTAAAGATGGCCAATTGTAATGCTGTAAACACACCGGTTGTAATGAGCTTGAAACAGAGAAAAGATGGAGAAGGAAGAAGTGTTGATTCGACTCTGTTCAAGAGTCTGATTGGAAGCCTGAGGTATCTCACAATCACAAGGCCTGATATTGTCTATAGTGTTAGGCTTCTAAGCAGGTATTTAGAGACACCGAAAGATTCACATTGGCTAGCTTCAAAACGTATCCTCAGGTACGTTAAAGGAATAGTTGATTTTGGTCTCTTTTATCCATACAACAAAAAAGCAGAGCTATATGGATACTCAGACAGTGATTGGGGAGGTGAGCATGATGAAAGGAAGAGCACTACTGGGTACGTATTTTTTCATGGATCGATTGATTTTAAATGGAATTCAAGAAAGAAAAGTGTGGTTGCTTTGTACACATGTGAAGCAGAGTACGTGGAAGCATCCTCTACTGTTTGTGAGGGAATATGGTTGAGAAATTTGTTGAAGGAGATGAAGCATCCACAGGACGGATCCACTGTGATATATGTGGATAATAAGTCGGCTATTGAACTAGCCTAAAATCCGGTGCAACATGGGAGAAGAAAACACATTGATACTCGTTTTCATTTTTTCAGGGATCATGTGAAATAGAAAACGATAAAATTGGAATATTTCCATACTACGGAATAGGTGGAAGATATTTTCACAAAGGAACTACCAATAGTTGCATTCAAACGTCTTAGAATGATGCTCGGGATGAAACCAGTTTTGGTTTGAAGGGGAGTGTTGGAAATTGAAAACCCAAAAACCCGTTGTTTTTCCAAGAGAGCTGCTGCTCTTCCCGATGCAGCGGCTCTCCCTCTTCCCATGCATATCTCTATTTACAAGAATATCATGTATTGCCTTATTTTTTGTTCCTCCTTTAATTCTTTGGTGTCTTTTCATTTTTGGAATAGCCTATAAATATGGATCATATGTAATCCGTAAAAAAAAAGAGTTGTGTGAAATACAAAAAGGTTGCTCCTTTGTGTGTTGTTTTCATCCTCTGCTTCTCTATTCTTTCTCCTACGATAAATCTTTTGGATTTGTAAAGACATTTCCGACCAACAGGAGTGAAAGATCTAGTAATTTGGCCGATGACAGGATGATGAGTTGGACTGATGCAGTGATATGTGATCTAGAAGGTTTATGGTGGCAAGGTTGTGCCTCGCAATGGAGAGGTTTTTGTGTGTTAGGTTGCATGAAACTCTTTGGCCAGAACCGTCCTCGGATGTTGGACAACAATGAAGGGTGGGCGGTTTTGTGGGATACCGGCGACCTTGGCTCCTGTGATAGTGGTGCAGGGACGATTTTGTTGTCTTCTGGCGACCATGAGTGTGGTGGGATCCTTATCAGGAGCTGGTGGAAGATGGATGTTGACTTGGTATAGGAAGGTGACTGGGTTTCACATGCGTACAGGGTGTGGTGCAAGATAGCCTGTTGGCATTGCGACAATGGCGAGAGGAAAATTGTGATGGGTGGAGCTTTTTTGGACCTATGGGAAGTCTTTTTTTCATTTTCTAGTCTTTTGGACATCTAATTGTTGGTACCCTATGGACTTGTGGTTTGTAGAGTCCTTGCGGACTTCATTTTTATCTTGGGGGGGGGGTCTATACCCATGTTTTTTGGTATGTATATTACCTTTACTTTTTTTAAATAATTGTTCAGGATAATTGTTTTTGGTTTCCATAACCATGATGTGAGCTGTTTTAGTATATAATTAATATATTTTTTTATAATTTTTTTTAATTATTTAAATATATCTATATTTATTTAGGAATTATAATTATAACTATTTGTATTTATTTATATGTATTTGTATATGTTTTTTTAATATATTTATTTTATTATATATATTTATAACTTTATAAGTATAATAAATATATTTATTATAATTTTATAATTATTTACATATATATATATAATTATATTTATATTTTTTGTAATTTCATAATTATTTAAATATATATATAGTTATAATTATAATTACAAATAAATATAATAATTAAAATGTTTTTATATATAATTAAAATTTAATAATTATAAATATAATAAATATATTTATTATTTAAATATATTTAAGGTAATTTTATAAGTATTTTTGAGAACGTAATAGATCATATGGGTAACATGAATTAATCATATACCTAGTAAAGTATACATAATAAAAAACAAGGCATCAAATACAGACAACATGAATAATAAGAAAGGTGTAATGTATAAATGAACATTTATGATGATACATGACATATATGCATGTCAATTATACTCACACATGATCTATATATTTATTGAAAAAATTCATTAGAAACATATATATTTATTTAGTAATTAATTATAATTATACATATTTAAAAATTAATTATGCAGGAACCCAGTTCTTTCCTTGAGGTATGAATCCTTCTTTATAAATTTGTACTAAAGGAGATAGAGGAAAAAGAAACTTACATGCTGTGTATGGAGGGTTACACGCCGTATGATCCCAGTACACGACCATGTAATTGTCCGGGTAGGACTTGTATGAACACGGTGTGTATTTTCAAGTACACACTTTGTAATTTTCTAAAATTTGTTAAATCAGGCAGTAGCCTCATGTTTCGTTAGACGGACATTTTCCGTTCGATGAACAACCACATCGAGAGGTCATTTGCCTCCCGATTGTCCATCCAAACTCCATTTCGATCACCGCCAGATGCGTTGGAACCCAATTGGTAATCTCTAGATTCCACTTAAACCATTCTTTGTGATTTCATCTCTTGTTTGAGTTATCATAGGTTGAGAATTTTTTTCACGTTTTTTATATCTACTCCATTCTAGGTAGAACCAAAGTCCGACACTGGATGAGGAGAGTTGTACAAGTACGAGGTAGGTGGTTTCATGAGTTTGGAAAATTTTAAAGTTGATTATATGTTATGAAGTGTTGCAATCCATTTTTTTGATGTCTCCTAATTCAATATTGACCTATGTTGTTACCTAATTTTGATGAGGTAATTTATTAAATGATTATAAGGCATGTTTGAGATTTTTAGCCTTGATTGAGGGCCACCACGTGGGTGTATTTTCCCTTGGATGACCAACGTTTAACCGTTTGGCCTAGGATGCCTATGGGCATGCCTTTGATTTCCTTTTATGAGTTATTTAAAATGGAATTGGTTAATTGAATGATTTCCCCATGAGAGATAATAAATGGTTATGCCTTGTGGTTGCTTAATTCACATGTTAGGCCTATGATTTGAGTTACCCATGTTAGTTAGAATTGATAACTCTGGTAATGGTTAGATTACATGAATGGTTTGTGGCATGTTCATGCCCACATGAGTTTTATATTGTTAACCAAGTAATAGTGTATGTTACATGTGTTTTTTATGCTAAAATTATTATACACTAGGCTTGGTCCTGATACATTTAGAAATTTTTATATACTGGGTTTTTACCCTGGAACATACTGAAAAGATTATATACTGAGTTTTGACCCTGATTGACTGTTGAAAAGCCTATATATCTGGTTTTTACCTAGTTTGGTGTTATGTTATACCATGGTTATATGGTTTCATTAAAAACAACAGGAGTGATACTTGAATTCCACTTTAGGATGTTAGGACCAGACCCAATTATAAAATGAATAATGAAATTAAATGAATAATGATGCGTCTGTGAAGCCAAAGCACAAGCTTGGATTCAGTCTTCACCCATACTTTATTACATTGTCTTCAGATACATCTGTTGTGCTTACTTTTGAGTACCAGCTGTTTATTACTTTCCATATTGTAAACTTCCTGTTATATATATATATATATATATATATATTCACTGACAGATCGACACCAATAATGGGTGGTTTCTTACTGAGATTTAGTCTCACACCCTGTTTGGTTCATTCTTTTTTTCCAAAATAGATTATATGATTGAAGGTGCTGATCATGGAGAGTACCCATCTATTGATACTTGATTTTATTTTTAGGAGCAAGAGAGCATCAGACCATGAGAAGGCTTGTGATGATTCTTATATTCTTTTGTTCATTTGTTCTTTTGGAACATATATTGTTGATTTTTTACAGTGTACCTATTTTGGACATTTTCTTAGGACATAACATCCTGCATTATCTTTTGTGTTGAATGATGTTTGGTTTATTACCAGTCTTCCACTATTAATTTTAGTTATATGTTGTCTACTGTTTTCTCTATTATATTATTATCGATTCTACTATGTTACACTCTACCAATGAGGACATAGTTTACCACTATCACACCCTAGGCCCTTACTACTAGTCGACAGTCTCTAGCATTTGGGGAAATTCCCTTGAGGCCATTTGGTCAACCGGGTATGGGGCACTAGTTGAGTGGCATCCGGATCATGGACATTACAAAGTGGTTTTAGAGGAGTTTTATTTTTGGTTTGCTTTATTATTTTGTGATAATAGGAATAGATAGAAATTAAATAGGGTTTGGTGTTAAGCTGTGCTCAGGAGTAGCTACCCCACATATAGGGAAAATACGAATTTCCTCAAATTGAATTGTGATTTTTGGATTTTGAGCTATTGCATTTGATTAGATTTCATTATTGGGTGACACACTTGTATTGTGCTATTGTTATTCATATAATTGTGGTTCTATATTGTTGAAAACTCTTGAGATGAGGGTATTACATCTCATGAATCATATAGGAACTTGTTAAAAATCACATGTCATGCATTCTTTCCATTCCACTTAGAGAGCATTACAGATTGAATGCTATTGTGATAGATGTTTTTTAGATATGCATGCTGTTGTGATAGGTGCCATGATAGATATGCCTAATGTTGTGGTAGGTGTATTGGTATGTGTTATGGTTGAATTAGATGGATGCCAAACTTTGGTCTCTAAGGAGTATGGGATCTCTTCGATCAGAATTTGGAGGATCATGTTTAAACTATGGTATATAAATTGTGTTTTTATCTACTATATGTGGATGAAATACCTTGATTCACAGAGAGTATGGGCCCCCACATATTAGAATTTGGCACACCATTGCTTTATTTAAAAAAAAGGGGTTCCAGGGAAGTTTATGAGGCTTACTGTCTGAAAACCTAGACAACACATTGTGTGATGCTATGAACACACGCCATGTGTTCTCCTGTTCGGGAAAAGAGAACTTTTCTTAAGAACATTCCATGTACTTGGAGTACACTCCATGTTGTAATTGTTCGTGTGTCCAGCCGTGTGATAGAGAACACAGGTTGTTAGTTTTTGGTTAGTGCACGCCGTGTACATTAGATACACACCCTGTAGTTTTACTTTGGTAGACCCCGTGTGACTCTGTCTATGTGGAGGTACATGGCTAGGAGGGAGAACTTGAATACACGTTGTGTGTCAGGCTGACACACCGTGTACCTAGGATGTTTACATACTATTCCACCTCCGAGGTGGAACATTTTGTGGGTGGAGTGAAAATGGAATGATGAGTATCATCACTCATCCCATTTTCCAAAGAGACGTTCTCTCGTCGAATTTTACATTCTTTTGTTTCGACCCATTCAACATCATTGTCCTTTAAAGAAGGTTGAACTAACACTTTGGGTATTTGTTGGTCCCTGTGGGTTATTGCGCAGGGGTCAAGCACTCATGTAATCGGTCCTTCTTAGATATGAATTCCTCGTATTGTCTCTAATGTGTTTATTCCTGGAGCCAGGAATGATTAACGGCCCTTGTATCCATGATTCATGGACCTGCTTTCCAAATGCAGGTGCTCATCGGCTGACGATTTGGCCAACGACACTTGAGGACTCTATTGACCAAGAGGATGGGAGGTCAGACTCACCACACCCTTCTGGGGGAGGATTGTTTCCAATTCCAAGACTCTCTTATATATTTAAGTCATGTTCATATGTTCATTAATCCTTGGTTCATTCTCGAAGAGTGTTTTTATGGGCTACCCTTGGTTTTCAAGATCGTCATGAGCATGCATGTGTTTGATTCCACAGAGGTGATGCCGAATTAGCTGGTTTCTAAGGCACTCTAAAGTTTATCATCATCCAGGGGGCAAAAGGTGACTTGATTTTGGGATTTATCCTACAAGGAAGGCTTCCTACATATCCTCAGGAGAGGAATTAGAATCCACGTAGTTCGGAATGTGTGGGGATTACACATGGAAGCTTCCCATTTGGAAAACATGATTAGGTGTACCCTTTATTGATGGGAACCCTTTTGAGATCAGGACTTCTAGAAGGCATCCTACGTATCCTGGTTTAATCATGAATCAGAGTTCTCATAGTTCAGAATGTGTGAGGCTTACGCACCGGAGCTACCCTTTTGATAGACATGACTAGGTGGACCCTTCATGGGAGGTAACCCTTTTGAGATCGGGCCTTCTGGAAGGCGTCCTATGTATCGTGGTTTAATCAAGAATCAATGTTATTTTATTTCATAATGTGTGATGATGTTGTGATCCTCACAAACCTATAATCCCATGTGAGTCATGCTCGGTGTGAGAAACAAGAGGATTTGAATGATATAACAATTAACATTCCTCCTCCCCTGTTGGTGGGGGAGGGAGAGCCCATGGTGGAAGAGGATGGGGAGACTGTGGGAGAGGGTGTGGAGCAACAATCCCTTTAATGTGAGATGACATTAAAGGTCATGTGACCCTACCTCAGAGGATTGGGGGCATACCTCAGTGAGAGGGTCCCAGAGCATCATATGAGGTATACTACAGTTTAAAGTCTTATAGATTGGACGATAATTAACTGTAGGATAATAATATTGGTATGTTCCAACGTGCCTTGTGCATGAGAGGTAGGAAAGTAAAAACCATGATTCTAAAGGATCTCAGATCATGAGAAATGATATGAGGCATGGAAGTGACTGAGGCATACAGAGGTAGGAATGGAATCTCTTGAGGAAGTGTTTGCCTCTTGTTTACAGGCCGTTTTTGTGGGCAACATATACAGATCCACTAGGGAACAATGTGCATAGTCGAGCAGAGGAGTCCTCAGGAAATTAGAATTCCATTTCTAATGGCTGAGGATGTTTATGAAGATCCAAAATCACGCAGTATACTACAGTTTAAATTTATATAGCTTGGAAAAATACCATATAGTTTAATGTCATGTGTTTTGGACTACTTCCATACAGTTTAACATCATGTGGACATGACATTGACTCATAGTTTAAGGTCTTCGAGTTTGGACCGTAGAGGGAAGGATCCATTATTAGATGAAGGATAATCGGGAAAGGATGTTTTTACATGCCTCGAACATGAGAGGGAAGGAATGTGTAAACTGTGACTTTTGGGATTCTTAGATCAGGAGAAATGATATGGGTCATGGAAGCCATTGAGGCATATAGAGGTAGGAAATGACTCTCCTAAGGATGAATATGCCATTGATTGATGGCCATTTTTGTGGGACAAGTATGCAGAGCCACTAGGGAATGATGTGCATAATCAAACAAAGGTTTCTACAAGACACTGGCCTTCATTTTCTAATGGCCTGGGATGTTTATGAAGATCTGAAATCACCCAGTATACAAAAGTTTAATGTCATATAACATGGAAGTATACCGTACAGTTTAATGTCATGTGGTTAGGATGATAACTCATAGCTTAAGGTTATAGAGTTTGGACCATGGATGGAAGGATCCATTATTAACTAATGGATAATCAGGCTGGGATGTTCTGATATTCCTCGAATATGAGAGGGAAGGAATGTGTAAACTGTGACTTTAGGGATTCTCAGATCAGGAGAAATGATATGGGGCATGGAAGCCATTGAGGCATAAAAAGGTAGGAAATGAATCTCCTGAGGATGAGTTTTTCTTTGATTGATGACCATCTTGTAGGCTTAATATGCAGAGAAACTAGGGCATGATATGCATAGTCAAACAATGGTGTCTACAGAACACTGGAATTCACCTTCTGATGGCCATGGAGGTTTATGGGGATCTAGAATCACTAGAGGAACAGAGTTTGATGGATGGAAAGGACGTCTTCAAGAATTAAATAAACACTCAGGTTGTGAATTTCCATGGAGTTCTTGGTCAACCTAACATAGGAGGAAGGTGATAGGGTTTTTTGGGAGGTGCATGAGGAATTTCTATTCATATGGTATTTAAGGGAGGGGTGTTTGGACGGTATAAGGGAACAATGGAAAATGTAATTGAACCAATCTGAAAAGTTCATGGAGTGACTCTCTTTTTTTCATGGGGTTCGATGACTATAGTGAAGGGATCGACCTGGAGGGCCGGAACTATAGTTTGGCACTTATCTAGAGTGGGGGTGCAGGGGTGCAGCCCCTGCAGTATGGACCGTTGGGCGCAAACTGTTTTCCTCATATAACTGGCTGCATAGGATCTGGACACTTAGGATGGTACTAGTTGGCTGTATACTATCTTCTGCATAGGGATTATGCATACTTTCCTCTACATAGGGGAATCCACAAACCGTCTTCTACATATGGGCGCCCGAGTACTGTTTTCCGCATATGGGAATCGTCGAACCACTTTTGTTATATATATTATTATCGGTTATATAGTTGGATATGGAGTGTCTTCTGAATATGGTTTGCAGGGGGGACCTTCAAAAACTGCTTTCTGCATATGGTTTTCAGGATGGATTCCCTAAATTTCTTATTATTCATGGGATGGAATCCACGAAATGATTTGGGTGTGAGAGATATTTCTCCCTCACCCTCTACATTTTTCATCAACTTTTCACCTGTCCTAGATCTCTCCCTTGCCTTTGTTTCTTTGCTCAGTTACCCAGTTGTACTTTTATAGATTGTCCGGGAATCTGTATCTACAGTACACGTGAAACCTTCTTTGGAAGCCCATGGGGAGATATCTTTACCCATGGAAGATTTGGTCAAACAAGTTTTTCAGAGGTGCGGTATTCCATTGAATTCTCCTTGACCTCAAACCACAGCAGTTCATGGATATGGAACGTGGCTCGTACATATGTCAAATTCTCACCAGTAAAAACAGTTTGAGGCGGGTTCTGTTCACAGGTGGAAATTCACCACAAACTACTTCATTCGCTGGCCAATGCCTAGCAGACCAGTGTGTCATAGGCCTTCCGCGTACCAAATGGTTTGCATCTCATTCCTTTTGTGAACCTTTCCCAGTAATCGGCACGTAGTCGGGCCAAATCCCTTTGAAAAATTTGATTTCTTCAATTTTCTTCTCAAATTAGAAATCCAATTTGTCTCCATCTTCTTTAACAAACTTGTGGGAGTATTTTTATTCCCTTTTCTAAATTTTTGGGATCCTACAAATTCCTAGGCTGGCAAGAGTACACACCTAGGTGAATGTTTGAGGTTACATGTCTTGTATGTTTTCTACACACCATGTACTCATATTTTGTTAACCTTTGAGGGTCTTTTCCTATTTTATTCCCCTTTGACAATTTTGGACCTACAAGTAGTTGTTTATTAGTAGTTTCCCACATATATCACGATGGTGAAACCCATGGAGCATTCCAAGAACTCCTAATTGGTGTATTAGGGATTTTATCAAAATTGATAGGTTCTTCCTCCAGTTATCATTTTTAACTGTCTCATGAGAGTGAAACCAAAGTGTGAGTAATCGGTTGGGTGTTCAGACCAACCTAGTTGAGACTTTTGATTTGAGATGAGCTACGAGCTATCTCTCTTGACCTATGATATTCTAGGGAGTCCGTTGTAGGATCCCTCTCCTATGTACCATTTGCGAGGATCCATTTTGTACGATTCCTCTGCTCTTTATCATTTGAGGATCTTGTGTTGGATTCCTCCTTTACCTTTTTATCTAAGGATCCCATGTATGATTCCTTCACTCTTTTTTACCTATAGGATCCCAAGTAGGATGCCTCTGAGTGATTGACTTGACCAAACCTAACCTTCATAGTAGGATTTTGGTAGTATCCCTCATTGTCTGACACCTAGAATTAACCCATGGGGAAGGAAGAATGGTTAGTGTTTAGAGGTAGGTGTTGACCTGTCATGTTTTGATATCCGTGATTTTGAGACATGAGTTTTGATCACTCCTAGAGACCCTCATGTAAGGGTAGTTTAACTATTTTGAGTTCTTACTTGGAATAATGATGTGAGCGATCATCCGTAGGCTGTTTCTTTTAGCTTTGGATTAATTAAAAAGGGGCTTTGAGCCTAATAAATCTATTTTGTGTGACCTAGTTCTGGGATTCAACACTTTTGCTTTGTATGGGGCTATCCTGTGGTAGGTAGCACCATTAAATCTTGTTGTCTTGTTTTCTTTTGTGAGCTTTCTGACATTGGTGCTGCTTAGGTGTCATTGTCCCTGGTATGACATTTGGTTTTTAGATAGGACGCTCTTGTTCAAATGACTGATCCTTATATCTTAACCCTTGATTTCAGAATGAGCATTAAGGAATACTTGGTTTGGTAGGTTAGACATGCCTCAGGCATGGTTAGCTACTTAGGAGGTTGTGTGAACCTCTCTTTCCTTAAGTGATGGGTGACTTAGTACATCGTCTTCACTGTAAATGGTTGTTTAGAAGAGGTGATTTTGAGCCAGCGCCTACGTGATCCATTTGATAGTAGGATTAATAGTATGGGGAGCCTATGAATAGTACCTAGAATGTGTTGTTTTCTGTTTTAAACATGGGATAGTATATGTTGACATACACAGTAGGTGTAAAGTGATAAATGTTAAAACGAGCTGTCGAGTTTGGTTAAATTGTTGAGCTTTGAGCTGTTGTGTATGTTTTCAGGTTATCTCTAGAGATGAGTGACCTGAGATTTGTGGAACCAAGTTTTTTCCACTACTTGGGAGAAAATTTAGGGACTTGGGTGTTTTGACACTCCATCGGTTTAATTTCGTCTTTCATGCCATGTGATATGACGAAGTGATCGTGGTTCGTGGAACAACACTTCTGCGTTTAAGTTGGTTATGAACTAGAACATCTGAGAGCGTCTATTCCGTATTCTTGACGTCTAGGAAACTCTTAGGTTGGGAGTGTCTTGTCAGTTCTGTTTAAATGTGTCCTTACATTTAGAAGGATCATAATCAAGGACCATTTGGAAATGGTCAATTCTACTAGAATTTCTTTGAGGCTTGTGAGTCTTATTTCATGTTGATGCTTACTTGGAAGCATGATGTTGTTGAATTTTCACTATGTGTATAGTCCTTGTGAGGCATCAATGATCATGAATAGACATTAGTGGTTAAGAATGAACTATCATAGGAATGCCTTGGGATAAAGGCATTGTGGTCAGTTAAATTATGATGCATCGGCAAGTGAAGCTGAGTTTCTTTCAAGAGGTCAACGAGTAGTGTTTTGACTATCCATTTTTGATGATCTTTTAAATACTCTTAGTGTTCTCTTTTTTAATATATGATCATGTAACCTATATTAAAATCAACCAGGATAAACTAAGAGAGAGTTAATTATACATCATGCTAGAGTTGAAAAAGGTTGGGCTAGTTTGAAATATATTTTCTGTGTTGTGCACTGGATGCATGGTTTTAAATGAGGATCAGTTAATCTTTAGTGATTCCTGGGTTCTCGTGTAGGAATGCCTTGAATGGAATTTGGATTACTGCTGATTTCACTGATGTGACTTCTTGGCGGATGCCGCCTTGGGTTCACTCAATGATATTATGTGGACTTTGGGCCTTTTACCAAAGTCTCACTTTTAACAGGGAGTATAGACTACCATTGTGAGTTCCTTAGACTCTAGGTTGGTGAATCTGAGGTTATATTTAACTTGTTTTCAGGCTTGGATGTGATGCATAAAAAGAGGTAATGGTCATAATGGCGTGGATTTGAATTACAATTTTTCTCGTTTTGGGTGTGTAGTGACTTGGGAGAAGGTGTTATGTTCAGTTACAATATACCGAACTCCTAATCCTGGAATTTCTAAGATAAGTCATCCAATGATGGTTTGACTCTTTATCCTTCCTGTTCCTCATGTATGGTTAGAGTGAAATAGTTTTAACACTATTCCATCCTATGTTGGGTGTGATGTGGAAGTCTGAAATGTCCTTCGAGGGAAGATTGCATGACCATTTTCGATGAGGTCAATCCAGGTTTGACCGTTCTTTTCTATGAGAATACTATTACGACCTCAGTTATGTTTTTATTTTCCCAGTTAAAGGAAAAATCATTCCAAAAGCATTTCTAGAATGCTCAGGGGCATGCTTGGTGGAGTTTTCCAATAGTGGATGTGTTGTAGTAAATATGGTGTCTATGTTGTTCTTAACAGACTCACAAATGTTATAGTCTTCCTACCGATCAAGGAAACCTTTAGTGTTGATGAGATTTGAAGGTTGTGCATATTGGAGATTGAAAAATTCATGAGGTCCTATATTCTATCATTTATGATAGGGATGCATGGTTTACTTCTCATTTATGGCAAGGGATACAAAGGGTACTGGGTACATAGGTGCTTTTGAGCACAACTTACCACTGACAGAAGAATATATAGTCAGAGAGAATGATTTAGGTGTTAGGGGAAATACTTCGGGCTTGCATCCTAGATTTTAGGGATTCATGGGATAGACACATACCCTTGGGTGAGTTCTCTTATAACAATAGCTTTTTTGATACTATACAGAAGGCACCTTATTAGGATTTGTATGGTAGGCCATGCCGATCACCCATATGTTGGCTAGAGACAGGAGGGGAAGCTATGATAGGACATCATCTTCTCTAGGAGACAACTGAGTAAGTTTAGTTGATTAAGAGGTGGATGAATACTGCATAGTATTTTCCAAAATCATACACCGATCTCTGCAGATGACCTTTGGAGTCTGAGGATGAGGATTGAGTTTTCCTATGCATTTCACCGTGGTTAAGACATAATAGGATTACGAGAAAGGGTAATACTTTTCCGAGATACGTCGGTCTGTTTTAGTTTCTAGAGAGGGTTGTGCCAATTTCCTATCGATTTTAGTTACCTCATAGGTACAAGGAAATTCACAACGACTTCCATGTATCTCAATTATGACATTACTTTTCAGACCCGTCTCACACCATTCATCCCAATGAAGTGGAGTTGTAGGAAGATGCGTCCTTTGAGGTGTAACCTAATACAAATTGTAGACTGTAGAAAAAAATATCTCCATGGCCAGTATGTTCCTTTAGTATGGGTTCAATGGAAGCATTTTCGAGTGCAGTATGAGACCTGGGAGAGGGAGGCAGGTGTTTGATCCCCATGGTCAGAGTTATTCTCTGATGTTCCTTTACCTCCCTTGGAAGGGAAATTTGGGGGAGAATTTCTTTAAGGTGGTATGTTTATAAGAAATCGGTTCTTTCCTGGAGGTACACATACTTAATTTTCAATTTATTCTTAGGGAGATGGAGGAAAAAGGAACTTACACACCAATTGTTTTCATGTACACATCATGTAAGGAGTGTTACACACCGTATGATCCCATTACACAACCATGTAATGGTATGGCTAGGACTTGTAAAGACATAAAGTGGATTTTCAAGTGCACGATGTGTACTTTTCTAAAATTTTATAAATTAGGTAGTAGCCTCATGTTTTTCCAGACAGACATAGGGATCGTCATGTTTGACGAACAACCACACCGAGAGGTCGTTTTGCCTCCCGATTGTCTATCCAAACTCTATTTCGATCATCATCAGGATGCATTGGAACCTAATTGGTAAGCTATTGATTCCTCTTTAGCTATTCTTCATGATTTCATCCCTCGATTAAGTTATCAAAGGTTGATAATTTTTTCTCATTTTGTAGATCTACTCTGTTCTAGGTTAAATCAAAGCCCGACATTGGATGAGGAGAGTCGTACGAGTATGAGGTAAGTGGTCTCATGCATTTCACAAATTTTCATGTTGATTATATGAGCTAGAGTGCCGCACATCCATTTTTGGGTGTTGTGTAATTGAATATTGACCTATGTTGTTACTTAATGTTGAGAAGGTAATTGATTAAATGATTATAAGGCATGTTTGATATTGTTTTCCTGGATTTAGGGTCACCCCATGGGTGCGTTGTCCCTTAGATGACCAATGTTTAGCAGTTTGGCCTAGGATTCCTAGGGGCATGCCTTTGATTTCAATTTATGGGTTATTTAAAATGAAATTTGTTAATTGAACGATTTTCCCATGTGAGATAATAATTGGTTATGCCTTGTGATAGCTTAATTCATATATTAGGCATGGGATATGAGTTACCCATGTGAGTTATAAGTGATAAGTTTGATAATGGTTAGATTACTTGAACGTTTTGTGGCATGTTGATGCCCATGTGAGTTTTATGATGTTATCCATGTAATAGTGTAATTTATATGTGTTGTTTTTATGCTCGAATGATTATACACTGGGCTTGGCCCTGATATATGTTGAAATTCTTATATACTTTGCTTTGACCCTGGAACATGCTAAAATGCTTATATATAGGGTTTTGACCCTGATGGACTACTGGAATGCTTATATAGATGGTTTTGACCCATTTTGGTGTTATGTTATACCATGGTTATATGTTTTGGGTTAAACAAACTAGGAGTGATACTTGAATTCCACATTAGGATACCAGGACGATACTGAGTTATAAATCGAATAATGAAATGAAATTACTAATGATGTGTCTGCCAAGCCAAAGCACAAGTTTGGATTTGGTCTTCACCCATACTTGATTATATTGACTTTTGAGACATCAGTTGTGCTTACTTTTGAGTACATCATGTTTACTGATTTCACTATTGTATACTACCTATTATATATATATATTAACTGATATATTGGAATAGATCTTGGATGGTTTCCTATTGAAATTTAGTCTCACACCATGTTTGGCTCATGATTTTGGGCCCAAATAGATTATATGATTGTAGGTGTTGATCAGGGAAAGTGCCCTTCTACTGGTACTTGATTTTCTATTTAGGAGTAGGAGAGCATGGGACTGAGATGAGGCTTATGATGCTTCTTAGATTCCATTGTTCTTTTCTAATTTTGGAACTTATATTTTGGATTTTATGCAGTGTACCTGTTTTGGCTATTTTCTTAGAACATAACATGCTACATCATCTTTTGTATGGAATGATGTTTTGTATCTTATTAGTCTTCCACAATTAATTTTAGTTATATGTTTTTTACTACTTTATCTATAGTATTATTTTTGATTCCTTTGTGTTACACTCTACTAATGAGAGCATAGTTTCCCCACTATCATACCCTAGGCCCTCGCTGCTAGGTGGAAGCCTCTGGCATTTGGAAAAAAATACGTTTAAGGCCATGTGGCCAACCAGGTACGGGGAACCAGTTGAGTGGCATCTATATCTGAGACGTTTCAATTTATATATATTAATTATAAAAAAAATAAAATATAAAAATATAAAACATATACTGAATGTAAAAAGTATAATAAATATAATAAATCTAATAAATCTAATAAATGTAATAAATATAATAAATATAATAAATCTAAAAAATCTAATAAATTTAATAAATATAAATCTAATAAATTTAATAAATCTAATTAATATATATATTATTTAATGAAATTTATTATAATCTTATAATTACTTAAATATATATATATAATTATAATCTTAGAAATAATTTTTTTAAAACATTATATAAATATATTTTAATTATTAAAAAATATGTATTAATTATAAACATACATTTTTTATTTAATAGATACAAATAAACGTTACTTATGAATATAAATATAATAATTTTATATAAACTAATAAATTTTTTTATTAAAAACATTTATCACTGCTAAAACTAGGGCTGATAAATCTACCATTTAGCAGTGCTATTGTTAGCACTGATAAAGGGTAGATTTATCAGTTCTTTTAGTAAACACTAATAAAGGACACCCTTTATCAATGTTTTCTTCTTGGCGCTGATAAAACAAGGAACTAACCATGCCCCATTCTATGGTAGTGTATGTTATAGGCATAACAAAGATTATTTTGAGTTATTATAATATATCAAAACAAAAAATATAGACAAACAAAAAATACCAACAAAAAAACCCACATGTGCACATGGACCGTTGACCATGAAAACATGTGGAGTAAATTTGCTCAACCTAAGAATCGATCTATGGACCTACGCAAAGAGGGGAGGCGTACAAACCAACAAGGATAAAGTTTTTTTCCAGTAATTATCTCTCTCTCACACACATATACACGCACTCTCTCTATAATTTTTTTATATATTTTAATATTTAAAAAAATATATATATTTAAATTTATTATATTGTGTAAATATAAAACCTATATATACATAAATTTATATATATAGATTAATGTATCCATATTTATACATTTATATATTTGTATGTGTGATAATAGATTTAATAAAAAAATAGTTGTTATTATTATTAAGAAATTATTATTAATTTAAATTTATAAATACAATATTCTATCTTAATGTATAGAAAAAAATATTTAAATATATTATTCAAATAAATTTTATGTGTGTGTGTGTCATAGTGTACACACACACACACACTCAAACACTAGAATATATATAAACATGAATGCATTATATAAATATATGTGTCTTTGTGTATGTATATTAAATATTTATATAATGTATTTATATACTACATCTACACACTCTTATATTTATAAAATGTATTCCTAATATATTTTACATTAATAATTCACAAAAACTTTTATATATTATTTTTAAATATAATGTCTATATTATAGATTTAAATGAATAAAAACCAACTTATTAGTGTTATTACAGAATCTAACTTCAGAACTATAAAAATTTCAAGGGTTTTTATAGGATACATTTATTATATTCATTATATTATATATTAATGTGTAAATTTATATTTTATATATAAATACATATATATGTGTGTGTGTGTGTATTTATATTATTTATTTATGTATTATATTATAATAAATTTATATATACTATAATTGAATTAAAAACATTTATATTATACCATCATGTATTCATTTATATTATAATTTATATATTTAAACATTTTATATTATATATTAAATACATTTATATTAATTCATACAATAATATAAATATGGTATATATTTATAAAATATATAATATAATATATGTATTTACATATAATATAATAATATATATATATATATTTGGTCGGAGTAGAGTACTCAAGAGGGGGGGGGGGGTGAATTGAGTATCTATAAAAAATTTTGTTTGAAAAATTATTCTTAAAAATGATCCCTAATAAATTTAAATACATCCCTAGTTAATCAAATTAATACAGTTACGAAGGTTTTACTGTTTAAATAACATCTTATAAGATTGATTAATTCTCAGTAATATTAATATTAGTTATTAACATTACTTTTGAAGCTATTCTAATAAGGAAAAACAATTATATCTTCTTCCCAAGATTAACTATCAAAGTAAATTTAGTGATTTCTGACTTATATAGTAAAATAGAGAAAACTAAATTAAATAGCACAACAGATATAAAACAAGTTGTTCAGTCTCAATCTGAGACCTAATCCACTCAACATGGTGATCACCTCCCACCAATTAGTTTATATAAATAAACTTGATCCACACCTTGGATCAGGGTTAACAACAGTACATAGGTCACACGACCTCTTCCACAATTCTTTGTGGGTATGGACTTACATGTCACACAGGGACCTCTTCCACACTTATTCGTGGGAATACACAAGAGTAAAAAGATGTATTTCAAATGATATATTGTATCCCTCAGTTTTAGTGAAAGAGACAGTGTGTGTCTTTACACACACACACACACTGCTTGAAAGATAAAAGTAATACAAAATAGAGAAATAATTACGAGATAAGGTTAGAAGTGCTCTGAGTGATAGTCTATGCAGCTCTGGACATCTAGGATGAACCAGATACAGAAATCGAGTCCTCACGCAGAAAATAGAGTATTTTAATTCAGCTAGATCAGGATCGTGTTCTTCGTGGAGTTGATAGTGTATAAATTTTCTCGACTCTAGGATTCGAGTATGCTTCATGTGTTCATTAGAAGTGTTGGGTTTCATGTGTTGGTTCTTATTTCACAAATGCCCGTGCTTGTTTGTTATTGTGCACACACTTTTTTTTCAATTTTCACTATTATCGCTCTTTTTCTTCTGGCCACACATTTCTTTTTATTCGTAGAATGCATGTGTTGGAGCCTACAGGATGCATGTATTCTATACCTCGTACCTCATACTATTAGGTGACATGTCTACAAAGAAACATTAATAATGTCAGTGTATTTAAAAGCTTTAAATATGACCATCAGAATTTAAATTGAAAAACAACAAATCATTTTAAGAAACGGTGCCATAGTCTATTTGAAAACAATGTCTTCATGAAATGGTGTCTCCTTGAAATGGTTTATCCTTGTTTTCCTTTAAGCGGTGAGACAGATTATGTTGGGACAATTGTTTATAGATCATGAGCTGGTAGCACAGATGCGGTGTTTGATCATAGTATCTTGTCATGATGTCTGGATGGTCACATTGTCTGGATGGTCACGATGTCTGGATGGTCACGATGTTTGGATGGTCACGGTGTCTAGATGGTCACGGTCTCTGGATGGTTACAGTGTCTGGTCACGCTGTCTGGTTCCTTTTCCAGAAAAACATAACTAGTGGTAGACTCACGGTGTCTTAGACTTAGCCAAATATCTGTATACAGACTTAAATAGTGATATTCATAGAATGAATTAAACTTAATCATTCATAAGAGAATTTTATTATAAAAAAATTGTTTAAAATAATTATTTAAGTCATATATAAACTAATCATACGTACACATGATTTTAGATAGATTAAACATGATTAACAAGCTCTATAGAATGTATAGGATTTGTGATCATTAAAACATGATTAACACATGAGGAGTCCAACAATCTCCCCCCTTTTGATTATAAAAAATCATGTGAGTGAGATATATGTTCATAGTGAATGTACCTCTTCCTTAGTGTTCATATAGAATACATATTTCTTCTACTTTTGGGATTATCAAAAAGAGTAACAAAAGTCCATAATGCATTAGATGGATAAAAATTGTCATTACAAATAGTAAGTAACAAGAATACAAAAAGCATAACTATCAAAAGATAATAGTAACTGTTCTTCAGCACCGTCTTGTCTTCTCTTTACACTTGGCAACGACATCAGAAGAAGAATCCATTGGAGAAGAGGTAGAAGTGGATGAAGGGAGTGAACCAGTGGACAAAGAAGGTAAAGAAAATCCTTTGAAAACAAGAGGGGCCAAGGTAGGTGTAGTGGAAGACAGATGCAACTATTGATCAAGGATAATAAGGCTGATCTGACTCAGAGCCTGAGAGACAGACATAGATGTAGAGGCAAGGGAAGAGGATGAGAAGGTAGAAAAACTATATCTCAGTGGTGCAGCTGCAGGAGCAATATTGGAATTACTCTATACATGAAGATACAACCTCAAAAGTTTGATGAATCAACAATGATCTCACCACCATACTGCAGGGATTTCTCAAAGTCATCCTTGTTCTCCATAAACTTATCCAACAGAGGATTGAAATATTTGATATTTTTGACTTGAGTATAGAAATTTTGAGTGATAGGAGTGATTCTTAGATTCTCTATGAGGTACTTGAAATGGTTGTTCATGTCATTCTTAGAAAAGATCTGATTGATGTAAAAAATCCAACTTCTTAGAAATTTCTTACTGAGCATCATTGGAAATATGGGAATGAATTCTCACCAAATCAAGAACTCTATCACTGTTCTTGATAACTTCATATAGATATTCTTTATCAAAATCACTGAACACAACCCAAAGTTCTTCTTTGACAATTGATCTAATAAGATCACTATCTAAAGAGGGTTGAGATGATTGTCTAGAAGTACTAGAAGCAGTAACAAATGAAGTAAGGGATTTCAATTGATTAGGACTTTCTAAAGACATCCCTTATACTCATCAGTCAACTTGTTAAGACCAATAAAAAGTTCACACATATCTGGAACAATCTGCTTGTTTCTTTCAGCTACCTTGTCAGCCAAGAAGGTTAGATTAGGTTGAATTAGTGAGGTAACTTATTGTGGGGTCTGACTAACAATATCCTCATCAGGATAAGAAACAGGTTCTAGTCTAGAGTTTATCACTCTCTGCATATCTTTAACTACACCTCTGAGAGTTTTTACTTCATCAATGAGAAGTTTGTTCTCAAATATGATTTCATGAATCTCTGGAAGTATCTTGGGTTGAATCTGACATATGATCTTTTCCAACAACATGGCAGCATCCCTTTCTGTAGAGACCCGGTAGCCTGACATACATGGACATTACATTACATTTTCGGAATACTTAGTACATAACAAAAACACACACACAAGGATCGTAATAGTTTAGTGTCTTTGGAAACTCGGAACATAATCTTCTAATCTTGGTGAAAGATCTTCAACATCTCCCATAAAGATCTTCCCTTTTTTTTACCTAAAACCTTTCTTTATGTCCTGGGGAAAAGAAAACATAAAAGGGTGAGCTCAAATGCTCAGTAAGGGAATACAAAAGAAATAAAAATCATATCATATCTTTTTGAAAATCATAACCTGCAAAAGAGATCATAAAATCTTAACATGGAACAAATCATAGAAGTGAAAATGAGATCACCATAATCATAACATGAAACTTGAAACTTTGTGGCATGCACACATAATCATGGAAAATCATTTCTTGTTAGTCATGACTCATTGCCAAGACTATCTTAGTGGACAAAGTCCCTTTCTGAATCGAATAACCCTCGTTTCAGTCCTGTTTCACTGAACCGGTATAACCTACCATTCCAGCCATGTCTATCTCATGAGATATAAAATCTTTACCCAATGCATTGGAGGGAGATATAGGTCCCACCCATCTTATAATGAATCCTTTCTTATGTGTGCCACATAATCATAAACCATACATCATAGCGTAACCCATGTAATAAAAATGAGATTCTTAAACAACATGACATCATAAAACAATTCATATAAGATAAAGGAATTCATAAACATAATTCCATCACAACATAGTCAAATCAATGTAAAAATATGGATAGAAACAGAACCCTTTATTATCTTAGATGGAAAATAATTTTGATAAAACACTTGAATTGAATTCTTGAGGAAAATATCCTTTCTTCTTCAAAATCAATTTCTTTTCACAAAACATCATGCAATTTTAAAAGAAAGAGATTTTATTGAAAATAGTCATGAAATATTTTAGAGGAAGCTTCATGAAAATAAGGCTTTATAAAACAGTAGAAATCCGTTCGTGCCGTATAAGTTAAAAAAAAACATTCTTTGTACTTTTGTCGAAAAAGTCAAAATGTACCTCGTACGATAAACGACAAAAGATTCCTTTCATATCTTTTACTAAAAACTAACCAAAGGGTAAAATTGGATTTAAACCATTGTAGTTGGATGGAAATAATATTACATATTGAGGAAACATGGATGTGGATGATAAAATAAACCCCAGTAAATACTTACGAATAAACAATCTCGGATAAAAATGAGATTGTGATATTTCCCTTACCTTAGGTCCGACTTGCTTTGTAAGTGTCCGAACCTCCTGTATAATGATTTAAATCATGTTATTGACTTATTACAGAATCATATTCATTGTTATGATATCATTTATGGTTCACTTATGACATTATATTACCCGTTCTTTTGTAAATTCCATGTTAAAGAAGCGTTTTGGGTAAAATCATTTCATTTATCGTAGGTGTTTTGACTTGTTGTTCTTGACATCATTATTACTTATATCATGATTTACTTACTTCCAGAATATAAAATATGATTTATATATCATATATATTCAGTATATATATATATATAATAGATAGATAAATAAAATGAAAAACACCGTTCATGGAGACGGTAGTCCGTACGTACGCATGAATGCTGTTTTACTTTCCTTATTGTCTTGAAATGGAAGTAAGTAGATGACATACATATATATATATACATAAATCCAGTAGCTTTATAATGTCATATATTTCATTATTATTTCTTATATATACTTTATAATCATTCTTAAATGGTTAACATGGAGAATGAATCTCATCGCGTCGTGGAGACGGTAGTCCGTACGTACGCACGAGCGATGATATCATTTCTATAAATATTGAATTGAATTGGAGTGGATTATACAATATATCAGAATCAATATGATGTTGTAATAACTATGTATAGTTATTCTTTACACCATTATACCCATCCATGTAAGGTGGTGGTGGAAAATAGATTACACCACGGCGTGGAGACGGTATTCCGTTCGTACGCACGCGCGATGATTTCTTTTTCCGTAGGATGGATAGATGGTGAAATAGGGTTGTTTCATACATATAATAACATATCAGTATATGAGTGATACTGATGTTATTACTTCATAATGAAACAACCTAAGAAGAAGAAGTGGAAGAAGAAATAAAGATGAAAGAATTGGTAACGGTAATTACCTCTTCTTTGAAGTTCCTCTTTGAGACCTCCTCTTAGGGCACTAGAATTGGTCTTTGAGGAAGACCAGAACCTCTAGGATGTTTCTAGGGAAGTGGAGAAGGGATTTTGGCAGGGGTTGTCCGAGCTTGAGTGCTCAAATTGGTGTGAGGAGGAGAGGGAGGAGGTGTCCTTTTATAAGGGAGGAGAGGGGCACCTTAGGAATATCTCAAAATATTATTTTATATTAAAGTCACAATCGGTGTATAATGGTTCCAAAGGGTCTTATTTCGAAGCTAAGGTGGGGATGGGTCGAAATCCTATCAACCAATAGAATTTAGACAAGTTTAGGATATTATTTTAACCTTATCAATTAGATTTAACTCCAAGTTAAATAATTTAACTTTTACCGTGTATTTTTGTTTTCTTTCACTATATGGTTAATACACTTACTATAACATGCCAAACGAACCCCAAATTGTTTATTATTAATATATATATCCTTATCTAAGTCATTTGGCCGAACCTTAGATTTTTAGGAATAAAATAACAATTAATAATATAATATTTGATTTAAAAACTATTTTGTGTCAATTTTGACACTATTTGATATATGATTTTTGTGAAAGTCATAACAGAATTATATGTTCGAACCAAGTTGATTAAATCAACATTAATATATCATATTAACCTAGAAAATTAGTGGAATTCATAAAAAGTCTCAAATTACATTTATTTTGGTGTTTATAACATCAATTATGTCAATATTTCATTAATAAGATAATTACTGCATCATCATTGTGTCATAAATAAATTAAATTATTTAAAGTCTAAAAATTACAAATAAAATACCATTATGTATGAAATCTTTTTATATTTCTAATGAATATTTATAATCTAAAATCCAACATATATAACCCTATGTAACAATTGTTTTGCTAAAAGATATATGCTTGTGTCAATTTTGTATTCATTTTAACTTAATTAAAATAAAGTGTCATTATCACTTACAAGTGGATCAATGGGGTCCCAAAATCGACCCAAAGATGCCCATGGTCGACCATGTATCAACCAATGGGGTTAAGACACGTTTTAGGGTAATTTAATATTATTATAATATTATTTTTTAACCCTTATTTACCGGATTTACCCTTAACCATGGTAAATAAAATATTTACCGCAATAATTATTCAAAATGTCTAAAAATAAAAGTTATCTATTTAAAAAATTTGAACATCCTGATTCCAAATATGGAATCCATTTTTCTAAATTCAAAACACAGAAGTGGCAGAAATTAATTTAAAATTAATTCCCGCTGTCAAAACAAAAAGCGTGTTTTTAAGAGATAATAACTATCAAAAGATTGACACTTGTTTATGTTCGGTTTAATTGTAAAATTGTGTCCAATGACCAACATTATATTAAGTGGTAAAAATATATTCTAAATATACTTTAAAACCATTCAATATTATAATTTAACCACATAATATATTACGATGAAAAAAGTTGTTTTTAATTAAAATATAGCGTGTTTTTACTATTCATTGAAATATGAAAGTTGTCGGAAAAATATCAAAACTTTATCTAATGTAAATTTTTACATCCTGATTCAAAAGAAGAATATTATTTTGTCAAATTGAACATATAAACATGTCAAAAACTATATTTAAAGTGGGTGCGCCATCAAAAGGCGGTAAAACTATATTTTTTGAAAAATACTTATTTTACCCGAAAAATTTATTTGGTTCTTATACCATGTTCTAGAAATGTGTAAGATGAATAATAATGTTATAAAATTCAAAATTTAGTTAATACTATTCATAACGGCTCTTTCATGACAACATTATAATAATATAACATTGTTTATTAAAACCCGGTATTGCGTACAACACACGCTATCGAGGAAGGTCGTGATTGCGTGTAATGCAAGCCAAGTCAGGGTTGCTTGTTGTGAAAGAATCCTTCGTTGTTTCGTATAACAGAATCCAACCATATTTCATTTATACATTTAATATATATATATATATATATACTCAATGTTGCGTAGAATAACTATTATCAAAATTGTGTGTAACACGGTCCAAGAATAGTGTTGCGTATACTACAAGCTAATACGGTGTTGCGTATAGCGCAAGGTAATCTTGGTGTAGAATACAACGCAAGACATTAATGAAATTAAAAGAATATTTTTCATAAAATCTCGAGGTGTTACATTCTACCCCCCTTAAAATGAATTTCGGCCTCGAAATTTGTCGGGTTTATAAATGGTTTACTATTTGAAAGTTTCTTTGACAGAAACCCACATCGTAAAAAGGAATACCAAAACTTATCTTTAAAAACAAAAGTATGAAACTTAACGATTACCCAAATAAACTAATCACTGGGTTTCCACATAGGTGAAAATATGGATATGGAAGAGAAATCTAACCATCATGTTCTGATGGATAGTGGTAGAGGACATGGCTATGAAAAAGCCAACAATCACAAAGCCATAAATTTGTGATGATCTAGGGTACCATCTGATTCATCAGATATAAGATCACTAGGACAACATTTTTGGTTTTCAAGATTATTTCCCATTAGAATAAATACTTACTTTATTTTGGTACAATCTCACTGTTGTTCGTGCCTTTAACAATTTCCACTTCATCTCTTAAATAAATGAAGTTGAATTTGTTATTCGTGAAGTGTTAGCAGATCAGGTGATAGAATGACGGGTCATTCCATCTGTCTCAAACAAAAGGTTAGCAAGAAATTATATACATAAGTCTATCTATAGTGAGATTAATCATATATGGTTCCTAAAATGGACTTATACTTCATATATCATACTGCTTAATATAATAAAACTAGTTTATACTAAACAGGGACTTCCTGTAGGCCAGTGGTAGGCGATAAAGGCCAGTCGCACTTCGGTTGTGGGTTCGATTTCCACAGCCTTGTCCGACGCGATGGGCTGTCGCCCGTCCTGCAGGTTGTCCTTTTTCTAAAACTACGTTACTATAACATCCCATCAATAATATCGAAAATCTTCTATCCTTAAACAATACTAACTTATGTCCAACATAATCCAGTCTAATCTTTAGGCTTATACATAATACTGCAGTCCACTCTCATAATATATTGACAACGATTACCAGAGATTTAATACTGTCGTTGATCCCCACATATCATAAGATATGTCTTGTTGGTCACATTCCAAACATTCAAAGTCCTTAATCGTGTATTCTCTTGAATACCTTAGTGAAAACATGAGTGTAGTTAAAAGTTAACACTTTCCACATACCAAAATCCTCAAAATTCTATATACTCAAACCATGATATCACTTAGTCCTTATATCAATCATGAGCTCATGAATACTGTTAAACATTTAATTTTTTCATTTTCCCTTCATTATGCGCATAATATCTCAATCACTTTGAATACCAGATTAGACCAATACATAAATATTCCAATACTCCATGATACAACATTATTTTGGAATCCCATTACATAAACAATTAATCATTCCACCACATCATTGTCATATTCAACATCGCCAATAGTGATCGCATGTGACTTCCCTTTGTCCTTTGCCTTAAGTGGTTGCTCATGTTGATCATCACTAACCCTTGGATTAGGGCAATTATTAGCATAATGCCCCATTTCCTTGCACTTGAAGCATTGAAGTGTTGGTGGTGCGTTCTCTGCAGTGTTTGCTTTATTCACATCATTAGAAACCCTTTTCCCATTACTTCGACACTCAGCTGCTCGATGACCTTCTTTTCCACACTTAAAACATTTTCTAGTCCCTTTAAGACAATCTCCACCATGCTTCTTTCCACACTTTGTGCATAAGGAAACATTCATCTTCTTTTCACCATTATTCTGAGATTTCTCCTTGACCTCCATCTTTCGTTTCTTGTCAAAACCATGAGATTGATATGTAACTCCAACTTCCATTTCTACCTTGATAGCACAACGCACAATTTCTTCATAGCTACTGAAGTCTCTTATAGATAATGCCCTTCGAAGACTTGGTTTTAAGCCACTGAAAAATCGATCAACTTTACTTTCAGGTTGGATGATAATACCAGAAGCGTACCTTGTAAGTCTTGTAAAATTTGCTTCATAGGTACCAACAGATTCATCGTCCCTTTGCTTCAGTTCAAGAAACTCTTTCTCCATCTTTGTTCGAAGAATACGAGGGAAGTACTTACTGGAAAACAAGTTCTTGAACTCGTCCCATTCCATGGACTCAATTTCATCTCTTGGCCTCGTATTCTTGATAAGATTCCACCATTGATCATCTTCACCTTCCAAACGATATACTGCTAAGATGACTTTATCATGTTCAGAACATTGAAGAACTGAAAAGATCTTTTCAGTAGTACTGATCCATTGTTCAGCCACAAGTGGATCAGAAGACCCACTGAAAGAAGGTGGACGTTGCCTCATGAAGGACTCAATAGAATATTGTTCCCTTCTATGCTCATTTGGAAGTCCAGAATGATTCATAGCTTGTGTAAGTATAGCAATAAGATTTTGCACTCCATCTCCCATAAAATTTGTTTGTTCAGGAGGGCAATCATTGCATTGTCCATTGCATTGATCAACACAGTTCCTTCGGGTTCCAACCATCGTCTAAAACCCAAAAAGAATAGTGTGAGAGGCAAAAATAATGCTAGGGAAAACAACATAATAAAGGGGGAGTACCTTCAATATCTAACATCTTAGGTTTAATTCTATGATCGTTAGCGTAATTATAGTACTATAACCTATACGTATACTTAACCTTAGAGACATCCCTAGACACACCTTAGAAATATCTCTAGGGATCTCACTAAAGTTCTCGCATCCTAGTTTCCAAAGGTTGACTAAACGTTTCCTCTGATACCAATTGTAGAGACCCGGTATCCTGACATACATGGACATTACATTACATTTGCGGAATACTTAGTACATAACAAAAACACACACACAAGGATCGTAATAGTTTAGTGTCTTTGGAAACTCGGAACATAATCTTCTAATCTTGGTGAAAGATCTTCAACATCTCCCATAAAGATATTCCCTTTTTTTTTACCTAAAACCTTTCTTTATGTCCTGGGGAAAAGAAAACATAAAAGGGTGAGCTCAAATGCTCAGTAAGGGAATACAAAAGAAATAAAAATCATATCATATCTTTTTGAAAATCATAACCTGCAAAAGAGATCATAAAATCTTAACATGGAACAAATCATAGAAGTGAAAATGAGATCACCATAATCATAACATGAAACTTGAAACTTTGTGGCATGCACACATAATCATGGAAAATCTTTTCTTGTTAGTCATGACTCATTGCCAAGACTATCTTAGTGGACAAAGTCCCTTTCTGAATCGAGTAACCCTCGTTTCAGTCCTGTTTCACTGAACCGGTATAACCTACCATTCCAGCCATGTCTATCTCATGAGATATAAAATCTTTACCCAATGCATTGGAGGGAGATATAGGTCCCACCCATCTTATAATGAATCCTTTCTTATGTGTGCCACATAATCATAAACCATACATCATAGCGTAACCCATGTAATAAAAATGGGATTCTTAAACAACATGACATCATAAAACAATTCATATAAGATAAAGGAATTCATAAACATAATTCCATCACAACATAGTCAAATCAATGTAAAAATATGGATAGAAACAGAACCCTTTATTATCTTAGATGGAAAATAATTTTGATAAAACACTTGAATTGAATTCTTGAGGAAAATATCCTTTCTTCTTCAAAATCAATTTCTTTTCACAAAACATCATGCAATTTTAAAAGAAAGAGATTTTATTGAAAATAGTCATGAAATCTTTTAGAGTAAGCTTCATGAAAATAAGGCTTTATAAAACAGTAGAAATCCGTTCGTGCCGTATAAGTTTAAAAAAAACATTCTTTGTACTTTTGTCGAAAAAGTCAAAATGTACCTCGTACGATAAACGACAAAAGATTCCTTTCATATCTTTTACTAAAAACTAACCAAAGGGTAAAATTGGATTTAAACCATTGTAGTTGGATGGAAATAATATTACATATTGAGGAAACATGGATGTGGATGATAAAATAAACCCCAGTAAATACTTACGAATAAACAATCTCGGATAAAAATGAGATTGTGATATTTCCCTTACCTTAGGTCCGACTTGCTTTGTAAGTGTCCGAACCTCCTGTATAATGATTTAAATCATGTTATTGACTTATTACAGAATCATATTCATTGTTATGATATCATTTATGGTTCACTTATGACATTATATTACCCGTTCTTTTGTAAATTCCATGTTAAAGAAGCGTTTTGGGTAAAATCGTTTCATTTATCGTAGGTGTTTTGACTTGTTGTTCTTGACATCATTATTAATTATATCATGATTTACTTACTTCCAGAATATAAAATATGATTTATATATCATATATATTCAGTATATATATATATATATAATAGATAGATAAATAAAATGAAAAACACCGTTCATGGAGACGGTAGTCCGTACGTACGCATGAACGCTGTTTTACTTTCCTTATTGTCTTGAAATGGAAGTAAGTAGATGAAATACATATATATATACATAAATCCAGTAGCTTTATAATGTCATATATTTCATTATTATTTCTTATATATACTTTATAATCATTCTTAAATGGTTAACATGGAGAATGAATCTCATCGCGTCGTGGAGACGGTAGTCCGTACGTACGCACGAGCGATGATATCATTTCTATAAATATTGAATTGAATTGGAGTGGATTATTCAATATATCAGAATCAATATGATGTTGTAATAACTATGTATAGTTATTCTTTACACCATTATACCCATCCATGTAAGGTGGTGGTGGAAAATAAATTACACCACGGCGTGGAGACGGTATTCCGTTCGTACGCACACGCGATGATTTCTTTTTCCGTAGGATGGATAGATGGTGAAATAGGGTTGTTTCATACATATAATAACATATCAGTATATGAGTGATACTGATGTTATTACTTCATAATGAAACAACCTAATAAGAAGAAGTGGAAGAAGAAATAAAGATGAAAGAATTGGTAACGGTAATTACCTCTTCTTTGAAGTGCCTCTTTGAGACCTCCTCTTAGGGCACTAGAATTGGTCTTTGAGGAAGACCAGAACCTCTAGGATGTTTCTAGGGAAGTGGAGAAGGGATTTTGGCAGGGGTTGTCCGAGCTTGAGTGCTCAAATTGGTGTGAGGAGGAGAGGGAGGAGGTGTCCTTTTATAAGGGAGGAGAGGGGCACCTTAGGAATATCTCAAAATATTATTTTATATTAAAGTCAAAATAGGTTTATAATGGTTCCAAAGGGTCTTATTTCGAAGCTAAGGTGGGGATGGGTCGAAATCCTATCAACCAATAGAATTTAGACAAGTTTAGGATATTATTTTAACCTTATCAATTAGATTTAACTCCAAGTTAAATAATTTAACTTTTACCGTGTCTTTTTGTTTTCTTTCACTATATGGTTAATACACTTACTATAACATGCCAAAAGAACCCCAAATTGTTTATTATTAATATATATATCCTTATCTAAGTCATTTGGCCGAACCTTAGATTTTTAGGAATAAAATAACAATTAATAATATAATATTTGATTTAAAAACTATTTTGTGTCAATTTTGACACTATTTGATATATGATTTTTGTGAAAGTCATAACAGAATTATATGTTCGAACCAAGTTGATTAAATCAACATTAATATATCATATTAACCTATAAAATTAGTGGAATTCATAAAAAGTCTCAAATTACATTTATTTTGGTGTTTATAACATCAATTATGTCAATATTTCATTAATAAGATAATTACTGCATCATCAGTGTGTCATAAATAAATTAAATTATTTAAAGTCTAAAAATTACAAATAAAATACCATTATGTATGAAATCTTTTTATATTTCTAATGAATATTTATAATCTAAAATCCAACATATATAACCCTATGTAACAATTGTTTTGCTAAAAGATATATGCTTGTGTCAATTTTGTATTCATTTTAACTTAATTAAAATAAAGTGTCATTATCACTTACAAGTGGATCAATGGGGTCCCAAAATCGACCCAAAGATGCCCATGGTCGACCATGTATCAACCAATGGGGTTAAGACACGTTTTAGGGTAATTTAATATTATTATAATATTATTTTTTAACCCTTATTTACCGGATTTACCCTTAACCATGGTAAATAAAATATTTACCGCAGTAATTATTCAAAATGTCTAAAAATAAAAGTTATCTATTTACACAATTTGAACATCCTGATTCCAAATATGGAATCCATTTTTCTAAATTCAAAACACAGAAGTGGCAGAAATTAATTTAAAATTAATTCCCGCTGTCAAAACAAAAAGCGTGTTTTTAAGAGATAATAACTATCAAAAGATTGACACTTGTTTATGTTCGGTTTAATTGTAAAATTGTGTCCAATGACCAATATTATATTAAGTGGTAAAAATATATTCTAAATATACTGTAAAACCATTCAATATTATAATTTAACCACATAATATATTATGATGAAAAAAGTTGTTTTTAATTAAAATATAGCGTGTTTTTACTATTCATTAAAATATGAAAGTTGTCGGAAAAATATCAAAACTTTATCTAATGTAAATTTTTACATCCTGATTCAAAATAAGAATATCATTTTGTCAAATTGAACATATAAACATGTCAAAATCTATATTTAAAGTGGGTGCGCCATCAAAAGGCGGTAAAACTGTATTTTTTGAAAAATACTTATTTTACCCGAAAAATTTATTTTGTTCTTATACCATGTTCTAGAAATGTGTAAGATGAATAATAATGTTATAAAATTCAAAATTTAGTTAATACTATTCATAACGGCTAGTTCATGACAATATTATAATAATATAACATTGTTTATTAAAACCCGGTATTGCGTACAACACACGCTATCGAGGAAGGTCGTGATTGCGTGTAATGCAAGCCAAGTCAGGGTTGCGTGTTGTGAAAGAATGCTTCGTTGTTTCGTATAACAGAATCCAACCATATTTCATTTATACATATAATATATATATATATATATATACTCAATGTTGCGTAGAATAACTATTATCAAAATTGTGTGTAACACGGTCCAAGAATAGTGTTGCGTATACTACAAGCTAATACGGTGTTGCGTATAGCGCAAGGTAATCTTGGTGTAGAATACAACGCAAGACATTAATGAAATTAAAAGAATATTTTTCATAAAATCTCGAGGTGTTACACTTTCACTTAAATTGGTTATAAGATACGGTTGGGTATTCATGAGTTTTTCAACTCCAGCTAATAGGTTAGCTCCAAATGCTTTCAGATCATCCTTATTCACTAAGTTTGGAGGTTCTTGTGAAGGTTTAGGGATAAAATATGAGATAGTATTAGGTTTATTGGCATAGATATCTTCAGGAGAGGATGCCAATTTAAAATGAAACAAAGCAGACAGATCAATTCCTGTAACTGAGACTTATTAGGAATCAGTCACATCAAAATAACTGGGGAATTTATACTCGGTGTCAATGGATCTTGGATCAATGAGATTAGGTATTTGAAAAAATTCTAGATTCGGGTGCTGCTCCCCCTCTACATGTGCATCTTTCTCAGGACTGAGAGATTTAGATTTTTTTTTCTATTTCTAAGATTTCACCCTTGATATCCTCACCAATTTTATTTCTAGATAACTGAAAGGATTTATCCATTCTCTCTTCAGTAGATGGAATAACTTCAGGAACAACTTGTTCCTATGGGTGTTCCTCTAGATCAACTTCTTTCACAATAGAAAGATCTTATTCTATATGATCTTCTAAAAAAACCTTTTAATTTACCTTAGCAACAGATTCTTCTTCAGTATTAGGTTTTTCTTGAAAAATAGAAACATATTTAGGAACATGTATTTCCTTCCCAATTCAGACCTGAGGAGTAGATTCAATGTCTACCTAATCTAGAATAGTTTCTCTTGGAGGTATTTCCTTCTCTGCCTCTTCATCTTCTTCCTCATCAGAATACTCAACAATTTCATCTGGTTCTAAACCAGGATCAAAAATATCCTTAGGTCTTGATGAGTGTTCCACTGGATTAAAATTTTCATAAACCTTGTCATTATATTCCACCCATGATTTTCTCTACAGATTCCAACTGATTTTCATTATCTTTACTATAAATTTTGAGAGACAGAACTCATAGTCTTTAATGGATTATTCGTCTGGTCCAACCAACCCTTTTGCATGAAGCATAGCTGAGATAAGCCTTGAATAGAACAAGGAGGATGACTTGGAGGTTGTTTTGATCAACTGACACATATGGTGTATAACATATTTTCATAGGTTGATATTATGTCCATTTTTCATGAGAAGTATAAAAAATAAACCCTGATACTTGAGTATAGAAAAATCACCTTTTTTAGGGATAATCAAATATTAAAAAAACCTAAACAGAAGCCTAGTTTCACCATCTTTATCTGCAGTAATGGATCTCCTCTTAGTTTCATTTCCAGTTAAGCTTCTCAATGCTTCTTACAAAACAATGAACTCGCTTGGAGGTGGATGACCACTATAGTACTCCTCAAAAATACCCTCATGAGGTATCCTAAATAATTAATCCCACAAAATTGAAGAAAAGGTACAACTCTGGCCATTGATCTGACTTCTCACAACATATACATCTTCTGAATCAAAAGAGAATTGAACATACTGATAAAACTGTTAAACTAGCTTCAGGTAAAGAGGCCTGTCATTATTTGTGAACCAATCCAACATTCCTTGCTCTATTATCATATTTAATACCAAAGGCTTACTTGATATAAGCCACTTGGGGAAAATTGTTGAGTCAATATGGTTTTCCTTATGACTTTTCCATTCCTTCATATAAGGGGGAGATTAATAAGTCATCATGGTTTCCTTATGACTTGATCATTCCTATTTTTTTGAAAATCACAAACACCTTATCTTAAAGAAAATTTTATTTTACCCTACATTTACCCCTATAATGAAAAATTTCCATCCCGAAGGAAATATATCCTTACCATGTTTTCATTTCTCAAATCATAATTTTTTCTTAACTAAAAAAATCAGATTCATATCTAAAAACTCAAAATCTTATAATACTTAGACATGAAGAATTCTGTTTTCGGATGCGAATTCCTGTTACAAATTTTTATGAAGTTATACTTCGAATTCCCTATTACGAACTCTTATGAAGTTCAACTCTGAATTCTGATTACAAACTTATATAAAGTTCTAAATATAAATTCAGATGATGAATTTTGATTATTAATTCTCATTACAAATTCTGATGATGAATTCTGATTAAGAATTCTAATTAAGAATTCTGATGATGAATTGTGATTTCAAATTATCATTACGAATTCTGATGACGAATTTTGATTATGAATTTTAATTAAGAATTCTGATTGTGAATTCTGATTACGAATTCTCATTACTAATTCTGATGATGAATTCTTATTACGAATTCTGATTATGAATTCTGATGACGAATTCTAATTATGAATTCTGATTACGAATTCTGATTGTGAATTCTGATTACGAATCTTGGATACGAACATGTATGAAGTTCAACTCTGAATTCTTCTGATAAACAGAATCTGAAAATCCTTGTATTATAGACTTCGAATTGATTTTCTGGTTAGACTCCAAACCTTAACTTTCATCACTCTTAACTTTCATTTTTCTCTATTCCGAATATCATTTTTAGTTATGCTTTCACTTGTTCTATTATAAAATGATGTCATGCCTTCAGTTATGAACAAACCATTGTTTGAGTGACACGTATACAAGTCCCTCCTAAATTCAAGGAAAAATATGACTGTTGGAGGTGGGAGCCGACTGTTGGAGTTGTGCCTATAGATAGGAGCTCATTTGAACACAACTGGAAAACGTCTTTGATACCTGAGATTACATGATGTTGAAGTGATTTCTAGAGAGAGAGGCTCTTATAAACTCTCACTCTTTGTGGAAAATGTTTGAATAACTTGATAAAACTTTTCTTCATGCAGACTTGCTTCGTGCGACTCGGATTGTTGCTGTGTACAGTCGAGGGCTTATGGGGATAGGAAGACAGAGGTGCCGACTACCTGATAGTTGAGGGATTGCGGCGATAGCAAGACAGACTCTGATATTCGTATTGAGGGCTTACCCGGGTGAGGGAAAAACATAATTTCTTGATAGTATAAATCAAGGAAACTTTGTCCAAGGTTGTTGGATACCCTTCTCTTTGGGTTAAAAGATTTACAACTTGTTACTAGTTTTGTTTCCAGTTTTCCACTGCATTTGTATTGTTGAAGAAAGTATAACATTCTTATACTTCCTCATACTTGTACTCTTTTTTAGTTAGATTCTATACTCTTTAAGGTAGAATATTATCTGTTGTAAACTTTTGTTATGTTTCATTTCCGGAATCATTTTTCCGAAATCTAGCAAGTTATTAGAACTTAGAGGTGTTGTGAATTTTGGTTGAGTAAAATTTGCTTAAGGATTTTTTGGTATACAATTCACCCCCTCTTGTATTTGTATCTCATTTTACATATTCGATCCTAAATTTGGTATTATAGAGTATATCATACTCACATACCATCTAAAAATTTGTATTAGAGGGTTGGTTCAATCTGAATTAATCTCATGATTAGATTCAGAAGGGAATTTTCGGAATTACATTTTCCGGAATCATATTTTTCTGATTCATATATTCGGACTCATATAGTTTGGATTCAATTTTTCTTAGAGATACTCTTACTCTAAATTTTCCTTGCATAGGATATTTTTTTCCTTTTTTACAAACTTATACTACTAACAAGTTTGTGTGAAAAATATTTTCTTAAGAATGGCAGGTTTAAACGTTGGTTCCATAGATAATCTAAATCCTACCAGACCTCCTATTTTCGACAAAAATGATTATGAGTATTGGAGAGATAGGATGAAGAATATTTTTATCAGTACTAGAATTGATAACTATCTAATGCTTACTGAATATTATAAGATTCTGGATAAGGAATTGAGAACCTTTACAAATAAGGAGAAATCAGAATATCAATCAAATTTCAGAGTTAGAAATACTTTATTATGTTCCATGACTAGGAACATATATAGTTAAATATCATCACGTGAAGCTAAAAACAGTATCTATAAGAAACCCAAAGTTACACATTTTGGTACATCCAAAGTCATAGAGACCATAATAGCTATGTTGAGTGCTGAATATCATAGTTTTAACTTTCCTTATGGAGAACCTATACGAAAAGTACAACAATGGTTTTTGACTATCGTGAATAGCTTACAATCTATGGGAGAAATTTTTTTGGATGATGAGTCTCTTGTGAAAAAGATCATAGATATTATGCCAAATGAATGGGAGTCTAAGAGGATAGTTGTTGATGAGAACAAGAAAGTCACTCATATTTCCTTAGATGAGTTGTTTGGAACTCTTCTTCAGCATGAAACCAGAATGAAGAGAGATGCTAAAAATGTCAAGAAGAAAAATGGGAATAGAGGAGTTTCTTTTACAACCACCTCTAAACACATGAAATTCAAGACCCTAGAAAGAGTAACTAGATCAAAGACAAAGAAATTCATTATTCAGTCAGAATCTAGTGACACAGAAAAGTCTGAGAATGAATTAGCTAATCTTGCTTGAAGAATGAAAAAGATTGTTGATCAAAGGATCCATCAGAATAAATACAAGAATAAAGACTACAGAGATAATAAATATGGAGAAGTTACATGTTATGAATGTAAAATAACATTTCATATCATACCTTATTGTCCCTTGTTGAAAAAGAAGGAAAAGAAGTAAAGGAATTCATAAAGTAACATGATGAAATTCTATCGATCAAAGCACAAGAAAAGTCTTAAAGATAATGATACTTGGAGTGCTATCTATTGAGATTCTTCAGAAAGTGAATCTTCTGAATATGATTAATCAGCACAGAAGAATATGGGTTTCATTGCTACTACTTCTTTCCCCAATATATGTCTTATGACCAAGGTATTCTCTTCCGAGGCTTTAACAAATTTATATCTTGATAAGAATTACTATTCTGAAAATAGTACTTCTAATGAAGATACTTCATCCATATAAAATGAAGAATAACCTTCATATAAAGAAGATTATAGATTTTCCAATTTACTTGAAGCAAACAAATTTAAAATTTATAAGAAATTAGACAGGTCAAATACTAGGGAAGAAATTCTTACAAAATAGATTTCAGATCTTTCTTGAGATCTTTGAGATAAAGAAGAGATTTTAAAAAAACTTTATAAAGACCTTGAGAAAGCAAATTCTGATAAATAAGAACTTTCTAACAATCTTAAGAATTCTATTTTAAAGATAAAAGTTTTTGAGGAAAAACCTAACTCTAAGGAAATGATTCATGAGGATGGAAATATAGTCATCAGACTGAAATCTAAAATATTTTCTCTTAAGAAGCTTCTTGAAAAATTTACCTCTAGGAAGGAAAATTTTGAAAAGATGTATTCTCAAATTAAACCTCAAGGAAACACTACTGGAGTAGGTTATACTCACCTAAAACCGGTTTTCAAAAAGAACTATTTTGTTCTTTCAAGATCCCCTTTTTTACTAAGTGTCAAAGTGGTGGGCATTAGAAGAAAAATTTCTCCTTAAATAGAGTTCAATCTATTGGGTTTCATACAACTTATTTTTCTAAAAAAATATGGATACCCAAAAAATTTTTATCTAACAATTCTGGATCCAAGAAAGTTTGGATTCTGAAAGTCTAATTTTTCTATTATTTTCAGGAAAATAGGGAAAGTAACAACAACAATACATGGTACATGGATATTGGATGTTCCAGGAATATGTCTTGCAACATAAAATATTTTGAAAAGATTATCAAAACGAAAGGAGGAAAAGTAACCTTCAGAGATAATGCTCAGGGAGAAATTATTGGTATAGGTAACATCGTTCTTCTTGTAAAAACTTTAAATTCAAATTATTTATTTATTAAAGGTCTTAAGAAAAACTTCATTAGCATAAGAAAATTATGTGATGAAGGCTACGTTGTGAATTTTAGGAATGACAAGTTCTTAGTACAAAATTATAAGTAAGAATTTATTATTTCTTCCAATAGGCAAGAGAATGTTTACACAAAAAACTTTGAAGACCTTAGGAGCCAAGATTTACCTTGTCTTAGTGCAATGGAAGATCATTCTTGGTTATGGCATAGAAAATTAGGTTACTGTAACCTTAGGAACTTATAAAAACTTTCTAATAAATGTTTAGTTAAGGATATATCGGAGATTAGATTTGATTCTTCAAAAGTTTTTGACCCTTGTAAATATGTAAAGCAATATAAATTAAGTTTTAAATCAGTCAGTGAAGTCTCAACTATCGATTCATTACAGTTAGTGCATATGGATCTTTTTGGTCCAACACAAACTGGAAGCATTGGGGGAAAGTATTATGTATTTTTCTTAGTTGATGATTACACTAGATTTACGTGGGTTTATTTTCTAGAAAATAATTCTAAAGCCTCCTCTTATTTTAAAAGTTTTAGAGCCCAAGTGAAAAATGAGAAAAGTCTTCCATTGAAAACTATCCATAGTGATCATGGAGGAGAATTTCAAAATTCTGATTTTGAAACCTTTTGTAGTAGAAAATGTATTACTCCCAACTTCTCAGCACCCCGAACACCTCAACAGAATGGTGTTGTTGAAAGAAGAAATAGAATTTATCAAGAGAAAACTAGAACCATGTTGATTGAGTATTATGTAGCTAAACATTTTTGGTCTGAAGCTGTAAGTACTGCTAGTTATACTATAAATCATGTTTTGATTAGACCTTTTCTTAATAAAACTCATTATGAGTTATGGAATGGCAGAAAACCCAGACTTTCCTACTTTAAGGTTTTTGGCTGCAAGGTATTCATTCTGAATACTAAAGATAATTTACAAAAATTCACACCAAAATATGATGAAGGAATTTTCTTAGGCTACTCCACAAATTCTAAGGTATATAGAGTTTTCAATAAAGAAAAATTTTCTGTTGAAGAGACAGTACATTTTAAATTTGATGAAACTGATCCTTTTGTTTTTAAAAAACCCCAACCTACATCCAAGGATGTGTTTTCAAAAACTGATTATCAAACTTTGATAGAAAATCCTTCTGATAAGGAAAATGTTAAAGAAGATACTCCTGAAAGATTTACCCCAAAAAATTTCCTACCCTATGTTGATGAACAGGTTTTACAAAACCAAAATCAGTCGTTTCTAAAGAACCATCCCAGTGATAGTATCATTAGTGATGTCAATGAACCTGTAAGGACTAGAGGTTCTTTAAGAAATGAAGTAGAAAATATAGCATTCCTTTCCAAATTAGAACCAAAAAGCACTGATGAAGCTTTAGGTGACGATGATTGGATTAAAGCCATGCAAGATGAACTAAATGAATTCGAAAGGAATAAAGTCCGGACCCTAGATGAAAGACCTAAGGAAACTTCTATTATTGGAGTAAAACAGGTCTTCAGAAATAAGTGTGATGAAAATGGAACCATTGATAGAAATAAAGCTAGATTATTTGCTAAGGGCAACAATCAACCATAAGGAATAGACTATGAATAAACCTATGCTTCAGTAGTTAGACTTGAATCTATTCATATTTTACTTGCCTTTGCAGCATTCTTCAATTTCAAACTTTTTCAAATGGATGTGAAATGATCTTTTCTTAATGTTTATGTTCAAGAGGATGTTTTTGTTGAACAAACTCTTGGATTTGAAGATACAAAACATCCTGATCATATTTTTAGACTTACCAAAGCACTGTATTGTCTTAAACAAGCCCCTCGAGCTTAATATAACAGACTCACAGGATTTTTGCGTCAAAAAAACTATGTTAAGGTAAATGCAGATCCAACCCTTTTTATAAATAAAGATAAGAAAAATGTTTGATTGTTCAAATTTATGTTGATGACTTTATACTTGGTTCAACTCAGTAATCCTTAACTGATTCCTTTGTGGATCTAATGAAATATGAGTTTGAAATGAGTATGATGGATGAGTTACCATTTTTCCTAGTTTTTCAAATTTCTCAAAAAATATAAGGGATCTATATATCCAAACATAAGTATATTAAATATATTCTTAACAAGTATGGATATAACAACACTAAGAGTATATGTACTACCATTGGTACCTCAAATACACTTGATCTTGATGAAGCTGGAAAACCAGTAGATCAAACAACCTAGAGAGGTATGATAGGAAGTCTAATTTACCTGATAGCTAGTCGTCCAGACATAATGTTTTCAGAATGCTTATTTACAAGATATCAATCCAATCCTAAGTAATCTCATTTAAAGTCTGTGAGAATAATTTTTCTTTATTTAAAGGGAACCATGGATTTAGGACTATTTTATACTTCTGGAAATGATTTTTTCTTAAAAATCTTTTCAGATGCTGACTTTGGTGGGTGTAGAATGGATAGAAAGAGTACATCTGGAACTTGTAATTTCCTTGGAGATTCATTAGTTTCTTGGTATTGCAAGAAGAAACACTCAGTAGCTCTCTCCACTGCTGAAGCTAAATATGTAGCACCTGGAAGTTGTTGTGCTCAAGTGTTGTGGATGCAACACACACTCACAGACTATGACTTGAGTTTTACTAAGACTTAAATTCGGTGTGATAACACATGTTCCATTTCCCTAAGTAAAAACCCTGCACATCACTCTCGTGCAAAGCACATAGATATTAGGCATCACTTTCTTGGGGATCATATTCTAAAAAGTGATATCATTATTTAATGTATCGGAACACAAGATCAACTTGCTGATATTTTCACAAAATCTTTACCCTCCGATAGATTTGAATACATTAAACAGAAGTTAGGAATTATAATCATGAGGTAATCTTCCTTCATTAACTATCTGTTGAACCAATCTCTTTATAGTAATAAACTCCTTTTCATAGGGGGAGTATATCTGTTATTAAAATTTTTCAAAATTTTTCATAGTTACTTTTTCAAATTTTCATAGTTAGTTTTTAAAATTTTTGTAATGGAAATTTTTGTAATGGAAATTTTCATAATGGAAATTTTTGTAAAGGAAATTTTCGTAATGGGAATTTTCGTAATGGGAATTTTCATATTCATAATTTTCGTAATCGAGTTCTGGTACTCAATGTTTTTGTAATAAAACTTTTAGATCTTATGTTTTTCATAGTATGTTTTTCATACTAAGTTCTTCGTAGTCAAATTTTCCTCAAGAAGAATATCACCTATTATGAATAATCTCCCTAGACAATCCTAAAGGTATGATTTCTTCACTCATGTTTTCGTAGTCATTTTTACTTACTGGTATTTTCTTTTAATATTTCAAATTCATTTATCCTTAAATCCGAATTTTTTTCTTAAAACCTCAAAATATTGAATTCAAGATTTCTTTTCGGGCATGTTTTCAACCATCAGATCAGATCATAGAGTTTTTCAACCATTAGATTGGAATTGGAAGTTGAAAGGTCACTTCCATCGCCTATATAAAGGAACCCCGAAGGGTTGTCCCACACCGGTTATCAATATTTTGCGTCTTGAAGATCTACCTCTCTACAAAAGATTGTTATGAATCCTTCAAGATGTGCTTAGTCCGAATGTCTGCAGAAGCTCCTTCTCTGGATATGTCTTCAGTCAAGCCGATCTCGGAATGACAGATATATAGGGAGAGGTTGGTACACCAAAAATTCTTTAATAAGTATGACTCTATCATTTACAAGAACATTAGGCTCAATGGATGGGAAAGTGTAGCTATTTCAAAGACAGCATCTCAGGATGTGGTGTATCCGGATCTTCTTATAGAATTCTACGAATCAGTTTGTTTCTTCATGTAAGTTGGCAGGGAAAAGTTCTCCTTCAAATACTATGGAAAGAAATATGCTCTCTCTTATACCAAGGCGGCTATCTTGGTAGGCATACCTTATGAAGGAGAAGCCAAATTTTTCTCTCATAAGTTGCCAGGGTTTCAGGGATGTTTTGTTAAGTCAAAGGCTATGGAGTTTCTAGGCCTTTCTGATGTCAAGACTGAAAAAACGATTTCCCATTTATCTACCAACAACTAAATTCTACAATTATGGGTTCAAGGTCTCATCGTACCGATAAAGGGTGATAAGGATACCCTCAAGAAAAGTGACATGTATATATTATATTTTTTGGTAAATCTAAGGAAAGTGAATATCATGAAACACATCCTCATCAAGATCTAGAAAATAAAGAATGTAAATCTTAGAGCTCAGATCATTATGTATCCGGCCTTGATTTCTAATTTGATAGTTCGGTGTCTTGAATCTTTCAAGATTCCATACAGTTCTAAGCCGAGAAATTCTAAGGTAATGCTGATCAGTGATGATACCTTAAAGAGGATGAAGGTTGGTTTCTCCAAGGAGATAGGAGAATTTTATGATCTTCATGAGGATGAGGTAGAATCCATTCCAGAAAACTTTAAAAAAGATAATCCATCAAAGAAACCAGGAAAGAAAAGAGAGCTGAAGGAAGTGTAGGAAACAGACTAAACCCCCAATGCCAAGGAAGCCCAATCCGCACCTCCTAAACCCAAAAAGAAAAAATCCTACTAGGATGAGGTGGTAGTAAAGTGGAGAGAGGACAAGAAGAATAGAAAATCAGGGGTTCCACAGTTTGGTTTGGATCCTGCTGAGGCTAAGGCCTTAAAAGAAACAGCTGCTAAAGAGCTTGAGATCTAAGAAAAGGAGAAAAAGCTAAAGAAGAAAATGTCTAAGGCCGAGATTTTTTATTATCTCTCGAAGGCTATTGAGGTTTCTTCAAAAATATTCTTTTTCCGAAATCTTTCTTTGTGGAACAATTGCCTGAGACTCCGGGTAAGAGCTTTATGTCTCTGGAAATACCACAAGACAAGACTGTGGAAGAGAACAAAGATGCAGAAGAAGTGCATGAAGCTAAGAGCAGTGGTGTCTCTGATGATGTGATCAAGCAGGTTGAATAATATCATGAAAAAGAGAGTGCTTTAGAAAACTTTTCACTCCGGACTTCTGAAGTCGGATCTTCAAGACTTGCTACACCCATAGATAATCAGAAGGGTGAAGAGGAGGTGAACAAACCATCTGAGGAAGAGAGTAATAATCATGACTTAGTTCTTCTTGATGACATTGAAGCTAGAGCTAATAAAGAAAAAGTTAATTAAGACAAGGTCGTGCAATTATCCGAAAGTGAGAATGAGTCTCTAGTAGAGGAAGATGTTCCGAAAGTTCATAAAGTTAAACAAGTGGTTGTTGACTCCACAACAAAATATATTATCAGAAAGAAAGAAGTTGGAGGAACCTCAAAGAAGATGTTGGTAGAGTTAAAGGAAGAACCATCTCCTAGTAAATTGTCTGATTCGGAGTCATCTGCATTGGGACATGATTTTTTTATCCATTCCCTGAAGAAGCTGGTGGATACTACTCTGATCTTTCTAGCAATTGACTCTAGATGCCAGATGCTTTAGCACAATATGAATCAAAAATCAGACTCCGTATCTATTGTAATGGATAGATGTGTGAAGGTTGTGGTAGATTTCAAAAATTTCATTATCAATTATGAATCCCACGAAAGTTCTTGCAAGAAAATGACCAAATGGTCTAAGAAGATTGTTGAAGATATGGAAGAGCTTGACCAGTTTTAGGAAGATGTTTAAGAAGATTTTGATATCGAAGATGGCCAGATCAAGGATCTTACAAAATGTTTTCAGGAAAAGGTAAGTCTAGAACAAGGTTCTCGGATTCAGGATGTAATAGATCTAAATGGGAATCTGAGCTATGTTGTTCAAAGCTTGAAAATAGAGAAGGATATCTGGAGAGAGATGCAAGAAAAGATTTTGAAGAAATATGATTTTCTAAAGGCTTAGGAAGAGTCCATGAAGGCTCAGGAAGAGGCCATGAAGGCTCAGGCGGAGGCCCTGAAGGCTCGGGAAGACAGGATCAAGGAATTAGAAAAGCAAGCTGAGGAAGAACACAAAGAGCTGAAGAAGTTGAATACCACTGTCAAGATGCTAATGCCTAAGGAAAAAGAAACAAAATTGACCACTCTGATATTTTGTTGTATTTTTTCCCTTGTAATAATTCTTTCAATCGTAATAGAATTATAGTTGTGTGTTTGGTTGTCTACACTAATATTTCAGGTACTTTATTATTTTCCATTCCCTCATACTCTTTTTGAAAATCAGAAAGGGGGAGAAGGGAAAAGAATTCTAAAGAAGAGAATGAAAAAGATATATCCGTAAGTAAGGGGGAGTTTATTCATGGGGGAGTTCTCATTATGAATATTTCCACATCCAAATGAATTTTCTCATTCCAAAAATCTATAATACGATTTTTAGAGTTCCAAAGCCTAAGGGGGAGTCAGTTGTATTCACTATTGTCCATAAACAAAGGGATATAAGCTTTAATTTCAAAGTCTAGAAATTTATTCGATGTTCCCACATTCTTTTTCGTAAGGATGTTTGTGCATTCCAAAAAGGGGGAGATTGTTGTGTCAACAAGGTTTTCCTTATGACTTTTCCATTCCTTCATATACGGGGGAGATTGATAAGTCATCAATATTTCCTTATGACTTGATAATTCCTATTATTTTGAAAATGGAAAACACCTTATCTTAAGGAAAATTTCATTTTACCTTATATTTACCCCTATAAGGAAAACTTTTCTTCCCCAAGGAAATATATCCTTACCGAGTTTTCATTTCTCAAATAATAATTTTTTCTTAAGTATAAAAATCAGATTCATATCTAAAAACTCAGAATTGTATAATACTTAGACATAAAGAATTCTGTTTTAGGATCTGAATTCCTGTTACGAACTTTTATGAAGTTCTACTCTGAATTCCCTGTTACGAACTCTTATGAAGTTCAACTCTGAATTCTGATTACGAACTTATATAAAGTTATAACTACAAATTCTGATGATGAATTCTGATTACGAATTCTCATTACAAATTCTGATGATGAATTCTGATTATGAATTCTCATTACGAATTCTAATGATGAATTCTGATTACGAATTCTCATTACGAATTCTGATGAAGAATTCTGATGAAGAATTCTCATTATGAATGGTGATTGTGAATTCTGATTACAAATTCTCATTACGAATTCTGATGAAGAATTCTGATTACGAATTCTCATTACGAATTCTGATGAAGAATTCTTATTATGAATTCTCATTACGAATTCTGATTGCAAATTATGATTACGAATCATGGATACAAACTTGTATGAAGTCCAACTCCGAATTCTTCTGATAAAAAGAATCAGAATATCCTTGTATTATAGACTCCGAATTCATTTTCTAGTTAGAATCCAAACTTTAACTTTCATCACTCTAAACTTTCATTTTTCTCCATTCCGAATATCAGTTTTAGTTATGCTTTCACTTGTTCTATTATAAAATGATTTCATGTCTTCAGTTATCAACTAACTGTTGATTGAGAGACACGTATACAGGTCCCTCTTAAATTCAAGGAAAAATATGACCGTTGGAGGAGGGAGCCAACCATTGGAGATGTGCCTATAAATAGGATCTAATTTGAATACAAATGGACAACATCTTTGACATATGAGCTTACATGATGTTGAAGTGATTTCTAGAGAGGGAGGCTCTTATAAACTCTAACGCATCATGTAGAAAGTTTGAACAGCTTCTTCAAACTTTGCTTCGTGCAGATTTGCTTCATGTGACTCCAATTGTTGCTGTGTAAAATCGAGGTCTTCCAGGGATAAGAAGACATAGGTGATGACTACCTGATAGTTGAGGGCTTGCGGGGATAGCAAGATAGTCTCTGATATTTGTATCGATGGATTACCCTGGTGAGGGTAAGACATAATATCTTGAAAGTATAAATCAATGGACCTTTATCCAAGGTTGTTGGATACCCTTCTCTTTGGGTTACAAGATTTAAAACTTGTTATTAGTTTTGTTTCATGTTTTCCGCTGAATTTGTATTGTTGAGGAAAGTATAACTTTCTTATACTTCCTCATACTTGTACTCTGTTTTAGTTATATTCTATATGCTTTAAGGTAGAATCTTATCTGTTGTAAACTTTTGTTATGTTTCATTTCCAGAATCATTTTTCCAGAATCTAGTAAGTTATTAGAACTTAGAGGGGTTGTGAATTTTGGTTACACAAAATTTCCATAAGTATTTTTTTGTATACAATTCACCCCCTCATGTATTTATATCTATTTTTAGATCATTAATCCTAAACTTAGTATTATAGAGTATATCATACTCACATACCATCTAACAAAAATTTCCTTTCCAGGCACCATTATTCTATTCACCAGATTCGGATTCCGAGGACATTCGATTGCTAACTTAAGCATAGATTTTATCATCTTCTTTGATCTTCGCTTCTCAGGAGTTAACGACGATGGGAATTTCATTATGTGAATTCACCGAAGGTTCGAGAGAGAGAAGGTTTGAGAGAGGGGTTTGAGGGAAGAGAGCTCAGGTGGAGAAGGAGTGAAACTTCTTTAGTTTTTATCCATTTGGGATTCCAAGTGTCGCAAAATCAAAAGCGCGGGAAAGTAAAAAGAATAAAAAAATGAATTACCGTGATATGTTTTATAATACATAAAATAATAAAACATTTTACGGTGATACCGTAATCAAATTTCATGGTGAGACCATAACTGGCTTTCACAGTGAGACCGTAACTGGCTCTCACGGTGAGACTGTAACTAGCAGTCATAGTGAGACCGTAACTGTGTGATTTCTAAGCTATGAGATAGTATTGTTTAAGATAGTTAGTTCAAGATAGTAACCAAGAAATAGTAATTGTGAGACTGCAAACGTGAAACATCAACTCTTAAGACATTAAAACTATAGAACTATTAGAGTTAAACAGCATTCTTAAGACATTGACTTGTGAAATTGTAAACTGTGAAACAATATACTTACTACTTAAGATTTATCATTCCCAATTCATGTATGATGTAATCTATTATTTCAGAATTTAATGGTTTAGTGAATATATCAGCAAGATGATATTCAGTACCAATTAATTCTAAAGTGATATCACCTTTTTTATAATGATCTCTCAGAAACTGATGTCTTACATCAATGTGTTTTGTCCTAGAGTATGAAACATGACTTTTTGAGATGTTAACAACACTTGTATTGTCACAATTTATAGGTACATGTCTGAATTGATATCCATAATCTAGTAATGTGTGTTTCAACCACAAAATTTGTGCACGAAAACTACCCACTGCTATGTATTCAGGTTCTGCATTAGATAATGAAACATAAATTTGTTTCTTACTACACCATGATACTGGTGATTTTCCTAAAAGGTGACATGTTCAATAGGTTATTTTTCTATTTAACTTACAACCATTGAAGTCAGCATCTCAATAACTCACTATCTCAAATGATTGTCCTTTGGGATAGAACAATCCTTGATTGGCTGTATGCTTGAGGTGTTTGAAAATTCTCTTAACAGAATTTAAATGAGATTCCTTAGGATTTACATGAAAATGAGCACACATACATACACTAAACATAATTTCAGGTCGGCTAGTAGTTAAGTAGAGTAAGCTTCCAATCATTCCTCTGTAAGTGGTTCGATCAACAGATTTTCCATCTTCATCTAGATCCAACTTATAAGCAGTACTCATTAGAGTGTCCCTACCTTTAGAGCTATCCAATCCAAAAAAGTTTTAGAAGATCTCCAGTATATTTTCTTTGATTTAAAATAATACCATAATTATTTTTAAAGATTTTAAATCTAGGAAAGTATTTTATTTCACCCACTAAAATCTTTTCAAATGTGTTTTGCTTTATTTTAGAAAATTCAAAACATAAATAATTTCTTGAAGATCCCAAGATAATGTCATCTATATAAATTTCAACTACTAAAACAACATTTGAAATTCGATTTATAAAAAGGGTAGGACCAGCTATTCCTTTTGTAAAAACTTTGGAAATAAGAAAAGTACTTCATCTATCATACCAAGCTCTTGGAGATTCTTTTCGACCATATAATGCTTTTGATAATTTAAAAATATGATTTGGAAAATGAGAGTTTGTAAAACCAGGGGGTTTCTTAATAAAGACATCCTCAGCTATATACACATTTAGAAATTCACTTTTGACATCCATTTGATTTAGCTTGAAATTCAGATGTGCGGTATAAGCAAGAAGAATTTTGATGGCTTCAAGTCTAGCTACAGGTGCAATGGTTTCCTCATAGTCAATTCCCTCTTATTGACTATAGAATTGCACAACCAATCTTTCCTTGTTTGTAACTATGTTACCAGTTTCTTCTACCTTTTTTCTAAACACCCATTTATTCCCTATGGTGAATGTGTATTTGGGTCCGTCAACAAGTTTCCAAAATTTGTTCCTTTCAAACTAATTAAGTTCTTCATGCATATCCATCACCCAAGATTGATCATTAATAGCATCATTAATGTTTTTAGGTTCATGTTGTGACACGAAGACTTGATATTCAACCTGATTTCTAAGAGATGCTCTAGTTTGAGTTCCTTTATCTAAGTCTCCTACAACAACATATAAAGTATGGTTCTTAAGAGTCATAACAACTATAGAAAAATAAGGACTGGTGGGTTTAGGTTCTCCTATAGGGTCAGGATCATTGTGACCGGAATCTAAAGAATTTCCAGAACTAGAAGTTTTCACAGATTCCTTTACAGGATGGTTATAGGATTTTGAATTAATGTTCAGATCATCCTCCAAGTTTTCAAGAGTTATCTTAGGCTCATGTGGATCTGTTTCATCAAATTTGACATGGAAAAATTCTTCCACACATTTTGTTCTTTTATTAAATACTCTATATTCTTTACTAGAGATTTAATATCCTAAAAATATTCCTTCATCACTCTTGGATAAAAATTTGTCAATATTTTCCTTAGTATTAAGGATATAGACTTTACAACCAAAAACTTTGAAGTAGCTAACTCTGGGTTTTCTATTGTTCCATAACTCATATGGAGTTCTTTCAAGAATATGTCTAATCAACACTATATTGATAATATAGCATGCTGTATTTACAGATTCATCACAAAAATAAATAAGTCAGTCATATTCACTAAGCATGGTTCTAAAAATCCATTGCAGGGTTCTATTTCTTCTTTCTACAACTCCATTCTGTTGAAGTGTTCTAGGGGTAGAGAAATTATGACTATAGCCATTTTGTGAGAAAAAATTATTCAAACTCTTGATTTTCAAACTCGCGGCCATGATCACTTCTTAAGGATTTAATTCTAAGTCCACTAATATTTTCTACAGTTTTGGAATATTTGGTAAAAAGAGAGCAGGATTCACTTTTGTGATACAAAAATAAAGTCAAGGTATATCTAGAATAGTCGTCTATAATAATATAAACATAGTGATTCCCATTTAGTCTAGAAACTCTAGATGGTCCAAAAAAATCCTTGGGAACCAATTTGAGGGGTTGAGAGGTTGACACTTCATTCTTTAGTTTGAAGGAAATTTTGTGTTACTTGCCTTTTTGACAAGGATTACACACATTATCATTTGGAAACTCATGTTTGGGTAGGTCATTGAATAATCTTTTTCCAGTTAAATTTCTAAGGGAGTGAATGTTACAGTGACCTAGTATCTTATTCCAAATCCAAGACTCATTGTGAAACACAATTAAACATGAATCATTTTGAGAAGATAAATAATTTAAGTTAACAGAGTAAACACTTTAATTTCTTAATGTAAAAAACACTAATTTATTTTTATAATTGAGAAAATTACAAGCATCATTTTCAAATTTTACATGAAATCAATAATCACATAGTTGTAAAATACTAAGGATATTATATTTCAATCCATCAAGAAAAAGTAATTTGGAAATCAAAACTATGTTAGAGTTACCGATTTGGCCAAGGCCAATAATCTTTCTTTGGCATTGTCACCATAGGCGACATGTCCACCATCAATTTTGATTAAGTTCTTGAAGCATGAGTAGTCTCCTATCATGTGTCTGGAAAACCCACTTTCCATGTACCATAATATTTTATAGGAACATTTTAAGAAACTTTCCTACAGAATAGTCAAATAAAAACAGATTTCAGTACCCATACCTGTTTGGGTCCAGTAATATTAGTGAATAGTGCCCTAGGAACCCGTATTTTCCTCATAGGTTTCCTATAAGAATTTTGTAAAGTATTTGAAAAATAAACTCTATTTGGTCCATAAAATCTTGAAATAGTAGAGAGTTTATCATAACTTGAACTAGCTTAATGTTTTCCAGAACTGGGAGTAAAGTTGTAGGTCCTAGACTTAGAAACAAAATTAGTTCTTTCAAAATTTCTTTTACCAGGTTGATAACCAATGATAGTAGTATATTTAGGAGAAATCTGTTTTACTAGAATTTGTACCAAGTAATATTTACCATTAGTAATACTTTCAAGATCCTTTTTCAATTGATCATTATATAGCTTTAGTTCATTGTTCTCTTTAAGTAATTGAGCAATTTCTCCATTTCTATACTAAGTTCAGTTTTGAAAGTTGAGGTAAGAGCATGCAATTTATTTAAAGACTTGTATTTATCTATTAGTTTGTTGCATGTCTCTTAAAGAAAATTAAAGTACTCAAATATTTCTTCATTAGACATATTCTCAGAGTCACTCCCATCTCTAGAATAATAAGAATTGTGCACAGGAGATTCAAGTGGTACCTCAGATGTGTTTTTCACAACACGCATATTGGATTTGTTAGCCTATTCATCATGTGATGATTCTATGTCCCTTAAACTATCCTCAAAAGCACTCCATGTTGCTTTCATTGCCTTTTTATATTTGCTATTTTGTCCTCACATTTATTTTTGTACTTGAGCTTGGGATAGTCATCCTTGATATGTCCCATTCTCTAACATTAATAGAAAAAAATATCATCAGTCATGTCACATCTTTTAAAATCATTCTTCCAACTTCCTTTTTGATCATATCTTCCCTTAAAGTTAGGCTTTCAGAAAAAGTTATTCTTCTTGTAAAATCTACTAAACCTTCTGGATAATTGAGCCATCTCCTCATCACTATTAGGTGATGACTGTTCATTACTAGAACTTTCTACAGAAACTTCCAATTAACCATTCTCTTTGTGTTTAGAGGTTGTGGTCTTGAACGCAACTGATTTTCTTTTTGGTTCATCCACATATACCTTGTTGAAAATCAGATCTTCTTCATACATCATCAATTTTTTTTATGAGTTCTTTTACAGGAAATTTTCTAATGTCACAAGAATCTCTAATAGATACAGAGGTTCCTCCCCATCTTTGAGGTAGGCATCTGATAATCCTCATGATTTGTTCTTTGGCAGTGACTTCTCTTCCTTGAGAAATAATGGTATTGACAATTTTGTTGAACATGAGATACATGTTATAAATAGGCTCACCAAGTTTCATTTTCAATTTATCATATTTAATATTATAAGTATTAAGACTCATTTATTTTACACTAGAAGTACCTTCATGTGAAACAGACAAGGTATCCCAAATTTCATGGGCAGTTTTACATGAAGAAATTATATTAAATTCTGAATCTCATAAAGAGAACTATAAACCATTCATATCTTTGGAATTTTTATTGTAGGTAGATTTGGTAGGTTCATCCCAAGTGATTCTATCAGTAGCAGGAATCTTATATTCATCTATAATTGAAGACTATATTTCAAGGGTCATACTTTTTAAATGCATTTTCATTTTAATTTACCATTGATAATAATTGGTTCAATTAAAAATGGTGGTATTTTTGTTGTAGAACCTTAAATATATTATCCATAATAGAGAAATACTTTTAAAGAGTTTGAAATTTAGAATTAATAGAAATTTAAAAATCTTTAAAGTATAACTAAAATCACAGTCGAATATGGTCAAAAATAGAGTCTTAATAAACAATCCTTTGATACCAAATGTTTGTCAGAGTAGATTAATCAAGTGGGGGGGGGGGGGTTAATTGAGTATCAATAAAAATTTCTGTTTGAAAAAGTATTCTTAAAAATTTTCCCCAATAAATTTAGATATAGCCCAAGTTAATTAAAGTAATACAGTTATGATGGTTTGACAGTTTAAATAAATTCTTAGAAGATTGATTAATTCTTAGTAATCTTAATATTAGTTATTAAAATTACTTTTGAAAATATTCTAATAACTCAAAACAATTATAACTTATTTTCAATATTAACTATCAATGTAAATTTAGTGATTTCTAACTTATATAATAAAACATAGAAAACAAAATTAAATAGCACAGTGGATATAAAACATGTGGTTCGGTCTCAAGCTGAGACCTAATCCACTCAACTTGGTGATCACCAGCCACCAAGAAATTTATATAAATAAACTTGATCCAGACCCTATATCGGGGTAAAAAATAGTACAGAAGACTGTGCAGGTCACACGACCTCTTCCACTGTTCTTCGTGGGTATGAAAAAATAGTTCACACAGGGACCTCTTCCACACATATCTATGGGAATACATAGGTGTAAATAGATGTATGAGAAATGTTATCTTGTATCCTTCAGTTTAATGTTGGAGAAAGTGTTTATTTTTATAAAGACACACACACACGCACTGCTCGAAAGATAAAAATAGTACACAACAGAGAAAAAATGATGAGATAAGGTTAAAAGTGCTATGAGTGATAGTCTATATAGCTCTGGAATTCTAGGATGAAGAAGATGCAGAAATCAAGTCCTCTCATGCAAAACAGAGAATCATAAGTTATCTAGATCAGGATCGTGTTCTTTATGGAGTTGATAGGGCGTAAATATTCTTGACTCTAGTATTCAAGTATTCTTCATGTGTTATTTAGTAGTTTTGGGTTGCATGTGTCAGTTCTTTTTTCATGAATGCTCATGCTTGTTTGTTATTGCGCACACATTTTTTTTCTATTGTCACTATTGTTGATCTTTTTCTTTTCGCCACACTGTTCTTTTTATTCTTAGAATGTATGTGTTGGAGATGACATGATGCTTGTATTCTGTACCTCGTACCTCATACTGTCAGGTGACATGTCTACAAAGATACATTAATTATGTTAGTTTATTTAAAAGCTTCAAATATGACCATTAGAAATAAAATTGAAAAATAACAAATTAGATTAAGAAATAGTGCCACAGTCTTTCTAGAAATAGTGTCTTAATGACGTGGTGTCTCCTTGAAATAATGTCTCTTTGTTTGTCTTTGAGCAGCTAGACAACTTATAATGGGACAATTGTATAGAAATCAGGAACTAGTAGCACAAATGCGGTGTTAGATCATAGTGTCTGGTCACAATGTCTGGATGGTCACAGTGTCAGGATGGTCATGGTGTCTGGATGCTCACGGTGTTTGGATGGTCATCGTGTCTAGATGGTCACAGTTTCTAGATGGTCATGGTGTTTGGATGGTCACGGTGTCTGGTCACGGTGTCTGGTTCCTTTTCCATAAAAACATAATCAGTGGTAGACTCACGGTGTCTGAGACTTAGCCAAATATCTATATACAGACTTAAACAGCGACATTCATAGAATGAATTAAACTTAATCATTCATAAGATAATTTTATTATAAAAAAACAGTTTTTAATAATTATTTAAGGCATGAATAAACTAATCATCTGCACACATGATTTTAGATAGATTAAACAAGATTAACAAGCTTTACAGAATGTATAGGATTTGTGATCATTAAAACATGATTAACACATGAGGAGTCCAACATATATAATATATAATATAATATAATATAATATAATATAATATAATATAATATAATATAATATAATATAATATAATATAATATAATATAATATAATATAATATAATATAATATAATATAATATAATCTAATCTAATATAATATATTATAATATAATATAATATAATATAATATAATATAATATAATATAATATAATATAATATAATATAATATAATATAATATAATATAATATAATATAATATAATATAATATAATATAATATAATATAATATAATATAATATAATATAATATAATATAATATAATATAATATAATATAATATAATATAATATAATATAATATAATATAATATAATATAATATAATATAATATAATATAATATAATATAATATAATATAATATAATATAATATAATATAATATAATATAATATAATATAATATAATATAATATAATATAATATAATATAATATAATATAATATAATATTTATATATAAATATATTTATATATAAATATATTTATACAAATATTTATAAACACAGTTATATTATCTATATACAAGCACATATTCAATATATTAATTTAAATACTTATATGTATTTTAATATAAATTTATATATGTGTATGTGTATATATATATATATGTATGTCATTATGCATAAATATATATTGAGAAATTTTTAAAAGAGAATATATTTTCTTTCTTCTAGTGAAGTTGTTACTTTAGGTTTCGATTTGTTCATACTTTTTGGGCACAAAGATTTGGGTTTTGAATCCACCTTAGGCACAACGATTACCTTCGTATTCTTTAATACCACCTTCACACTAGTCACCTTATTTTTCAATCTTGGCCATCACTACTATAGTGGGATTCTTTTTCTCCCCCACACGTACCTTAACAACTTTCTTAAATAAACCCCACTTTCACAAGCTTCCCATTTTAGGTTTTGGGTGTAGTAGAAGCACAAGTAAATGACCAACTATTTTTTTTATCATAATTGATGATGATCCTGAGATGCACAGACCATAAAAAATTATGATCAAGGAAATTAATTCAATGATTAATTGATGAAATAATTCTAGAACCAAAAAAAAATATTATCACAAGATTATTTATAATTAATTAAAGTGGCTAAATAATTACCTTGAAATGAGTTCTTTCTTCATTGATCAATCTGAAAATGTCTCTATGTTGTATCATCATTACATTATGAGAATCCTTTGTAGATTCCCTTCAATTATGATCCACACATGAACCACAATCCACTGATCAATGTTGTAGGAATCTTTGAGTGCTAGTGTAGAAGATACTAACACTTGTGTCGTTCATCTTTGATAACCATGAGGATTTCTTCAAAAGACTTTCCTTGTTCTCTTTATAATTGAGAGAGTTGGTGGATGAGGATCACTCTCTATTCTGGGGAATTTTCTTGGAGAGTATCTCTCTAGGGCTTGAGAGTATTCTCCATATATCATTGTGCGTAATAAAAAAATGGGTAGAATTTGGATTGAAAATAATATATTTGAGTTTAAAAAGTGCAAGGGTAAAATAGAAAATAATTATACAATTTACATTATTATTTTTAAATCCATGACAAATCCCATGTCTAAGTAATAATATAATAATTAATATTTTTATGAAAAGGCACAAAACTCACAAATTAATTAAATTTAATTTCATGAATAATTTTTTTAAAATTTATTAAAAAAATATATAATATATATTATTTCTCACCAGAGCTTTAAACTCAGTCCGATATTCCTCCGAAATATTTATCAAGCCTTGAATAATTTCTATTTATTTAAAAACTAAACACAACCTCACTATTCACCAATAAATAAATAAATATTATATTTAATAAATTGAAAATATATGTTTTTTAAATTTTATTCTCAAAAATATTCTATCAAATAACTAGTGGCAGAATATATTCTATAAAGAAAACATGAATAATTATTAAACAACATAAGCAAATAATATTTATTCAATATGGTAAATAATAATAATATTTAACTAAGGTTCTAGATAAATTTAGTGTGTGACTCTCTATGTCACTTTCTTAGTGGAATTAGGTGCATCCACCCTAAGTCCATAGTTATCATATAAAAAACTCACGAAGGCACCCATAAAGAAAGAAGATATTGTGAAAATGACATAAAACCTTATACAAATTCTTATTAGGTTATATAATCTCTTTATCATGATTACACTAATTCTGATGGTGTATGTCATTGATAATCATAATGTATATGGATCAATATACACATCCATGGATAAGAACATTCAAGGGAACATTTAAATGAGGATTTCCTAAATGTGGTTCGTGTTCTCAAAATCTCTTGCACTAGAAAATATCAATGACATAAACCATCAGAAAGTTCCTAAATGTCTTATGAGTCTCCACCCCTTGATAGCATGTAACATTTTTGTCTTGTTAATTATATCATCCTTCTATAGAACATATATTTTAAGAATACTATCATGGAACTTCTAGGATCTCATCATAGCACAAGACTACTATGAACCTTTAGTTTACTAATTACTCTTAGAACATTATCAAATACTACATAAAACAGAATAAAAACCATGATTTTATAATAAATTTATTAACATTCAAAATAATGAATATTGGTAATAATAAAGTACATAGAATTTGGTTCTAGGGCATCGAATCTAATAGATTTTGACTTTCACTATATCCAACTATTAACAACCTTTAATCCTCTATCTCTCACATGATACACATGAAAATAATTATATAATTATTTATTCAATGGTTTGACCACATTATCATCCATGGAAAATATGATCATCATAACTTCACCCCTATGAGAAAATTCCCTTAACATGTGATACTTCTGAAGTATATGCTTTGTTCATTAGTGTGACCTTGGCTCCTTTGTGAGATCAACCACTATATTATTATTATAATATAATGTGATAAATTATTTACTAATAGCCATAATATCATGATCCCGGATAATGTTTCATATCCACATTTTTTTGGATCCATCAACAACTACTATATATTCAGACACAACTGTATAATCAGCGACAACTAGATGCTTTGGTCTCTTCCAGCTCAAAGCTCCCTTGTTGATTCTAAAGATATATCCTGAATGTGACTTTATATCATTATAATTTGTTTGAATGATAACATTATTATAACACCTGATAAATAGTTACTCATCTCTTCTATACACCAGGAACATATTCAAAGTTCTTCTTAGATACTTAAAAACAACCTTAACAATATACTAAAATTGTTCACTTGGGTCATTTTTATATCTTCTAACTATACTCAAGGAGTTGGAAACATCAATCCTATTCCATAACATGAAATACATGATTGATCATATCACAAAAGTGTATAAGATCTTACTCATTCTCTCTCATTCCAGTTGTGTACAATGATACATTTTCTTTGAAATATATATACCAGTTGACACTGGAACTGATCCTCTATTAGATTGTTCCATACTAAAACTCTTTAGTATCTTATAATTATATGTACTTTGACATATTCTAAGATACCTCTTCGATCTATCATGAATTATAATGATCCCAATAATGTAGGATTCTCCACTAAATTCTATTATTGGGAATCATTTTTTAACTAGTCCATAACTGGATTTAAGACTGGTACATCATTAATAATAAGTAATATGTCATTGATATATTCTACTAGGATAATTCCCACACTATCACTAAACTACATGTAAACACATGGCTCATATTCATTCATAATGAAACCAAATTCTTTAATGGATTTATCAAACCAAATTTTCCATGACCTTGTTGTTTGCTTTAATCCATAAATGGATCTATTGAACTCATAATCCTTTTGGTAATCATCTAGAGTCACAAACCCTTTTGTTTTTTTTATATAGACATTTTCCCAAAGGTTCCTATTAAGGAAAGATGTTTTAACATCCATCTATAAAATTTCATAGTCAAGGTAAGACTCTATGGAAATTACAATTATGATGGATTTAAACATGGAAATGTTAAAAAAATCATCATAGTTAATTCCTGGAATCTTTTTAAACCCTTTATCCACTTCCCATGATTTGTAGGTATTTACTTTACATATCATGTATTGTTTTATCTAGAATACCCATTTACACCAAACTCAATTTATATCTACTAAAAAATCGAACATGACCTAAAATTTGTTTTGATACAGGGAATGTATCTTAAAATTCATGGCTTCTTACCAATGTTTATATTTTTATCTCTCTTTTATATATTATTTGGAGAGAATTTTATTATTGTCAACCAATAATCAGAAAACATATTTAGTGGTTAGAAAAACATATCATTCTGGTTATCTTACCTATCTGGTGATCTTACGTAGTACTTGTGTTTTAGGAACAACTTCGTCTGAGAAGACCTATGGAATTTTTTCATACCTCAACTCTTTTGTATATTGATTATCAATTTCATGGATGTAAATATTTCTCTCACTATCCTTCTTGAGGATGTTCTCCCTCTCAAGAAATATGACACATCTTGTGATGGTTACTTTATTATATAAGTAGTTATATATATAATATCCCATTGTTTCCTTAGGATACCCTATAAAAATAAACTTTGTGCCTTGTGATGATAGGTTATTACATGATACGGCCTTAACAAATGACTTGTGACCACATACATGAGTGTGTTATAACACATATTTATTTCCATACATAAATTCCTTTAAATTCCTTTTGTATTTCATTTTATGACTTGGTTGGTACTCAATTTAGAATGCGTGAAGTAGCATGTAACACATTTCTAAAAACGGATAATGTAAGATCTTGAGGACTCATCATTGACCTCACCATGTTAATAAAGGTATCATTCCTCCCCCACTAACACCATTCCACTGTGGTGTATAAGGTTGAATGAGTTGAGATCCCAAATTCCCATAGAAAGTAGATAAAATCATGGTTAAGATATTCACCACCTTGTTCATATCAAAGATTATTTATCTTATTACCATGTTTATTTGATACTTTATTCTTGATATAGTTGAATTTCTAATAGGACTCATACATATACCTCATTATGTAGACATAGTCCCATCAACTTAATTCATTCGTAAAAGTTATGATGTAAGAATATTCACCTAAATATTCTACAAGAAAAGTTGTAAAAACATTAGTGTGTACCAATCCCATATTCTCTATGACCCCTTTTCCTTGTCCAAAAAATAGTGGTTTGGTAATTCAGCCTCATAAACAATCATAATATCTTTTAGGTGGTATTACCTCAAAAGGGTCCAAATAACCATTTTGATAAATATTTTTTAGATGTTCATCATTTATGTGACCAATAGGGTGATGCCACAACTCGGTGTTATATGAGTCATGAAAACATGATTCATTATCTATTTCTAATACTTGTTTTTCAAAATTTAATAAATAAATACTATTATTTAGTTGTTCCATATCATAAAAAATGTTTTCTTTGTAAAATATGCATTCTTTTTTTCCAAAATTTGAAAATAATTCAGTCCATGTGAAGGGAAGAAAAGTAGATGTTAATACTTGGCACAAAATAAAATTTATTTAAAACTAAATTCATTAAATTTGGAAATGGAAAGTGGCAGTCTCTTATAGGAAAAACAAAAACCCTTTCTCCATTAATTGCTCGAAGATTCCCCACTCCTCTTGAAATATTTTAAAATCTACATGGTTTTTGAATTTTGATATAAATGTGATCACCAAAAGTTAAATCTAATATTCAATTTGTAGATATAGATATATCATAATCGATAAAGAACAAACTTTTTTTTACCATTTCTTGTGGGTGCGGTTCTTCTTCCAAAGGCCTGAATTTCCACATGCAAGATATATTACATCTTTTCCATTTTTCTAACTTTGAATATTTTTCTTCTTGGAATGATGGTGCTCTGGAGCCTTATAATTGAAATGAGTATTGGGATCATTTTTCTAATTATACATTTTCATTTTAAAAACAATGACCATGGTTTTTTCATGCTCTATGTCCTTACCAACTTAGAGAACAAGAGTAAGAAATTATGAAAGAATATCCTTGATATTTTTCATATTGAAATTAGAAATAAAACTAGAGAAAGATATAGGCAGTGAAGATAGAATGATATGTATGCATCGATCATTAGAGAATTTAATTCCCAAGATGTATATATTCTCAATGTAGCCAATAATCTTGACTATGTGAGTCCCAGATGGTACTAACTCTCGATGTTTCCATGTGAACAATGCATTGGATATCTCATATCTCTCTTGTCTCCACTTCTCTTGATAAAGTTCACAAAGGTGATACATGATGCTATAGAAATCCATATCTTCATATTTATTTATATTATTGTTGGACATGGATGATATACTAAAACATCAGAAATATATAGAACCATACAATTTTTTCATATAGAGAGATAATTCTTCCCCATTAGACTATTGTCTATGTGCTTTAGGAGTGGGGTTTTCAGATACATATAATTTTATTTCCAAGAATAGAATGACATGAAAATACCTTTTCCATTTTCAGAAGTTAGTTTCATTGAAAATTTTATCCTTCTCAAGTATGGATAATAGTGATATCATTAAAATCATGTAGGTTTCCATATTTACAAAAAATAAGTGAAGTCTGTTAGTATTTTATTTGATAAAATTAGATAATAAATATGTATTTATCTCCAAATATTTTATTAAAATATAATACCACTCTGCATTGGATATGAATTATCCCATTTCTAGAATATTATAGGGCCAAGGATCTATATTTTCCTTCTCATAACCCAGATGTATGTATTTAAAGATATTTAAAGGTATTTAGGTAGGCATAAATTTACAACTCTAATAAATCATATCTTATTGATCAGTTGAGTAGACACCTCAATACCAAAATGAGGAAAAATGATTTCCTAAACCCTTTTCCTATTATTTCCACTAATTCTTTTGAATGCTACCAACCTTTAATGCTTACTAGTTTAAATTAATGCAAAAAAAGATATAAATTCATTAATAATTGAATGTATCCCAATAGTGGTTGGTCAAACACATTGAACTATGGTTCAATTCCTACCTAAGTAGAAGAAGGCTATACTAATATAATATATATAAATGAGGTATTTTTTATTTATGTGCATATTTACCATTATATCATTATGAAATGCTTGTTAATATTAAAGGGATTTACCAAATTGATTAACAATGTATTAGATAAAGTTTAGGAATTATATAATTTATTTTAGTTTTATCTTGCATGTTTGTTAATTCAATAATTTGTGTGATCACGATAGAAAAACCATGATGAAACTAACCATGTAACATGATGTAAATAATATTACTAAAAGTGATATTATCATGAGTGCAATGAACCGACCCGGGTTACCCTAAAATACTGGCACCTAAACCAAAGAGAATTCTTGATCCCCATGGGTATGTGGAGGATTAGTTTGGGTTCATGATTTTGAGGGAAACTGAGTTTGGTTCATTAAAAATTGGCATCAAAGGTGTATTTTCCTCAAGAGTCCTTGTCTGGGACATTTTATCGACTGAATATAGGATTTTGGGGGCTTGAAAGGTAGTTTGTGTTGACTGCCTAGCCGACTCTTATTGTGGAATGACTCAAGTTACCATGGGATGTCAAGATGCATTTCTTATATGTCTATTTTTATCTTGATCTCAATTTTGTATTTATTTATCTTGTTAAACTAAGATTTTCTTGTTGTAAGATCATTTTTTTGTCTGCATCAATATTCCCTCAAGAGGTATTCCTTGGGATACTCATAAGGTTTCATTGAGAGATGATCCTCAAGGGAATCCACCTTTGGATTAAAATATTATTGAGACTATCATGGGAACAATTCAATCCATATACCAAAATGTACTGTGAGTTCAAAATATAGTTGTTGAGGTAAAACTAAGAGATGATAAAGACTGAAAGCGATCACGAGAGTTACTACATGAGAAACCCCCTCCTTTAGGTTCCCAAATGGATATAAAGAGGTAGAGGACTTGATGAAAAATATTGATCAGCTATCCAATTTCTTATATAGACCTGAGGTTATCAAGGTGAAGTTTGTTATGTTATGGCTCAAGGGTCCCAATAAGTGGTGGCGCGATTCCATGATATAGCTAAACCGACATGTAAGTTTGGATTGAAAGGGTATCAAGACCCTCTTATTTTAGTAAATCTAACTAGAGTCTCTAATGATTGATATGTATTTGTATTTACTCTCCTTATTGAAGGGAGAGTGTTTAATGTCGAATTACACTAATCAATTTGAGGATTTTGTTTTTTTACTCAATAGGTGGAAATGACTGAATAGTTTAAGGATAAAAAATACCTATATGATTTTTACTAGACATTCAATAACATCTATATATACTAAATATTTCCACTTATGTTGAGATAGTAGAAAGGGCTATGATGGAAAATATGGATATGATATGTAATATTGGTTATTATTTTTCTTACCTTCCACTTAATAGAAGATTTAGTTGTGTATAATGAATGAAGAGGATGTGGCATGATCATCACATGGGTGGTGGAGGTATTTCACAGCCACAAGATTCTTCTTCACCATTAGCAGTAGCTAGTAGTGCTCCCCTAACTTGCTATTAGTGTGATGAGGTGGGGAAAACCCAACATACATAGACTTTAACTACCATGATTTTCATTTATTTTAGCCACCAATTCCATATATAGAGGGTTTTCTAGGATATTTATATGCCTTGTTAAGTTCAAAGATATTCGTCTCTAAATACCACTTCGGTGCATCAGATGATTCATAGTCTATAGGGATATATCCACATGCCTTAGGAGTGAAGCACATTCACATGGTGGACGATTTTTTAGTGGAGGATGATGTGGCCCAAACATTAGTGATAGGTATAGGTACATTTTTATATGGCCTCCCATGTGTGTGATATTCTTACTCAGTACTGGTCACTAGTCCTTAGCCTATGGGAGGTGGGCTTGGGGTAGTCATGGTTCGGGCCCCATTGACCTAGGTCATTACTGAGTGGTATCAAAGGTAATTTATACCTTAGTACTGTAGTATGTGAGATTGGTTTGGGGGAACAGTGTTAAGTATTTCATGTTCAGTTTTCAGGCTAAGAACTCTAGTGTTGGTGTGTCAGTTGATGTTGTCATATACCTAGACTCTGATATCCTTCTTGTATGTTATGTACATGTAGACACTGGTTTCTGGGAAAACAATAGTACATAAATCATATATTAATGGGTTGTGGTTTTCAAGTCCTTCTTAAGACATCTATATAGATATACTCAATGATTATGGTACATCTTTCTTATTTCAGGATGCCTCCATGATGTTTTCCAGCAGTATTTATTATTAGGATCATGAAGATGATCCTCTAAGTGACAAGACTCTGATACATGGACCTATTTAGGAGGTGTTACCTCCAAGTCATGAAGTAGTCATGCCACCACCTGTCAAGAAAAAAAATCATACTATGGTACCAAAAGATGAGGCGTGTAGGACAATCATGCTTCACGGATTTCAGTGACAACAACCCCTCAGGTTATAAGGCAAGCTAGACCCCAAGTTTGTTGAGGAATGGATTGATCTAGTGATGTGATTCTTCCATATTATCAAGACACCTAATGAATAGACGATGGTCCTAGTAGGGATCCTTCTCCATGTATCCATAGGTTGATGATGGGGCTTAGTGACCGATTCATACGGTGAGGAAAATATTATATTGTTAGAGTTTGAGTTCCTTTTTAGAGATGAGTTTTATCCATCTAAGTTGAGGGGATTTCACATCCATGATATTTTATAGCTTCAGTAGGGTAGTATGAAAATGGTTGATTATTTATCTAGGTTCATTTACCACTCTTAGTACTCAATGATTATGGTACATGATCAGTTATTTCAAGATTGAAACTTCGAGTGAAGACTACATAGTGACATATATGCCAACATTATACCTCCATGCATACTATCTATACTAGGGTTCTAGAGCCGACATTTGTGGTAGAGAGTTTCTTGGATAAGAAGACACAGACAGTTATTTCCAGTAATGGGTATAAGGGAGCAGAAACTTCTGCAATAGGTAGCCAAAAAAAGACTCATGTATCCAAACATGTTAAATGTTTTCGGAGAAGAACCCATGATATATGTTCTATGATTCAATGATCACATGATGGTTCTATTCATCCTAGAGATAGTTTGTGCTATTATTGTGATGGATGGGGACATCTCGAGTGTGATTATCCAACCTGTTATATTGATGATATAGATTCATTAGATAGGCCGCCTAGGTATAAGTATCATCAGGTGTAGGCAGGTTTGGAAGGAAGAATATGTGGTAGAGGTTATGAGAGAGCAATTAAAGGTAAAATATTCTATTACTTGTTGCCCCCACCACCCTTAGGTGGTCCCTACCTGGCTCAGGGAGCTTGTGGTCAGGTGTGAGGGAAGCTTCAGGTGGTCAAGGATTATGACCTAGAGGCTCCAGGGATGATATGAGGTACAATTTGTTTCTTTTCTACCTTAGTTGCAGTATTAAAAAACACATCTGTGATTCATTGATTTATTGCAACTTATCTAGTTTGAGACTTAGATATTTTGGCTGATCCTTTGGTGGAACCCTTGTGCTAGGAGACTATTACTAGTGGTGACTCAATAATCACACACTTTTTCCAACCTTGTGACATGACTCTTGGCGCCAAGGGATTATTTTGGGATCTCTTTATAGGAGAAATGGGGCCTTATTATAGCAATTTAGGTATATAATGGTTACCTACAGTTTGTTCCCAGATAGATTGTTTCGAGAGGAGGATGTGGTGTGTACATATTGATGTGAAACAGATTTCCTTTTTGGTAGAAAATAAAACTGAGGTAGAGTAGTATTGAATCATTCATAGGAGGGTGTATCTTATTACTCATCATTTTTCTAAAATGACCCCTGGTGTAGTAGATTCTATGCGTTTTTAGTTTTCTATAGTGATGGAAGAGTATGAGGATGCCTTTCTTAAGGATATTCTAGGATTTCCTCCCCACTGGGAGATAGAATTCTACATTGATATACACCTTGGGACGACTTGGATATCTACACTAGTATATCGTATGTCTCTTGTAGAGATTCTTGAGTTGAGGGTGAAGTTGGAGTACTTTTAGAGGAAGGGATTTTTTAGGCCTAGTGTTTCACCCTAGGCAGCCCCTATATTGTTTCTAAGAAGGTGTACATGAGATTTAGGTTGTGTGTGTATTTCCATTACCTAAACTAGGTGACTATAAATAACAAGTATCCACTATTAAGGATCAATTTTATCTTTAATAAGTTTATAGGGCCACAATGGTTCTCAAAGATTGACCTTAGGTCAGACAATCACCAGTTATGATTACGAGGAGAGGATATAACGAAGATGGATTTTAAATGTAGTTACATTCAATATGAGTACTTGATGATTCTCTTTGGCCTGAAAAACTCCCCAATATTTTTCATGGGACACAAGAACCTGGTCTTTCATCCTCTCTTAAACCAGTTCATTTTAGCCTTCATTGATGATATCCTAGTGTACTCAGTATCCGGGAAGGAGCACTCAAGATAGTTGAGGATTGTTCTAGACACACTCCAAGAGCACCATCTTTATGGGAATCTCTTAAATTTCATGTTCTTGATTCAAGAGGTCTATTTTCTTTGATATGATATCTCAATAGATGGTGTGGTAGTGGACCTAGAAAAGGTCGAGGCCTTGTTATCTTTGGAGCCACCTAATATTGTGATGAAGGTGTACAGATTCCTTGGGTTGGTAGGATACTATTAGAGATTCATACTTTATTTAACCAGGATAACATCTACCTTAAAAACTTTTAACCAAAAGGTGATGCATTTCATGTAGACAAAGAGGTGCTATTGGGATTTACAAGATTTGAGGTAGATATTGATGAGCGCTCCCATATTGAGATTTCCATAGAAGGGTATCGAGTGTGTAGTGTTCTGTGATACATCATAGACCAGTCTTGGTTGGGTTATGATATAGATTCGGGTAGTGATTTCCTATGGTACACATCATTTGGTACCACTGAGTAGAACTACATGACCCATGATCTTAATCTAGCAGCAATAGTCTTCACATTGAAGATGTGATGACTCTACCTGATGGGTAAATGATTTGTCATCTATTATGACCACAAGAGTCTCAAGTATATATTCTCTCATAGGGATATTAACTTGAGATAGAGGTGATGAGTAGAGTTTTATTAGGATTATGAATTTGTGATTTTATAAACTCCTGGGAAGGGTAACATTGTAGAAGATGCTCTCTATAGAAGATCTTGTTCACAACTACTGATTGACGCATTGGAGAAATTAGACTTGTTTATGTTATACTTTATAGATGGTGATGGAGTATCTTACCTTCGTTCAATGGTTGTCACAACTCCTCTTTTATAGTGAGTTAGGGAGGCAAAACTTGGGGATACTGACTGTGAGAGCCTACATACTAGATATCCACTGGACATGCTCTTCATGGATTTTTTGAATGTGGGGAGCATTTTTTTCTTTTTATAGTATAGACAATGGTACTAGTGACATTGTGGTAGTAGGTCCTAAGGGAGTTTCTTGCATCTCCCTTGTTAGTACATCTAGGTGTGGAAATGATGTACTAGGATCACTAACATTAGTTTTGGTGGCTTGGGAAGAAGAAGGTAGTTATGCATTTTGCCTCTCGATACCTTAATTTTTAGTAAGTGAAGGATGAACACTAGGTTTCAGTGGCCTTAGATCAACCCCATGATGTTCTAGAGTGAATGTTGGATGGGATATAAATGGAATTCATTATGGGGTTACCACATACATCTAGAGGACAAGATTCCATCTGGGTGATCATAAATGGACTCACCATATCATCCCACTTCATAGTTATTCAAGAGCAGTGTTGAATAGAGAGTTTTGGATGAATCTACATGTAGAAGATAGTATAACTCCATGGACTTCCCTCAACGATCATTTCATACCATGATACTAACTTCACATCTCGATTGTGGAAGGGATTGTAGGAGGACTTTGGGACATAGTTGAATTTGAGAACATCATTACACCCCCAGAATGATAACTAGACTAAGAGAACCATTCATGTCTATGAGAACATGTTTTTATCCTACATGTTAGACTTTGTTCATATTTGTGAGGATCCCATACCAATGGTGAAGTTTTTATACAACTAAAATTATCATTCCACCTTCAATATGGAATCATTAGAGACCTTGTTTGGGTGACCCTATAGGTCACCACTATGCTAGAAAGACCTAGTATATTTGAAAAATATATTCCTGGAGTTGGTTTGAGCCATGATAGAGAAGGTCCAAATCATCCATGAGCAGATGAGGATAGCACATAGTAGTCAAAAGTCCTATGCATACAGACGATGAAAGAATTTAGAGTTAGTGGAGGGAGAATATGTGTTCATGAGGGTCTTACATCAACATGGGTTGCATAGATTTGGTTGGGATAGTAAGCTATCTCTAAGATTCATTAGACCATTATAGATAATTTATAGAGTTGGTGAGGTTGCGTACCTCTAAGCAATAACATCATAGTTATACCGGGTAGACAACATCTTCCACATTCCACAATTGAGGAGGTATGTGCACGACCCATCACATGTTATTGATGGGGTTGATCTAGTAATCAAGGATGAAGATACCTGTACTAATTACCTAGTAGATATTGAGGATTGGTAGTAGTGGATCCTCCATGGGTGATCGATTCATTTAGTGCTTGTTCGTTGGAATCACATGAATCTTCACGAGAGAACCTAGGAGCGGGATACCTAGTTAGATGATCAGTAACCACATCTCCTTGTGTACTTGTTTATTTTATATATTTAGGAAATAAATCCCCAAGGTGTGGAGAATATAAGGAATATTATAATTTTTATTTATTACTTCAGAATATTAAATGGATTGTTTTGTAGCTTGGTGCTGAGACAGTGTGAGACTATGAGGCCTGGTGAGCCCAAAATTAATTTTTGAAACATATTAAATATATCAAATATTATACATGAAAGTTTTCTTGAAAAAGTTTAATAACTCGTAAATGGTGGATCATATTAGAAATAATAGGCTTCCTTTGAGATTAGATATTGGGTTTGTCCCTATGAGAGATATAACATTAGAGTGCATCAAATCTCGGTTTGAGCAAAGTCGTGGGAAAACGATTAAATAAATTAAATGATTAAAATGATTTATTTAATTAAAATTTCCATGACCTGGATATGTTTAGTAATATATTGATATATATAAAATATTAGGGTTAGCCACGTAATCCTAGATCCATTGGAGAGAGTGTTGGAGGATCATTCTCAACTGAATGGAAACCAGATCGTGGAACATCAATCGGTGAGTAGTATAATTAATGTATGTCAGCAAAAACATATATTTGAATTCATTTTTCATTTTAAATAAATCAAAATTTAAGTATTATTTTTTTACTATGTGGATTTATCCCCGTTTTCTTATCCTACAATAAACACAAATCAATCGACCAACTGATTGATGCGCATATAGATCATATTGCGGGTGAAGGCTTATACTGTGGGGATTATAGGGAGAAATTGTTTATTATGGATCTTAATTCATAATTATAATGAAAAAGGATCAAGTCCAAATTGAGAACGATCAAGTTTCATTCCTCTTTTTTGTGTTTCTTGGTTTTCACCCACCATTCGTCATTCGTTAATCACCAACATTATTTTTGGCCAGTGGTTTGAAAAATATCAGATGAACAATCATTTCACACCTGTTTATTGGAACAATAGATTGTTATAATAGATTTAGGTTTGGATCGATGATGGGATTGAGCTGTGATAATGGTGACAATGGATCATGACTAGAATAGGGATGTGTACGTGCGTGTTTTTGATCATAAGATGATGGAAATGTTACAGGATGATTCTTGTGAAACTGGGAGGGTCTGAAATTAGATCTCTAGCGAGGATCAATCTTGGTTGACCCGAATCCATAATCTATGGGAAGTATTTTTAGTGTAACCATAGGAGGCGATGGATCGGGCATATGTGGAGGAAGAACCTATGGTTCTATGAAATCCTTCAATACATAAGGTATATTACAGAGTTACATGATGTGTGTGACCCCCAGTTCGGTGCTAGGGTTTCCGTGAGAAGATAAATATCACACAATGTGTGGAAGCCATCACACAACATGTCACCCTTATCTGGTGGCTTGACAAGTACCTCCGAGTGTAAACATACATGACCTGAAGTACATGGGACTAGGAACACCATATACTAAGACATAGACATGGAAAGAAAAGGTGTACATAGTCATATCTATGTATTTGGATACAATCAAGAGTATATGGGCTCGTGCATTCCATGTACATAGACCCAAACATGGACACAAACACATGTCGTGGTACATGGGCATGACATGATGATGAAGCGAAACATCATTTACTATCCATACACACTGTGTAGTTCTTCAAAAATGTCTTGGTCCTCTTATCCTCTTCAGCACAAACATGTTTTTTAAGGTGCTTTCCCTTGATCCTTTCTCTAAGGGTAACTATGGAATCATGTCCAGTGCATAGGATGGTGATCCCCTCTGAGGAACTTCAGTGTTGGATAGAGTTATGGAATCCCTTTGGGAGACCCAAAGTGAGATCCTATATCATCATAGTTACCCTAGGCGGGGTTCTTGGTATTATTGTGTCCAACACTACATAAGAATCAATCCTCTACTTTTCAGGTTAATCTATATTAGGTTGTTGGTATACCCCATGGTCTTGGGTGTGATCCCCATATGTGTATAAATCTCTTCAGACTTCCAACATATACTTATTATATAATGAACCAATGAGCATGATATCTCATATGGAAGCCATTAGTGAAATTTGAGTCATGGAGTGTGTTCTCTCGGATGAGTGTTATATGAAACCATTAACAAATGATCCCAAGTCTGTTTTATGGTTGCGATATTACCTTGAGACTATGTGTCTACTATGAGTATATCTAGATTTATTTGTTATATATGTCATTGAAAAATATATGTGAAGAGTTGAATATTTTTCATGATTCTATATTCTTAGTAATTTTAAGGTGTCCTAATAGGTATTGTTATACTCACCTTTGCATGATATTTTCCCACACATGTCATGTCTTATGAAAATGAATTCCATTTTGAGGGTGTCCTAAAAGGGCCGGGACCATGCAGAGGTTATCGATTCTGATAGATCAAGGTGTATTTCAGTGGTTACATTGACTCTGGTCCTCACCCACTTCACAAGTTATATTGTCTTTAGTTTTTTTGGTGGACTTTTATTTGACCCATACTTTCTAGTACTTTGTTTTTATACTCTGATGGTGATATTTTAGATGTTTGTATGCATTGTTATTATTTGTTTATATTTTAGCATTGTATGAAATTGGAAATGTGTGTGTGTGTAGGTACATTAGGCTAAGGTATCTCATGTTTGTGATATGCCTACTCAGTGCTGATCGTCAGCCCCTAATCTATTGAAGGTGGGTTTTGGGGGTAGTCACAGTTCGATCCCTCTTGGGATAGGTCATTACAATACCTCATAATATAGAATTCCACAAAACTTGAAGGAACCATTATAGATTTTGTAAAATGGGATTTGTGGGGCTTGGGATGAATGAAGAGGGTGGGGATTGAAATGGATGGATGGGGTGGGGGCAGACTATCCCTTTTATAGTGTGGGAAAGGTAGGTCACCACTTCAAGTGGTTCCCTTACTCTAATCCCTTAAGGGAAGAGTGCCACATGTAGTGGTCCTTTTTTTTGAAATCATAGACAAGAATGCCACTTCATGTAGTGTTCTAGAAATTCTCTAAAAGGGACACTTCATTTGGAACTGGCCCATCCCATTTCCCAATATAATATAAACATAATCACTTATAATTCAATAAATCTCATAAGGATTTTTTTTGAGAATGAATGGAAAATTGAGAATTCCACCAGTAAGTTCAATGCTTGATTGTAGATCGAAACAGTAGAAATCAAGGGAGGCATTTATGGAATACATGATTTTCAAACATGAATTAGTGAATGGGATTGATGAAGGCTAGTCCAAGTGCTCCTTGTAAAAGGGTCTCACTCATGGTGGGTTGAGTTACCTTAACAATTACTCATGTGGTAGCTTATGAAAATACATCACGAGGTCAGTGATGGATTCAAAAAATGCATGTTGTAGGTTGGATGGATTCGTGTGGAATGCATGTGGTAGGTTGGATGGATTTATGCAGAAGGTGATATTCACACTTTATGCCATGTTTTATGTTCTCCATAAGGTGGAGAACATAGGTTTTTTAGTATTTTTTTTTAAAAAAACATCTAGGATAAAAATATCTTAAAAAATACACCCCAATGGCGGCGTCATCGATGCCGCCTTTCAACTAAAACAAAAAATTTATTTTTTGAAATTTTTATTTTTATTTTTATTTTTATTTTGTTTATATATATATATATATAACAACACAAAACAAAAATAAAAATAAAAATAAAATTTTCAGCAGAATTTATCTTCTATTTAAAATCCAGTAGTACTGCCATTACAACAGTCTAGATTCTGACAGAATATCTCATCCAATGCTCCCTTTTATAAGAGGGCTTACCCTAGAAAGTCATTCTGTATTTCTAATGTGAGATTTTTGTTCCCCCTTTCCTATGTAGAACATTCTGCATTTCCGATATGTGATTCTGTTTCAAGTATGTGGATTTGAAAGACTATAAAATATAAACTATAAGACCAATGTAAATGAAACATAAAACATGGATTAAACACATAAAATATAGTTGAAAACCAAAAGAATTTCATAAAAAATGTTGATGGAAAATAATTTATAAGGTTTCAAAGACACAGACTTGAAACTTAAGAATGTTTCAAGTATGTGACTTTGAAAGGCTATGAAATATAAACTATAAGACCAAAATAAATGAAACATAAAACATGGATTAAAAATATAACAAATTGTTTAAAGGAATATTAATTTCATAAAAAATGTTGATGGAATATAATTTATAAATTTTCAAACACACCTACTTGAAACATAAAAAACATTTCAAGTACGTGACTTTGAAAGTTTATAAAATATAAAAAATAAGACCAACAAAAATGAAACTTAAAACACAGATTATACATATAACAAATTGTTGAAAATAAAAATATTTTCCTAATGAATGTTGATGAAAAATAATTTATAGGCTTTGAAATCCACTTACTTGAAACATAAAAATGTTTCATGTATGTGTCTTTGAAAGCCTATAAAAAATAAACTATTAGACTAATATAAATAAAACTTAAAACATTTATTAAACATATAATAAATTATTTAATTATTTAACTAGTATTATTAATAATTAATTATATAATAATTAATTAGTTAATTAGTAATTATTAACAACTAATTATATAATAATTAATTGGATACTTAGTAATACAATTATCAAGTATATAATAGATAATTTGTTAATTAGTAATATAATTATAAATTATATTTTTTCATTATAATAAATAATTAGAAATTATTAAAATTTATTATATAATAATTAATTAGTTAATTGGTAATATAATTATTATTTATATAATATTTAATTAGTAATATAATTATAAATCATAATTATTAATTATTAATTACTAACAAATTTTATATAATAATGAATTATTTAATTAGTAATATAATTATTGTTTATAATTATTCGTTATAATTATTCATTATTATTATTCATTATAATTATTAATTATTAATTAGTTAATTAGAAATATAATTATTAATTTTATAATAATGAGTTAGTTAATTTGTAATTATTAATAATTAATAATATAATAATTAATTAGTTAATTATATAATAATTAATTATTTACTTAGTGATATAATTAATAATTATATAATAATTAATTAGTTAATTTTTAGTATAATTATTAATTATATAAATATTAATTAGTTAATTAGTAATTATTAATCATTAATTATATAATAATTAATTAGTTAATTAGTAATATAATTATTAATTATATAATTGTCAATTATTTAATTTTTAGAGAAAGATAGAGTTGAGGACCTTTTTATAATTAGTTAATTAGCAATATAATTATAAATTATAATTATTCATTATAATTATTAATTATTATTTATTAAAAATTATTTTATAATAATTAATTATTTAATTGGTAATATAATTAATAATTATATAATAAATAATTAGTTAATTAGTAATATAATTATTCATTATAATTATTAATTAGTAATTATTAAAAATTATTATTTAATAATTAATTATTTAATTATTAATATAATGATTCATTATAATTATTAATTATTAATTATTAACAATTAACAATTAACAATTAATTATCAATTATTGTTTATTAATTAGTAATATAATTATTAATTATATAATTATTAATTGTATAATAATTAGTTAGTTAATTAGTAATTATTAATAATTAATTAAATAATATTTAATTATTTAATTAGTAATATAATTATTAATTATTTAATAAATAATTATTTAATAATTAATTATTTACTTAGTCATATAATTATTAATTAGTTAATAGTTAATTAGTTAATTAGTAATATAATTATTAAATATATAATTAGTAAATAGTTAATTAGTAGTTATTATTCATTAATTATATAATAATTAATTGGTTAATTAGTAATATAATTATTAATTATATAATAGTTAATTAGTTAATTTTTTTTGAGAAATATAGAGTTGAGGCCCTTTTTATAATAATTTAATTAGTAATATAATTATAAATTATAATTATTCATTAAAATTATTAATTAGTATTTATTAAAAATTAATAAATAATAATTAATTAGCTAGTTTGTAATATAATTATTAATTATATAATAATTAATTAGTTAATTATTAATATAATTATAAATTTTATTTTTTTGTTATAATTATTAAATAGTAATTATTAAAAAAATTTATATAATAATTAATTAGATAATTATTATATAATTAAATATTAATAATTACTAATTAACAAAATAATTATTATCTAATTAATTATTAATATTTTTAGTTAACAAATTAAATAATTTATTATATGTCTAATCCATGTTTTAAGATTTATTTATATTGGTCTTATAGTTTATATTTTATAGGGTTTCAAAGGCACAAATTTGAATCATTTTTAAGTTTCAAGTATGTTTATTTGAAATCATATAAATTAATTTTCATCAACATTTTTAGGGAATTTTTTTTATTTTCAACTATTTGTTATATTTTTTATCCTTGTTTTAAGTTTCATTTATGTTAGTCTTATAGTTTATATTCTATAGACTTTTGAAGTCACGTACTTGAATATTTTTTAAGTTTCCTGTATGCGTCTTTTAAAACATATAAATTATTTTCAATCAACATTTTTTATGAAATTATATTTATTTTAAGCCATTTATTATATGTTTAATCCATGTTTTATGTTTCATTTATGTTGGTCTTATATTTTATATTTTACAGACTTTCCAAGTCACGTACTTGTATCATTTTTAAGTTTCAAGTAGGTTTATATGAAACCTTATAAATTATTTTCCATCAACATTTTTTATGATTTTTTTTGGTTTTTAACTATTTGTTATATGTTTAATACATGTTTGAAATTTCATTTATATTGGTCTTATATTTTATATTTTATAGTCTTTCAAAGCCACGTACTTGATACAGAATCCCACATCGGAAATGCAGAATGTTCTGTGCAAAAAAGGGAGAACCATAATCTCACATAAGAAATGCAGAATGATTTCAGGGTAATCTATCTTATAAAAGGGAGCCCTGGGTGAGAGCTTCTGTCAGAATCCAGACTGATCTAATGGCAGTTCTGCTGGATTTTAAATAGCAGATATATTCTGCTGAATAATTTATTATTTTTTATTTTTGGTTTTGTTTTGTTTATATTTATATATATAGATAAACAAAAAAATAATAAAATTTTAAAAATAACTTTTTTTTGTTTTAGTGGAAAGGGGGAATCGCCGATTCCACCTTTTACCCGTTGCTGAAAGGTGGCATCATGTATTTTTTAAAATATTTTTTACCTAGGTTTTTAAAAAAAATATTTTTTTTATAAAAATCATATTAAAAAAACTCATAGAGAACATCACCACCTGAATGCAAGATTACTATATGCAGTGAACATCTCTTGTGACCCGAGTGAGCTTCCTCTCAGCATACGAAGGACTTCTATATGTGTATAGGAGTTTCTGTATAACGTAATGTAGAGTTCTAGCAAGAAAATACTCCATCTAATGCAACATCTATAAAAAACTGCAATTCTAAAATTGCTTGGTAACTATAGGTTCGGTCTAATTTTAGACCTAATAAACATCAGATTCATCCTTCAATAATGTTGACTTATATATAGGTATTTTCATGAGCTTTCCAACAAATCAAATAATTATTCAATATGACTTATGTATCATGGGATTTCATTGAAAATTAGTAAAAAAAAATCAGAAATCAGTAGAAAATATAATATAATGTGTAAATATATAAACTATATATACATATATATATATATATACATTAATGTATCCATATTTATACATTAATTTATTTATATGTGTGATAATAAATTTAATAATAAAAATAGATATTATTATTATTATTAAGACATTTTTATTAATTTAAATTTTTAAATATTATATGATACCTTAATGTATAAAAATAAACATACATAAATATATTATTCAAATAAATTATATGTGTGTGTCTTATAAAACGCACACACAAACACACACACACATAAACAGAAGAATATACATTTGGATAAATATAAATGCATTATATAAAAATATGTGTATTTGTGTGTGTATATTATATATTTATATAATGTACTTATATAATACATCTACGTAGTCTTATATTTATAAAATGTATTCATAATAGATTTTACATTGAGAATTTATAAATACTTTTATATATTATTTTTAAATATAATTCATTTATTATAGATTTAAATTGAAAAAAACTAACATATTATTATTATTATCGAATCTTTTTTTAAAATTATAAAAATTTCATGGTCATTTATATGACACATTTATTAAATGCGTTATATTATATATTTATGGATACATTTATATTATATATATATATATGCAATTATATTATATATTTTTGTATTACCTTATAATACATTTATAATATATATTAAATACATTTATATTAATTCATACACAAATATAAATATCGTATATATTTATAAAATAATATATGTATATGTATATATATAACATAATAATATATATATATATATATATATAATATAATATAATATAACATAATATTGTATAATATAATAATTATATATAAATATATTTTACAAATATAAATATATTTATAGAAATATTTATAAATACATTTATATTATCGACATACATATATATTTTTAATATATTAATTTAAATACTTATATGTATAAATATATATATTTAGACATGTTTGAAAGAGAATCTATTTTCTTTCAGTGAATTCGTTGCTTTATGTTTCAATTTGTTCATGCTTTTTGGCATGGCAATAATAGTGCACATCGATTTTGGTTTTCCATCTGCCCTAGGCATAGTGATGAACTTCATATTCTTTACTTAGACCTTCACTTTAGTCACATTGTTGGATTTTTCCATCTTGGAATTCACTACTATAGTGGCCATATTCTACCCCACAAGCACCTTAATAGCCAGCTTAAATAGACCTCACTTTCACAAGCTTCCCATTTTAGGTTTCGGGTGTAGCCGAAGCGCTAGTAAATGCCCAACTCAGTTATTTATCGTAATCGATGATGATCTTGAGATGTAAAAATCATAGAACATTGTGAAAAATGAAATTAATTCAACAATTAATTGATGAATGAATTCCAAAACCAAAACAAAAGATCATCACATAATTATTTATAATTAATTTTTGTAGGTAAATAATTACATTACATTGAATTCTTTATTCATTGATCAATCTAGAAACATCTCTACATAATTAACTATAGATTCCATTCAGCAGTGATCCACACATGCAACATGATTCGTTGATCAATGTCGTAGGAATCTCTGAGTGTTAGCGATAAATATTTTAACACTTGCATCATTCATCTTTGATCGCCATGATAATCCCTTCAAAGGACTCTCCTTGTTCTCTTTTTAATTAAGAGGGGTGGTGGAGGAGGATCACTTTCTATTATTGAGATTATTCTTGGGGAGGATCTCTCTAGGTATTGAGAGGATTCTCCATATGTCAATGTGCACAATCAAACAAACGGGTAGCATCTGGATTGGAAATAATATATTTAGATTTAAATAGTGAAAAGGTTAGATAGAAAATAGTTTCACAATTGAACTTATTATTTTTAAATCCCTAACAGATCCCATGTCCAAATAATAATAGTAATATTATTATTTTTCTCAAAAGGCACAAAAATAAAAAATTAATTAAATATTATTTCTTAAAAAATTGTTTAAAATTTATTCAAATAATATTTAAAATATATTATTTCACACCAGACCTTTAAACTCGGGCCAATATTACTCCATAACATTTATCATGCCCTAAATATTTTTTATTTATTTAATAAATAAATATCACTTAATTATTCACCAATAAACAAATAAATATTATATTTAGTAAATAGAAATTACATGTTTTTTTAAATATTATACTCACAAATATTCTCTAAAATAACTAGTGACAGAATACATTCTACCAAGAAAACATGAATAATTATTAAACAAAAAACTGGAATAATATTTATTCAAGATGTTAAATAATAATAATATTTAATTGAGGTTCTAGATATACTTAGTATGTGGACCTATACGCCTCTTTATCAATGGAATTATGTGGAGCCACCCAAAGTCCACAGTTAGCATTTAACAACTCACCAAGGAACCCATAAATAAAGAAGTTAATGTCACAATTACATTAAACCTTATACAAATTCTTATTGTGTAATATAATCTCTTTATCATGACATCACTAATTCAAACAGGTTGCATACGGGTGTCCTCAACCGATCTTCTTGGTGTATTTTTAGTTGACTTTCTGTAAGAGAAATTGACCAAAGAACATCATGACCATTGATTTATTAAGATTGTTTCCTTCCCATAAATGGAAATAAGGTATCAACTTCAGTTAAAAGATTGAATGCACAAATCCTTTATTTAATTATTCATTAATTCTGTACCATTCGTGAAACACCCAAAATAGCCTACTTCATCATGAACATATGTAAGAATTGTTTTTTTAATACATCAAATTATGTGACGAATAATATATATTAATAATAATTTTAAAATCTAAGGATCAGTATACACATCCAATGATATGAACATTTAAGGGAACGCTTAAATGTGTATTTCTTACTGGTGGTTTTTGTTCTCATACTCTGTTGCACTGGAAAATACTAATGGGATACACCATGATAAAGTGCCTAAAAGTTTTATGAGTCTCCACCCCTTGATAGAATGTAACATTTGTGTCTTGTTAATGATATCACCCTTCTATAAGACATATATGTTAAGAATATTATCATGGAACTTCTTGGTTCTCATCATAGCACAAGACTACAATGACCTTTGAGTAGAATAATTACTCTTACTACATTATCACATACTACATAAAACAAAACAACAACCATGTTTTTATAATAGGTTTATTAACATTCAAAAAAACGAATACTAGTAATCATAAAGTAAATAGAAGTTGGTTCTAGGGCACCAAATTCAATAGATTCCCACTTTCACTAGATCCAAATGATAACAACCATCAGTCCATTTTCTCTCACGTGATACTCATTTATATAATGAGGTAAAGATTTAGTCAAGGGTTCGACCACATTATCATACATGCAAACCCTGATCATCACAAATTCACTCCTTTGATAAAAATCCCTTAAGAGGTGATACTTCTAGAGTATATGCTTTTTTCATTGGTGTGAACATGGCACCTTTTTGAGAGCCACTGCTATAGTATTATCATAATATTATGTGGTATGTAATTTACTGATAAAATCCACATAAAGATCATGGATAAAGTTTTATATCCAAAATATTCTTTAGATCCATCAAAATATTCTATATACTAAAACACTTCTATAGAATCTGTGACAACTAGATTCTTTGGACTCTTCCATCTCACATCTCCTCCGTTGAGACTAAAGATATATCATGACTGTGGATTTACATCATTAGTGTCTATATGAAATCTAGAATCAAAATAACCCTTGATAAATAGTTCCTCATATCCTCTATACCCTAGGAACATATCCGTAGTTCTTCTTAGATACTTAATGATGACCATAACAATATACTAATATTGGTCACTTGGATTATCTTGATATCTTCCGACCATACTCAAGGTGTTGGTAACATCAAGTCTAATGCATAAAATCACATACAAGATTGATCATATTATATAATAAAATGAGATCTTACTCATTCTCCCTCATTCCAGTTGTGAATGAGGATACATTTTCTTGGAATGATATATACGATGTGACACTAGAACTTTTCCTCAAATGGATTGTTCCATGATAAAACTATTTTTTATCTTGTAAATTTATGTACCTTGGATTAATCCATGAAAGCTATTTGATCTATCATGAATTATCCTGATCCCTAGAATGTATGATTCTTCACCTAAGTCCATTATAAAGAAACATTTCTTATTCGGTCCTTAATTGGATTTGATATTGGTATGTCATTTATAATAAGTAATATTTCATCGACATATTTTACTAGGATAAAACCCACACTCTAACTAAACTACTTGTAAACACGTGGAACATATTAACTCAAAATGAAACTAAATTCTTTTATTGATTTATCCAACCAAATTTACATGACCTTAATGCTTTATTTAATCCATAAATGGATCTTTGAAACTTGAAACCCTTTTTGGAACCAACTATAGTCACATACCATTTTGGTTGTTTCATATAGAAATTTTCCAAAAGGTTCCTATTAAGGAAAGATATTTTAAAATCCATCAATCAAATTTCATTGTCAAGGTATGATTCTATGGAAAGTAGAATTATGGTGGATTTAAACATGATTTTTTTAAAAAAATATCATCATAGTTAATTCCTTGACTCTTTTTAAACCCCTTAGACATTAGTCATGCTTTGTAGGTATTTACTTTACCTTTAATGTAATGTTTTCTCTTGAATAACCATTTACACCCAACACACTTTACATCAACTAACAGATTGAACATGATGTAAAATTGGTTTTGATACGTGGAATCTATCCAAAATTTCTTGTCATCTTATTATTAGGCATCTTTTGAGCTCTCTACTACCTATTTTTTGAGATAGGTTTATTATTATCAGCTAATAACAAGACACCATATCTTCAGACTAGAAAACCATATCATTCTAGTTATCTTACCTATTTAGTGATCCTATTTAGTACTTGTGTTTTAGGAACAAAATCTTCTAAGTGGACATATGCAATTTTTTCATGTACCAACTATTTTTTATCTAGAGCATAAACTCCATGGAAGTTAATATTTCCCCAAATATCCTTCATTATGATGTTCCCCCTTTCAAGAAATATGACATGTATTTTAATGGTTACTTTATATATATATAATACCCCATTGTTTCTTTAGGATACTCTATAAAGATAAATTTTTTTACTCGAGGTGATAGGTTGTTACCTTATATGGCATTAAAAAATGCCTTGTGACCACAAACATGAGTATGTTATAACACATGTTTATTTCCATACATTAATTTATATGTATTTAATTTCCTACCTCGGTTGGTTCTTGATTTATAATGTGTGAAGTAGATTGAAATTCATATCCACAAATGGATAATGGAAGATCTTATTAACTCACCATTGACCTGACCATGTCATGAAAGGAGTGACTTCTCCCCCAGAAACACTATTACACATTGGAGTATAAGGTCGAATGTGTAGAGATCCCAAACTCCCATATAAAGTCAATAAATTATTGGTTAAGATATTCACCACCTTGATCATGTGGAATATTCTTTATCTTATTACCATGTTTGTTCTCTACTTTATTCATTAATTATTTGAATTTCTAATAGGACTTAGGAATATACCTCATTAAGTAGATATAGTACCATATACTTAAGTAATCAGTAAATGTTATGGATTAAGAATATACACCTCTGTCTTCTATAGGTAATGTTCCAAAAACATTAGTGTGTACCTATCCTAGATGCTCTATGGAACTTTCACATTTTCTAAAAAATAGTTGTTTGGTCATTCTACCTCATAAACTAGCATAACATCTTTCAAGTGGTATTAGCTCAAAAGAATATAAGTAACCATTTTGACAATGATTTGTCAAATTCTTATCATTTATGTGACCAAGATAGTGATGCCACAACTCCGTGTTTGATGAGTCATGTGAAAATGATTCATTATTTATTTCCAATAATTTGTTTTCAAAATTTAATTCATTAATAATATTATTTAGTTGTTCCATACCTTAAAAAATGTCTTTGTAAAACATGAATTCTTTTTTACCAAATTTTAAAACATATCAATCCATGTTATTGGAATAAATATTGATGTTGTTCTTAGTAATACTTGTCACAAAATAAAATATATTTAAAACCAAAGTCATTGAAGTTTAAATGGAAGATGGTAGTCTCCTATAGGAATAAAAACAAGTCGTTTTTCCATTACATACTCAAGGATCCACCACACCCTTAGAAATATTTCAAAATCTACTTGGTTTATGAATTTGGATAAAAATTCAATCCCCAAAAGCTATATCTAATAATCAATTTGTAGATATATATAGATTATAATCATTAAAGAACACACATTCTCTTACCCTTTATTATGGGTTCAGTTCATCTTCCAGTGTCTTGGATATCCACATGAAAAATATATTTCATCTTTTTTCATTACCTACCATTGAATATTTTTATTCTTGGAAGGATGGTGCTCTAGAACCTTATCCGTGAAATGAGTCTCGAGATCATTTTCCTTATTCTCCCTATTCTTTTTCACCATAGTGATAATGGGTTTTTTCACACCCTATGTCATTTTCAACATATAAAATAAGATTAAGAATTTTTGATAGAATATCCTTTCTATTTCTCATATTGTTATTAGTAATAAAACTGGGGAAAAATTTAGGTAGCGATGATATAATGATATCTATGCATAGATCATTAGGGAATTTAATTCCCAAGATGTATAAGTTATCAATATAGCCAATAATATTGACTATATAAGTCCTAGATGGTATGGAATCTCTAAGTTTCCATGTGAACAATGCATTGTATATCTCATATCTCTCTTGTCTCACCTTATATTGAAATAATTCATGAAGGTGATACATGATTCTATACACATTCAGATCATCATATTTTTTTAGAAGCTCATTGGACATGGATGATATCCCGAAACATTGGAAATCTGTGGAATCCTAAAAATTTTCATATAGAGAGATAATTCTTCCTCATTATACTCTTTCATAAGTTCTTTATGAATGTGCTTTTCAAACACATATAGTTTCTTTTCTTGGAATAGAATGACATGAAAATACATTTTCGATTATTAGAAATTAGTGTCGGTGAAAATTTTATCCTTCTCAAGTATGGATAATAGTGATATCATTTAAACCATTTGGGTTTCCATTTATACAATTAATATGTGAAGAATTTTAGTACTATATCTAATAAAATTAGATAATAAATATTTATATATCTCCCTCTATTTTATTAAAACAAAATATGTTTGGAAAAAATCTCTCAAGGTAACATTGCATCATTTTTGGGATGGTCGCGTCTGTTGAAAAAGAAGGTTTTCATGATAAATGTTGAGTTTCAGATATTTCATTAACAATCCATGTTGACAAAGAATCGTGATAAAGGAATAAAATATCTAGAGGTTGTAAAAAAGAATAGATATAAGGTGGTTCCATTTTCTAGTGTTTGCCAAATTTTTGGTGTCCAAAATTTGGAGTTAGGTTTTCATCATGGAAAGTGGATTTCCTAGAAGATATCATCAAAATATAGAAAATGAATGAATTTCATGAAGATGGGCCTTGATATTTGTGTTTCTCAAGGGAGAAAAGTTTTTTGGAGGAGGTCTTTGCTAATGTGATGAGCTTCGTGATTCTGAGAAAAATGGAGCTTCACGATATGTGACATAGTTCTTCATGGTCATTGATGGAAGTTTTTGAGATTTGGATGAGAAATGCAAGGACAGATTCCTCTACAATTATGGAAGGATTCATGAACAAAAAATTACAATGAATCTATGAACAATGGAGGTGTGCCGTGAAGATGGATCCAGAAAAAGAGATGAAGGTGGTGGAGATTGGCTAAGTGCCAAGCCTATAAATATGATGACACTCCAATTCAAAAAGAAAGGGGAGAAGAAGTGCGAATCAATGAAAATTATAAGTCTCCAGGTTTGCAAATGTGGTTTACAAAGGTGGTATGAGAAGTCATTTGTGAAGGCTATAAGCCAACCGAATGTTTTGAGCATCACGAAAGAAAATATTTCGCGAAGGCCCTAAAAAACCAACTGAAAATTTTAAGCTTCACAAAGTCTTATTCAAGAATTTTGAAAGTGGTGTTCTTCACAAATGACAGTTTCAGCTTCATGAAAAGTGGTACTTTTCAAAGGCCAATTTGAGCTTCATGAAAGGTGCTTCACGAAGGCCAGTTTATGCTTTGTGAAAGAGGGGCTTCTTGAAGGAAGTAAGCTTTGGAAAAAGAGGTGAAAAGTTATTAGCCATAGTTTAGTGGCAAAGAGGTATTCATATGTGGATGAATGTAGGACATCAATATAGTATCTACAAACAATGGAGGATGCATTCATTATAGTTAATGAAGGGACCTACAAGTCTTTAAACTGTGAGTAGATCTTTTGAAGAAGCAGTGACCACACTTCAGTTGAGAATTCAGTGAGATTTAAAATTGATTTTTTTTAAACTAGGAGGGACAATGAGTCCACTTCAAACCTATAAACAACAATGTGCTTATAGTGGATTTGGTACATCAGAACATTGTCGGTTTATACTCATTGGACGTAGCCCAGGAGGGACAATGAGTCCACTTAAAACCTTTAAACAACAGTACACATATAGTGGATTTGGTATGTCAGCACATTTTTGGTGTATTATCCTTATATGTATCATAATGAGTGTCACGAACCGTCCTCGGGTCCCGTGCCGCGACTACCCAAAGCCCGCCTCCCATAGGCCAAGGGCTGGCGACTAGCACCAAAGGCATAAATCTGGGTAAAAGGGGAGGCATTGACTTTATATAAGAAAACAAACACCAAAGAGTACAGAAGCTGAAGCAAACTCTAAGTAAACTGAGTACAAAAGTAAGTTCTGGAAAGTAAATGGGCCAGAATACAAACCCAACTGAAAGTAAAGTACAACTGAAAGAAAAATACAGCAGCAGAAAAGTAAAGCAGCAACTCCGAGCCATCCTCCAGAACTCCCACCTGAAGGGTTGGTACAGATAGCCTCCATAGCTCCTCAGTCCGGCTGTCTACTCCATGTACGTCCCACCAAGTGGTCCACCTCCAGGTATCGTCCAACTCCACAAGCTTCCACCTCGATCAGTGCTATCGGTCGTCTTCATCCAACACCACGTAGTTCGGGCATTGCCCATGCAGGGGTGAGTATACGATACTCAGTAGGGACCCCGAGACCCCTGAAGGTCTCTCAGAATCCACGAAGGATAAACCAAAAAGGAAAGATACAATCACGAAGAATCAACAACACTACATAGGTAAATGCCCATACATATACCTAAGTCCTTAGTTACAGTTCGTCTCCAACTTCCAAGCACCACGTAGTCCACAATGGAAAGCACAACCCAGTCCACAAAGGATAGCTCAACTCAGTCCACACAGGAAAAACACAACCCAGTCCACAAAGGAAATCAAGTCAACCATATCAATAATAATGATTGAGAATCAAAACCCATCTCACACAGGTATACTACTTCTTGAAGAGAGGTGGAGGTGATTTGATGTAGCCTCTAAATCATCTCTTCTGCCGATATCATGTAGGATCCTTGTACAGAAGTCTTCACTGCCGAACCCACAAAGGATCCAAGTATAGTAGTCATCGATACCGAACCCACGGAGGATCCAAGTATAGTCGACAACGCTACTGAACCCACAGAAGATCCTAGTACAGAAGTAATCGTCATCGAACCCACGGAGGATCCCAACATGGTAGACATTGTCGTCGAACCCACAGAGGATCCCAGTATGGTAGAAGTCGTCGTTGAACCCACAGAGGATACTAGTACAATAGTCATCCTTGTCGATCCCACTAAGGATCCTAGTACGGTATTTGTCCTCATCGAACCCACTGAGGATCCTAGTATGGTAGTAGTCCCCATCGAACCCACTGAGGATCCTTGTAAGAAAGTCATAATCTTCATCGCAGCCAGCTCTAGGGTTCCCGCACACAACATACTCAATTCCGGGAGGGTCCACTTCACGAGCCAAGGGGTTGATACATCAAATGTCACTAAGTCCAAATTTGATGTATCATAAAGTTCCATATCATCAATAGGAACTCAACATGACATACAACGCGTCAATCAGACGCCCAGTCTGAGAGTTATTGACTTTTTCGTCCTAGGGCCCGATTGGTTTTTAATCTAAAACCAACCCGAACGTACTCCAGATGCATCCAAACCTCGAGCGGAGTAATCCAAAAGAACCGTCTCACTAAGAGAAAACCAATTAAGTCAATGACACGTCAATTGGATGTCCAGGGCTCACGTTATAAGCGTTTCCGCTCCGAGGGCCCGGTTGGTTTCGTGTTCGAACCAACCCGGCCCTACCCAAAGTTCTCCTAAATCTTGAGTGTAATATACCGAAACGGCCATCTCGATCCAAGGATCCCAACTTAACTGATGGTGCGTCGATCATAGGTCCTTATCCGAAGTTATGGGTGTTTGAACGGAACTGTCCGAAAACAGGGGGTTTGGGCCGAGTCTGACCCGGCCCAATACCCCCTGGGTCGGCCCAAACCGGGTCTACCTGACTCGGGTCTGGCCCAGTTGGGCACGGCGCGGGGGCCCAGCCCAGTGTGGCTGGCCCGGCACGGCGCAGCTGGCCCGGCCCAGCGCGGCTGGCCCGGCCCCGTGCGGGCGGCCCAGCCCGCGTGGCCGGCGCCTCGGCTCTCGGCCGAGTGGGATGCAGGGGGGGGGATGCCCCCCTTGATTGAAGAAATGGATGGCCGTTAAGGCCAGCCTTAATTTAACCCGCGGGAACCGAGGGGTCCTGCCTCTAGCTGGTGCCAGCGGTCGGCTCAGCCGGCCGCTCCTCTGAACCGCCGCGGCTCCAGCCTGTCCGGCGCGGTGTGACGGCGTTGCGCCCCTCCGCCGCGGCCCACCCCGGCCGCGACCCTTCATGGTGCTCTGGCATGGTGCGATGATGCCGCACCCCTCTTTCGTGGCCCGCTCTTGGCCGCAGCCTCCTTCGGCTTCACCGGCACGACGCGACAACGCCGCGCTCCTTCGCTGCGGCCCGCTCTGGCCGCAGTTCTCTCGTTCCCACGCGGTGCGACGACACCGCGTCGCCTCCATTTCAAACCATGAAGAAGATCAATAACAAAAGGGGAGGAGGATCATCCGTGTTTCTGCGGTCCGACCTCCTCCCGTTATTTTGATAAAAATCGGCCAATCATTTAACAACGAAGTTCATTAAATAATACATGAACGAAGAATTAACCCATACCTCTTACTCATCTCTCGTTGGCGGAGTCGTGGAAGGAAGACGATGAAGACCGTCGTTCGTCGCGTCCGCCACACGTCCCCAATTCTGAGCTTCGTCGGTTCGTTGACGATGTTGTGGAGGATAGGTGTCTGGGGAAGGAAGGTCGAAGATGTATCATGTGGAAGATCGTCGCTGGCGTTCTTCACGTTCATTATTGGAGAGGATATGATTTCCCCAAGTGTTGGGCATCATGATACTTTACCAACGCTTCGTCGCTTGGTGAAGCCATCCCAAAATCTTTTCCCAAGCTCCCTATACATAGGAGAGTGGGAGAGGTATGTAAAAATCATGGAACTTATGACAATTCATTTATTTGGAACCTTCATAAATTCTAACGATACAGTTACTTAATTTAAGAAGGGGGTCAGGCGAATTAAATTGCGTTGGCGCAATTTAAGAGGTGCGTTGGCACAACTTAATATGGGAGGACGCCAAGAAGTTTTCCCCCACATAGCCTTCATCAAAACATATGACACGAATTAATTTTATGTTGACACATAAAATTAAGTGACAACAATTAATTTCATGTCGACACTTAAAATTAACTGACAGCAATTAATTTCACGTCAACACATAAAATTAACCGATAATAATTAATTTTATGTCAACTCATAAAATTAATTGAGTGCAATTAATTTTATGTCGACCCATAAAATTAACTAACAAAAATTAATTTCAGGTCACCATATAAAATTAACTGACAACAATTAATTTTATGTCAACTCATAAAATTAATTGAGTGCAAATAATTTTACGTCGACACATAAAATTAATTGATTGGGGGGGGTTGCAAGGTTTCCTTTCCCTCCCAATTAAATGGGAGGTTAGGGTGTGGCGGTTCCACCACCAACTACCAAGTGGAGCTTCTAACCACTTTTATCTGCACGACAAGTGTTTAACAAAATAAAATAAATTATTCACTTATTTTATTTTATTAACCCACATAAAACCCCAAAAACTAACTTTCATACCCGTTCATCCGCCTTCAAGGTGAAAGTCTTCTTAAGAGAAAACCTACATTGCGAGTTCAATGGTGCCCTCAGATTTCAATTCCATGCACTGGTTCAAAATATAGAAAAATACGCTCGTACGTTTACTGAACGTAGAAAAAAAAGTTCAGAAAATTATTATCAATCACCCTCGACTTATTGAGGTAAAGGTTAGGCTCTGCCTAGGAGAAACTCGCCCCAACGAACTTAACGGTACTCTCGGATTGTCAATTCGAGTTACCGTTTAGAAGTTATTAATTTTACAATAAAATAATTGTCACTTAATTATTTTATTTACGGCAAAAAACTAACTTTCTCAGGTGGCCCGCGCCGGCAAAAGTTAGTATCTGCTTAAAGAAAGCAAACCCTCACAAGTTCAGCGGTGGTATCAGATTTTTAATACAAGTTCCTGTTTGTGAGTTATAAGCATTTTAAAAATAAAATAACTTTATTTAATTAATTTATTTACGGTTATGCCATTTTCGGGTTTTCTCACAAGAGGCATGCGCCGACTAAACTTAAGTCACGCCTAGGGTAAACCCGCCATCCTGAGCATAAAAGTGCCCTTGTATTTTTTATCCAAGTAACCGTTTAATATTTATTCTACTTTTTTAGGAAAACTACTTAGGCACGTTAATTTATGCTTAAAAAAAATTCAGAAAATTATTCCGGGAACACCGGACCATGGAATTTGGTGCCGTCAGAAACTGCGTACTCGTAAAATTCCAAAGAATTTAAGAAAAAAAATTCCTTGAAATTTATGGGTCTTTACAATGAGGGTGGACCAAGTAAAATTGTTGTGTCTTGTGAATGCATTAAGATTTATTCATACTCTGCAATGGGAAAGAGAGAGAGAGAGAGAAGAGAGTTTTGTTTAACAAAGAAACAAGATCAAAAGGGGCTATTATTTTAATCTTCCATACTCTGATTCACCTTTTCTCTGGGTATATTTCATAGTGGAGCTAATAATTGGCATCAAAGGGAAAGTTTGATATCAAGGTTTATCTCTCAATAGAGGTTATCAATCATAAAGAGATTCGGATCTTCAATAGAAATAACTTTTAGTTAGTAAAGAATAGGATGCAAAACTACTTACGATCATTGGGAATGGATCTTTTTACAGTAGAGATGCATGGTATCTCAGCATACATCAATGGTTGTGTGCTATCAAAGGCTGAAAGAAGAGAATTGGATGTCGACACCAAAGGAATCAATGCTCTAGTGGGAGCCATATCAAATGCTATATATTTAAAGGTGATGTCATGTAAAACCTCACTTGCTATTTTGGAAAAACTTTTGAACATATAAGAAGGATAATCAAAGATCAGAGAAGCAAATATGCAAGTGTTATGGAACAAGTATGAAGATCTTATAATGAACCTGAATGTGTTTGTTGATGCATTCTTTGACAGTTTAAATGTTGTAGTGGAAGACATTAGAGGTCTTGGTGAAGTAATTGAAGACATAAAGATCATGGTGCACATCTTGAGGAAACTTCCACCTCGCTTCAATCCAAAGGTTTCAGTATTAGAAGGAAAGGATCTAAAAGATCTGACACTGGATAACATGCATAGTGCCATTGTAGCATATGATATGTGAAATGATGATAATGATGCCGTGGAAAAGGGGAAATCCAAAGAGGTGGTATTTAAATCCATGAAGAATATAACTATGGAATATTCTTAGGAAGAAGAATAATGAAGCGATGTCATTCCTTTCCTCAAATATTCAAAGTGGAAAAGTAAATTTTAAATGGAAACAACCACTTTCCTGCTTTATATGTGGAAAGGTTTGTCATCTTCCAGCAAGATTTCCTAAAAAGTTCCAAGAAGATGATGATGTTGAAGAAGCCGAAATTCATAAGAAGTTGTTTTCAGCCTTTGTGAAAGGAAAGATAATGTTAAAAAGAAATTTATTTATGAAGAAGAATTTTCTTTCACAAGAATGTGATAGTTCAGATGAATATGAGGTTGAGGAGGTTGAAGAGATAGTGAGCTGTAAAGATCATGGAGAAAATTCTATGGTGGAAGTTGTCGGTTGTACTCAGAAACAAGAAGAAACCAACATTGATGAAGAATAAGAAGAAGTTGAAGGAAGATTTGATATGAAAGATGGGTTAGAGGATGATCTTGAAGAGATAGATGTTTGGAGAGAAAAAACAATGAAATACAACAAAGTAGTTCATGTTGACAAACTGTATATGAAGCAACAAGAAGAAGAGAAGTCTGAGTTGATCGAAGAAATTGAGAAACTCAAGTCATAAACACCATAGGACTCAGAATTTGTTAGTGAGTATTAAATCAAGGTTAAATACCAGAAAAGAGTGATTTATGGATTGAATTCTGCAATAAAAGATAAAATAAAGAGTATCAAATAAATTGAAGTAGAAGTTTTCAGTTTGTGGAAAATGTTTAAGGATCAAGAAAAACTCCTGACTCTTATTGTGACATCACAAAATCAAATCACTCAAAAAACCACGAAGCTGCAAGTGGAGCATAGTGGTTCCACAGAATGGAAGCATCAATTACATTCAGATGCTAAGGCTGGTGTGGGGCTTGAAAAAAAACAAAAAGCTTTCAAAATTGAAGTCATACTATAAGAACATGTTCTGAGATTGAAGGTTGATTTGGGAATAAAGCAGAATCAGAATACTCAGAGATCCCAAGGGAAAACTATCAATGCAGAAGTGACATGCAGAAATAAAACCTATATTAGATGTTATTGTTGTGTAAGTATGGGGAAATGATAGTATGTGTGTTTCATATCCAAGAGATACTGATGGTCACAAGAACAATAGTGGCAGCCAAACAGATCTTGATATTATAGAACATACTTTGAGGGAAACAATTTTTTCTTCAGAGAATTTTGGAACATGGAAAGATATTGTACGTCAATCATGCAGAGGAATATGCCAAGGTAGAAAAGCAATCAAATGCAGAAAAACAACAAACCAACAGGTGAGTGGAATATTCAAAATCAATTTCCAGATCTATAGGATGAATCTGGGCCATCACACTCTGAGGAAGATCATTACATTCAAACTACACCAAATGTGAGGTCAAAGTAATGGATAAAAAAGAAAAAGGTTGAGAAGGCAGTGGTGGTAGACATTTCTCTCAAAGCATCATACCATTATGGTGTGTGGATCCTTGATAGAAGTTTCACATCCCACATTATAGGCAATAAGGATCTTTTCACATGCATAAAATATGACAAAGAAATTGTTTTCAAGTTTGGAAACGATGAAGGATTGAATATTATTAGATCATGAAAGGCTAGGTTTGGGGGGAAAGAGATGAGATGTACTGATGTGTTAGTAGTCAAAGGTATCAGTCACAATTTTCTTAGCATCAGTAAACTATGTGACTCTGGGTATTCTATAAGTTTTATTAAGAAGAAATTTTTTGTAAAAGGAAGAGATAGAACAATGGTTCTATAGGGAAAAAGAACAAAGGGAAACCTCTACCTTTTAAGTGGAGAAGAAGATATGTGTTTTCTATCTAGAGAAGAAGAAAACAAGCTATGTCATAAATGAATTGTTCATCTATGTCAACAATCCCTAGAAGTTCTGGTAAAGTGTGAAGTAGCAAGAGACCTCCCTAAGATATCATGTGATCAAACACATACGTGTGTTGCCTATCAACAAGGGAATATCATCAGACTGTCGTATAAGGCGAAGGAAAATAATTCAACAAGAGTGCTTGAATTGGTGCATAATGATGTCTGCAGACCTATCTCACCAAGAGACATTTATGGAAAGAGGTATTAAGTTCCTTTCATTGATGAATATAGAATAATGGAATTGGAATTCCTCATTTACCATAAGTCTGATGTGTTTAGTTTCCTAAAACAGTATCGGTGGGAATCTGAAAGGATTATTGGGCAGAAAATTCTGAAGTTTTGTTTTGACAATGGTATAGAATTCACAAACAGTTAGGTGGAATACTATCTCGAGAAGGATGGGATAAGGAATAATGTTTCTATATTAATACCCCCCAATAGAATGGAGTGGTTTAAAAGAGAAATTATATCATCAACAACATGGCCAGAATGATGCTTATAGAAAAAACCTATGAGAGAAAGTTTCGAACGAAGCAGTGTTGACGCCAATCTACATTTCTAATAGGGCTCTATTGTGTCCAATGGAAAGAAAGACTCCATATGAGTTATAGTATGGGAAGAATTCAAGACAATGATGAAGTAATTTTGAATCTTTGGAAGTAAGTACTTTATACTAAACAAAGAAAAACATAGGAAATTTGAGTCATGTAACACCCTATGATTTTATAAGAATTATTCTTTTTTAATTTCTTTAATATCTTCTGTTGTACGCTACAACAAGATTATCTTGCGCTATACGCAAGACCGTATTAGCTTGCAGTATATGAAACACTATTCTTGGATCGTGTTACACACAATTTCAAGTTCGTTTGATAGTAGTTATTCTACGCAACATTGAGTGTATATATATATATATTCAATGTATAAATGAAATATGGTTGGATTCTGTTATACGCAAAAACAAAGGAGTCTTGCACTACACCCAACCCTGACTTGGCTTATATTACATGCAATCACGACCTTCCACGATAGCATCTGTAGTATGCAATACCGAGTTTCACTAAACGAGATATTATTATAATATTATTATGAACTAGCCGTTATGAATAGTAATACCCACTTTTTAAAATTTTATAAATTTTATCTTTCAAAATGGACTTTATTTTTCGATTCGTTATATCGAAATTAGTCTAGGGTGAATTTTTGTTATTTTTTTGAAAACTTTCAATTTTCGATGAATAGTGAAAACACTAGGTTACTATTTAAAAACCGACTTTTTATTTAAATAATTATTTATTTTATTTAAATTTATTTTGGGTTAAAAATTGATACATAATACCTATATAAGTTCAATTTAATTCATTGGAGTCATTTTATAATAATTTTAGATATATAAAAATTTTATTGATCTTTTTACCGTTGTTTACCCACCTCCTATGAGAATTTGAAAATTTACATAAAACTTAATTTTTCCACTTCTGTGAGTGGAATTTCGAAAATCTGAGAGACACAATTAATATCAAGGAGTAAAATGTGATTCAATAAGATAAAAATAATTTTTGGTGAATAGTATCTTTTTACTTTTATTTACCACAGTTAAAAGTAAATAGGGTAATTAAGGGTAAAAATGATATTATTATTACCCTAAAACATGTTCTAATTATATTGGATAAGTATAATTCGACCCAAAAAAACCTTAGGAATATAATATTATCATTTAGGTCTACTTGAATTAGATTAGGATATTTATTATTATTTTATTTAAAAAAGAGTAAAAATAGTTAAAATCAAAGTTTAATAACTAAAAATTTTTAATATAGGGTTATACATAATATATATTCGACTATAAATATTCATTAGAAAGATAAAATGATTTCCTACATAATGGTAATTTAGTTATAATTTTTAGACATTAAATAAATTAATTTATTTATTACACAATGATGATGTAGTAATTACGTTATTAATGAAATATTAACATAATTGATGTTATAAATACCCAAATAAATGTAATTTGAGACTTTTTGTGAATTAAAATAATTTTATAAGTAAATATTACATGATAGTATTGATTAAATTAAATTTTTTAGAACTAATCATGCTGTTATGAGTTTCATAAAAATCAATTACCAAATAGTGTCAAAATTGACATAAAACTGTTTTTAAAACAAATATTATATTATTTATTATTATTTTATTCCTAAAAATCTAAGGTTCGAAGAAATGACTTATATAAGGTTATATATATTAATAATTAACCACTTGGGGTTCGTTTGGCTTGTTATAGTATGTTTATTAACCATATAGTGTAAGCAAACAAGAAGACACAGTAAAAGTTAAATTATTTAACATAGAGTTAAATATAAATGATAAGGTTAAAATAGAAACCTAAACTTGTCTAAAACCTATTGGTTGAGAGGATTTCGACCCATCCCCACTTTATATTCTAAATAAATAAATTTTGAGCTATTATAAACCTAATATGACTTTATTATAAAATAACATTTTACGTTTTTCTTAAAGTGCCCCTCTCCTCATAAAAAGGGCACCCCTTCCCTCTTCTCTTCACACCATTTTGAGCCTTGAAGCTCGGATAAACCCTGCCCATTTCCATTCCCATATTCCATAGAAACATTATACTGGTTCTGGTCTCCTCAAAAGACCAACCCTAGTGCCATAAGAGGAGGTTAAGAAGAGGCACAACAAAGAAGAGGTAATATCCTTTACCGATTATTTCAAATTTATTTCTTCTTCTACTAATTCTTATTTATTTGTCTCATCATAAATTAATAACATCAGTATCACTCATATACTGATGTCTTATTATAAATATGAAACAACCCAATTTCATCTTCTATCCATCCTACAGAAAAAGAAATCACCGCGCGTGCGTACGTACAGAATACAGTCTCCATGTCGTGGTGTAATCTGTTTTCCACCACCACCTTACTTGGATGGGTATAATGGTGTAAATAAATAACTATATATGATTTTTGAAAAGTGATATTGATTCTGAAATATTATACGTACACTTCAATACAATTCCACGATCATGGAAAATAATATCATCGCTCGTGCATACGTACGGACTACCGTCTCCACGAACGCGATGAGATTCATTTTCCATGATTAACCATTCAAGTATGATTATAAAGTATTTATAATAAATAACCATGAGATATATTACATAATAATGATACTGGATTTATGTACATATAATTTTCATTTACTTAATTCCATTTAATTCAATAAAGAAATGAAAACATCGTCCATGCATACGTACAGCCTACCATCTCCATGAACGGTGTATTTCATTTCATTTATATATCTATTATATATATATACTAAATATATATATGATATATAAATCATGATTTACATTCTGGAAGTAATTAAATAAAGATATAAGTAATAATAATATCAAGAACGACAATTCCAAACAAATACGATAAATAATACGATTTTACCCAAAACGCTGCTTTAACATGGAACTTACAAAAGAACGGGTAATATAAAGTCATAAGTGAACCATATATGATATCATAAAAATTAATATTATTCTGTATTCAATGAAATTATTTAAATAATTATACAGGAGGTTCAGATACGTACGATGCATATCGGACGTAAGGTAACCATAACTATTTGAATCTCGCTCTTATTCGAGATTGTTTATTCGTAAGTATTTACTGGGGTTTATTTATCATCCATGTCCCAGTTTTCTAAAAATGTTTTCATGTATGTTTAATGGCCTTTTTACCCATTTCTTAATTTTACCACATGTTATGAAAGGATTCTTACTGTTGTTTACCACATGAGGAACTTTTTGACTTTTCCGACAAAAGTACAAGGAGAATGTTATTTTTAACTTATCCGACGTGAATGGATTTTTATGGTTTTATAACGCCTCATTTTCATGAAGCTTACTATACAATATTACATGATTATTTTCAACAAAACCCTTTTATTTTAAAATTTCAAGGCATTTTTTGAAAAGAAAATGATTTTGAATAAGAAAGGATATTGTCCTCAAGAATTCCTTTCAAGTGTTTTATCAAAACTATTTTCCATCTAAAATGACATTATTTAATATGTTTATGTTTCAAGTATAATGTCTCCATTATTTACATGGTTTGATTCTTCCTATGATGAAATGATATCCATTTTTTATATGGATTATGTTATGATGCCAGGATGTTTAAGAATCTCATTCTATTACATGGGTTATGCTATGATGTATGATTTATGATTTTGTGGCACATGAAATAATGATTTCATTATTAGATGGGTGGGACCTATATCTCCATCCAATGCATTGGGTAAATATTTATATCTCATGAGATAAACATGGATGGAACAGTAAGTTAATCTAGTTCAGTGTTACAGGACCGAAATGAGGAGTGAACTCGATTCAGAAAGGGACTTTGTCCACTAAGATGGTCATGGCAGCAATGCCTTGGCTACTATGGAACTCATATCATGTGATTAATGGTTGCGACAATTAAATGATTTATTCCCATTCTATTTTATCATGATTGATGATCTATTATGATCTATTCCTTACATACTGCCATATTTAGTGTCATTGCTCAAGATTTTGATGTTTAAATATTATGTTCATGTTTTGAACTTAAAATGTATATGGTTTGTTTTATTTTCTCCATACTTACCCTTAATGAGCATTTGACCTCACCCTTTATATGTTTCCTTTTCCCCATGATATAAAGAAAAGTTTTAGGTGAGAAAAAAAGGGAAGATCTTTATGGGAGATGTTGAAGATCTTTCACCACGATTAGAAGATTATGTTCTGAGTTTCCAAAGACACTAAACTATTACGGTCCTTGTGTGTTTGTTTTTATTATGTATTAAGTATTCTGAAAAATTAATGTACTGTCCATGTACGTCTGGTTTGGGGTCTATTCATTTGGTATCAGAGGGAAGGATTAGTTAACCTTTGGAAACTAGGACGCGAAAACATTAGTGAGATCCCTAGAGATATTTCTAAGGTATGTTTAGGGATGTCCCTAAGGTTAAGTATAAGTATAGGTTAAAGTCTTAGAATTACGGTAACGATATTAGAATTAAATCTAATATTTTAGATATTGAAGTTACTCCCCCTTGATTATGATTTTTTCCTCTCAGACTATTCTTTTTGGGTTTTAGAAAATGCCTGGAAACAGGAAGATTCATGATAATGGAGGATATGATGGACAACAAAATGATATTCGTCATGAGAAACCAAATAAAATTGGATCTAGAAGTCCACATATAGTTATTATGCCTAATCAAAAATCTCATAATATGATCAATAATCTCAACTTTGGTAAGTATCACGACTCATCTAATAAGAGAAAGATGGAGTTTCATTATGATCATAGAAGAAAGAAAGTTCAATTCCCCTCATGTAAATCATATAGGAAGAGGCATCAGGGAGAATGTTTCAAAGGAACTGGAAGATTCTTTGGGTGCAGAAAAGAAGGACACAAATCTAGTAAGTGCAAAGGAAAAGGTTCTGTTAACACCATGGAGAAAGATAATGGTATTGCTACAACATAAACAATGATTATATGTTTTAAATGTGGAATGTATGGGCATTATGCAAACCAATGCCCTAAGGGAAAATATCATGAAGATAATCAGCATGGTCATATGGGTAGTATTTATGTGGATGATGATGAAGAGACTATAAATGATATATGAGATTAAAGAAATGATGAAGATCAGTCATTGGTTTAAGATGTTAGTGGAATGATTGTATGTTTATCAAGGATAATGTATGATACTATGGAATAAAGAATCATCTAAGGATTGTTACACTATTGTTTTTCCTAAAGTATTTGAAAGAATATGTTGAATGGTACTGGTAACCATGAAATGTTATTCATATATTTTTGGAAAGAAGTTGATATGAACATAATGAATGGATAAGAAGAAAATAATATGTTTGATAGTATTCATGAGCTCATGATTGATATATGGAATACGTGATATCATGGTCTGAGTATATAGAATTTTTGGGATTTTTTGTATGTGGAAAGAGTTAACTTTTGACAACATTCATGTTTTTACTAATGTTCAATGGGTATTCACTTTTCAAGAGAATACATGATTAAGGTATTCACATGATTGGAATGTGACCAACAAGATATATCTTATGATATATGGGGGACAAATGAAGGAATTAACAAGCTCGATAGATGAAATTTCTAGTAATCAGACATAAGTATTTCTAATAAGCCTAAAGGTTGTAATGGAAATCATATAGTATTGGTTAAAGATATAAATTTTTATTTATGAAATGTTATCATAGTATAGTTTTAGAAAAAGGAAAACTCATAAAATGGGTGACAACCCATCGTGTCAGACAAGGTTGCGGGAATAGAACCCACAACTAAAGTGCGACATGCCTTTATCACCTACCACTGGCCTACAGGAAGTCCCTGGTTAGTAGAAACTAGTTTTATTTTATTAAGCAGTATTATAGATGACGTATAAGTCCATTGTTGGAATCATATACGATTTATCTCACCATAGACGGACTTATGTATTTTTAATAACTTATGCTAACCATTTTATGATAGAAACAGATGGGATGACTTATCATTCTATTGCATGATCTGCTAACACTTCATGAATGAAAAATTCACCATCATTTCTTTAAATAGAGATGAAGTGGAAATTGTTCACGGAATGACCAACGATGATATTACACTGAAATCAAGTAAGTATTTCTCCTCATGTAAAAGTTAATCAACATTAGGGAAATGATCTTGAAAACCAAAAATGTTGTCCTAGTGCTCTTATATATGATGGATTAGATGGTACCTTAGATCATCACAAATTTATGGATTTGAGATTGTTGGCTTTTTCATATCCATATCAGAACATGATGGTTAGATTTCTCTTCCATATCCATATTTTCACCTATGTTCTCCAATGTGAAAACCCAGTGATTAGTTAATTTGGGTAACCGTTATGTTTCATACATTAATTTTTAAAGATAAGTTTTGGTATTCCTTTTTACAATGTGGGTTTCTATGAAATAAACTTTCAAGTAGTAAACCATTTATAACCTCGACGAATTTCGAGGGCGAAATTCATTTTAAGTGGGGTAGAATGTAACACCCCGAGATTTTATGAGATTTATTACTTTTAATTTCTTTCATATCTTATGTTGTATGCTACACCAAGATTATCTTGTGCTATACGCAAGACTGTATTAGCTTGCAGTATACTCAACACTATTCTTGGACCGTGTTACACAAAATTTCAAGTTCGTTTGATAGTAGTTATTCTATGAAAACATTGAGTGTATATATATATATATATATTTTCAATGTATAATTGAAATATGGTTGGATTCTGTTATACACAACAACAAAGGAGTCTTGCACTACACGCAAACCGGACTTGGCTTACATTACACGCAATCACGACCTTCCACGATAGCGTGTGTAGTACACAATACTAAGTTTCACTAAACGAGATATTATTATAATATTATTATGAACTAGCCATTATGAATAGTAATACACAGTTTTTGAAATTTTTTAAATTTTATCTTATAAAATGGACTTCATTTTTGGATTCAGAATATCGAAATTAGCCTAGGGTGATTTTTTGGTATTTTTTTGAAAACTTTCAATTTCCGATGAATAGTGAAAACACTGGGTTACTATTTAAAAACTGACTTTTTATTTAAATAATTATTTGTTTTATTTAAATTTATTTTAGGTCAAAAATTGATACATAATACCTATATAAGTTCAGTGTAATTCATTGTTGTCATTTTATAATAATTTTTGATATATAAAAAATTTTATTGAACTTTTTACCGTCTTTTACCCACCTCCTATGAGAATTTCAAAATTTACATAAAACTTAATTATACCGCTTCTGTGAGTGGAATTTCTAAAATCCAAGTGGCACGGTTAATATCAAGGAGTAAAACGTGGTTCAATAAGATAAAAATAATTCTTGGTGAATAGTAACTTTTTACTTTTATTTACCACGATTAAAAGTAAATAGGGTAATTAAGGGTAAAATGATATTATTATTACCTTAACACATGTTCTAATTCTATTGGATAAGTATAATTCGACCAAAAAACAACATTAGGAATATAATATTATCATTTAGGTCCACTTGGATTAGATTAGTATATTTATTATTATTTTATTTAAAAAAGAGTTAAAATAGTTAAAATCAAAGTTTAATAACTAAAACATTTTTAATATAGGGTTATACATAATATAAATTCGACTATAAATATTAATTAAAAATATAAAACAATTTCCTAAATAATGGTTATTTAGTTATAATTTTTAGACATTAAATAAATTAATTTATTCATGACACAATTATGATGCAGTAATTACCTTATTAATGAAATACTAACATAATTGATGTTATAAATACCCAAATCAATGTAATTTGATACTTTTTATGAATTAAAATAATATTATAGGTTAATATGACATGTTAGTATTGATTCAATTATCTTTTTTAGAACTAATCATGCTGTTATGATTTTCACAAAAATCAATTACCAAATAGTGTCAAAATTGACATAAAATAGTTTTTAAAACAAATATTATATTATTAATTATTATTTTATTCCTAAAAATCTAAGGATTGAAGAAATGACTTAGATAAGGTTATATATATTAATAATTAACCACTTGGGGTTCGTTTGTCTTGTTATAGTATGTTTATTAACCATATAGTGTAAGAAAACAAGAAGACACAGTAACAGTTATATTATTAAACTTAGAGTTAAATAAAAAAGATAAAGTTAAAATAGTAACCTAAACATGTCTAAAACCTTTTTTTGAGAGTATTGCGACCCATCCCCACTTTAGATTCGAAATAAATAAATTTGGAGCTATTATAAACCGAATATGACTTTATTATAAAATAATATTTTAAGTTTTTCCTAAAGTGCCCCTCTCCTCCCTTATAAAAAGGGCACCCCTTCCCTCTTCCCTTCACACCCTTTTGAGCCTTGAAGCTCGGGAAAACCCTGACCATTCACTTCTCATATTCCATATAAACATTATAGAGGTGATGGTCTCCTCAAAAGACGAACCCTAGTTCCTTAAGAGGAGGTTAAGAAGAGGCGCATCAAAGAAGAGGTAATATCCTTTACCGATTCTTTCCAATTTATTTCTTATTATACTTATTCTTCTTTATTTGTTTCATCATAAATTAATAACATCAGTATCACCCATATAAGTATGTGTTATTATAAATATTAAACAACCCAATTTTATCTTCTATCCATCCTACGGAAAAAGAAATCACCACGCGTGCGTAGGTACGGAATACCGTCTCCACGCCGTGGTGTATTCTGTTTTCCACCACCACCTTACTTGGATGGGTATAATGGTGTAAATAAATAACTATATATGATTATTTTAATGTTATATTGATTCTGAAATATTATACATACACTTCAATACAATTCCACGATCATGGGAATGATATCATCGCTCGTGCGTACGTACGGACTACCGTCTCCACGAATGCGATGAGATTCATTTTCCATGATTAACCATTAAAGTACGATTATAAAGTATATATAATAAATAGTCATGAAATATATTACATAACAATTATATTGTGTTTATGTACATATATGTTTCATTTACTTAATTCCATTTAATTCAATAAGGAAACGAAAACAACGTTCATTTGTACGTACGGCCTACCGTCTCCATGAACGATGTATTACATTTGATTTACATATCTACTATATATATATATAAACTAAATATATATATGATATTTAAATCATGATTTAAATTCTAGAAGTAATTAAATCAAGATATAAGTAATAATAATATCAAGAACAAGAAGTACAAACATATACGATAAATAAAAGATTTTATCCAAAACGCTGCTTTAACATGGAACTTACAAAAGAACTGGTAATATAAAGTCATAAGTTAACCATATATGATATCATAACAATTAATATGATTTTTTATTCAATTAAATTATTTAAATCATTATACAGGAGGTTCATATACGTACGAAGCATATCAGACCTAAGGTAAGGGATAACAATTCCAATCTCACTCTTATCTGAGATTGTTTATTCGTTAGTATTTACTGGGGTTTTTGTAATCATCCATGTCCCAGTTTTATGAAAATGTTTTCATGTATGTTTAATGGCCTTTTACCCATTTTTTAATTTTACCACATGTTATGAATGGAATCTTACTTTTGTTTACCACATGAGGAACATTTTGTCTTTTCCGACAAAAGTACAAGGAGAATGTTATTTTTAACTTATACGGCGTGAATGGATTTTTACGGTTTCATAATGACTCATTTTCATGAATCTTCCAATACAATATTGCATGATTATTTTAAAAAAAACCCTTTTCTTTTAAAATTTCATGGCATTTTTTGAAAAGAAAATGATTTTTAAGAGGAAAGGATATTTTCCTCAAGAATTCATTTCAAGTGTTTTATCAAAACTATTTTCCATCTAAAATTACATTATTTAATATGTTTATGTTTCAAGTATAATGTCTCCATTATTTACATGGTTTTATTTATCTTATGATGAAATGATATCCATTTTTTTATATGGATTATGTTATGATGACATGATGTTTAAGAATCCCATTCTATTTCATGGGTTATGCTATGATGTATGATTTATGATTTTGTGGCACACGAAAGAATGATATCATTATGAGATGGGTGGGACCTATATATCCCTCCAATGCATTGGGTAATGATTTATATCTCATGATATAGACATGGATGGAACGGTAAGTTAATCTGGTTCAGTGTTACAGGACTGAAATGAGGAGTGAGCTCGATTCAGAAATGGACTTTGTCCACTAAGATGGTCTTGGTAGAAATGCCTTGGATAATATGGAAATCATATCATGTGATTAATGGTTTCCACAATTACATGATTTATTACCATGCTATTTTATCATGATTGATGATCCATTATGATCTATGCCTTACGTACTGCCATGTTTAATGTCATTGCTCAAGATTTTGATGTTTAAATATTATGTTCATGTTATGAACTTCAAATGTATATGGTTTGTTTTATTTTCTCCATGCTTACCCTTAATAAGAATTTGAGCTCACCCTTTATATGTTTCCTTTTCCACAAGATATAAATAAAGGTTTTAGGTAAGAAAAAATAGGAAGATATTTATGGGAGATGTTGAAGATCATTCACCACGATTAGAAGATTATGTTCCGAGTTTCCAAAGACACTAAACGATTACGGTCCTTGTGTGTTTGTTTTTGTTATATATTAAGTATTATACAAAAGTAATGTACTTTCCATGTACATAAGGTTTGGGGTCTCTACAAGTCATGTGGAGATAAGGGAATATTCCTTGGCTAATAAAGAAATAACAAAGCATATAAATGTTTTAATAAAAGTCTGGGAAAAGTAGTTGAGAGGAATGATGTCAATATTATGGAAAATGAAGAGAGGATTCAACAACACAGAGAATAATTTCATGAACAAAGTAGGGAGGATGAAAGCAACATAGGGGGAGAAAAGTGGCCAATGATGATTCAAAAGAAGATACTAATGATGATCATGAGGATATAAAATCTGTGTCTACACAAAAGCCAAGGAGTCAATCTAAAATTGACAGGTATAATATCATTTGTGATCAATCAGATCCTATTTAGAAAAGAAGAATGAAATCACTACAACAGATATAATTCATATCTCAAGTAGATCCTTAATGATTTGATGATGTAGATGAAGATGAAAACTGAGTTCAAGATATGATTGTAGAGCTAGATCAAATTGAGAAGAATAAGACATGCAAGACTATTTCGAGGCTAGTAGATAAAATTTTCATATGTACTAAATGGGAATTTTGCAAAAAGATGAATAAATATGGAAAAATTATTCAAAACAAAACACAATTAGTGTGCAAAGGATACTCCTAGATAGAGGGTATTGATGCCGATGAGACATTTTCACTTGTTGCAATGCTGAAAAAAATCAGATTATTCTTTTCCATTGTAGTGAAATGGATGTTCAAGGTGTTACAAATGGATTTAAAATACGTGTTTTTGAATGTGGTTCTATAAGAAGAAGTTTATATCAAGTATCCATATGGTTTTCTCATTCATGAAGATGAGAACAATGTTTTTTGGTTGAAGAAATCACTATATGGGCTGAAACAAGCACTAAGAGAACGATACTCAAGGCTTGATCAGTATTTGAAGAAACTTGGATTTTAGCATGGTGGAGTTGATTACAATCTCTATTTCAACAACAACTATAATCAAAGGATGATGGTGTTAGTGTATGTCAAGGACATAATTTTTGGAAGATCAAATGAATCTCAGTGTAGATATTTTTTCAAATTCCAGAAAAGTCAGTTTGAAATGTACATGATTGGAGAGATGATGTTTTTACTTGGTTTAGAGGCAACATAAGGAAGGAATGTAACATTCATTTCTGAATCAAAATATTTCAAGGAGGTTCTGAGAATATTTCGAATTGAAAATTCCAAGGAGATGAATACTCCGGTTTCTACCCAGATGAAATTATCCAAAGATGATGATGTAAAGGTAGTAAATATAATAGAATATAGGAATGTTATTGGAATTTTATTATACCTGACATCGACAAGACCCGATATTATTTTCACCATATGAAAATAATTGTGTTATCAATGAAATACCAAGGGAATCCACATGCTTTTAGTGAGAATAATACTTTGGTATATATATGGAACTGTGGATTTTGGTTTGATGTATAATGACAAATCTTAGTTAGAGATTTTGGGATATACGGATGTAGATTGGGCTGGATCCATCGATTAAAATAAATCTACACCGGGATGTGATTTCTATCTTGGTGGATTGAGTATTTCTTGGCTAAGAAAGAAACATATTTCATTTCATTCAGCACCACAGAAGCTGAGTATATTGCCACCACTCAAGCATGCACATAGTTATTGTGGATGAAGTGACATCATGATGATATGGGAATTGAAGTGAAGTTTTCAATCAGAATACAATGTAATAATTTGAGTGCTATCAATTTTATAAAAAATCCATTCCATCACTCAAGGACAAAGCACATTGAGATAAAATATCATTTTATCAAGGAGAAGATGGAGCAAGGACTTATGAAGTTGGAGTATGTGCCTATAGAGCTATAGGTTTCTGATATCCTGATGAAGGCCATACCAAAAGAAGCATTCAAGAGGCATCGACTGACTCTTGGAGTCTAGTCGACTCTCCATACATAAAAAAAGTGTGGATGTGGACCCCCCTCCCCAAAGTATGATGTGTTTCTCCATGCTCTAATGATATGTGTCTCTACACTATTGAAGAGTGCAAAAGAGTGATCTTTAGGTTTGTTGAAAAATGGGGAGTAAGTGTGTCTGTGGGAGAAAGTGTGTATTTTATGGGAGAAAATTTCTTAAGTCAAGACACAAGGAGAAGTTGATAGGTGGAATAGTGAGATAGGGGGATAACAATGAGATAGTGGGAGAGTATTGAATCTGAAAATGCTTAAAGTGAGCGATCAAAGATTAGATATCATGATAGCTAAGGTTTGTGATGAAATAAGTTTATTGGGATGAATATGGTATCAAAAATTGGTGTCAGTGATGAAGTGATTCATTGATGAACTTTTCATACTACTCTTGTTTCTCAAAACAAGAATATCTCATGTGGACTTAGAGTATGTGGTGATTGAATCATTGGTTTCTATCAGAATCCCAAGAGGCAAATGATGGTATATTATGGAATGATCTCTTGTGAGGTATCAAAGTGTATAGTGTTGTTTTGATAAGAGTTGTCAAAAAAACAAAAGGTGGAGTTTTTTGGGTAAAAATACCTCAAGGTTACATTGCAGCATGTTTGGGGTGGTTGTGTTTGTTGACAAAGTAGGTTTTCATGATGAATTGTTGAGTTACATAGATTTCATTGACAATCCATTTTGAAAAAGAACCATGAAAAAGGAATAGAAGATTTGGAGGTAGTACAAAGTAATAGATACAAGGTGGAGCTACTTTCCAATGTTTTCCAAATTTTTAGGGTCCAAAATTTGGAGTTTGGTTTTCATTACGAAAAGAGGATTTCCTCAAAGATCTCATCAAAATATAAAAAAGTCATGAATTTCATGAAGATGGGCCATGATAGTTGTGTTTCCCAAGGAGAAAAGATTTCTGGAGGAGGTCTTTGGAAAAGCGACGAGCTTTGTGATTCTGAGAAAAATGGAACTTTGCGATCTGTGATGGATTTATTCATCGTCGTTGATGGAAGGCTTTGCGATTTGGATGGTTTCTGTGAAGATGGAGTGCTCTACGATTACGACGGGCTTCACGAATAGAAAATTACAATGGATCTTCGTGAAATGGAGGTGTGCTGTGAATATGAATATGAAAAAATTGATTAAGGTGGTGGAGCTTTGTGAAGTGAAAAGCCTATAAATATGAGGCCACCCCACTTCAAAAAGAAGAGGAGAAAAAGTGGGAATCAATGAAAATTATAATTCTTCAGGTTCGCAAAGGAGGTTCTCTAAGGTGGTATGCAAAGTAATTTGTGAGGTATATAAGCCAACAAGATGTTTTAAGCATTGCAAAATCAAGGATTTATCGAAAGCCCTAAAAACACAACCGAAACATGTAAGCTTCACGAAGGATTGTTGGAGAATCGAAAAAGAGGTGTGCTTCACGAAGAAAGTTTGAGCTTCATGAAAAGAGGTGCTTCACAAAGACCTTTTTGAGCTTCGTTAAAGGTTCTTCATGAAGGCCAGTTTGTGCTTTGTGAAAGAGGGGCTTCGTGAAGGAAGAAAGCTTTACAAAAATAGGTGAAAAGGTATTGCCCAGATTTTAGTGGAAAAGTGGTATTAGTATGTTGATGAAAGTGAGACATCTATAGATCATCTATGTACAATAGAGGATGCATTCATTCGAGTTATCTAAAAGACCTAAAAGACTTTAAACTATGAGTGGATCTTCTAAAGAAGCAGTGAGAACACTTTAGTTGAGAAAGAAGTGAGCTCTCAAATTGTGTTTGGTGGTAAATCATGAGGGGCAGCGAGTCCACTTAGAACCTGTAAACATCAGTGCACTGATTGTGGATTTGGAACATCGGCACATTACCAGTGTATGCTCCTTGGATGTAGCCCAGTGAGGGTGAACCAAGTAAAATTGATGTGTCACGTTCATGCTTTAATATTTGTTCATACACTACAATGGTAAGGAGAGAGATAAGAGAGTTTTTTTAAAACGAAACAAGATCAAAAGTGGAAGTTTTTTTAATATGTCATACACTAATTCACCCACAGTGTATCTAACCCAGTGGACCTAACACAATATCCATCTCCATTGGCTCTGAATAATCCCATTTAATTAATATTCTAGTGTTGAGGATCCATATTTCCCTTATCATAAACTAGATAGATGTATTTCAATATATTTAGAGGTATTTATGTAGGCATAAATTTCCAAAAACATAAAATCATATCTCCTCGATTTGTTGAGTGGACCCCTCAATCCCAAAATCCTTAAAATGATTTCCTCAACACTTTTCCTACTAGTTCCACTAAGTCTTACAATGACTATCAAACTTTAATGATTACTCGGTTAAGTAGAATAAAAATCAAGATACAAATTCCTTGATAATTGAAAGTATCCCAACGAAGGTTGGTCACGAACTTTGAACTATGATTCAATTCCTACCTAAGTTGTGGAAGGCTATACTAACTTAAAATATATAAATGAGGGATTTTATTCTTTATGTGTATATTTACCAATTTATCTTTATTACATTCTTGTTAATATTAACTATATTTACATAAGTGATTAACTATGTCTTAGATAAAGTTTATTCATAGTAAAATTTATTTTAGTTTTATCTTTCATTATTTTAAATTCAGTAATTTATGTGATCATGATAGAATAAACATGATGAATATAACCATGGAGCATGATAGAAATAGGATAACTAGAAGTGATATTTCCATAAGTGTAATGAACCGACCAGGGTTACCCTAAATTTTTTTCACCCTAACCAATCCTCCACATACCCAAAGGGAATTCTTGATCCCCATGGGTATGTGGAGGATCAATTCAGATTCCATATTTTGAGGGTAACCTATTTCAGTTCAATAAAAAATTGGTATCAAATGATGTTTTTTCTCAAGATTCCTTGTCTTGGGACATTTTATAGACTAAAAAAAGTTTTTTTGGACATGAGAGGTAGTTTGTGGTGAGTGCCTAGCCAGATCTTACCAAGGAAAGACTCAAGTTACCATGGGGTGTAAGTATGTGTTTCTTTTAGGTTGATTTTTGATATTGATATCAATTTATTCTTTTTTATCTTGTTTAAACTAAGATTTTATTGTTGTATAATCGTTTTATTTTGTTTTGGGTGTGTATCAATATGAACTCAAGACATATTCCTCTAGATCCTCATAAAGGTACAATAAGATAAACTTTTCAAGGGAATCCACCTTCGAATTAAAATATTTTTTAGGCTATCATGTGAGAAATTCATGCCATAGACCAGAATGTACTGTGAGTTAAAAATATAGTTGTTACGGTGTATCTATGATATGAGAAAGATAGAGACTGATCTTGAGAGTTACTACATGAGAAGCCCCCTCCCTTGGGGTTCTGAATGAACATAAAGAGGAGGAGGACTGGATGAACAATATTGACTAGGTCTCCAATTTCTTGAATACACCTCAGGTTGTCAAGGTGATGTGTGTGATGTTTAGCCTCAAGGGTCCCAAAAAGAGGTCATGGGATTCCATGATATTGGTAAAACGACATGTAAGTTTGGATTTAAAGGGTTTCAAGACCCTCTTATTTCAGTAGTTCTACTCAGAGTCACGGATGATAGGGTTGTATCTGGAGTTACTCTTCTTGTAGAAGGAAGAGTGTTCAATGTAAAAGTACACTTATATATTTTAGGATCTAGTTTGTTTTACTCAAAAGGTGGGTATGAATGACAAGTTGAAGGGCACAGAAGCGTTAGACTAGTTGGTGAGGACTCGGCAAGTGCATCCAAGAGACCTGAGTTCAAAATCAGGTAGAGACATATTTCTGGGGGTACTATACTAGTACTGTAGTATGTACTATAGTAGACACTATTTTTGTACTGTAGCATCCAGAACTATTCATCTGTTTGGGCTTTCGGGCCACCAGTTTGGGCCTTGGGTCCTTTAAGGCTTTCGGGCCACCCAAGGTCTTTGGGCCAGTAAGGCTTTCAGGCCACCTCAAGGCCTTTGGGCCACCTCAAGGCCTTTGGGCCACCTCAAGGCCTACATGCCACCTAAAATTTATGATTAATGATCATAAAAACTCTATAAGGAACAGACTCTAGATGGGGATCAGAGAAGGCGTATTCACCAGAGCAGAAGCTAAGAGTATTGTTAGAAAGATAGGGTGTGACATTTCCATCAGGACCGGCCTGTGTATGCTTGGGAAGTCTAGTCGAACAGCCATGCGAAAGGTGGAGAGAGGATATCACGATGAAGAATCTAGGAGGAGTTCCAAGTATAGTGTGTATAATTTCTGAGGCCTACAAGTCATGAAATCTCTAATCCTATGGGCCTTTTAAGGGTAACCCTTCATCCCTTGAAACGAGTGTTATCAAAAATCAATAAAAATGAAGGCCTTCAGGATATTCAGGCAATGACAAGTTGAAGGCTCAAAATATACCTATAGGGTTTGCGACCAGACATTCGATGACAGCTGTATATGATAAATTTTTCCACTTATGTTGAGATGGTAGATATGGATATGATGGAAAATATGGATATGATAGGTAATATTGGTTATTCTTACCCTTAACTTTCACTTATTGGAAACTTTAGTGGTACATAAGGAAATAAGATGAAGTGGTATGATAATCATAGGGGCGGTGGCGGTAGTTCCCAACCACAAGATTCCTCTTCACCATCAGTTGTAGCTAGCATCATGACCTTGACTTAATATTAGTTTATAATGGTAGGGAACACCTGAAGTAATTTTCATTCAACATCCATGATTTTAAAAAAATTTAGCCACTAAGGCAATCTCTATCAGTTTTTGCAGGCTATTTCCATGCATTTTTATAGACATGGATCTTAAACTCCAAAGGCCACTATGGTGCAGTCAGATTCTTCATAGTCTATAGGGCTCCAGCCATAGGCCTTAGGAGTGAAGCACCTTCACATGGTGGATAAATTTCTAGTGGAGGATGATGCGAGACTAGCATCGGTGAGAGGTACAATTTTTATTTGATATTACATAGTAACTAACTTATTTGATATTGTTTCCTCACATTCATTTATATCTTTATGTTATATGTTGAAACTTCCCATAGAGATAATTACTTTTGTTATAGAGATAAAGAAACCTCTTAGAAAGAAGAAGGAGGATGGGTTTCATTGTCTATCTGATTCTCTATCAATAGATGATGTGGAATTACTATAGGATATCATTATTATTGATATAGATCTATTTAATGTCATCAAAAAGGAAGGAATGGATTGTCTCTCATTAAGATGATATTGATTGTTATCATCGAAGAGTTTCATTCTTTGCCACTTATGATATCTCTTATGTGTTTCAAGGAGAGAATAATCCAAGGCATGGTCATGCATGACCTTCCCTCCTAGAGCACATGTATTTTTTTGTCTACCATTATAGTTGAGATCTATGGCATTTACTCTCTTAGAGATCTTCCTTTGGTTGTTAAGGAATTTCTTGATGTCTTCCAAAAATCCATTTAATACTTCCTCTATAGAGGGTGGTAGATATTATGATTGATTTAGTGTTGGGTACTCAGTAGATATATATACCCTCTTATAATATGGAAACAATTACTCCAAAAGAGTTCATGATTTAGTTGGATGATTTTATAAAGAAATATTTTCTTTACTCTAGTGTTTCATCAAGGGTATCCCCTATAATCTATGACAAGAAGGTAGATAGTTCACATATTGTTTTGTGTACTATATAAAGTTGAATCGGGTGATAGATAAGAATAAGTTCCCTTTTCCTTTTGTGGATGACGTTTTTGATCAATTAAAGGGGAAAAGTGGTTTTTGAAAATCAATCTTCGGTTGGGTTATCATAAGCTCAAAGTTTACGAGTTTGATATTCTAAAGACCGATTTTTGGAGTAGGTATGTTCATTATGAATATCTTTTTATTCCTTCTGTTCTAACTAATATTATTTTAGTTTTTATATCTTTTATAAAAAAGATATTAAATTAGTATTATGACAAGTTAGTAATTGTTTTTGTGGATATATCCTGGTTTATTTGAGATCTGATCATGATAACGAGAACCATATGAATCTAGTTTAGGAAATATTTATAATCCACCAAATTTATGGGAATATTTTGTAATAAAACTTCCATATTTAGGAATAAAAGTTATTTAGAAACCTGATTTTTTAATGTTTTAATTCATTCAGTCTTGAGAAGGTGATGGTTGTCTTATCATGGGAGGAGCTATGGAATGTCTTTGAGATTTAGGGTTTCTTGGGTCATGCTGGATACTATCAGTGGTTCATCAAGGATTTATAAAAGTTGGTACCACCTTTGACTAATATTACCTAGAAATGAGTGAAATTCATATGGGATGATATGTTTTAGACTTCTTTTAATGAGTTGAAATTACTTCTTACATAAGAACATATTTTGATCTTACCTAAGCACAGTAAGAGGTATATGGTATATGGTGATGCTTCTAGTTATGGTATGGGTTACATGCTTATACAGTATGATCATGTGATGGTATATGGATATCTATAGATTCAAACCCACGAGAAGAATTACCCCACTCAATATTTAGATATTTTCTAAATTATGCATGTGCTTTAGTGTTGGAAACATTATACTTTTAGAAAGAGGTTTATAGAATTTTATGACCAAAAGTGTACGATTTATATATTTTCTCAAAATGAATTGAATCTTAGATTGAGGTAATGGGTGGAGTACCTTTAGACATTTGATTTAAATATTTCCTATACCCCAAGTAATGAAAATATTGTTAAAACTTATCTTATCAGGAAAGATACATCATAGAATATATTGGAATCTAAGAAGAGTGGAAACTTATGGGGATCTTCGCTAATAAACATATGGGTGCCTAGGTAGATGGTTCAGGTATTAATTTAACAACTATTCAGTTATTATCATCTCTCCTTGAGTATACTCTATAGGTTCAATAGAAAGATGAGGAGTTCAGATGATTTAGGGAAACTTTTTATAGTGGGGAGACCCTTTCGAGTTAGTCTCTCCCTTATGGTTGTATTCACTTCTTTGGAGATAAGTTTGTCATCCCAGCTTCTATGAAGAGTTAATTTTTGTTTTACTATCATAGTTATTCATGGGTAATTCATATGGGTAAAAATAATATGTAATATGACATGAGATAGAATTACTGATGGCTAGGTATGAATCGTGACATTGAAAATTTTTTGTCCTGTTGTTATAACTGCCAATAGATAAAGGTAGAGCATCTAAAACCTTCTAGTTTTTCAATTATTTTTGAGTTACAATTCTGAAAAGTGAAGAGTATTCCATGGAATTTATTGTTATATTTACATGGAATCCCTGAGGGAATAAATTTATTTGTGTGGTGGTTAATCAGTGGATGAAATCTGCTTATTTTATAATGATCAGGGACACCACTAATGTTGAAGATCTAGGTAAGCTGTATGTACAAGAGATCATGAGATTGAATGGGGTTCGATCTACCATTATATCAGATATGGATCCCATGTTTACTTATATATTTTAAAAAACAATCCAAGAGGTAATGGGGACTTATGTCAGGTTGAGTACAACAAACCATCCACATACATAAATTCAGATGAAGCATGTTCTTCTGATCATGGAAGATATACTTCATTGTTGTGTATTGGATTTTGGTAGATCATGGGATATAAAAAAGGTAATGATTAAATTTTTTACAAAAATATTTACCATCTATCGATCATAATCGAACCCTTTGAGGATTTGTATGGTCACCCATGCAGGTCACCTTGTTTTTGGATAGAGGTTGGGGAAGCCTCTTATATGGGATCGAGTCTCATTTAGGAGACACCTATGAGAATTCAAGATATAAATAAATTTCTTGTTACATCATAGATTTAGTAGAACTTTTTTGTATATAATCGATGTCATCCTCTGGAGTGTTCTATAGGTGATAGGGTTTTCTTTAATGTTTCTCCTTAGTTAGGTCATCATCAGTTTGGGAAATAGTTGAAGCTGGCTTTGAGATATATTGAACGATTTGAGGTCCATGAGTGGATTAAGAAGGTTTCTTATCAATTGGAATTTTTGAATTAATTGATAGATATAAATTATGTTTTCCAAATATCACAACCCAAAAGTACCATCCTGATCCCTCTCATGTTTTGAGTTGGGAAGGGATCGATTTATAGACATCTGTTTCATTTGCGGAGAAATAAATGGAGATGACTGATTCTCAGGTGAACGTATTATATGGTAAGTCTATTTAGTTGGTCAAATTGTTATGGAGACACATATAAGGTTCCAATGATACATGAGAGTGAAAATCATCAGTGAGGGATTAGTGGCCTCACCTCTTTCTGGATCATCCTTCATCTGCATGACTTCTCGAGGATGTAAAGTACAATGGCGTGGATATTGTAACATATTATATTTTATAGAAAACACTATTAATGTTTAATAATTTGTTTCTTAGGTTTAGAGGGTATAAGGTTCATTTTTGGAATTTTATGCAGGGGTTTGTGTTTGGTATTTTTTGAAGGAGGAATTTACACCATAAATATTTGGATTACGATATAAATTTTTATAGGGAACAAGTAGTGAAATTAGTTCAGGCCTCAAAAAATTTTAGGATGTAAAATAGTTTTATACTGTAAAACTCTTTTTTATGATGTAAAATCTTCATAGAGAGAAATCAATGGAATTGGTTAAGTTGTAAAACATTTTAGAATATAAAATAGTTTTATGCCGTAAAAATCATGCATATGATGTAAAATTTTCGCTCAGGAGAAATTAACCTAAGGAAATGAGTTTTTCATAGGATATTCATTATGGGGGGTTTACAACGTAAACCTGGGGTTTATAACGTAAACCCATTATGCCTAGTAGGTTTTATCTATCATTCATGTAAATCCTAAATTTATTAATCATGTATTCATTCAACTTCAACCTTAGACCTCATCTATGTGATTTTGGGTGTTTCCTCTTCTTTTAGATATCTTTTTTTAATGATTTATCTCTGAAGTAGTTTCACTATGTCTCTCTTGGGTTGTGGCCTTACTATTTATTCATTTCCATTGGTTGCACTATGTCTCTCTTGCATAAATTTTTCAAGGTATTTATGATCTAACCTCTTCAGAAACTCTTTACATCAATGTAATGTGATTATAAAATGTGAGAACTGATTATATAGAATTCATTTGGTATTCAATATTCCTTCTAGTGTTGGTGGATCTTATTGTGGCTGGTTTATGACCCGAGTTTGAGGCGGGTGATTCCATCCCTAGACTAAATTATATTAATCATTGATTTATCTTTTTTTGGTTAAATGGTTTTCAAATTTAAATATCATGATTTTGTAATTTGTGTGAGTGAAATAGATTTTTTAGAAAATGATGGTTTCCCCCTTTTCTGGTAAAAGAAATATAATTTTCAATGTATTGGGAAATAGATGGTGAAATGGGGTTTCAAAGAAGGTTTTGATGTGAAAGGGTGTTTGAAAATGTATTTTGAAATGTGCACGCCCTATAAATGATTTGAAATTCATCATGTGGGATCCTTAGGTCCTTAGGTGGAAGGTGTCGTATTTGGGGTTGTATTTATATATTATTAGGTTGGCTCACTTTCTGGGGTGTTCTTCAATTCCTAGGTTGAGATGCATTTGTATCTATAAAATGACTTGAAATTGTGGGAGGGTTTACTTTCCAGGATGGTTCTCTATTCCTTAGACATTAATTCATGGTTTCTATGGAATTTTATTGTGTAATAGGAATGAATGATGTATGGGTGACCAAGATAACCTAATCGTGAGTTATCCCTTTTGTTCTTATCCATTGTTTGTTTGGTTTGTACTTATTTTGATTTTATATAACTATTTTTGATGAAATAGAAATGGATTATTGGATTTATGATTTCAAACTATTTTACCCAACATTATTTTTGAATTATAGAAAAAGGGTAACTATTTACCCTTTTTATATAATGTTTATTTACTTCTTATCATGCCATGTTTTAAAAACTGATCATTTGGGATTTTTATTAGAGACTTGATATGGAACACATGGGTGGGATCCTATTGAGAATGTTTAGATCACACCCATCACACCCCTTCAGAATTGCGTTGATCTTGTATTATATTTTGATGTAGGAAAAGTCAAGGCACTATAGTGAAGCTATGTGGTTTATGTAAGCTAGGTATGGGCAGTTGGTGGGGAGAAGGTGGGACATTTACCAAGTTATAACATAGATTAGTTAGTATTTTATTAGTTTTCCATTGATGTTGTACATGCGCCTTAGTGATTTTCCCTCACCTCTTGGAGTTATATTACTACTGTTGGATTTACTTGTTATGAAATATATTTTAAAAAGTTTTCCTTTCAATGATTATTTTTATTATGTATATATTCCATGTATCTTGTGATAGGTTGGAAGAAATCATTCCTTTTGGTTTTTTTATGACCTGGTGCTAGTTTCAAACTCGTGGTGATTAGGAACTCCCTTCAAGCATGTGGAAGATCGATTTTAGTGTTATTTCATGAGGTAAACCGAGTCCGTTTCTTACAATGATAATTTCCCAAGGGTTAGTTTATATATTGGATGATAAATTGACCCTCAAATAATGAAAAAACCCCTGAACCCTAACTTGGTTTATGTTATAGCTTTCCTTCTGTCCTCCCTTGTATCTCTTGGATTTGTTTAGACTTGGATCTAAAATTGAACTACCTCCACTCATATGAGAGATCCATCCATTACATAGGCTTTTCTCACACATAGGTGAGGGGAACTAAATAATTGGTTTAAGTGGTTTACATTAATGGAAACTCTAGGCATATTGGCCCTCACATAATTAGAGGAGGCATGGCGCACATGACATCAATTAAATATAATAAAAATAATAAAATTAAAATAAATTGATCACATTAAAAGGTTTTTTATATGATCATGAATATATATATAGATTTAATGAATTACACATTTAATAAACTAGAATTCATTCCCAATCATTTCTGTTTCATTTAAATCATTCTTGAATAAATTGATTGTCTTAATTAATAAATCAATTATTTTATCTGAATTCTCAATAAAACATTATTTTGAATCTTATCCATAATTATTTTAAATAAAATAAATAAATTATTTAAAATTGGATAAGTGAAAAATATTTTCCTTGGAGGAAACACATTGAGAATCCATTCGAACTACCTAGAATTTGTGATGGACAAATGCTTTTTTACTCATACAGTATGTGGAATAAATCTTTTCTCACTTAGTTTCATGGAATTTATTGTCAAATAAATGACACATAGACATATGTTATTGGTGTAACATGTTATGATTTTAATTCATGTAGATTAATCGGTGTATTATTATTTAAACATGTTATATATCTCCAAATATTATACAGAAATTAATTAGATATTTAATATATTCAAAACCCATGACATGGTGTGTAATTTAAAATAAATGACACTAAGAATAAATTTTGATAAATTTTAAATGTTATAATAAATAAATTTTGTATTCTATGTAAATAGGTAATATAGATAGTGTATACTATCCAACTACACATTGTGTATAGTTATTTGTCGTGTATCTGTGGAACACAGCTAAGGACTAGATGTGTTGGTCTTTTGCAAACTTAAATGGAGTACATGATGTTTAACTGAGATATACATTGTTCTTTCTATGATTTTCCTGATAAACCAACACACAAATCATGTTATAAAAACATGTCAAATATTTGTCTAACGGACTACACATCATGTGCATATGTTACATATTTTGTAGTATGGATAATTATGTGTGAATATGGACTAATAAACATGTTGGGTGTATTAATTTCAAATTTCATGAAATAAATAAACAATACTCTGAATTAATTCATGATTATTCATGGTTTATTAAGAAAATGTGTGTAACATATACCTGTGGTCTACACATCGGGTATCCCTGTGCTATCTGAATAGAACCATTGGCACCTCAATATGACATTGAATATTATTAATTAAAAAAGTAATCAAATTTTGATTATATTTTATAGAATGAACAAAAAGAAGAGGAGATATTGTGATTAAAATTTAAAAAATGATTAAAAAAAATTTAACAACGGAAAAATTCGTATATAAATCAATGATATTTAAATAATTAAAAATTATTATGTGACCCCTTGATACAAATTGTAGGTTCTATGTGCGTTGAAAACACTAGTAGGGATTTCCCAACTAAGATTTTTATTATAATCAATGACTATTCCAAGACACACATGATGTATATCTGCATGACTAGAAAAATTAGTTTAGGGATTAATTGATTAAAGAACATAAAAACCAAAATACAGGGTCATCACATAATGATTTATAATTATTTTAAGAAATTAATGAGTTACCTTATGATTTATTCTTTCTTTATTCATGAATTTGAAAATGTATCTACAATGTAATATCATTGATTTATAGGAATCATGTGTAGATTCCCTCCATAAGCGATCCATATGTGCACCATGAACCTCCAAGAGATTACATAAGAATATCCTAATGCTAGAATGGAAGATCCTAATGCTTTCACCTATTGTCTTTGACCACCACAAAAATCACTTGAAAAAGGAGTCTCTTTATTTTATCTAGAATCAAGAGGGGTGGAGGAGGTGGATCACTCTCTTTTCTTAAGAGGGTTATTAGAGAGGATCTCTCTAGGTCTTGAGAGGATTATCTAGATGTCATTTCTCACAACCAAACAAATCGAAATCATTTGGGTTGGAAATAATATAATTGGGTTTAAAAAATGCCCGGATAAGAAAGAAAATAATTATACATGGGCCCTTATTATTTTCTTACTCCTTGACCAACCCTATATTCAAATAACAATATTAATATTATCATTTTTCATAACATACAAAAAAACTCATGAATTAATTAAATATTATTTCTTGAATAAATTATTTAAATTTTATTCAAATAATATTTAATATTTTTTTTTATCATAGACCATTAAACCTGATCCGTCGTTCCTCCAAAATGTTTATCAGGCCTTGAATAATATCTATTTATTTAATAAATAAATAAATAATATATTTACTAAATAAAAAATAAATAAATATTAAATATTCTACTCACTAATATTTGATCGAATAAGAAGTGAATGAATATATTTGATGAAGAAAACATAGAAAATTATTAAACCATATACAATAATAATAATATTTAACTAATGTTCTATATTCACTTAGTGTGTGGATCTCTATGCCTCAGTACTATAAAATAACCTTTTAAAAACACTAGAAATGACCTATATTGGTGATATAAAAGCTCTAACTACAAGAGTTCGGTTAAAATCCCTAGTCATTTATTAGCACTCATAAAGGAACCATTTATCATCATTTTAATTTAACACCACTAAAGGAACCATTTATCAGTACTTTAAAAAGTACTCATAAATTTGGTTTTTATCAATGCTTTTAAAAGCACTGATAAAGGGCCATTCTGTAGTGTCCTGTAACAGCACACCACAACACAACTGTAGTGTGCTGTAACAACACACTGCAACACCAAAAACACATCAGATATTAACCAAAAAAAGTCACAAAATAGGATTTAAATAAAATGAAATATACAAGACAAACACAAGAAAAAAATAGTATATTATAGAAATTTCTAACATTGGTCTATACAATTACATAAATACAAATTATTACACACAATCAAAAACACCAATGTTCCTTTATCATTTAATCCTGACCCAACTCATTCTATTGAAGAAAAAACCACCCCTAATTAAGAAAAAAAAACACACCTATATAATAAAAAAATTATAATGTTAGTAATAATATATAGATATAAATTAATGGAAAGTGTTAATTTTACTAAAATTGATGCCAATTTTAAATAAAAAATCATTTGGAGTCATACCGGTCACACCAAGCATCTTATTGAGGTGTGGCTGATTCCAAAACGTCTCAAATGTCTTGGGGATCTTTTTTCTAAAGTTTCAAAACAATCCAATTGTGTTTTCTTGGTTTTGAGTATGTCAATTGACTTTTTACTAAAATGTAATTTTAAACTGGAAACACACACTTTTGACTCATTATGATCACATCATGTATCAGTTTGATGTGAAATGGATTCCTACACATCAAAAATGGCTAATTAATTGTTGTTCTAAATTATCAATAAAATCAAGGCACTAATAGAAAAATACTCTATACCAATGGTTTGGAATCATTGGTAGAGGTCTCCAAACCATTGGTATAGCCTATACCAATGGTTTAGAAGAATGTTGGATTTTTTGGAATTAGGATAGGTCAATAACAATGGTTCTGTGAAAACCATTGGTATAGGTAATATGAAAAACATATACCAATGTTTTCATAAAACTGTTGGTATGGGTAATTAAAAAAAACGTGGGTTGGTTTTGATCCCAACACCTCCCGTTTATAATCCAATAACCAAACCACTAACCTAACATTACTTTTGTGAACATAATTTCAAATATATATATATATACATATATATATATATATATTCATAAGTATTTTAACTTTTTATTTATTTAATGTTATTTGAAAAAATATTCCATAAAACATATGTGTACCTATACCAACGGTTAGGTCTATGCCAATGGTATTGAGAATCGTTGCTATAGGGTCTTTGGATTTTTGAGCTATACCAACGTTTTTTGCCAAAATATTGGTATAGGTAATATTTCTCGTAGTGGAGTGAATTTGATCAGTTTTCAATGAGTGATTTTTTTTGAACTAAAGTATAAAAAAATATGAATGTGTTTGTTCAGTTTTGAGGTGTGGATGATTCTTGTAAAGGAATGACACATTGAGTCATAACGGTCACGTCGTGCGTTGAATTGTGGTGCATCGGATTTCTACACGTTTCAGATGAATTATGGATTTTTCCCTAAGTGTGAATAAAGTAAATGACTCCATAGAATTATTTTTCCAATCATATAAAATCCCATATTTTTTTTAATAAAAAAACAAAAGATCTCAAACTGAATAAGGAACCCACACAAAAATCACAAAGAGTGATTTCCACAAAAATAGACATCGCCAAACAAGCACAATAGAAAAAGGGGAACTAATTAAAGAAAGGATAAACATTTGAATGATCACATTTAAAAAAAACCATTTAAACTATGAAAGTATGATTTCATCATACTTTTATAATGAATGATGAAATTATAACAACCAAAAAAGAAAAATAAGGAAAGTTCAAACATCTTCACCCCAACACGAGAGAAAAAAACTGCGCCAATGTGTTGTATGCTTTTTTCACAATAACTCGGCCAAAAATGCTTCCCCCACTGACTTCTCAAAATAGAGATCCTTGGAGAAGAGGAAACAATTCTTGATCCCTGAATGAAAACCCCTAATGAAAAGAGAATCTCTCAATAGATCATACAACACCAACTTTGGAGAAAATGAAACCAGCAATTTGAAGTGTTCAACAAAAGCCATCACCATCTGTTGACCTTGTTGGAAACTCATGATATTTCCCCCTTTCTTCGTATTCACCTCCTCAGGTATAAACAATCAGACAAAGATGGACTTAAAAAATTCCCACATCATACCAACTTGCATCATTGGTGGGGAAAAAACTCCCATTCATTCAAATATGGACCCCAATCAGAAAGAGAACAATAAGAACTCTAACAACATTTGGAGTTCCCAATACTCATAAGACATACTCAACATCCTCAGTCCACTTCACTACCTCTAAAGAACCTCAATTTCCAGATATGATGGGCCGAAACTGAGGAGAAATAGAAACAGGGTGAGACCCACTAAAAACATCGGGGACCTTTCTGGGCGACATATTTTGAATAACACAAAAATCCCAAAATCAGGTTTAGAATCAATTACTCACATACCCACACATATTAAAATTCTCATAAAGAATGATTAGGGTCACACTAACCACTTTATCACTAAACACAATAATTTACCAAATTTTCAATACAGAACATTTTCCTTTATAACTAATTTTTTCCCAATCCGAGACCATTTGAAAGAAATAATTTTAATTTTTAAAATCATTTTCATTTTAAAAGCTTACTCACAACAACTGAGACCAAAACAAGACCTAATTCATGCTAAACCATCAAAATGAAGAACTAGTAGTCATGCTTAACTTGACGACTTGGTAGTGGGACATAGTTTACATAGTATACGAGTTTACTATGATAAAAAAGAACAACAACCCCTAGCACTAATAAAATCTCAAATGTACCACTATATACATAATACTAGGACCTTGGGTTCTTGGTTGTGTTAAAAGTGGCCCTAATTACACTAGCCTATCAATAGGTACCTGGTTCCATTCCATTGGGTACTCAATGCCTACCACACAAGGGTACCTCTATCTCTTTACAACTCTCTCCTATCAAATCGTTTAACCCCTCTCATAACTCCTCTTCAACAAAAAATACTCCCAAAATGGGACTAAGATACTAACATTAAAGGGGATTACATGGTTAGATTGGATGAGGAATTTAAAACCTCCACATCCTCCAGTATTTCATACTCAATAAGATTCAACCAGATTCATGATGGAATAGATTCAACCATTGGGTTTTCATATGTGTAAGGACATATGTTAAGAATTTTCCAAGACTTTTCCAATAATTTTAGAAGGTTTGATGTATTTAGAGGTTAATTTCATCTTATTTTTAATCCATCAATGAACCAATATTATGGAAACATAAATAAACACATGATCATTAACATTAAATTATAAGGGTCAACTCTAATGGTTATTTTAGGACATTGGATTACTTTGAGTAGTTTCAAAATGTTTTTGAATTAACATCACTCAGTCTGTTATTTCTGGGACAAGACATGGGTTACTCATATGATATTCTTATAACTTTATCCAACATAAAGGATAGTCAAAATTTATTTAATATAATTCTTCACATAGCTCCATCTGGATAAGTTATTGATAATTGTTTTTATAAGATAATTCCACCAAGTAATGTTAGTCCTTCTAGGATACAATAAAAAAATTAATTAAGGCTCAAAGAATATCCTCCATTATCAAGATAGTCTTATTAGAATGGCTGTTAATATATGGAATAATGAATATATATAATTGAAACTATAATCACAGTGAAAATTAATTTCCTTTCTATAACCAAGATAAAAACATCATATACCTATCAGATACAACACTAGACAAGACACCTGGAATAATTATTATCTCTTTGACATACAATTAATCGAGTTAATCAACCGAGGAAGCCTCTTAAATATGTAATAAGTTTTTCTTATTAGCGAGCTGATCGACTATAACCCACACTACATATTTCTATTTTGTTGATATTTAAAAACGTGCCAAGAAATCCATCATGATTTCATCCCATTTTCTTAATAGAAAAAGAAAGTATTAAAATATTACTTACTGGTTTTTGGTATTTTTCCTTCACCGAATTATAGGTAAAAAATTTATCAACGAATACAATGATTAATTTCATCGTTACAGGCCACAAAAATTGCTGAATAATATCATGGTACATCTTTATGATCCATATATGAACCTAGAAAAGTCACACTAATAGTGGTGAAGAGATGAGATGTAGGGTTCATCATGGAAAGAACAACAAAAAATTAAAAACACAAAACAAAAAACCCAAAAGATCAAACAACAATATAAGAAAAGTATTAAATAACATACATTGGATTTTAGCCTTGATTCTTCTTAGGGATCATAGAGGAGTCACACCGGCTATAGAGGAGTTCCTTGAGATCTTGAGAATCACAACTTATTGAGTACTAGTTAGGGTTATTTTAAATAGATTAGGAGCACTTTTAAATGCGATTTTAGAAAAGCACTGATAAATATACCTTTTATTAGCATTAAATTGAGAAGTGCTGATAAAATGTATATTTATCTGCGCTAATATTTTAGCATTGATAAAGATTCTTTTAAAAGACACTTTTTTAGCAATGATAAAGGATTTATTTAAATAAATTTATTATAATTTTATAATTATTAAATTTATATAATAATTTATTTATAATTATATAAATACTTATTTTAGAAATAATAATTATTTATTTATAATAATTATAAATATATAAATATATAAATATTTTAAATATACATTGATAAATATATTTATTTACAAATATATATTTTAACATTATTAGCGGATATATAATCTCAAATACATGCATTTTAAAAATGAGTGAAATTGAATAATTCAAAATGAGTACACTTTAAAAATATTTAAAAAATGGATACGTTTTATTAATTAAGTACAAATTATTAAAAAAAATATGGACATATATTTATATTGAAGTAAGATGAATAAATATTGAAAATACTAAAACATAAAAAATAAATAAATATAAATAAATAATATAAAATGATCAAATTAAAAAATAAAATAAAAAATAAAAAAATATTAAAAATGAATGCCATGATTTCAACATTATTAAAAATAAATAAATAAAACTGACCAATTAAAAAATAATATCCTAAATGTATTATTTTATAATGAACTTCTAAAATATTCTGAAATTTGAATAAATTACATAAATATTAGGTGTATGTGTTTCTATATATTTTGTAAATATATTTGTGTGTGCGTATGTATATAAAAATGTATTAATTACACATATATATATGTCTGCGAAATCAATTTAACACATGAAATTTGATGTATGTTAAATTGAAAAATCAAACAACATTAAAAATGAAAAAGACATTAATATGTTTTTAATTAAAATTTTATTTATTATATATATATATTTATTATATATTATTTATTACTATTTATAATTGATATATATATATATTATACTTATTCACTTTTTATTAATAATTGTTTCATTACTAAATTTTTAAATAATTTTTAAATTTATTTATTTTTATTTTTTAAATTGTATATTCATTTATATACATACATTTAATATATACTATTTATCAATATTTATAAACTATATATATGTATATTAAATTTATTCTTTTTTATTGATAATTATTTAATTGATAAAATGTTTGATATTTTTCTTAATTTATTCATTTTAAATTTTTATTTGTTTAATTATTTAATTTTATTCAATTTAAATGTCTATATATTTAATATATACTATTTATTAATTTTTAAAATTTTTATATATGTATATTCAATTTATTCATTTTTAATAATAATTATTTAATTAATGAATTTTTTAAATAATTTTATTTGTTTAATTATTACATTTTATTGCGGGCCTTCATGAGTGATTTATTTTTAGCACTCATAAAGGGTACTTTTTATCAATGTTGGAAATAAAGCGCTGATAAAGGTGAAGTTTATCAGTGCTAAATAAAAAGCGCTGATAAAGGGATCCCTTTATCTGCACTTTTTTTAGCTCTGATAAAGGCCTCACTTTATGAGCGCTTCTTTCAGTACTGATAAAGATAGGCTTTTTCAGTAAATTTTCTCTAGCACTGATAATTTCATGTGTTGTAAAAGTTGTGTTTTGTATTAGTGCCTCATTCGTAGTGGGATTAGGCAGAGCCTTCCAAAGACCATGGTTATCGTTAAACAGCATTCCAAGGCACCCATAAGGAAAGGAGTTAATGTCACAATGACATAAAACCTCGTACAAACACTTATTGTTCAATGTAATCCCTTCATTATTATATCTTTAATCAATCGGGTTTCATGCTAGTGTCATAAAAATATGTGGTTGATGTATTTTACTTCGAATTTCCTGAAATGAACTTTCCCATAGAACACCATAGCTATGGATTTATTTATGTTGTTCCATTCCCATCAAAGGGCCTAAGATATCAACTTTTTTTAATAATAGAGGGGAAAAATCATTTTATACATTATTCATTGATGCAATATCACACGGGACTCACACAATATATCCTAATTCACTACGAGCATATGGCACCATGGTTTTCATCAATACATAAATTTACATGAATAATAATATTCCTTAATAATAATATTAAAGTCTAAGGATTAATACACATGTCCTCATATAGGAACATCCAATGACACATATAAATGTCCATTTCCCACAAGTGGGTCATGCTCTAATAACCTCATGCAATAGAAAATACCAAGGACATACACCAAGTGAAAGTTCCAAAAAGTCATATGAGTCTCCACCACTTGATAACAAGCATCATTTGTGTCCCATTAATGATATCCTCCGGCTATAGAATATATATTTTAAGAATACTACCATGAAACTTCTAGGTTCTCATCGTTTCAGGGAACTGCTATGGCATTTTAGTGTGAAAATTACTCTTAGGAAATTATCGCATAGTAAATCACATAGAAGAATAATCATTATGTAATAATAGGTTTACTAATATTCAAAACAATGAAGGCATGTAATCATAAAGTACATTGAAGTTGGTTCTAGTGCACAAACATCAACACCCATCACCCACTAACTTCTTTTGTTATTTCAATAGGATCTTTTTAAAAGTCATAGGTAAATTAGAGTTCTTTGAATCAATGAAATTCATGATCAAATGTTAGATCTAAAACTCAATAGTTTTCTATCGACTAATTGTCTTATAATATATTTTTATTGGTTTTTTGGGATTTAAGTTTTGTTCATATTATGACGTTGTGATTATATCCATAAATTCTAAGTAAATATATGATTTAATTTATGATTTAATTTAGTTTTGATGGTTTATGAAACATATTTAAAGCTATAATATGACAGTCCAAATTTATATTTTTATTATAATTCATAATATTTCAATTTTTCTATTCAATTGTTTTACTATTTATTTATATTAAAAATTAAAATAATCCTTTATTTTGAAAATTTGTAAAAAATATATAGGTATATAATTAATATTTTTAATTTTTTATGATCAATATATATATATATATATATAAATGAATTATTATTTTATTAATATTAATTATGTTCATTTGAAACATAAAAATATTTATGTAATAATTTTATAAACTTTTATTTATTTTTATATATATGATCATATTAATTATATTATTTTTCAAATTGTATAATTTTTTTACATAGTTTATATATTTATATTCCCTATGTTTATTTTAAATATACATTTATTCACATTTTTTTGGTAATATAATTTTTTTTATAATTTTAATTTTTAATAATTTTTGTAAATCATTTAAATGTGTTTATTAAATAATATTGTATAAAATTTTTATGTATATTTATACTACATTTAATTTATAATTATTTTTATTATATAAAATATTTATTTAATTATAATTCTTCATTTATTTTACAACTATAACTCACTGTTTTAAAAATTTATTCTAATATTTAATTTTTTATCATACTCTTTATATTGGTTTTGTATTGTGGGAAGAATTCTTATTATTTTTAAGTATATTTTAAAATTTTAGTTCATGGAAATATCAATTTGAATAAATATTATGAGAAAAATTAACATTAAATATAACTAAAATTTCAATTTATATTAAAAAATATAACAAATTAAATAATTTCTATAGAAAATAATCTTATATAGATCAATATTATGAAAAGAAACAATTTAGAGAGAATGAACCAAATCATCTTTTAAAAACTCCATAATGAGGCAGGTGAAATGGTAATAATGAACAGTGGTGTGAAAAGGGTTGCTGTTACTTTATTTATATAATAATTTTATTTTCTTTTTATGATAAATACTATCTTCATAACAAATTTCTCTATATTTATTTTACTTTTTGGATAATATGTATTTATGAATGTACTGAGCCTTATAAAATTTGTTTTATATTATTACATAAATACTATTATTTATTGTTTCAATATTTATTTTATTTTTTATATAAATATTTATATGGATAAGAGCATGATTGATCTACCAAGTGGATTTTATACTAAATTTGTCGAGTTAATTAAATAATTTAACGATTTCACGAGTGGATTTCAAAGTGATTCGTTTAGTTTTCCATAGAGAAATTTTATAAAAAAAGTCACTTCTAAAATGAGATACTATGAGGGAGCAACAGTTTTTTAATGGTTTTAGAAAAACTATAATACATAAATAAGTCATTGGGAAGAGTCTATTTCCAACAGTATTGCAGATTCTACCTTTAACAGTGTTAGCTAAAAGCATTAATAAAGGCCCCCATTATCAACTGTAGAAAATTTACTGATAAAAGAGGTCCTTATCAGCGCTATAAAAATACTGATATAGGGGGATCTTTATCATCATAAAAAAATAACTAATAAATTCTATCTTTATCCACGCTAATAAAAAAGTGCTGATAAAGGGTGGCCTTTATCAAAACTAATAAAAAACTATTGATAAATATGGGTTTTTATCAGTTCTATAAAAAAAGCACTGATAAGGGGGGGGGGGGGGGGTTATCAGCGCTACTAAAAGAGAGATGATATGGGGATTTATCAGTTCTTTTTTACTAGCATTGATAAAGGCTCCCATTTATCAGATATTTTTTCTAATGGTGATAAAGGGTATTTTTCATAAGAAAATTACATTCCATTAAAAATATTATTTTAATATATAATTATATTTATATTGATATAAATATAAATTATTTTTTAAAATGTGATTTAGATAAAGATGAACACACATTTACATTTAATTAAAAAGATATTTAGAGAAAAAATGATTATAAAATAATTAAAAAGTAATATTAATTCAAAATTTGAAAATTAATGTTGATTAATAGTTATTCAATAACAATTGGATGACATAAAAATTAAATTAATTTATGAATGGTATAAGATAATTTAAAAAATGACTTGAATTTCAAATGGCTATCAATTTTGATCTTGGTGTCTGTTTGGGCTATACCACATATAAAATCGAATTTTGGGAAGAGATCTAAACCATGTTTATCAAGTGGTACTTCAGTATCTATTTTTTTAGATCAAAAAATGGCCTAGAAGACCTTTAAAACTGTGTTTTTTAGTTGGGACACTCTAATTTTTTAATATTCAATAATATTTCATCTTATTTTAAGGGATTTTTCTTATCCCTTATTAGTACGGAATAAATTCATACCCAGGGATTACATTCTTATAGATATTATGTTTTTTAATTTTATCATTTTCATAGTGTAATATTATTTATAATGAACTATATGCATATTTTCTTATATTTACTTATAATAAATCCATTTTATAAATACAAATATAAATATTAAAAAAAATGTTTTTCTAAATATATAAACCAAGTAGAACTAAATATTTATTTTTCATTTTATTTAAAGTAAAAAATTATCCATTTTATCTTCCTTATACAAATGAAATAATATGTATATATATAGCAATATAAGTAATGTTTATATATAAACCTGTGTGTGTTAATATGAAATATATATATTTATATATATATTTTCTAATATATGTAAATAAATAAATATATATATATATAAGTAAATATTTGAACATGTATATGATAAATATAAATTTGTACATGTGTGTGTGTATAAAGATGTGTGTATGTGTTTGTGTATCAATATTGTGTATATACATCATATATAAATTTATTTTTGTAGATATATCATTATCATTAAATCTATTATATTAAGGTATTTACAATAAATATTTATAAGTAAATTTAAAAAATTATATATAAATACACAATTACATGTAAATATATATACATATATATATGTAAATACATAAACATATAAATATATAAGTCATTTGTGAAACTTATATCTCAATATATAGTCGTATTCTAAAGAATTATTTGAAAATAATAATATAAATTATATGAAATTAATTATTATCCATTTTATATAAAACAATATGTAACCATTTTTGTACATTATAAAAATATATGGATATATATACTTATACAAATGTATATATAATGTTTATATATACATATGTGTGTGTATTAATAAATACACACACACACATATTTATATTTATATTTTAATATATATTAATGAATATTAATATATATATTTTTTAAATAAATATAAATATATACATATATAAATCACACACATATAAATATAATTTAATAAATAAAAATGTCATAAAATATAAAACAAAACCGGCATGACAGAGTCCTAAAGGGCATCCAGTCACACCAGGGAGGTCAAGTGAAGAAATCCAAGAATGTGTGGGTATTTAGGGGAGAATTATAGAGCTTGGGAATGGGGTGTGTGATGGAGGTTGGGGGGTAGAAATAACTAAGAAAGGGGTCCCACAATCATTGAGAAAGGGAGTGTTGGGGTGCATGAAAAAAATGTTTTTTCAATTTTTTTAATAACACTTTTTAGTGCTGATAAAGGGTGCCTTTATCACCTCTTGTTTTAGCATTGTTAAAGGAACCCTTTATCATCGATAAAAATCATTGAAAAAGGTACCCTTTATCGGTACTAAAAAATCACTCATAAAGACACCATTTATCAGTGTTTTTTACTGCTAATAACAATTAAATTGTAACATCACTCGCAATATCATAAATTTTTAATCACTTATAATACCCTTTTACTAGCACTTTTAAAGGCCATATTTTAATTATTTCTATCAATAATGATAAAGTGTTTCGAAGGATATTGATCAAAAAATAGTTGATTTGATGAATTTAGTGCTCAATGAAAATATACTCCATTTTTATCCTGAAGAGAGTAACATTGATAACGGTGACATTGGAGGGAGTAGTCTACGTTTATGTTTAGATAAAGAAACATTGAAAATATGTGAAATTTTTGATGTTTTCTATACTAAATTATATATTTTATGCATAATATTTAATAAATTATTATTTATTTTTGAGTTATTTAACTTGAATACCTTGAATCTGTGGACATAAACCTCTTTTGATATATTGTTAGTATTGTTACAAAAGGTACTTCATATTGGAGTGAATAATTAATATTTTTACTAGAAATATTTCAAGTTGTCTAGAAACCATGGTTTCACATATAATCCCATTGAATAATTCCCTAAAAATTATAAGTTGTTAATAAAATAGAATGCATAGATTAGTGATTTTACTATTTGTAACTTAGAAAAGTGTAAGGATAATGAGATTAATCAAGGTCATTGAATAATTCCTATTAGGGCCACAGACTATAAGAACCAGATCAAAATGAATAATGTGTATGAATTATCAGAAAAACTAAGGTTCAAGATATTTTTCACATCTTCTAAAATATCTATACTGATGACATTGAATATAGAGAGAAGCAAAGAGGCTTATAAGTTATCTTTCTTAATATATATTTTTTGGCATGGAAGGATTTTGATAAGAGACACGTAGAATTTTTCTATAATAGTTGTAATTTTTGACTGTGTTTGGATATATATCATTTTAACCAATTGAACTCTATGGTCGGTGTAACACATAGTATGTGGACAATGGTGTTGGTTTTATACATCCTTCTCATGTGGTTATGTATGAACCAACCATTTTTTATACTTTTTAATCTACTTAGTGGACCAATATGACCCATTTATAATATTGTTTTTTATATGAAACCATTAAATAATGTTCTTTAAGACTTTTAGGCATATGGTGCAATGGATTTTGGCTCAATAAGTATAAAATTTTTTATATTTAGAACCACTTTGTTATGGAAAATTAATGACTTCCCATTGTATACAAACTTATTAGGTTGGAGAAAAAAATGAGGTTTCTCCAAAAAAATAATTGTAAAAAAAATAATCAATCAATATGGATTAAGAAGTATAGAAATTTATTATACCTTGGTCATAGATGCATTAATTCATCACTGCACAAGTTTAGAAAAGATATTTTCTTTTTATTGAAATAGGGTGCCCGAACCAGCACTATAGATAATTTCAATTGTTAACATTTAACACAACTTTACCAATAAAATGATTTCATTATATATGCTTTGTAAGATTTTTGGGCACTTATATTTCCATCATTCCTACTAAAAATACATTTTTGGTCGGAGTGGATACTCAATAGTGGGTGAATTGAGTTCCAATTAAAAATTTCTATTAAAAAGATTCAAATTAAAATCCACCCAAATTGAATAATAAGCTAAAATTTAGTGAATTTATAAATATTGTAAGTTTTCAATTATTTTCTCAAGAGATTGATTATTTCTCAGTTGACTCAATCAGAAGATTGAGTAACTTTTGAAGCTAACCTACTGGAAAACAAAAGTTATAAACACTTGCTAATTTAACTATCAGAGTGACTGTAAAATATATTTATATTTCAAAGTACTTAGCAGCGGAATAATAAATAGTTTAAATCAAAATAAAATAATTACAACAGTTTGAAACAAGAGGTTCAGTCTCAAGCAGAGACCTAGTCCTCTCAAACAATTTATATAAATTTTGATCCACACACTTGATCGGGGTTAAAAACATAGCAAAGACTATCCAGGTACTAAGACCTCTGCCACAGTTCTTCGTAGGAAAATATAAAAGTAATAGCACACAGGCTATACAGGTCACACTTGACCTCTACCACTCTCCACAGTGGGATATAAGAGAGTTATAGATGTTTTGTATGAGGATTTAGAAATCCTCAAGTCTAGCACAAGAGATAGTGTGTGTCTAAAAATACAGATCACACACTGCTCAAAAATATAAATAAAATAATCACTAAGAGAGTAGATATGAGTTTAAAATGCTCTAGTGATTCGAAAAATAGATCTCGACTCCTTTTCATTTAACAAAATTCTTCTGAGTCCTTCTCTGGTTTTTGTTTTGAAAATGGAGGGTCATTTTCTTCCTTGACATTCAGATTCAGTTTGATCAGCTTGAGTGTATGAAGAGATCATTGTAGTTCTTCACTCCTTGACTAAGATTTAGGTTGTGTTCACTTCTTGTATGAATGGCCTCGTATATGTCTAGTGTTCTCCAGGAAACAGGTGTATGGATGTCACCTTTCTTTACTGTGTATATGCACCACCATGTTTTCTACAGCTCAATCTTCCTTTTATACCTTAAGCTCCGACAATAGGAATGATTACCTTTTTATAGGTACGAGGTACTATTCCCTGACATGCCAACGAATATCATTAAATAATATTACATGCATTAAAAAATGAAATATGAACGTTTCTTAATAAATAAATAAATAGAAATAGAGTTTAAGTAGCAGTGACTGGTTTTCAGTCATATTTCATCAGTAGCTCTCTATCGGTAGACTTGTAGCGGTGGATTTTGTATAGTGGTGTGCTCCTATCGGTAGGTCTTTGTTCTTGTACTGGTAGCTCCTTGTATCGGTAGCAGCTACTTTGTGTAACAGTATATCAATATACTGGTAACTCCTTCTATCAGTAGCTTTGGCCTATTGGTAACTTGCTTGTACCGGTAAATACTTATATCAGTGGCTCTGTCTGTCGGTGAACTTTGTATCAGTAGCTCTGTATCGGTAGTCGTTCATCTGTCTGGTTGTATTGGTAGGTCTTCCCGTATCAGTAGCTATGATTAATGGTAGACTTGATCTATCAGAGACATTTGATAACCAATGGCCTTTATTTATAAGTATACATACACATATTGGTAGACTTACTATAACGACAACCTTTTGGTGTACCGGTATACTTACATATCAGTAGCTCTGTCCTGTACTAGTGTACTTGGCCTTATCAGTAGTTGTGTATCTGTTTGTCTGTATCAGTATCTTTGTGCATACCGGTGAACTTAACACTTATATGAAACCATATCCAGATTGAGTTAGAATTATTTCAAAGTATTTATAAACATAGATAAACAGTGATTAACATATTCCAATGATTATTTTGATATTATTGTTAGCATAGGATTATAAACACATATTAACACATAATTGGTATAATCAAAACAGGTGAGTTCAACAATCTCCCCCTTTTTGATAATCACAAATTATAATATCATAATCCAAAATAATCTGTAATCTATCAGTATAAAATATAATGGTTCTTACTTCCCAGTGTGATAAAAGGCATTTTCAAATGTGATATTTTAAAAGTATCAGAGGATATAGTATTTAAATTCAACTGTATCAGAAGTAATAATAAAAAAAGTGTACTAGAGTTAAAAAACAAATGAATCAGAGAAAACAATATATTATAAAACACATGTATCAGAGGTAAAATATAATGGTTCTTCATATCAGTTTTACCTTTTATCCCTTAGATATTATTTCTCCCCCAGATATGTTTCCCTTAGATATTATTTCTCCCCCTTAGTGATTAGAAAAAAGTGGGACAAAAAGGAAATATAGGAAAAGAGAAGTAAGAGAGGGTAAAATAAAGTAAGATCATATATATTCCTTGGGGAAAACAGATACAAAGAAATAAAGTATTGAAACAAAAAGAAATACAGGTTATTCCTATCAAATATCCTAGCCACTAATCAATCAACATCCTCAGCATGAGATTTTCCATTTGGATCAGAAGAGGATTCAGGTGTGGTGGATGCAAGTGGAGGCTTAGGAATACCAGAAAGCACGACTGGTGGTTGTGCAATAGAGAATGTTCCTAGCCTATAGTGGGTAGCTCTCTGTGTGATCATAGGAGTGAGGCTCCTAATGTCATGGATGGAGTCATCTGAGGAATGGAAGCAGACTGAGCAGAGGCAGGCAGAGCTGGAGGTGAAATTATTGGAGTACTTTCTACATGCAAGAATGGTATCAAAAGATTTCTAAAGTCCATTATAATTCATTTTACTCTCTCCATAGTATAAATTAAGTCATCCTTGTTCTCTATGAATTTATCTAGTGCATGGGTCAACTCTCTGAGCTTGGTGACTTGTTCTCTGAAGGCTTGATTGACTGGTGGTAGCATCATGTTTTCTAACATAAGCTTGAAATGATTATTGATATGATGCATGGTATACACTTTTTGAAAATAAGAATAAACATTATCCTTTACTTATTTTTTAAAGACATAAGCTTCTCTCATATAATCTTGAACAATTTTCATGATATCTCTGGTGGTAGTCACCACCTGGCTCAGGGCAGATGAGTCCACAGAGCCACTGGTTGATGCTGAACCAAGATCTTCTCTCATCACTGCTCGAAACTTATCAACATCTACCGAAGTATTGGATGAAGCAAGAGCTTTGAAAGTGAATGATATAGTCTCCTTGAATGATTCAGTTAAGTTGCTTATCAGCATCTAGACAACCAAATCCTGAGTGCTCACATTCTCTTTGAACGACTTATTAAAAGCTTCAAAGACATCCAAAAATTTCTTTACTACACCTTTAATGTAATTTATGTCATCATTCATTTGATCTTGAGAACTACTCAAGAAAGTTAGGGAAGCAACAGATTGCTTCAAGGCAACAACAACTCCTGTCCAACTCTCAATCTAAGAATGACACACTCTGATTTCATTCATCATCTCTGTCATAGTTTTTGACACAGTACATCCAAGAGAGTGTTCAAAGTATTTTTCCATGTCGCTCATATCCTAAAAAATAATTCTTTAAATCGGAAATAGATGCATTCATAGACTTTGTCATCTCAGCCTTTAAAGACTCAAAGTCAGCCCTGGTTACCATCTTAGAAGGCATAACAACAGGTGCTCTTTCTGATACAATAGTAGCCACATAGGAATTCATAACAGACTGGATGGATGAAACTAAGGAAGATTCCATTTTTCTTATCTCTTCCACAAATGAAATCTTGAGGTCAGACTTCAACTGGTCCAAATCAGCTTTCCATACTACATCCTCAGGTAAAAACTCAGAACATATATTATAGTTAACTTGTGGTCTGTTCATGGGTGTCTCATATTCAGAATCAGGGTAGTCCAACCCACAAACCACAAAACCTAGGTCTTCAAACCATTCTTCAATTCCATCAGCTACTGAAACACTTTTAAGTCCAGTTGGATTCTCCCCCTCAACTGGTGCATTCTCCTATACAGAAATAGCACCCTCATCAGCTCGATGTTCCTCAGAATAATCTTCCACAACCATCTCCATTTCTCCCATAGCTGGAGGCTCCTCAGGAATAGGTACATGTCTATCTACCTTAACAAGAACAACCTATAAAGGCATAACAGAACTTCCAATCAATGGACTTAAACTCAAGGTGGCAGAAGCAGATGCTTCAGTTTAAGATTCTCTTTCTTCTTCCTCGTTCTCTGAGACATCCTATTCCTAATCTGATCTCTGCTGGTCTTCCTCATCCACAGGTGCCTCTTCATTTCTTACATTCAAAACAGTTTCTATACTGGTTAGGTTCAAAGAAGCATTTTCCTTTTCTTGTGATACAATTTCAGGAGTTGGGCTAGGAGGCAATTCCGGATCTCCTCCATCTACTATAGAGGAATCCTCCTTATCTGAGTCATCACTATACTATGGATCCTCCTCATCAGGTCCTAGACCTGGATCTCTCTTATCTTTTGGTCTATTTTAATGGTCAACTGGATTGAACTTGTATTATATCTTTTCATCATCAGTAACCCACTACATTCTCCATGGGTTCCAGCTAATCTTCATGTACTTACATACTATACTTGTGATAAAAAAATTGTTCCTTACCACCACTGTCTCATCCTGAGACTCAGCAACCCCCTTTAATTTAATCATAACCGAAATCAATTTGGCAAAGAATAATGCATTGTTTTTTATTTGGGTTTGGTCATATCCTCTATTTGAATCATTAAAATCCTGCACAGATTCAACTTCACACCATGCCTTAAGAGAATCAATAAATAAATATCTTGATACTTTAGATTTTCAAAGTCCCCTCTTCTTGGACTTAGCACATGTTGGATAAACTTGAAAATCAACCTATTTTCCCCATCCATCTTAGAAGCCACCACTTTTCTCTGCTTTCCACTACCAGTGAGCTCCTCTAAGGTAGTCTCATAGTCAAATAAGTTACTGGTAGGAGGTATTGTCTTTGATGAATACCCAAATACTCTTTCATGTGGTACCTTTATGCATTCGTCCCATTCAATGGATGAAAAATCTATTTCCTTTACATTTACCAATGAAACAATTATATTCTCCTTATCGGATTTCTCAAAGTGCACAAAAGCATAGAACTCTTTTATCAGATTCGGATAATAAGGAACATTGTTGTTTGTGAAACATTCTAGCCATTTCTGATCCTCCAATATTCTTAGGCTTAGCGATTTTATTGGAAAAATCCATTCTTCACACAACTCCTTCTAGATTACAATTTCTCTATTTTGCAAGTGCAGGTTCACTAGACACCTCCCTGACCTTGTTCGATTGAAACTGCTACTTGCTTCAGGCCCTGCCTTCTGCTTCTTCGCATTCGTCTCATCAAGGTCATCTCTAACAGTCAGAAGTTTGGTTTTTTCCATCTCTGGATTGAAGAACTTAGGGTTTTTATGAGATTTGGGGATTCAAGGAGTCGGGTTTGAGATAGGAGAGTTCAGTGGATTGAGAAGTAACTATGACTTAGTTTTTATCATTTAGGAATCATAAAATAAATAAATAAAACATAATAAGTATAATGTAAAGGATAAATATTCTAGCGGCTAAGTATACAAAAGTTTAAAAACAGCGTAACCTATCAGTAACACATACCAGTGAGGATTCTTAACGTTGAGGTATATTGGTGAGGTTCCCTTACAGTGAGGTATATCAGTGAGGTTCATACCAGTGAGGTATAATCGTGAGGTTTCATACAGGTGAGGTTTCTAATGGTGAAGTTTTTAACGCACATAGCCTATCATTCCTAATTCATGTCTAATGTAACTTATCCTATTCGAACTTAAAGGCTTGGTGAAAATGTCAGCTACTTGATGTTCAATACCTATAAATTCAAGAGTAATGTCACCTTTTTGGTAATGATATCTCAAAAAATGGCGCCTTACATCAATGTGTTTGGTCCTAGAGTGAGACACGAGATTCTTAGAGATGTTAATTGCACTAGTGTTATCACAATTTATTGATACATGTTTAAAAACGTATCCATATTCCAACAAAGTATGTTTCATCCAAAGAATTTGTGCACATCAACTACCAGCTACTATATACTCTACTTCAGCAATAGAAAATTCAAAATAATTATTCTTTTTACTACACCATGATTCTAGGGACTTACCTAGAATATGACATGTTTCAGAAGTTCTCTTTCTATATAACTTTCAACCAGCAAAGTTAGCATCTGAATAACTTATTAAATTAAAAGATAGTCCTTTTGGATAAAACAAACCTAAATTTGAAGTATGTTTAAGATATTTGAAAATTCTTTTAATAGAAATAAAATGGGATTATTTAGGATTAGATTGAAATCATTCACAAATACACACACTAAAAATAATATCTGGTTGACTTGCAGTAAGGTAAAGCAGACTTCCAATCATACCTCTATAATTTTCTTGATCAACTGGTTTTCCAGATTTATCAATGTCCAACTTATAGGTGGTAATCATGGCTGTATCACTTTCCTTAATACTATTTAAACCAAAACGTTTTAAAAGATCCTTTTTATATTTACATTGATTTAAAATGATACCATTTTCATTTTGAAAAACTTGAAATCCAAGAAAATATTTGATTTTTCCCATTAAACTCATTTCAAATTCATTTTTCATACTCTTCAAAAAATCAATACACAAGGTATGTTTAGAAGATCCAAAAATAATATCATCAACATAGATTTGTACAATCAAAACATCTTTAGAAATTCTTTTGATAAAGAGAGTTGGATCAATAATCCCTTTAGTAAAACCTTCTAAAATAATAAAATTACCAAGTCTATCATACTAAGCTCGTGGATCTTGTTTCAAGCCATATAAGGCTTTAGAGAGCTTAAAAACTCAATTTGGAAAATGATGATTAGTAAATCTAGGTGGTTGTTCAACAAAAACATCGTCAACTATAAAACCATTTAAAAAAGAACTTTTAACATCCATTTGATATAAATTTAAATTCAGATAAATATCATAGGAAATTAGAATCCTAATAGCTTCTAGTATGGCTATAGGATCAAAGGATTACTCATAGTCTATTCCTTCCTCTTGATTATACCCTTGTGCAACTAGACTTGCTTTGTTCCTAACTATATTTCCAGATTCATCAACTTTATTTCTTAAAACCCATTTAGTGCCTATGGTCAAAGAGTCCTTGGGTTTGTCAACTAATTCCCAGACTTTGTTTCCTTCAAATTGATTTAATTCTTCTTGAATAGCCATTACCCAAAATTCATCATTGATTGCATCATTGATATTTTCAGGTTCTAATTGTAAAATAAAAGCTTGATTTTAACCCTGATTTCTTAGAGAAGCTCTAGTCTATGCCCCTCTATCAATATTACCAACAACAGCATCCAAAAGACGATTCTTCAGAATCCTAGTTGATCTAGTAAAGGTGGGACTAGAAATTTCAGGTTCTTCTCTAGATTCAGGTTCTGTAGAAATAGGTTCTGGAAAGTTTCCAGAACTTGATGTCTTCACAACAGGTTCATTTATTTTATCATTAAGGTTCAAAACAGAAAAATCATTTTCAAGATTTTCAAGAGAAGATTTAGGTTCATGCGGATCAGTTTCATCAAATTTGATGTGAACAGTCTCTTCCACATATTTGGTTCTTTTATTAAAAACTCTATAAGATTTTCTAGTAATTGAATAACCTAAAAAGATTCCTTCATCACTATTGGATTCAAATTTATCAAGGTTATCCTTGGTGTTGAGAATGAAGACTTTGCAACCAAAAAATTCAAAGTAACTAACTTTAGGCTTCCTGTTATTCCACAGTTCATAAGGGGTCTTTTTGAGAATAGGTCTAATCAGAACTCTATTAATAATATAACAAGCTGTATTTACAACTTCATCCCAAAAGTAAATTTTCAAGTCATACTCATTAAGTATATTTCTTGCAATCTCTTGAAGAGTTCTGTTTCTTCTTTCTACTACACCATTCTTCTGAGGTGTCATAGGGGAAGAGAAATTGTGACTATAGCCATTGTGTGATAAATATGATTCAAACTCATGATTTTCAAACTCACGACCATGATCACTTATCAAGGTTTTAATCTTAAGTCCACAAAGGTTTTCTAAAAACATGGAGTATTTAATTAAGTAAGAACAAGCTTCATTTTGTGAGCTAAGAAGTATACCCAAGTGTACCTAGAATAGTCATCTACTAAGACATAGACATACTGCTTCCCATTTAAACTAGAAACACCAGAAGGTCCAAACAAGTCCATGTGAACCTACTCAAGAGGTTGAGAGGTTGAAACTTCTTTCTTTGATTTAAATGAAACTTTATGTTTCATTCCCTTTTGATAAGGATTACAAACTTTATCAGCTGGGAATTCAAGTTTAGGTAGGTCTCTAACTAAGTTTTTCCAAGTCAATTTTCTAAGCGAATGAATGTTGCAATGTCCTATTCTTCGGTGCCATAGACAAGACTCTTTATGAAAATAATTTAAGCAAGTAATGTTCTGTTTAGCCAAATAATTCAAATCAACAGCATAAAAATTTTCATTTCTCAAAGTAGAAAATACTAAAATATTTTTATAATTAAAAACATTAAAAGAATCATTTTAAAATTTAACATTGAAACCATCATCACACAACTGAGAGATACCTAATAGGTTATATTTAAGTCCATCAACAAACAAAACTTTGGAAATTAAAATTGAGTCAGTGTTACCAATCTGGCCTAAGCCGATGATTTTTCCGTTTGAATTATCACCAAAGGTGACATGGCCTCCATGAAATTTGATTAAACTCTTGAAGCATGAGTAATATCCAGTCATATGCCTTGAACATCAACTGTCCAAGTACCATACCTTCATATGGGAAATTTTCGGGAATGTTTCTTACAAAATAGGTTTAAATAGAAAATGATTTTGGTACCCTGATTTTCTTGGGTCCAGACAGGTTATAAAGCAAAACTTTTGGTACCCAAATTTGTCTAATGGGTCTCATACAATCAATAGATTCAAAAGATTTTGAAAGATAAACTTTATTTGATCTATAACCATGTGAATAAATAGTTGAAGCATATGAATTTCCAGAACTAGAAATAGCAGCATTCTGTCCAGATTTAGGAATAAATCTATTTTTAGTAATCTGTCTATGTCCAGGCTGATAGCCTATTCCAGTGGTATATTTTGGGGCCACTTGTTTTCCTAGAATTTGAGTTAGAGTATTCTTTACATTTTTTAATTTCTCTAAGTTGTTCCTTAATTTCTCATTGGACAATTTCAGTTCAGTATTTTCCTTAAGTAATTGATCATTCTTTTCCTTTTCTTTATCAAGTGCAGATTTAACAGAGATGGTGAAAGAATGCTATTTTTTAAGGTCTTATACTTGTCCTTCAATTCATTACAGGTTTCTTCTAGCATATTACAGTATTCAAACAATTCAGATTTAGACATATTATCATCACTACTTTCATTCCTAGAATAGAAATCATTCAACATAGGGGAAACACGTACCTCTGAAGTATTAGTCATGAAACACATGTTGGCATGATTCTTTTCAAAATCAGAATCTTAAGACTCACTTGTGCTGTCTTCTGAAGCACTCCAGGTTGCCTTTATGGATTTCTTATATTTTTTTGTCCTTGTATTCATATTTCTTCATAAACTTTAACTTTGGGTGGTCTGCCTTAATGTGTCCTTTCCTTTTGCATTCATAACACACCATCTCATCATCGTTATCAGATTTCATCCAATCCTTATTCCAATGACCTTTGTTGTCCTATTTTTCTTTTATAATTTGTTTTTCTAAGGAATTTATTCTTCCTATAGAACTTCTAGAACCATCTGGCTATCTGAGCCGTCTCTTCATCACTATCAAAATCTGAATCTTCACTTGTTGAGCTTTCCATAGGTATGTGAACTTTCTCCTTGTCCTTGCTCTTTGAGGCAGTAGATTTAAATGCTACTGACTTCCTCCTTGGTTCATCATCTTCTTCCTTGTTTACTTTCATATCTTCTTCTTACATAATCAACTTTCCAATTAATTATTTAACATGCAGTGAACTTATATCACATTATTCTCTTATTGAAACTGATGTGCCTCTCCATATTTCTGGAAAACATCTTAGTATTCTCAAAATCTGCTCCTTTGTAGGAACAACTTTTCTAAGTGAGCTCATAGTGTTGACAATCTCATTGAACCTGAGATACATATTATAAATAGGTTCATTAGACTTCATTTTAAAATTATCATACTTAATAGTGTAGGTATTCAATCTCACATCTTTAACATTGGTTGTTCCCTCATTGGAAATTGCCAGAGTGTCCCATATTTCATAAGAAGTTTTACAAGATGATATTCTATTAAATTTCTCATCCCTTAAAGCACAGTACAAAGCATTCATTTCTTTACAGTTATTATTGTATTTAGTCTTAGTAGGTTCATCCCAATTAGTGATTTTAGTTTTTGGAATCTTATATTGAGTCTCTATAGCAGTCCATATGTCAAATCCCATACTTTCTAAATGAATTTTCATTTTAGGTTTCCATTGGGAAGAATTTGTACCATTAAAGAAAGGTGGCCTTTTGGTAGAAACACCTTCAAGTCTATTATCCATAATTATATTTTATAAAATATATTTAAAGAGATAAAATTTAGAACTAATAGAAATTTAATATCTTTAAGATACAACCAAAATCACTGTTAAAAAATAGAGTATTTGGAAATCCTTTATAAATAACAAACACCCCTCTGATACCAAATGTTGGTTGGAGTGGATACTCAAGTGGGGGGTGAATTGAGTTCCAATTAGAAATCTTTGTTAAACATATTCAAATTAAAATCCCCCAAACTGAATAATAAGCTAAACTGTAGTGAATTTATAAATATTGTAAGTTTTCAATTAGTTTTTGAAGAGATTGATTATTTCTCAGTTGACTCAATCTGAAGATTGATAAACTTTTGAAACTAACTTACTGGATAAAAAAAGTTATAAAAACTTGCTAATTTCACTGTTAGAGTTACTCTAAAATATATTTACATTTTAATGCACTTAGCAGCAGAATAATAAATAGTTTAAAACAAAATAAAATAAGCATAGCAGCTTGAAACAAGAGGTTCAGTCTCAAGCTAAGACTTAGTCCTCTCATACAATTTAAATAAATTTTGATCCACACCCTGGATCAAGATTAACAATAGTGCAAAGACTATCTAGGTTCTAAGACCTCTGCCACATTTCATCATGGGAAAATATAAAAGCAATATCACATAGGATATCCAGGTCACACTTGACCTCTACCACTATCCACAGTGGGATACAAGAGAGTTATAGAAGTTTTGTATAAAAATCCTCCAGTTCAGCACTGGAGATAGTGTGTGTCTAAAAATAAAGAGCACACAAAATGATTAAAATATAAATAAAATAATCACTAAGAGAGTAGATATGAGTTTAAAATGCTCTAGTGATTTGAAAAGAAGCTCTGGACTCCTTTTGATGGAACAAAAATTCTTCTGAGTCCTTCTCTGGTTTTTGTCTTGAAAACAGAGTGTTGTTTTCTTTATTGACTTTCAGATTTAGTTTGATCATCTTGAGTGTATGAAGAGATCATTTTAGTTCTTCACTCCTTGACTAAGATTTAGTTTGTGTTCAGTTCTTATATGAGTGGCCTCATATATGTATAGTGTTCTTCAGGCAACAAGTGTATGGATGTTGCCTTTCTTTACTGTGTATATGCACCACCACATTTTCTACAGCTCGATCTTCCTTTTATACCTTATGCTCCGACAATAGGAATGATTACCTTTTTACAGGTATGAGGTACGGTTCCCTGACATGCCAAAACTATCATTAAATAATAGTGCGTGCATTAAAAACATCAAATATTATCGTTGCTTAATAAATAAATAGAAATAGAGTTTAAGTAGAAGAGACTGGTTATTACTCATCTTTCATCAGTAGCTCTCTGTCAGTTGACTTGTAGCAGTGTACTTTGTATAGCGGTGAGCTCCTATCAGTAACTCTTTGTTCTTGTACCGGTAGCTCCTTGTATCGGTAGTAGCTACTTCATGTAACAGTTGCTCTATATACTTGTAACTCCTTCTATCAGTAGCTTTGGTCTATCGGTAACTTGCTTGTACTGGTAACTACTTATATCGGTGGTTCTGTGTATTGGGGAACTTTGTATCAGTAGCTCTGTATCGGTAACTGTTTGTCTGTCTGGTTGTATCAGTAGGTCTACCTGTATCGGTAGTTATGCTTATCAGTAGACTTGATCTATTAGAGATATTTTCTAACCGGTGACCTTTGTTTATCGGTAGACTTACACATATCGGTAGACTTACTCTAACAGTAACCTTTCAGTGTACCGGTAGACTTACATATCAGTAGATCTGTTTTGTACCAGTGTACTTAGCCTTATAAGTAGTTGTGTATCTGTTTGTCTGTGTCAGTAGCTATGTGCATACCGGTGAACTTTACACTTATATGCAAAACATATCCAGATTGAGTTAGAATTATTTCAAAGTATGTATAAACATAGATATATAGTTATTAAAATATTCCAATGATTATTTTGATAATATTGTCAGCATAGGATTATAAACAATATGAACACATAATTGGGATTATCAAAACAGGTGAGGTCAACATACATAACATATTCCTAATTGGGAAAAGTGATGTATTTTATTTAAATTACCTCATTGGAAAGATAGTATTTTAAGGCATAATCTAGATGTCATGAAAATTTAGGAAAATGTGTGTGATAATGTATTACGGACCATTTCGGTCATCAAAGGTAAATTAAAGGCTATTATTAACCACCGATGGGATTTTCAAAAAAATGTATTGAGAAAATGATTATATTTAAATTTTGATGACGTAACTTTTGAATAAAGGAATGATTTACTATACCTGATGAATAAAAAAGAGAAATATACCTTTCTCTCAATTTTGATGGTGGTTAAGTCCCATAATAGTTATGGTTTTAATATTTCCAAGCATTTAAATCTGGTGAACATGACATTACTAAGGATGAAAGGTCATCATAATCATATTATACTTCAATAGTTAATCCCAATTACAATTATTTATTATTGTTATACATATTTTTTATTCATTTTTTAAAGTTTATAATTTATTAATACAAATTTATTTAATAAATCATCAAACAAGTGATTTAAAAAATATATAGTACAAGATAGTTCTTACATAATTTCACTCACAAAAACTATTCCCTCCTTCATTTTTTGACATCATAGTCCATTTGACTATACATTTAACAAGTGAAGTCATTTTTGACGGTCCCATGCAATTTAGGTGGATGTATCTAATTGAGTGATGCATGAATACATTAAAATAGTATATGAACAATAGATCTCATATAGAATCTTATACTACCAAGAGTTATTTTATGGTTAAATACAAAAATTTATATTCCACATATCTTGATGTATTTTAAACAAAATAAGTTAACATGTCTTATATTTTTGAAAATCTAATTGGAGAAGTGACAACATATGATATGGACAATGACAAGTGGGTTTAAGCTCATTGATATGTGTTGTTCAACACTACATTGGCTATTCTATTCATACAAGTGATATTTATGGATTATTCTGTATTGAGTTTGTATATTTAATTTTTCGTTATCCCTTATAATTTTCCAATTTCAGATGCATATCATTGAGTTGAAATGGGAAAGTCCCTGTGCCACTAAACGTTAGACCAAAAAACTCAATTTCAACTCATTTTCATGAGTGGATTGAGAATCATTTACACATATATAATTGATTTAATATTTTTATAATGTATATTATGTGAATTTTCACACATCTCTCTATTTAATTATTTGTTATTTTAAGATTCACAAGTTGTATGAATCAGATACTTATATAGTGACTGAAGAACTCAACCAATTAGCTAATGGTTCATTTGTTAATGATAATTTTCATATGTATATTGGTTCTAATGGATTTATATTTTACATTAATGATGTAAACATCAATTTATCAATATAAAATAAAGTAATTGGTTTCTCGTATATTGATTTAGGTTATTACCACATACTTTTGTGGTACATCATCAAAGTTATTTATGATTTTGGATTAATAAATATATTATTGAAGTGTGTTTCAGTTAATCTGGTTCATGAAATGAAATTATACCTTTAAAAATTTACATTGATAAACAATAAAAATATATTATATAAAGATAAGTGTGTAAGAAATGATATCTTTATAATTTCATCACATGAAGATAAGGTTTACTTTTTTAGCACTAATTCAGACTACAATACTGTTGTGAAAATCTCCAAAATGGGAGTATTTAGAATTTAAGAGAGGAGACAAAAATTACAAAATTTAATAATAAAAATACTAACTAAACCACATTATATATAGAAGAATAAGATATTCAATGGTCTAGCTAGACTATTTGAGAGACATAATAGATTTTTATGATCAGTGAACGACCACATGTACTATTGTTTTAGTAATACATAAAAAATGACTAACATTTTTTTTAAATGTTTATGAATTATTTGAAAAAAATTTAATAAATTTAACTTTATCTAATTTTTATAAATTCAGATATGTCACATGATGGTTAGGGTTTTTTATATGGAATTACTGGTATGTATGCTTTGAATTTTATGTTAACTTACTTTAATTTTCTATAATTATTATTTCTTATTAGTTTTCATTTTAATTAAAAATTAGTTATTATTTAATGCATTATAAACTTATTTTTAGTACTATCTGTTGAATCAACTAGAAGATGCAGGGCCCCTAGTATAGGGTTATGAAATTTAGAATCTGGGACCAAAATTGACGTGTTATTTGATAATACCTTTCATATGGTTAGAGGTGGAGTGAGTGAATTTATTCTTCAATTGGGAAATATGATACGAGACCCTCACATATTATGTTTTACAACTCAAAAGTGTACATCATTCCCCTAGTATACAATTTATAGATCAAGGGGGGAGGTTTAGGTAAAAAAATGTTATATTTTTCATGATATTATTTTTATTTTTATTTTACTACTATTTTTTTTAGAATGAGATAATTTTACATCACGTATAGATGAGTTTCAACAAGAGTTTATTGAATAATTCCAAAAGTTATTGAAATATTAAAAGAGATGGGTGAAATGAGATCATTGGTCTCTATTTGGGTGTGTTATAGACAAAACACAATGAGTCTCATTAGGCATTATTCCCACCTAATGGTAGGATATGATTTCATTTTAGTTGAATGCTAATTTTATAGTAATATTAACTATTTTTAATATTTTAACGACTTTAATATTTCATATTTAAAATAAATAAATATATTTAATGTAGACTAATTCAATATTTAATTCATGTAATCTATCTCAATATGTGTTGAAAAGTATAAATAATTATATTTTATAATTCATATTTCATTCATTTATTTAAAATTTTATAGTATAAAATAAATATAAAAATGAAATTTCTAGTCACCTATGAAGTAGTGGCACTAGTAAGGTGAGATAACCAATCTAATATTGATATGGATAGTGATGTTTTAGTTGTATATCTTAATGTTTCTGGTGTTATAGTAAGAAAATTATTTAATAAAAATATATATTTTTATTTTTTATAGATTTTTTTTATTTTTCCATCAATTAATTATATATATTCAAGATGAATTGTATGATACTGAGCTATAACAACTGTGATATGAGAAATGACATATTACTACAAGTATATATGAAATATTTCATTGTTTTTAAAGGTGTTATGGATATGGTTACTCATTTAAATATGACATAAGCGACCCATATCATTTAATTCTTAGGCTGGAGGTGATGGTTGTATGCATAGATACAAGGATTCACACACAAGTTGAGATAGATTTCCCAGTGAAGAATATTGAGCATAGTATGTATATTCAATTTTATCATGTACGAGTAGTGTATGAGGGGTGATTATAAATGATATCAGCATATATAGATGAGGTGGTGAAATAATGTCACATTGATGGAACACATGTGTCAACATTACCAATAAAAAATAAAATAAATTATAATAGAACAAATACTTCTTAACATTACTAAAATATTTAAAATTTATTTTTAGGCCCCAGATTCTACTAGTTTTCATAATTGTTTCTCTATAGGTGATCCATATACATATGCATTGGGTGATTCAGGTATGTTCTATTGTTTTTTACTATGTATTGATTAATTTTACAAGTATAATTTAGAGAAATGTGTATCACGAATTAGTGTTAATATAATTAATATAGAGTAATTTTTGATGTGTATGAACAAACAACACATCAATATGTAGTATTTGGTTCTCAATGCGACCTAAAAATTAGTTTTATTGTTTTGTTTCACTCAAACGTGTTTTAAAGGTCAAAACATAGAAAAAAATTGGATCAATTTAGAAATATCGTAAAGCAATATTTTAATAATTTCTGACGTGTAAGAATATGAATCATGTCAATCTAATGACTGGTGTGATCTAAATGAGTGTTTTAATGATATGAAATGCTATAAAAATGTTCATAAAAGGGTAAAATAGTAGAAAATAACATTTTATTGTCATGAAATCTTATTAAATGATATTTTTGAAAAACATTATCAGTATGAATAGATGAAATGTCCATTTGACATTAAGTGTGTTTCGAATGACTAAAAGGCGAGTTTTTAAAGATATAAAAGGATTTAGAACACACATACGAGGATCCAAACCTAGATAACAATATTGTATCATCATGTAATCATTTTAAAATTATAGGTTAATAATTTTATTTTGTACTAATATATGGAATATAAATTATACATCCTATATGCTCATAATGACTGAAAAAATAGATTTTAAATATATAAAAGTTGTTAAAATCACACATTAAGGGTCAAAACCTAAAATATTATCCTAGATAATCATGATATATTATGTAAATGAATATAGATTACTTTTAAATGTGTAGGAATATGATTCATGTCAATTCAATTTCTAGTGGGGTTTGAATGATCAAAAAGTAGTTTTACTATTTTATATGTCTAAAACATTTATTTTACTATCAAAACATAGAAAAAGACATGAGATCATTTTGAAAAATTAGTAAAATGATGTCTTTAAAAATTTTGATGTGTAATAATGTATGGAATGTCAATCAAACACCTTGTGTTCTCATAATGACTGAAAGTGCTTTTTTAATCATATAAATGTCTCAAAACATGTATTGGAGGGTCAAAATATGTAAAACTACATCAGATCATAGTAAAATCATAGGAAAAAAAATCCATTAATATTTATTTTTGTTAATTAACATTTGGATTTTAAATTTGACATCTTGTGTTCTTGAGGTTATAGAATTTTTTTAAAGATATAAAAGTCTTTAAATACATACATCAGAGAGACAAAACCTAGAAAACAACCTCAAATGATCATGATATCTTGAGAAAATGTATTTTGTTTAAATTTTTATGTGTATAATTAGATGACACATCAATTGTAGCTTCATTTTTTCGAGAATGGAAAAAATATTTTTGTGATTTTAAAAATCTAAAACAAGTGTTTAGTGATCAAAACATAGAAAATGACCATGAATTAATGTGATTTTTTTTGAAACTGATATGATATTAAATTTTTACGTGTATAAATAAGTGAAATGTATTCCCTATATCCATTGAGGTTGAAAACCCATAAAATGAGTTTTTAATGATATTAATGTCTTTAAAATCATGCATTAAATGTTTAAAACCTAGTAAACAACCTCAAATAATCATAAAATATTAGGAAAAAAAGTTGGGACAATTTTTCACATGTAGGAGTAGAAATAACATAAATTTTATTTTTGGTTTACTTATAATGCTTGAAAAAATAAATTTTATTATTTTATATATTAAAACTTGCATTTAATGATCAAACTATAACAAACAACATCATATCATCAAGAAAATATTTGGAAAAGGTCATGTAATAATTGTTGGCATATATGAATAATATTCACATTAATATTATGGCTGGTGTTCTTAGAATAACTAAAAGTTCATTTTCAATGATATAAAAGGTTTTAAAAACACACATTGGAGGGTCAGAACTGAGAAAACAACATAGAAACATCATAAAATATTATAAAAATGTACTTTTAATAATTTATGATATGTATAAATAGAAATCACAATAATTTGACAACATGTGTACTTTGAAAGACCAAAAAATATGTTTTTGAAGTTATAAAAGTCTATAATATTCTATTTCAGAGGGTTTAAACATATAAAATTAACACATATCATACTTAAATATTAAAAAAATTAAATTTTATCATTTTTGATTTTTATGAATATATGAAATTACAATATAACATCCATTGTGCTCATAATTACCAAAGTTGTGTTTTAAAATATATAAAACATTCTAAAAATCTATATCATATGGTCAAAAACTAGAAAATGACACTAGTTCATCATGAAAACATACAAAAATAATCTTTTAAATTTTTTATAGATATACAAATAGGTGAAACATCAATTTGATGTTTAGTGTACTTGAGATTACTAAAAGGGAATTTTTAAAGATATAAGTCTTTAAAAACATGCATCAATGGGTTAAAACATAGGAAAATGACATTAGATCAACCTGAAAACATAGAAAACCGATCTTTAATTGTTTTTTTAAATTTAGAAATAAAATAAAGATAAATATGACATATTCTGTGCTCAAAATGATCATAAATTATCTTTTTCAAGATATAAAATTGTTAAAATCATGCATTAGATGGTAAAAAACGTTAAAATGAACTTGAATCTTCATGAAATTTTAGGTAAATGATTCTTTTTAAAAAAATTTAACATTTTTAAATAGGGTTCAAATCAATACGACTTATGGTGTGCACAGAATGACTAAAAGTGTGTTTTAAAAGATATTAATATCTTTAAAAACACTCATTAGGGAGTAAAAACCTAACAAAGGACATCATATCATTGTGAAAACTTAAAAAAATTATATTTTAATTTATTTGACATGTAAAAATAGATTACATGTTAATATGATTTCTTATGTTATTTGAATGTAGAAAAGTACATTTTTAAAGATGAAAATATCCTAAAAAGGGCGCATCATGATGTCAAAACCTATAAAACAATGTCGAATCATTGTAAAAACTTAGGATAACTAAATTTTAATAATTTTTTACATGTATGAAGTTATGGTATGTCAATATGATGTTTAGTGTTCTCAGAATAAATTAAATAGTAGTTTTAAAAATATAAGTCTTTAAAATTGTAAATCAAAGTGTCAAAACCTAGAAAATGATCATGGATCATTTTGAAATATTAAGATAATTAAAATTGATAATTTTTTCAAGTCAATGAATATATTATACGTTATTTAGAGTAACAATTTTCTAGGAATTTTAAAAAAAAGAAGCATTACTATTTTAAACGAGCAAAAATGCATTTAATGATCGAAATGATGAAAAAAAATAAAATGATGTGAAATTTTAGTAAAATGATATTTTTTTAACTTATTACATGTAAAAATATATGAAATTATTATACAATATATAGTGAGGTCAAAATAACAAAAATAACTTTATTGAAATAAATATGAGTTTTAAAAATTGTGCACAAGGGGATTAAAACCTAGTAAATGAAATCAGAAGATCGTAAAATCTTAGGAAACAAATATATGATTAATTTTTAATTTTTAGGAACATACATTTTATCAACATGAGTTTCGATTGTTTCAGAATGATAGAAAAATTGTTTTACTATTTTATACGTCTAAAATGCGTATTTAACTATAAACCCATAACAAATTATTTCAGATCATCATGAAATTTTAGTAGAAATTCTATTTTAATTATTTTTATGTTTATAAATATGAATCTAATCAATCTAATGTGTGGTGTTCTTGTAATTAAAGAACTATGTTTTAAAAGATAAAAAAGTCATTAAAAATGTACATCATATGGTAAAAACTTAAAAAAAGAAATTATAAAATCATTAAAATATATGAAAATGATATTTCAGTATTTTTTTGATGTTTATGAATATATTTTACATCAATATAATTTCTTATCTTCATGGAATAAAAAAAATATTTAAATATATTAATGTCTGTAAAATCATACATCAAAGGGTTAAAACCTAGAAAATGTCCTTGAATCATCAGGATATCTTATAAAAATGAACATCATGTAATTTTTGAAATATGTCAATATATGGCACGCAAATCCAAGTTATGGTCATCTCAAAATGATCAAAAAATCAATTTTAATGTTTCAAATATGTGTTTAATAGTCAAATTGTAGAAAACGACCACAAAATAATGTGAAATCCTAGGAAAATGGTTGATTAAAAAAAGATGGCATGTATTAATAGATGGAATTTCAATATGACTTGTGGTTATATTTTAATGGTTGGAAAATCAATTTTATAGTATGAAATGATTAAAGAAAAGTAACACAGATTCTAATAATAATAAATATTTTTTTTATTACTCACTACTATAAAAACCAAAAATACCCATGATGGGATATCCATGGGTGGGATTCTTATGGTCATTGGTCAGTATATCGCCATGAGAAATGTTTTCCCATGAACATAGGTGTTAACCTTCAAGGGGTATCCCTCCCATGGCTATAGGTTGTGTAACATCCCAGGTAAATAAAGAATAAAATATTTTCATATTTATTAATATTTACAAATTAAATATTAATTTTACTTTAAATGGGTTGCTATGTTTGATAACGTACTCGATATGCAACAAAGAGTTTCTTTGAAATCTTATGTTGCACACTAGTAATAAAATAATATTATTTTAAATGGTAGTTAACACGTAGCGATTGTATTGGCGGGAATGAATAGAAATAACTAAAATATGATTATATATGTTTTTTAAATGTTTTTATATTTATCCAATAAAAGATAAAGGCTTAAAATAAAAAAGAATTCAATTTTAGGCATATATACTCTAATTTTCACTAAAAGGTCGAACTATCGCCTTTTGATGGAGAACCCTCTTTAAATATAGTTTTGGTAACTCTTATACATTCTATTGGAACAAATAAAACTCTTCTTTGGAATTGGGACATCAAAATTTACTTTGTGTAAATTTTTGGTATTTTTCCGATAAAGATCATTTTTTCATGAATAGTGAAAAATGTTGAATTTTAATTCAAAACCACTTTTTAATCTAATTTATTTATATGATTAGATTATATTTTGAATTGGTTTTAAAGTGAAATTAGAATATATTTTTACCATTTAATACAATGGTGGTCATTGGAATTAATCTCACTTTGAAATTGGACTTAAACTAGTGTCAATGTTTTGATACATATTGTTTCATAAAAACACGCTATTTGTTTTGACAGCGGGAATTAATTATTAAATTAATTAATGAAACTTATATTTTTTTAATTTTTTAAAATAGACATCATTTTTGAATTCATAATATCAAATATAGCTTAGGGTGAAGTTTTGGTATTTTTCTGAAAAACCGTAATTTTTGATGAATAGAGAAACCACAAAGTGGTAGTTGCAAAAACTGATTTTTTCATTTAAATGGAACTTTACCACTTATGTGATTTGAATTTCATAAATCCAATATAAATTATTTTCATTAATAAGTAAAATGTGGTTCAATGGGATTAAATATTTTTTGTTGAATAGTAACTTTTAAGTTTTTAATCACGATTAGAGGTAATTAGTGTAATTTAAGGTAAAAATAATGTTTTAAAATTATGAAATGATCTTGACACATGTCCTAACCTTATCGGATGTGTCATGGACAACCAATAAAACCCATGGGTCTATTTTTGGTACCCCATGGAGCCACTTGGGTAAGATAATGACATTAATGCCTTTTATTTAAAGTAAAAGTAAAAATGACACAAACATGAGTTGTTTTACTAAAACAATTTTTAAATGGGGTTATACAAGTCATAATTTTGACTATAAATATTAATTAGAAATATAAAAATATTTCCTACATCATGATATTTATTTTATAATTTTTAGACATTAAATAAATTAAAATATTTATGACACCATGATGATGCAGCGGTTACCTCATTATTTAAAGCTTTAAATAAAATGAAAGGATAATGTAAAATCTAAGACCTAAACATGTAAAAAACCTATATTATGGAGGTATTTCAAACTATTATCACCTTATCTTAGAAATATATAATTTTGGGACCTTTTAAATCAGAAAACCATTTTATAATAAAGTAACCTTTTATAACTGTCAAAGAGTGCCCCTCCTCTCCTCTTATAAAAGACCCCACCTCTACCTCATTATCCACACTTCTCAAGCCTTTTGCTCGGCCAAGCTCTGACAATTTTGTCTCTGCACATCCCTCTCCTTATCCTGGAACCCTTACCTTAGGCAGGAAGCTCTTCATGAAACCTTTTTGGTTCAAACCAAAGGGAGTTACCCGATTTTAAGGTAACGTCTTCACTTGTGCTCTTTTGTTTTATTTTTCTTCTCTAACCCCCTAAAATATTTTTATTCATTTCTTTTGTAACAAATCCAGTATCCTCAATATACTAGTATTTTGTTATAATAATTATTCGAGCTACACTTACACACACCAATATCTAATGGTTAAAGAACATACTGTTTCTGTGGATGGAGAATTTCTGCCTCACGAAACGATGATTGTTCAACACTCATATAACAACTTAAAAGGTGTCCATTAAGATGTAACTATATTTATATATGATATATAATATGTTTATGTTTTCCTCAAGCTTCTGTATTTTTCTTTTATGTCATACCTTTATGGCTTCCATTATGGGTAAACACGATATCTTCATTATAGCAAGTGCGGACTACCTCCCCCTCAAAGTGATTTGATTCGTTAATACCATATGTGGTACGTATAAAGGATAGATTTAATGATATTATACATGATAAAATACTGTAATTATAATAATATTATGTATCATTATGTTTTAATTCCATTAAATATGAAATAGAAATGGAAATAGCGTTCATGCGTACGTACGGCTCACCGTCTCCATGAATGGTGCATTTCATTTATTACCTATAAATGTTATGTAATATTATAAATGCATGTATATACTGGATATATATTACATATATGATATCTACATCTTGAATATAATTCTGGATATAATGGATATTTTACCCCATGAACAACTTGTAATTATAAAGAGTTTACTTTTGACTCAAGTACCATAGATCGACAAAACGACCATTATTAACTTAAAAAAAGTGTTCATAACATGGTAATAAGTGATATAAAAGGAATAATGAACTTGAAAAAGGTTCTTAAGAAATTATAAATTAACTCAAGTTTATTATTCAGGACGTTAAAGAACGATCGAGTCAAGTTGGACACGAGGTAAGGGACTTCGTCTCAATCTCCTTTCATTGAGGCATATTTTGTTTTATATAAAACTTTTTTATACGGTGTATAAAACCATTTGACTTTTAATTTTATACAAATGGAATCTTTTTCTACGAAGTGTTTTACTAAACGACAAAAAAGAATGTATCTTTTTACATACACGGTGACAACGACCTTTTCCACCGCAGCGAGTATTATTTGGTCTTTGGCTTCCTCAACAAGCCGTAATGTTTTTAAAATGAAATAAATACCATATAATATTTTATGTATTTTGGTATTGAAAATGTTTTTTATAATGTATTTGTTATGTCAATATATTTAAGTGATATATTGTGATCAAAGTGTGGAAATTTTTTCTTTCTATTATATTTTTTTTATATCTTATGATTTTATAATGGTACTTGGACATTTGATGGGTGGTTACGTGATAAACCATATGACGGGTGGTGCCGGGAATACTAGGATGGGTGGTTACATTATAACCTCAAATGAATTGGGTATGGAAGTCGGCTGTATGGCTATTCCATTAAGTGATATGTGTGGAAGTCGATCATATGGTTATTCCATTTAAGTATGTTTATATCTCAAGTTACCTTTATATGTTATGTGTTCTTTGTATGGGTTTTATGGTAATATTTTGGTTACAAAAGGGTAAGTATTGATCTTTTATTCAGTGAATAATTTTTACTACTTCATAAAGGTGAAAAGTATTACCTTGATAAAGTATACATGGTTTACTTGTTGTTTTGAAAAAACTAATAGTTTTCATTCTTTGTGTTTCCCTTACTGAGATTTTTATGCTCACCCCAAGTTTTTTTGAAATCTTTTTCCCAGGACTTAATGTGGAATAGTGTCAAGGATGGGATCAAGGGAAAGTCATGCTATATAAAACATGGAACTAGACATGTTTCTTTTTAAGAGTTTTTATTTTTATGGAAACTTAGTAGAAGTGTCTACTTTGTAATATTTTGATATGTAATAGTTATGATCTAATTCTCTAAAACTCTAAACCTGAAAAGATCCTCAATGGGAATTATTCATTTAATTCAATATTAAGTAATGTTTAAGGTCGGGGCCTTATAGTTGGTATCAGAGGTCGGTTTAGATAACTTTAGGAGTTAAAATTTTATTAAATGATTATCCAAAAATATTTTTTATGGTCAAATTGAAATGATATTGCATTTGAGGATTACCATGTTGCTTCATCTAAGACATGTTTGTTCAGAATGGTTTTGCGCAGAGGAAATAGGGAAGCAGTGCTATGAAGGCATACCGAAGGAAATAACCTTCCAAATCAGCATCATGAGATGGACGGAATTGGAACTGAACAGTTTGTTGCAGTAATGGCGCAGTTGACTCAAGCGATAAATGGTGGTGGTATCCATGCACAAGATCAGCCAGATAAACCACAGAGGAACATGTCAGTTGTGGAACATTTCATGAGGCAACATCCCCCATCATTCAGAGGATCATCTGACCCTATGATAGCTGAAGGGTGGATTGAAGCACTAGAGAAGATTTTCGATGTCATGGGGTGTTCAGAAAATCAAAAGTTTAGTCTTGCTATTTACCGCTTAGAGGGTGAAGCAGATCAGTGGTGGTCGATGGTTAAAAATATCAGGGACGCTGATGATATTGATTCTCTCGACTGGGATGAATTCAAAGGTATGTTTCTTTAGAATTATTTTCCTAAGGCTATTCGACTTAGGATGGAAAAACAATTCCTGGAATTGAGGCAAGAGGAAGACTCAGTGGCTACTTATGAAGCAAAGTTCAATCGATTGGCAAGGTATGCTCCAAACTTCATACGAGATCTTGATAGTAAAATCAACCATTTTTACTCAGGGTTAAAGCCAAAGTATCGAAGGGATTTAGCTTCTCGTGAGTTCAAATGTTATGAAGAACTTGTTCGGTGTGCAGAGAAGGTGGAAATGGAGTTTTTCGATGATCAGGTGATCTTCGAAAAACAACCGAATAAGAGGTCCAGTTGGCAGGAAAAAGGGAAGAATTAATCAAAGAAACAAGGAGGTAAGAAAACCAAATATCCATCTTGTGAGAAGTGTGGTAAAATGCATCCTGGAGAATGTTTATCAAAGTCCGGAAAGTGCTTTCGGTGTGGTATGTCTGGTCATATTTCTCGTAACTATAAGGAAGATAAACAAGCAGGCAATGAAAATCTAGCGGTAAGATGTTTTAAGTGTAATGAAATGAGTCATTATTCAAATTATTGTCTAATTAAGAACTCAACTGGGGGAAAGCATCCAGAATACAAGTAGAAAGGGGTGTTGAAATCCTTTGCGACTACTTCAGCAGATTTTGGTCCATCGAATGAAGTAGTATCAGGTACACTATTTGTTTGTTCAGATTATTCCAATGTGTTGTTTTATTCAGTGACTACACATTCTTTCATTTCTGAGAAGTTTTCTAGTAAATTGGAAATTCCATCTCAAGATATGAATCCTGAACTTATGGTAAAAACACATGGAGGGAACGTTGAGACAAAAAGAAATTATAAGAACCTTATAATCCTTGTGTGCGGAAAGAATCTACTAGCAAACCTTATTGTTTTGCCTCTAGTATAGTTTGATGTTATTTTGGGCACAAATTGGCTTTTTGTTTATCATGCTAAGATTGACTGCAGAGCTAAAATGGTTTCGTTTCAGAAATATTTTCAGTTTGTGTACAATAATGAATGCTTGTTTTTGATAACATATTAGGAGTTTGAGAAACTAGTAAAATATGGAAATGAATGTCATCTTGCACATATCATTGAAAACAATGGAACTATTCAGATTAATGATGTGCCAGTGGTAAATGAGTATCTTGATGTTTTTTCTGATGAGTTGCCTGGTATTATTCATGATCGGGATGTTGAATTTATTGTCGACTTAGTTCCTGATTCTAATACAATTTCAAAACCCCCTTATCGAATAGCTCAAGTTGAACTTTTAGAGTTAAAGAAACAATTGCAGGAGTTATTAGATAAAAGTTTCATTCGACCTAGCACATCACCATGGGGTGCTCCTATTTTATTTGTTAAAAATAAAGATGGTTCTATGAGACTTTGAATTGATTATAGAGCCTTGAATAACATCACTGTTAAGAACAAATATCCTTTGCCTCATATCGATGATTTGTTTGATAAGCTCCAGGGAGCTCAGTATTTTTCAAAGATTGACTTGAGGTCGGGGTACCATCAGTTGAAAGTAAAAGAAGCAGATGTTCTGAAAACTGCGTTCCATACTAGATATGGCCATTATGAATTTTTAGTAAGGCCTTTTGGGAAAACCAATGCACCTACTGTATTAATGGACTTAAGGAATAGAATTTTCCATGAGTTATTGGATAAGTTTTTAGTTGTTTTCTTTGATGATATTTTGGTGTTTTCTAAAATTAAAGAGGAGCATGAAAGTTATTTAAGGGTTATTTTGCAAACCTTAAAAGAAAAGAAAATTTATGGGAAATTCAGCAAGTGTGAGTTTTGGTTGAAACAAATTTATTTCCTTGGTCATATTGTTTCTAAAGATGGGATAACTATTGATACTACAAAAAAAAAGGTTGTTGAAGAATGGGCAAGACCCACAAATGTAACTGAGATTCGTAGCTTCCTTATTTTGGCAGGCTATTACCGAAGGTTTGTTAGAAATTTTTCACGGTTATCTAGTCTAATGACTAAGCTAACATGGAAGGGTGTTAAGTTTATCTGGACAAAAGAATGTGATGATTGTTTTCAGGAGTTGAAAAGAAGATTGGTGAATGCTCCAGTTTTGGCACTTCCTTCCAGGAATGGTGAGTTTGTTATCTACAGTGATGCTTCGTTGAAGGGACTTGGTTGTGTCCTTATGTAGAATGATCAGGTAATTGCTTATGCTACAAGTTAGTTGAAAACTCATGAGGTAAATTACCCTACACATGATTTGGAATTAGTTTCTGTTGTTTTTTCTCTAAAAATTTGGATGCATCATTTGTATGGAGTAAAGTGTGAAATATATTCTGATCACAAAAGTTTAAAGTATATATTCACTCAGAAAGAATTGAACATGAGACAGAGGAGATGGTTGGAATTAATCAAGGATTATGATTGTACAAATCATTACCATCCGGGAAAAGCAAATAAAGTGGCTGATGCTTTGAGTTGAAAAAGTAATGCTTCATTAATCATGCTACATTTGGAATGAGATCCTTTGGAGTTTGATTTGATGAACTTTGGCATAGAAGTTGTTGGTGTTGAATTTCCTTCTGTTTTGTTTCAGGTATCAGTGAAATCTTCTCTATCAGACAGAATTAAGCAAGCACAGAAGAAAGACACCAAGTTGTAGAAAAAGGTAGAGTTGGTTCAGAAGGGTAAGTTGCCTGAATTCAACATTGATAATGATTGTGTTTTGAGGTTTGGAAAGAGATTATGTGTGCCTGGTGATTCACAGTTGAAGAATGTGTTGTTATGTGAGGCTCATAGTTCCCGTTTTTCAGTTCATCCAGGAAGTACTAAGATGTACAGAGATCTGTGGGTGTATTACTGGTGGGATGGAATGAAAAGAGATATTGCTGATTTTACTGTGAAGTGTTTGACTTGTTAGCAGGTTAAAGCAGAGCGTCAATTATCGAAAGGGATGCTTCAGCCTTTACCAGTGCCAGAGTGGAAATGGGAAAATATATCCATGGAGTTTTTTGTGGGTTTACCGAAGACATCTAGAGGTAATAATGAATTTTGGGTTATTGTTGATCGATTGACTAAATCTGATCATTTCCTTCCTATTAGAGATACTTTCTCTCTAGATCAACTTTCTTGATTGTATCTTAAAGAGATAGTCAAGTTTCATGGAGTTCCCTTATCCATTTTATCTGATCGTGATCCTAGTTTTACTTCTAACTTTGGGAAGGGCCTTTAGAATTCGTTGGGTACTGAATTAAATTTTAGTATAACTTTTCATCCTCAGTCAGATGGGCAGTCAGAACGAACAAATAGGACTTTGCAGGTATTTCTACGTGCTTGTTCGATGGATTATCAGGGAATTTGGTACCAACATCTTTCCTTGGTTGAGTTTTCATATAATAACAGTTTTGATTCCAGTATACAGATGGCTCCATTTGAAGCATTATATGGAAAACGGTGTCGAACTAGAGCTTTTTGGGATGAAGTGGCTGAAAGGAAGTTTATGGGACCAGAATTGGTAGAAGAGATGGCAGAAAAAGTTCAATTGATTCAGAAGCACATGAGAACAGCTCAGAGCAGGCAGAAGAGTTATGCAGATAACCGGGGGAAGGATCTATCTTTCGAGGTAGGTAATCATATTTTTCTCAAAGTTTCACCATGGAAAAGTGTGATGCGATTTGGTAAGAATGGAAAGCTGAGTCCAAGGATCATTGGACCATATGAAATTCTGGAGAAAGTTGGATCAGTTGCTTACAGAGTGGCTTTACCTCCGAGTTTATCTCAGGTACACTATGTTTTTCATGTTTCGATGTTGAGAAAGTATATTCCAGATCAATCTCATGTATTGAGCCCTGAGGTAGTTCAGTTGGAAGAGAATCTCTCTGATGAAGAACAACCAGTCCAGATTCTTGACCGAAGAGAGAAAGTGTTGCGAAATAAGGTAATTCACTAGGTAAAGGTTTTGTGGAAAAACTATATGGTTGAAGAGGCAACATGGGAATCTGAAAATGTTATGAGGGATAAATACCCCCACTTATTCTGATAAGTGAATAAAATTGCGTGGATGCAATTCCTAAAAGGGGGGAAAGATGTAACATCCCTGTTAAATAAAGAATAAAACATTTTAATATTTATTAATATTTACGAATTAAATATTAATTTTACTTTAAAGGGGTTTCTATGTTCGATAGCGTACCCGATACGCAACAAAGAGTTTCTTTGAAATCTTACGTTGCACACTAGTAATAAAATAATATTATTTTAATTGGTAGTTAACACGCAGCCATTGTATTGGAAGGAATGAATAGAAATAACTAAAATATGATTATATATGTTTTTTAAATGTTTTTATATTTATCCAATAAAAGATAAAGGCTTAAAATAAAAAAAGAATTCAGTTTTAGGCATATATACTCTAATTTTCACTAAAAGGTCGAACTATTGCCTTTTGATAGCGAACCCTCTTTAAATATAGTTTTGGTCACTCTTATACATTCTATTGGTCCAAATAAAACTCTTCTTTGGAATCGGGACATCAAAATTTACATTGTGTAAATTTTTGGTATTTTTCTGATAAAGATCATTTTTTATGAATTGCGAAAAATGTCGTATTTTAATTCAAAACCTATTTTTAATCTAATCTATTTATATGATTAGATAATATTTTTAATTGGTTTTAAAATGAAATTAGAATATATTTTTACCATTTAATCCAATGGTGGTCATTGGAATTAATCTCACTTTGAAATTGGACTTAAACTAGTGTCAATCTTTTGATACATATTATTTCATAAAAACACGCTATTTGTTTTGACAGTGGGAATTAGTTATTAAATTAATTAATGCAACTTATATGCTTTGAATTTTTTTAAATAGACATCGTTTTTGAATTCGGAATATCAAATATAGATTAGGGTGAAGTTTTGGTATTTTTTTGAAAAACCTTAATTTTTGATGAATAGTGAAACCACAAAGTGGTAGTTACAAAAACTGCTTTTTTCATTTAAAAAGAACTTTACCACTTCTGGAATTTTAATTTCAAAAATACAATATAAATGATTTTCATTAATAATTAAAATGTGGTTCAATGGGATTAAAATATTTTTTTTGGTGAATAGTAACTTTTAAGTTTTTAATCGCGATTAGAGGTAATTAGTGCAATTTAAGGTAAAAATAATGTTTTAAAAATATGAAATGACCTTGAAACATGTCATACCGTTATCGGATGTGTCATGGCCGACCAAGAAAACCCATGGGTCGATTTTTGGGACCCCATGGAGCCACTTGGGTAAGATAATGACATTAATGCCTTTTATTTAAAGTAAAAGTAAAAATGACACAAACATGAGTTGTTTTACTAAAAAAATATTTAAATGGGGTTATACAAGCCATGATTTTGACTATAAATATTCATTACAAAGATAAAAATTTTTCCTACATCATGATAGTTTTTTTATATTTTTTATAAATTAAATAAATTAAATTATTTATGACACCATGATGATGCAGTGATTACCTCATTATTTAAAGATTTAAATAAAATGAAACGATAATGTAAAATCTAAGACCTACACATGTAAAATTCTTATTGTATGGGTGGATTTAGAACCCGTATCACCTTATCCTCGAAATATATAATTTTGGGACCTTTAAAATCCGAAAAGCATTTTATAATAAAGTAACCTTTTATAACTTTCCAAGAGTGCCCCTCCTCTCCTCTTATAAAAGGCCGCCACCTCTACCTCCTTACCCACAATTCTAAAGCCTTTGTCTCGGCCATGCTCTGATCATTTTGTCTCTACAAATCCCTCTCATCATCCTAGAAGCCTTACCTTAGGCAGGAAGCACATCAAGAAACCCTTTTGGTTCAAACCAAAGGGAGTTACCCGATTTTAAGGAAACGTCTTCACTTGTGCTCTTTTCTTTTATTTTTCTTCTCCAACCCCCTAAAATCTTTTTATTCATTTATTTTGTAACAATATCAGTATCCTTAATATAGTAGGATGTTTTTATAATAATTATTTCAGGTACAATTACAAACACCTACATCTAATGGTTAAAGAACATACTGTTTCCGTGGATGGTGAATTTCTGCCTCCCGAAACGATGATTGTTCAACACTCATATAACACCTTCAAAGGTGGCCATTAAGATGTAACTATATTTATATATGATATATAATATTTTTATGTTTTCTTTAAGCTTCTGTATTTTTCTTTTATGTCATACCATTATAGTTTCCATTATGGGTAAACGCGATATCTTCATTTTAGGAAGTGCGGACTACCGCCCCCTCAAAGTGATTTGATTCGTTAATACCATATGTGGTACGTATAAAGGATATCTTTAATGATATTATATATTATAAAATACTGTAATTATAATAATATTATGTATCATTATGTTTTAATTCCATTAAATATGAAATATAAATGGAAGTAGCGTTCATGCGTACGTACGACTTACCGTCTCCATGAACAGTGCATTTCATTTCTTACCTCTAAATGGTATGTAATATTATAAATGCATGTATATACTGGATATATATGACATATATGATATCAACATATTGAATATAATTCTGGATATAATGGATATTTTACCACATGAACAACTTGTAATTATAAAGAGTTTACTTTTGACTCAAGTACCATTGATCGACAAAACGACCATTATTAACTTAAAAAATTACATAGTGTTCATAACATGGTAATAAGTGGTATAAAAGGAATAAAGAACTTGAAAATGGTTCTTAAGCAAGTATAAATTAACTCAAGTTTATTATTCAGGACGTTAAAGAACGATCGAGTCAAGTCGGACCAGAGGTAAGGGACTTCGTCTCAATCTCCTTTCATTGAGGCATATTTTGTTTTATACACAACTTTCTTTTATACGGTGTATAAACCCCTTTGACTTTTAATTTTATACAAAAGGAAACTTTTTCTACAAATCATTTTACTAAATGAAAAAATGAATGTTTCTTTTAACATACACGGTGACAACGACCTTTTCTGCCGCCGCAAGTATTATTTGGTCTTTGGCTTCCTCAACAAGCCGTAATGTTTTTAAAATGAAATAAATACCATATACTCTTTTATGTATTTTGGTATTGAAAATGGTTTTTATAATGGATTTTTTATGTCAATATATTTAAGTGATATATTGTGATTAAAGTGTGGAAATGTTTTCTTTTCATTATATTTGTTTTATGTATTATGATTTTATAATGGTACTTGGACATTTGACGGGTGGTTACATGATAAACCATATGATAGGTGGTGTCATGAATACCAGGACGGGTGGTTACGTTATAGCCTCCAATGCGTTGGGTATGGAAGTCGGCCGTATGGATATTCCATTAAGTGATATGTGTGGATGTCGACCGTATGGTTATTCCATTTAAGTATGTTTATGTCCCAAGTTACCTTTATATGTTATATGTTCTTTGTATGGTTTTTATGGTAATATTTTGGTTACAAAAGGGTAAGTATTGATCTTTTATTTAGTGAAGAGTTTTTACAACTTCATAAAGGTGAAAAGTATTACCTTGATAAAGTATACATGGTTTACTTGTTGTTTTGAAAAAACTAACAGTTTTCATTTTTTGTGTTTCCCGTACTGAGCTTTTTATGCTCACCCCATGTTTTTTTGAAATGTTTTTCACAAGACTTAATGTGGAATAGTGTCAAGGATGGGATCAAGGGAAAGTCATGATATATAAAACGTAGAACTAGACGTGTTTCTTTTTAAGAGTTTTTATTTTTATGGAAACTTAGTAGAAGTGTCTACTTTGTAATCTTTTGAGATGTAATAGTTTTGATATAATTCTCTAAAACTCTATACCTGAAAAGATCCCCAATGGGAATTATTCATTTAATTCCACATTAAGTAATGTTTAAGGCCGGGGCCTTATAGGTTGACACATGAAATACATTTCAAGCATAATAATTTCATAGGAACATAGTGGGAAGGACCTATGGTCAAGGACCATGCCTCCAACAACCATAATGAATCTTAGGAATTAAATTTAAACATGGGAAGGGTATAAGAAGTGTGTACCACCAAAGGAATATTTCATGTGGTAATAATCAGCCAATGTGACACCTCTACTTCCACATGCATGTCTCCCATGGTAGCACCTCATAAAGGTAGAATGTCTAATGTGACAACCCAAGTGTTTTTAATAATATATCACTTTTAGGGTTTATTAATATTAATGATTATGAATTTATATATTTATATTAAATATGTTTATATGTTTATATGTTTATATGTTTATATCATGTCTCAAAGGATGTTATATAATCAATTATATACTCATTATATATTTAAAATGATTATTTTTACTTCATCTTTAAAGGTATGTTTTATATAAAGGTTAAATAATTTCCTTAACATAATTTCTTATTTTGAGATATTTATAAAGTTATTTAGTTATTAAAAAAGCTATAAGTATATGTTCTAGTTAATTCTATACATTAATATTTATAATTATTGTTATGATATTCTCATAAATAATTCTATCAAGGTATGAGGTAAGAATATGATTTTCAATTGAAAAAGAAATAGTTTTTATTCCAAATAATTATTTCCATGTATTATATAATTTCATTTAAAATTTAAATTTCTAAATTTCCGAATTTTAATATTATAAAATGTACTTTATCATAGGTGGTGGCTACGCTTGAACACTTTAAAGGGATCTGGGAGGGATTTTTGTAGTATAGGCTTTCAACCTTTGAGCCTTTGTATATTCTAAAAAATGTAAGGGCTTTATACCTTGGGAACTATAAGACTTGTAAGGGTTCCCAATTAACCTAATTAAAAATTTGATAATCTAATAAATAAAAATTAAATGGAATTTAGGTCATGGATCTGACCAATCATTTGTGTAAGGTAAAGAAAAAAAAATAAAAAATCATATTTTAAATATATTATCATGATATAAATGAGAATAAATAGAATTATGAATGGGTTAAGAATATTGAATTTATGGGTAATAAAATATATTTATGTTAGTAATTTATTTTTAACAATTAATAATAGGATAATTATAAAAACACTTACACATCGTCAATACAGTGCTTATACAGGAAGGAGAAAAGTCAAAATAAATGGTATTAAAATATTTAAAATGATAATATTGGGATTAATTATGGGTTTTCAAGAAAATTATAGAATTTTTTTTAATAAATGTTTAAAAAGTTTTAATTGAAATTCCATAATTTTTTAGATAATTTTAAAGTCAAATTTTGTAAATAACCTTGAAATTGGATTTATTGGATAGTTAATGTTAAAAATTATATATAAATTAATAAAAAATCATCTACCTTTATATTTATTAAATTGGGAATTTACAATGTAATATAATACCATAAAATATCCATTTATGAGATACTTTCTATTCTAAAATCTCATTCTTGACCCTTAAATACTAAATATTTGTGAAAGTTCAATGAATTATGCTAATAAAAGGAAACTCATTATACCCTTTCAAAAAACACATCTGATGTTTTGTTTTATCTCTATATTATAACTAAATACCTCTCTAAAATTAACTTTAGATGTTAATAATATATTTTCATTACCAAAATTCCTTTCTCACATGGCATTATATTTGATTCAAAAGAGGATATTCAAAGAGTTAGGTAAGGTTTTTCTGGTCACTTTCTCATTTCATTTTTATGATTTTCTATCTTAAGAATATTTTAATATTTCCCTTATATTTCTTTTATGATTACATTATTTTCGTATTATCATCCTTTTGGTTCATAGATGATGATATTTCATCCATTACCTATCACAAAATTATTTTCAAAATCTGTTACTATGTCAAAATAAGAAATTTTCAAAAATGATGTTTTTCATTTCAACTATCCACTTGGTCTTTTAAAAAACATGTGTAATTTTTAAAATTAATCCCAAAATATTATATTATTTATAATTTAATGTTATTTTACATAATAAGTATTTATTGAGTTTCCCTTCTTCTATTCTATTTTCAAGAATATTACTCATAATAGTGGTTTTATGCTACCTAAGTGAATGATGAGATTTTTATAAATTTATTCCTTTTATGGATATTCTTAAAAATTGATTTTATGGGTGAATATAAATTTATTACTAAATTAATTTCATGATATTGATTATATAATTCTGATAACCTCTTTTTTATAATAATCCCATTTTATAGTAATTTAAACCCCCTTTTAGTTTTAATTTTTAAGTCCTTTAAGTGTAAATAAAATTTGATTCAACTTAATTTTTACTCTTAAGCATGAAATAGGTCATGTATAAAGGTAAGTGTATTATACCCTTTTGTAGGGTTGTTCTTTGGAGTTATGTAAGGTTAAATCCTCTTTCACTTAAGTCGTGTAAGGGTAGGGAGGGACATCAAGAGGCTATATAAGGGTAAGCCTTTGTTTTATATGATTACATAAAGGTAACCCCCTTTTTTTATGGGTTTCATAAGGGTAAGGTTTGTGCTATATGACAATAAGGTTAATTTTCTATACTCTATGTAAGAGTAATGTTGTTTCAAAAATATAACCCCATCGTGCTATGTAAAGATAACCTATATTTTCTAAATGTTATGTAAAGGTCACTGGATAAGGGTAACCATGAGTTTTTAAAGGATTTATAAATGGACTTTAGTTGCTATGTAAAGGTAAACTTGATTTTCTAAATGTTATATAAGGGTAAACCTCTCCTGTGTATCGGTATCCCAGCTCGTACATGAGGGTCACCCTGTATTATTGAAGGTTGCATAAGGGTACTCAAGGTGCTACGTAAGGGTAGCTACCTAGTTTCAAAGACCATGTAAGGGTAATCTAGGTCTATGTAAGGGTAACCCAATACCATTATGATACAAATAGGATATGAATAAGGTTAAATCCATGTTACCCTCATGAATCCTTATTTTGGAAGAAAAATAATAAAAAACAAGGTTTTCCATTTCTTCTTCTCTATATCAATCCTGAAACACCTTAAATCCATTTCAAAAGTAGATTTTTTTGTGAACTAAATTATTTTATCTCATTTAGTTATTATAACTCTATTATTAGAGTTTTTCAATTATTTTCATTCAAGAACTGATTAAAAAAAATAAATTGTGTATTTAATTTTGAAGATTTAATGGTGGGAACTATATTACCTTGTGTATTTATTTAAATATACCCAAACCCTTATAGGCACTTTTTTTTGATATCCTTTAGAGGAGATTTCTGGGAATTCAATTATTATTGAATGGTTAATAGTTCCTTATCTAATTTTTATGTTCTTCCCTACTAAAACATAAACAGAAGGGTGATCAAGGTGGTTTTTCCTTGAACCCTAAGAGGTTTTTGTGTCAAGAATCCACCAAACTTGTCTGATATAAGTGTCTCTATACTTTGGTGCTAACCCATGTAATCTTGGTTTTTCTTGAAAATCATTATAGTTTACTCATTATTTTATGTGGGATAAAACATTTCAATATTCCAACTCAGGTGTTTGATCAAAATTAAAGGGGGTTTTCTTAAAAAAACAATTTATACACTTTTTGGGTTGTATAAAAACCATAAATGGTGCATTTTTTTTTTCCAAAAATGGATTTCCAAATCATTAAAGTTGTGATGATATAATTAGTAAAATTATATCTATAAATTGTTTTTTATTTTAAAATTTATTTTGAAAATAAAGGGAGCGGTGATGCTTATATTGTGAAAGTTTTGTTCAAAAACATCCTTTATTTTAAAATGAATTTTCAAATCATGGGAGTGGTGATACTTTTCTTGTAATTTTTTTAATAAAACTATGAGTATATTTTATGTTTTTTTTGTGATAAGATGGAACATGGTATCATTTAGGAACCATGGGAATAGTATTCCCATGGGCTAGAACTCAATAATGTTTTGTGCATGATGTTATCACCTATTCTTTTTTCTGAAAACTAAGAACATGGGAAAAATTGAGAACCTGGGCATTGAAAAAATAAAGATTAGTGTGAGTAAAACAACTAGGTATTTTCTATAGGTACTCTTTGTAATGTACTAACCCGGGAGAAACTAAATTAGTTCCCTGAGTCAGTTGGTCACATGGCCTCAAGAGTGCCTTCCCATACCCTAGAGGCTCCCGATTAGAAACACGGGTCCAATGGTGGTATGTTTGGGTGACTATACCATCATGATTAGAGAAGCATAGTGGTATAACAGATAATAAATCAATCAATAGAAGAAGTTATATAAATAATGGACAATGTAGAGAAAGATAATAATAATCCATAAAGAGGCCAATAACAAATATAAAACTATGCATGCATGTCCAAATGATGTTACAAAATCAAAGGTAATGGGTATACAACACGTGATATAATACAATACAGTACATGAATAATGAGAATGAAAAAAATCCTCAAGGGCCATCCCCACGATCTCTCTAAGATTCGGCTGTGTCTTTTGATCCTAAGCTCTAATATAAAAACATAACAATACAGACCTAATCCATGGACCTGAACCTACAACCATGAGGTCAATTCAGGTAAACCATTATACTGGAGTCCCGAATATGGTGTGAGATATACTCAGTAGGCCACCACCATTGGTTTCTAAAGCTATCCAGTCTATGAATATAAAATACAGTAGAGTGAAGATATAATGAATAAATCTGTGCATAAATAAAAAAATTAAACAATTTGGGATTAGGTCCCTGAATGACACCTGGATGACCATACCCACTTTAGCACAACCTAGAATATTTCTGAATGTACCCACATGTATATATTTAAGAATATATGTATGCAAATATATGTATATATATACATGCACTAGTGATAACTCAAGGTATCCACATAATATTAAGGTGATAGTGATAATATATTCATAAGACCCATGGATATAAGTCTAGACATCCATAAAAGTGAGTCTCTAAAACCATGGAGCAATTTCTAGTTAGTCACATAAATCTGAACAAAGAACATTAATTGTTCAAGGACCCTAGGTACACAACCAAGGCATCCTATCATAATAAACTTAATATATAGATATCACTATTCATGTGTAATAATTACATTCATGATGTAAAACTTTCATTCTATAAGCCTGTCTAAGGTGTCCCATAATGATGAACTCAAGTATCACCCAAGGAGTCATGTAATTATTCTTATACTATGATCCCATGTACAGTGTTCCATAATGAGTAGACCCAAGTATCACACAGAGCATGGGAAAATTTCTCTATCATTTGAGACCATCAATGGAATTTTGTAATGAGTAAACACAAGTATATCCCAAGTCATAATATAAAGTAATTAATCTATGAGACCAACCATTGGATTCCAAAAATGGGACCTGAATATCACTCATGGTAGATATAATCTCAACAGTCTATGAGACCATACAAGGTATTCCATAAATAGGTAACCGAGTATCACTCATGGTGTATGTCCTTTAAGTAACCTAACATATTGTCCTTGGAAATATTGAAAAAGGAAACCCAAGTATCACTCAAGGTATATAATTCCTTTAATAATTTAAATTCACATAATAAGTAAGCTTATGTTAGTAAAAATACTATACCCAAATTATATTAAAATATAAATAGGGTTATGAGCATTTATTATTTAAAAAATTCCATCGGGTTTCCCCTTTTTATTAAACAAGAAAACCCACCTCCTAGGTAGTTTTAATCCAAAATGGGGTATGATAGAAATACCCATCACTTGAAGAAGTTTTTATAACCCTTACATGAGTGTTAATTAAACACACATCATGGTGACTAAGGCTAAGGAAATTTATTGTAAATCATGTACTAAACTAGAACCTATAAGGTGTGATTAGACTGCCTAAGAAAGGAAAAGTTCATGGAATAAGAGTGATACACCAAAAAATGTGTGGTTCAAATTGTTTTGGATACCCACCAATGGTTCCAAATAATGTTATATGGAAATATAAATCTAGGAATTATCATATTCATATTAAATTTCATTATTAAAGGGAAACACATAGTGAATTCGTTGTGTAGAACAATTGAGTAATGAATAAGAAATTATACTTTGAAAAATATATAGATTTACTATCACATTCCTAGGATGGTCCTATCATTTAATATCTATCTTTGATTCGATATGGGTTGGTAGATCAATGGATTCATAGTTGGGGGACCAAGTAGGGGTCATGCGACTACTTTTCATGAGAGGAATGAGGGAGAAAAGAGGAGAATGGATAAAATAGGATGGAGGTGGTAAACTATAATTTTCATCCCTTAAATGAGCCAAAAAAAATTTCCAAACCATACATCAACCATTAACCTCCCCTCTATTCTTAGGATCCATACCCCACATGGTTAATAAAACCATGTGCCATCCATTCCTTTGGAATTGTCTAATTTCATACCCCATTCAAGCTAGGTGCATGGTTAGACAAACCACGAAAAAGTCAGGTGGTTCACCTATGTAATAAACTATAAAGATCTCATACAATACAATTACCCACCATTAATGGTCTAGAAAACCATAAAACACCCCTTACAGGGTTGCATGGTTTCTCATAAGGCAGTGTAAAATTTAAAAAAATTATGTTCCCTATCTGTTTCTCCCGAAAACTGTATTTTCAGAGACTGGTGATCCTAGAACTCATTCAAATGTCCAGAACACCTATAAATCCTTAAAAACCAATAAAAATAAACAATTTTAAGTTTTCAAACTCTAATATTTTAATTCATAATATTTTTTAGAGAATTTACCATCCAATAAACTATAAAATTCAAATTCCCTTGGAAATTTCCATGGTTCAAAAACATGGGATGCTACAATACCCCCACCTTAAAAAATCATATCCTCGAGAATACATGGGGAACAAATAGAAAAAAAAGCAACCTAATCAGGCTGTAAAGGTTCATAAAAATTTCCATGTTGTGTTTCCAATCACCCAATACGTCACCAACAATCACTTTAAGTGTATGGTACATAATCCATTAAATCTCAGGAAAACACTTTCATTCCAAAAATAAAACCCCGAGATGAAATTTACCCGAGGATGCCTAAATAGAGACATGATCATGTCATTGTATCTTTAATAATATCGCCTATATAACTACACAACATAGGTTTTATCATTTAAATTAAAATTTTGATTCTTAGTATCTCTATTATGAGACCTTTCTATTTTAATATTCCTCTACTGTTCTAACGATGCTCTTGGAATGATCCTTAGTTTGATTGAATGGTTGAAACCCAATTGAAATAAATTGTTCTAATTGAGTTATTATTTCATGAAAATACTTATCCAAGTTTCACTTCACTATACTCATCCCAATGGAATTACAGAAGAAGTACCTCACTAGCTACATGAAATAAAACAAGGGAAATACAAGTCGAGCTACTTGTGACTGACTATTTCTGAAAAGGATAAGCTTAGAAGAATGATGAATTTCATAATCTAGATCCTGATGCCTTTAAACCATGGTACCATAATATTTATCTGAATATGCTCACCAAAGACTATAATCATCCTCTAGTGATTTCTCTAGCCAAAAAATTTATTTACATGTCTGTGCATCAACATGACATGGGTGTATACCTGATCCCCCGTAATTAGAGCATCACCCATATAACATATCATATGAGTCTAACTGAAGTCTAGGGTAGCATTAGAATCATCAACTAGATCCCAAGGAACTCATTTAGGTTTATCCATACTCTGGTGTTTAGAATTAAGATGTTAGTGAATAGCTAGAATTTACAAACATCAAACACTGAATGAGCCCGAAGACAATCAAGTTAAAGAGTCAACCAATGTCCGTGAGTCCGTCCAATACATTCATTCATGGGAAGCCAAGTTTCACTCAGGATTAACCATTCCTCTACCAATATGTGTGCCTCTAAATCACAACTTCTAGAGAGTATATTTATCATGTTAGAAGGGGATTTAATTTCATTCCATTTTATCTTTACGTACAATCGATGCCCTCATAGTATACCCAGGATGATGTAAAATTAGGGCACATGATCATCACTAAGATAAGATCATGATAAGAGGATGTCAAAGATTACCAATCAAAACTAAATAAACTTACATCATATCTAAGACGTAGTGATCGGTATGGTTCAAACCAACCATTTACAACTATTCATTGGAATGAACTATCGAACCACCTCTAGATGACTCCTTTTCAAAGTGATTTTTTGTACATGCTGATGCATCACCATAAAATAACCATGATTCCTTTACCACCTAATGCACCCTGTAATCACTTAATTAGAACCACCAAAGTAATTTTCTAACTAATAGTGTCTTTAATGTTTGCATACATAGCCATGAATTTTATAATCTTGATTCCATTCAAGCACTAACATGAGTTAGAAGGATTATAATATTTGGGTTTCTTATGAAACCATGTATAAATCTAGCATCCAAACTCCATCCAAACCCATAATAGTTTTCTATCAATCATTATCTCAAGGACTAGATAACATTAACTACTAGCCTCATAGGTGTTCAGATGCAAAGGTGATCAATCCCAAATGATATTTTAGAGTTGTTCTATATATAATTGGAAGGACATGATAAACACATTAGAAATGAAACTCTCCACCTTAAGAGTATCCAATTCATCATTTACTGATATTGGAAATAGTTTCATAGTTTACTCTCTATCTACCACTGAACATGGGTTTTGGACATAGCCAAAATGTTCTTTCCAAGTGATAACTTTAAAAGAGAATGGAATTTACCACTTAAAAGTACACTAGATTAGGTTTGATCTAAACATACACATGATTCCCTCCTAATCCTCGCTCATGAATGTCATTAATATCGGGCATATAATCCAAAACCAAACAGATCGCTTACATTACGACACTCTATCCTCTCACAACATATCCATAAATCATTGGGAAACTCATTTTCTAATTAGTATCTCAATGTTAAAACATTCACTGTGAGCTCAAAATGCACCAATCACTCTACTCCATAGATGAAATATTAATGTTGTTTGAAATATCAAGGCCTTAATACTTCCCACTGAACTCATATGGTTCAATATCCAATATATCAACAAGATGGGTACCATGTTTATCGATACATTCTACCTCGAGGTTTCGTCAGTGTAAATGAACACCCATTTATATTTTTCATAGTCTATTCAACAGTATGTATCGAATATGAGGGACCATAGAAAATATTTTTCCCACAGTCATATTGTCCCATATGACTATTAATCTGGATGATGACTTTATGATTTATCCATGGAAGAAAAATAAGGCTCACAAGAACTTACAAATAGTCAAAAAAGCTCAAGGAATATTGAACCCATTTAACATGAGAATTATAAGATGATACCATCCTTAGTAAGGGTCAATTTACCACATGACCACCCATTACAACCAGGTATCATTTTAGAAACTAAGAGTCCTACCTGAAACAACAACGCCCAAACGACACCAACCATATAAAAAATCATCACCATGTTTAGAAATACAATAAATTATGATGGTACTACCATAACCCGGATATACCCTTCTTTTTTAACACAATTCATCGATCCTAAAACTAGGATATGCTAAAAAGGTCACTAGTATTACCGGCCTAAACTCTAATATCATCATAGAAGAAAAGGTCGAGAGAGACCTATAGGCAATGTACCTATACCTATCTACGACATAAATCAAATAAAAATTTAAACTACCCTTACACGATTTTTAAATCTAAAACAATAATTTATGGTTTCATTTAATCCATTACACTAATTCACATTTGATTTTAATTTTTTTTAAATGTCGTGTTCTATGAAAATCTATTACCAATTAAAAAAGACCATGATACTAGGTGCTTTATCTGATAATTTCATAAGGAAACATAGTCAAGTTATATCAAACTTCCTTTTAAGAATTAATTATTTAGCTAACATACCTTCAAAATTTCATGAAATTTATCTCATAAATTCCTTTTATCCATTTCATTTATCCATAATGATTCTAATAATTGTTCTTGGTTAAAGAAAATTTCAATTCCAAACTATAGAGGAAGACACACTTTATATTATAACTGAACTTTTATTTAACTAAAGCCTCATATAAACACATATCAATATTAGGAAACATGTTTTTATTAATTAAATAGGATTTTTTTTAATAATATTCCACTATACATTTATTCATAACCTTTAGAAGTGGCTACTAACACATTAAATAGCCATCTCTACACAGCCTGAGTATACCCCCATGGGTACTAAGGCATAAAAAAGATAAAGTAAACCTATGAGGGTCTCACCATTCAAACTTGGGTCCTTATAAATTTACCCCAAAATATAATTTTATATAATTTTTAGCATTTCAACACACCCTTAGCGGGTTATATCATAAAAAACATTCCCCAACTGACCAACTTGGTCCTATTGTGCATTTAGGAATTTAGTCACACAGGTCACCATGCCCAAATCACAGGAGTACAATCCTTTATAATGTAAATAATTTTCTTTAAGGATTCCAATTTAACATGAAACATGGTTTAGTTAATGGAATTCCCATTCTCAAGTTATAAACGTACTTGCCTTTATATGTTTCAATTGGTATTCATGTTGTTATAACCAATTTTTTTTCACTTTGATTTTAAAATATAGAATGTACATTTATAATGGTTTGAATATGGGATACCCTTACCAATTAATAAAGGCCCATACAATTTATAAATTTTTATTAGAACCCATTTAATCACAACCATAAATGTTTCTTCCCCTGAAAAAAATTGTTCATGCCTCAAACATGTCAGGATTAGTTAGTGAAGGTTTCCCCATCAAGTTTTATAAGAGAACCTAAATTAGGTTGATGTTAACACTTAAATAACCAATCATATATCACAATTATAAAAAGGAATACTATCACATGGTATAAAATAATATATACATATATATATAGGAAACCAGAAAATCACGGTACATTGGAAAAACATGATAAATAATATGGAGGCATGGAATATTATAAAAAAATATCAGGTAATAAATGTATGAAACCTACATGGAATAGAATATAAATTGTATGTGAATCTCTATGTGCCTAGAATGATTCATGTAATGATACTTCCTTGCCTTACTAGGACAAGTTTAAAACACTATAAATCACTAAGTAGCATAAATTGCACCAATCACTCAATGTGAAATCATAGTCAACTGTAATAATGAACAATACGAACAACAGTACCACCCATGGCCACTTGTTCTTTTCCCCCATGCATGGGTCAGTCCCTACCATACATAACTATTTACCAAGCACTAAAACATTCATAGAATTCTATCTACCAACTGAAAATAGTAATATTGGGAAAATAAACCCATATAATACAATTTTTTAACATCCCGACCTGGAATGCAGTTAAACAGTGCCTCGATTTGGTCACTCACATGGCCTTAAGCATGCCTTCCCATATGCCATAGGTTGCTGACTAGTATCAATGGTCTAATGGTGGTGCCTTTGGAAGTCTATTCCATCATGATCAAAGTATTATAGTTTTATGTGATATAATAAAGTGGAAGCAGTATAAAGAAAGGATAAACAAGTATAAGATAATATTAACTAATAAAGTGGACAATGCTAAATATACAATCATGCATGCATATCCAGATGAAGCTACATAATCTAAGGCAAGAAAAATACAATATGTGATACAATATAGTATAGTATATGAATAATGAAAATGAATCAAATCCTCAAGGACCATCCCCAAAAACATCATAAGCTCTAGATGATTCTTGTACTCCTAAGTTATCATGTACAAATGTAATAGGATAATCATAATACATGGACCTAAATCGAAAACCATGAGGTCTATTTGGATACCTCGGTATAATAGAAGTCAAAACATGGTGTGATATATACACAGTAGGACACCACAAATGGTGTCTAAAGCTATATAGACTATGAATATAAAATACAGTATTGTGAAGGTATATTGAATAAATAAGTGATTAAATTAAAAAAGATAAAAAGTTGGGATCAGGTCCCTTAAGGACACTTGGAAGACCATACATGCTTCAGTCAAAGTTAGAATTTATCTGAACATAACCACATGTATATATAAGCATATACGTATAAAAATATATACTAAGATATGAAATCACTAGTGATAACTCGAGGGATCAACATAATAGCAAGGTGAGAGAGATACTATAGTCCTACAACCCATGGATATAAACCTATGCATCTATAAAATAGAGTATATAAAACCATGGATCAATTTCTACATAGTCAGATAAATCTAAATTAAGACCATTAATTGGTCAGGGACTTGATTTAAATATCCAATGAATCCTATAATAATAACGTCCAAAAAGAGATATCACTAGTCGCATGTAATAATAACATGAGTGATATAAAATGTTTATATTTTGAGACCATTCAAGGAATCCCATAATGAGGAACACGAGAATTCGTCAAATAGTCACACAATTTTTCTTATTCTATAACGTATCCTTGGTATTTTTTGCTGAGGAATCCCAAGTATTACTCAAAGTGAATGGAAATTCATAGAGACTATGAGTGCATACATGGAATTCCATAATGAGGAAATCCAAATATCGCTCAAGGAAAAATATAAATAAATTAACCTATGAACCCATCCATGGAATTTCCAAAAAGAAACCTAAGTACTGCTCATAGTATATGTAATATCAATATACTAAGAGCCCATCCATGGAATTTCATAATGAGGAACTCGAGCATCACTCAAGGGGTATATCCTTCAAGTAACCTATGTTATCATCATTGGAATTCTATAAAAAGAAAACCCAAGTATTACTTGAAGTACATAAATCATTTAATTATTTGAATTCAAGGAAGAAGGAAGGTATTGTTAGTAAACATTCCTTCCCACAATTAAATTAAAAGATAAAGACTGCCATTCCCACTTATCATATCAATAATTCCATTTGGTTACCCATTTTTATTAAACGATAAAATGCACCTCATATGTGGTTTTATTCCAAAACCAGGAATGAAAGAAATACCAATTATTTGGAAGAAATTTGTACAAACCTTACATGTGAGTTAATTCAAAACACCTCAAGGTTACTAGAACTAATTCAAGGAATTGTATATCAAGTACTATACTAGAACCTATAAGTCATTATTAGATTTACTAAGAAAGGAAAATATCATGGAATAAGACTGATACAACAAAACATGTGTGTTTTTAAATGAGTTGGATAACCTCTAATGGTTCAAATTAAAGTAATATGGATATCCAAATCTAAGAATTAACATCTGCATATTAAATTTCATATTTAAATGGAAACAGATGGTGAGTTCAACATGAAGCATAATGTTGTAATTATAAACAATGAGACTTTGAATAAAAAATATATATACCACCTACATAATGCCCAGGATGGTCAAATCATCCAATATCAATATTTTATTCTATCTGGTTTCAGAGAAATTGAATAAATCATCAAAAAAATGAAAATAGGGTGAATTCTCTCACATTAAGATAACAAGAATTGTGGAAAGATAAATGAAGAAAAGTGGGAGTATGAGTCATTGAAAAACCTATATGAATCCAACACACTCGACTGTGAATGATTAAAACAACATATGAGGGAGACCCGTGGATGCCTAGGGAAGAACCCAAGGAGGGGTCGAGGGGTTGTTGTGAATGGGATGAATAAGTAGGAAAATAGGTGAAGGAAAGAAATTAGTTGGAGGGGAAACCCCATAATTTCTAGACTATTAATGAGCTACACAATTCTACAATACATTTTTTCTAACTGTGTTCCAACCATGTGTCCCCCCGCGTCCTAGGATCCATACCCCACATGGTTTGTTCACGTGATTAAGAAAACCATTCACCAACCATGAATTTGAAACTTTCTAACCCCACAACCTAGATAATCTAGGTACATGGTTAGAAAAATCATGTTCATGTCATGTGGTTCACCCATAAAATAAACTACAGAGGTCTCAAAAGATTTTTCTACCCACCTAAAACAATTTAAATAACCATGAGACACCCATTATAGGGCCTAAAATTTTCTCCAGAGGGTCCACGCAGCTTATACAAACTGTGAGCCATGTCTGTTTCTCCAAAAAATTGATTTTTTAGTTGTTGGCACTCCAAAAACTCATCCAAAATTATAATACACATATTAGGTCTTAAAATCCATTTAAAAACAATAGTTTTAAATGTTACAATGCAAAAATTTACATTTTGACGATTTTTTAGAGAACGTCCCATCCAACAAATAGTAAAATTAAAATTCCCTTAGAAATTTACATGGTTCAAAAAAAAGGGATACAACACTCATGAGGATGTGGTATCAAATTAGATAGCCTGATGTCAAAAACCTCTAGTAGGACTCGATATCATTAGGATTCACATTCAGATTAGTTTCCTTGTGGTCTTAGATATTTATTTCTATAGGATAGAGTACAAATATTTTTTTTACATGATGGTTCCTGATGTATCTAGATGATGTTGTCAAATCATTTAGGCATGATTAAATTATAAATTTACAAAGTCTCAATCTACATTATCTATAAATGCATAACATAGTATTAGAACAAGGTCGATCCTATAGAGAAAATATGGTGATCAAGTGGTTGGTTCCAGATAGCTGAATTCCTCACATGACTTTCATATGTTTGGTTTTCTAAGTCTTATGTAGTGTTTTATACTTTAGAAGAAAGATAAAGATCATTGTTAATTTTAAGGCTTAAGTAAAATGGATTCCTAAATCTATATTAGTATGGTCCTATGGATTAGGCTGTGAGGCAGTATGAATATCACCAATTGGTTTTGGTTAAACTAATTGGATCTTCATAAGCTGTAAACTACCCTTCAATCTATATGGAATTAGTAACCCATGTGCATAAGGATTGGATTAAAATCCAGAATGTTTTATATGTTATTGGTCCTATCCCGATAAAATCTAATTAGTTTTGGATTGTTATATTGAAATTTCTTGGATTAGGGTTTTATAAAATGATGTGATTAATAAAAATTCTTAACCTAATTACTAGTAAAATGGTTACCCAAGATTTGATTTAAGGATTCATTAGGTTTAAGCCACCCCTACTCTTGATGCCTAAACCTAGAGGATTAACCACACATGATAATGACGATATTAGATGAAAGATAAATTGGAAGCATGATTTACATGTTCATTAAATAATTTATATTAAATTAGTTAATGATTAAAATAATTTATAATCGATTAATACACTTACATGGATGAAGAAAATATAAAGTTATATAGTAATTGAATATATAAGTGGTAATTGGAATTGAAATTGTAGTTAGAACAAGAATGATAAGTCCAATATTCAATGGAATGATAAAAATTTGAAAATTATCAGTAAATAAGGAATGGAAATGGAATAAAACAATGTTTGGAAAAGTGTGAAGAAGAAATCAAAAAATAAAGAAGAATGCTTTGGTTGTCTTCTTCGTCCATGGACAATGTCAGGGTGCTAGAATATATATAATACCAAAAATATCATGATGTGTAATTATATCACACCGTGTTTTGGCTTAAAATAAGTTTTCCTTAGATAATTTCATGACATGTAATAGAAATTAACATCATGTAATCAGATCCTGAAAAACATCTGAAATTTTTCCCCTCTTAGATTTCACAACCTGTATATTTTTGTGGATTCAGAATTCGAAACATCCATTTCATGTAATGGATTCATGTAATGCATTTAATTTTTATGGAGGATTCACAACTTTCAATTGCTTCATGATCTATCCTTCAGCCTTCAAGGCTAATGTGCTCGATGAATGCATATTGTGAATAGGTTTCATGATGTGAAATGTCTAAAATTGATGACATAATAGTAGGACCTATTTTGAAAATTGATTTATTATTTCATGAAAAACCCAACCAAAACCCAAGGTATTATCTAATAATTCACGAATAAATCCCATGGAAATTTATCAAATATATATATATGAATTCAGATATCAAATTCTGCCAAACATGAATAATTTATTATCCTCAACACAAAATCTTCTTCACATAGATTCCAAATGAAATAATTTTTAACCAGGAAAAATGAATTATAAAAAACAAAATAAAACTAAGTGTTAATATAAAAATATAGTCCTCCAAAATCTCTCTTGTCGAGAAAATAATTGATTCCTCATAATTAAGTGCTTTATTCAAATCATTTCTTTCGTTAATTACAATTTCTCAACTATTTTTTACAAGCTATACCCATATTTCAATTTACCTCACCATGAATTTTCTATCATTAATCAAGGTAAAATGAAACTTGAGTTATTCTTATACCTTCAATACATGTTACTAACCACATTCTTGAATTTATTTTAAAATATTTGCTCTGTAAATACAAACACACAATTAGTCATGATGTATTTAACATAAAGGTTCAAATAACTCTAAGGGTGAGGGTAGGTTGGTAGATGTTAAAAATTTAGCTCAAAATGAGGTTAAACTCTCAATTATAATACGTGATCTTCAAGAATAATATGATGAAGAAAATCCTTTAGAGAGTGGTATCTCCACACTCCCAAAAGCTCTTGGTTGGTCTGTGGATGTGTCATAATAGTGCAATGAAAGTATCATATTTCTTCTTTTTATTTTCCAAAATCCACGACTATGATAGATCTCAAATGAATTACATAACCACATATGATCTATCATAGGATTCATCGGTCTGATGATGGTTATTTTTGATCTTCCTAATAGACAACCCATATATATATAAACAGGATAATTTTGAAGGGTATACTAGAGGAACCATGGACCACATCCCGCAGATCATGTGGAAAAGTCACCGTACATATCCTCAGTAGCACTACCAAAACATTGGGTTTCCGTAGCGTCACCCTTTAACAACACTGAAAAAAGATCTAATAAAGGTGATTCCATTATCAGTGCTTTTTTAGTTCTATTAATGGGGGCCCTTTTATCTATGCTTTTTTTAGTAGCACTGATAGGGGGGCTTTATCAGTGCTTTTTCCTAGCACTAATAAAGTTTATATTTAAAAAAAATTATATTTCATAAAAAATATAAAATTGATATATAAGTATATTTATTTTGATATAAATATAATATATATTATTTAAATATGTTTTAGATAAGTATAGATAAAAAATTTCACTTAATATGTAATATATGTAGTGAAAATGTCTTATAAAATATCTTAAAAAATTATTAATTAATAATTTACTAATTATCATCAACTAATAATCATTTATTTACAATTTGAAGCAACAAAAAATCATAAAAATTAATAAAAGATCTAAAGTAATTTGAAAACATAACTCAAACTTCAAATGACCATTACTTTTGAACCGAGTGTCCATTTGAGCTCTACAGGATATCAAACCGGAGCTTGCATTGAGCTCTACGCTCTATACCCAAGAGAATCTTCAATCACTTTTTTTGAGGCCAAAAATAAAATAAGTCCTCTAAAATTGAGTTTTTAGTTTGGATACCCCAATTGTTTAACATTCGATGGAATTTCAGCCTCGTTTTAGGGGGTCTTTTGGACTTTTTTCACTGGGGACTGAATTTATTTAGAGGGGTTACATTTATATAGATATTATGGCTCTGAAATTTTATTGTTTTTCACAATGTAATGTTACTTATAATCAATTATATAACAATATATACATATTTGTTTATATATATTCACCCATAAAAATTTAATTTTAAAAATAAATAATTAATCATATTTACATATAATGAATATTTCTCAATGTATAAGGCTTATATAAATAAAAAAATAATATCTATTTTATTTAAAATAAAAAATCTTTATATTTATGTACCTATATGATGTGTGTGTGTGTGTATTTGTGTTCATCTATATTGAAAAACTGATATATATAATCTATATATTCTAAACATATGCATATACATATACATATTTAATATTTTTAAATATATATAAATATGTATAATTATACTTACAAATACACATATAATGTGTGTGTGTGTGTGTTTTATATATGTATTTATAAACACACAAAAAAAGTATATTTTGTAAATGTATTTAAAACTGATATTATAAATATATATTAATATACGAATAAATATATTAATATATTAATATAACTATATATAAATATTTATATACATATATATATATATGTATTAATATATTTAAAAATATATATATTAATATATATATATATATATATGATAATATATATATATATATATATTAAGATATGAGTATATATAAATAGATATATTAATAAATGAATAGAAAAGAAATATGGTGGAATGGTAAAGGTTTAGGGGTACAAGCAACAGGTCCCGAGTTCGAATCTTGGGGGAATCAGGTCACACGTGCGGGTGGGGAATAAGGCCCAAAACTGTTAAAGGGGGTGGGGGAGCTGTTAAATCCTAGGATGGTGGCTAGTACATGAAAGCTACGGTGGGAGGTGGGGAACTATTGAAGGGGGTTCAAGCACTTTTGAATCCCCTCCCAGAATTGCAAAAATATTTTCTTAATGTTTTTTAACATTTTTCAGGACTTTTAAAAAGGAGATGATAAAATGTGTATTTTATTAGCACTAAAAAAACACAGATAAAGGACCATTTTATGAGTGATTTTTTAGAGTTTCTAAAAGGGGCCTCTATCAACGCTTTTCTGAGTGCTAATAAAAGGGACCCCCTTATCTTTGCCTCGATTAATAGTGCTTTTCTAGCACTGCTAATGCCCTTTTCTTGTGCTGATAAAGGCCATATTTGCAGTAGCGTAGTAAGCATCCCAATTCTATTACTAATGACCATATACCACATAATTATTCAAGTGAAAATAATGAAACTATATCAAGAGTAGGGTAGAAAGACATAAAATTAGCTTTTAACACAGTTTAATCCTAACAAGGATATTCATGGTTTATACATGATTAAGAATGATAAATTTACAAGAGGGTATTAGGATAGATGGATCAAAAAATATTTTCCCAATCATTTAAATTGAGTATTTTTTTCATTAATATCCTTAGTAATATTCTAATGCATGTTTTGATATGCTTACATTCCCCAAGTATCTCTTAAGAAATATGATCAAAAAAGAATATGAGATTGTAGGTCTAGAATCCACTTGAGAATGGGAATAAAAAATAGGGCAATCACATAGGGCCTAAAAACTAGTAACAAGTGAATAAAAATCAATTGAAAGAATCTATAATTAGAATCAAATTACTCAATTTATTAATTGTTCTAAAATTCTATGTAAGGATAAAAATAGATTTTAACATTTTCCCATCCAAACAATTTCTTTTATTTACGTGGGTGTAAAAAAATTTCATGTTAAAGTATGTTATTAATGAAAATATCTCATTGACTAATGAAAATTGTAAATAATCCATGTTTAAATAAAATATAGAGCAATCATGTTCCCCCATAGTTAAAATGACATACTGTCCACACTGTTCTGGAACATGAGATGGGAGAGAAATAAATAATATGACATATAGACTGGTAATGAAAATTATGAATTTAAAATAGGGATTTCAGAGTTCCTTATAATAAAGGTTATACCATTTTTGGAAATTATGTATGTTCATGTGATACTGGTAACCTAAAAAAATGATAGATGAGAAATAATTTTACTAGATAAACCATCAGTTTATAGGAGATAACCAATATAGAATCAGAAAAATATGTAGGTGCATACAGTAAATAGTAACATAAATCTAATTAGATATATGAATTTATCTAGATACAATGAAGTCTTCAAAAAACTATGAATATAAATTTTTGGAAATAGAAAAAGAAAAGATCCTAAGAAAGTTAGAAAAAATGTAGAAAAAAAGTATGGGTTGCCTCTAATAAAGCACTGACAAAGACATCATCAGCCAGACTCAAGGAAAGAAGATCATTATGTGGCATCCATTATCTCAAATATCCATTGTCTTTGGTAGGAACTAGTAATTTACCCATGATCTCATGGGGGAACATGGTGGGGTTTTCCACCATAGAAATGTGTTGTCCAAAAACCTCATATGGAAGCTGGAGAATCCATGTGGATTGGAGAGGGGGTTCCTCTATAGGTCATAGATGGAGATTCTAGATCTATCCCACTATGTCAGATAAAAAAGGAAATACCTCCTAATGAGTCCATATGGAAGCCTAACAAAGTCATTGATAACCATAGAAGAGGTAGAAGACTGAGACATATCAGACTGGATGAATAAATGGGAATGAGAATATAATCAAGCTCTGTAGTAATTTTTTATCGTGTTTATTATATATAATAAATAATTTAATCAGGAATATGGAATATAATGAGTAAAACATACACTAAAAAATACAGTACAAAGGGTGAGTATACATAGGAAAAAGACTAAAGATTGTGGGAAGACTCTTCAATGCCAGCATCAGATGTCCCCTCCCAAATAGTAGTTGTTTGGATAATCCATTCCATAAATAAGGATACGATAGAGGGAGGGGAATATGAATTGACAACTAAATCTAGTTTTTTGGTGCTGCCAGTGTGTTCGGTTGAAACTAGTAAGGCACCGATACATACAACGATCATGTTTCTCATATCAAGATCAATGAATAGAACCTCAGATAATGAAGGTAAGGTAGGGATATCACCCGGATGATCCTACTTTTCTAGAAATCCCCTATTAATATAAGCATCTATAATCTTCATATGGATATGATTGGAGTGCATAGTAGGGGAAAGGGTGGAAGGTATTGGATTAGAGATGGTAATGAGTGTATCTGTAATAATGGATTGGTGGGTGGATGGTGTGGTAGTGGTATCAGCTATAGAAGTGGTTATAAACTAGTAAGGATTAGTGAAGTCTGATATTCTCCTAGTTCTTCTAAAAACACTAGAGAACACTATCATTCCAGTGAATCACCACACACATGGAGAAAAGAAAAGGTGGGGAAGTCTTGACATGGTAAAGTGGTGGAATCTTAGATGATGTGGCAGGGGAAGGGGGTAGTGTAGTAAGATCTATGGATGGAGAAGCAGTATCAGGTTCCTCATGAGATGGAGTATGTGTTTCTAGAGCACAAGGATCTAAAGCCTCATTAGTGTCCTTGACATACTCAGGATCCCACTCATAGTACTTATCATGCTTATGTAAGGGCCCCATATTTTAGAGCATCATGAGATAAATCAACTCCATATTCCCCATAGATGAAATGGGATGAGAGGAAATGAAAACATCAAGATAATTGAATAGATGATTGATGAATCTTACCCCTATCAAGGTACCACAATTCCCCCTTGTTTGAGCCTCATATAATAGTGAAAACTAGAAATCCATGTTAATGGAAGGGTCACCCATGTAAGAGACCAAAATGATCACCTATATCAAACTAATTATCCCATGAGTATCTACTAAGACCATCCAATAATGAGAAATATCACTATGTATTATCTTCAAGGAGTAACCCTATAGCTGGGTGCTCTTTGTTGTACGTCGGTGATGAATACACTGGGGGTCATAGACAATAAATTCACAACTCTGTGGAGTGTATTACTTTATTGGATCAATCTCAAAGGTATAATAATACGGAGAAGAAATTAATTTATATGTGTAAGTAAACAAACCAATGTAAAACCCTATAAATGTTTTCTCCTCGGGACGATCACTGAGATGGAAGGTTATGTTCAAAATGTCACACTCCAATGTGGTGAGGAACTCCAAGAATATCTCTCGGTATTTCTCCTCATGTTCCTAGATAATGCTAGATAGGTGAATACATCAGATGAGATACATGAATTCCATGTTCATGATGATCATATCGATAATTCATTGTTCCATGGTCTTGTTAGTACTCATGCGAATGTCCAGAAGACAAACCAAGAGAAATGGATGCTCAGTCTCAGAAAAGTGTAAGAAGGTGTGAAAGTGTAGGTGCTATGTTATTCCCTCAGACTAGATAGATGAAGACTATGAATGGATAGAGGTTGTGGGAGTGTAATAAATAGATGGAGATGATGGTGGGAATAAATATTTGGGTGTAAGGGGGAGGATCCAATGACAAAAAATTTGGTTCTGGCTGATCATTACGTGGGGTTTGTCTTTTATAAGATGCACCACTAACAGTTTTCAGGTAGTCCATGGAGTCAAGAGGGAACAAGTGGGGATAGGAGGAGAAGCAATCTTAGAGTATCGACTAGTATTGTAATAAGAGGAATAAGGGAGGATAAGGTTTGGGGGCAGCACGCAGAAGAGGGGGGGAGGTCATTTGTCGGAAGAGTGCGTGAGATAGGGGGGAACCATGATCCATAGACTCTCAAATTATAAAAAACCATGATTTTAACATTGTGTATCATGTCCAAGACATGAAAAATATGGGAATTTATTTTTTACTGATCCTGATAGATTCACATCATGTATATTTTACATGATGTGAATTATCCCATTTTCCTAAATTTTTTCCAAGAGCCTTTGACCTCCTACCAGTGTAACCGAACCATCCTAAACTTTATAAAAACTAATCTAACATATAGAATCTATCTTGGGTTTCCACCTAGTAAGTGATTCATTTAACTTCAAGATATAGAAAATGATTTAAAATTAATTTAATTTTAAATAATTGAAAAACCTGTTTTGAAATGATTCTAGATAGATTTTTAATCGCTGACAATTTACTTTAACAGGTGGTCCTCCAACTCATTGAATTTCGACCATCCCATAGGGGAAAACTTTGACCACTTAAAAAGGACCTGACCATTAGGATTACAATTTTCTGGGTAACAATTTCAGGTGGGAATTAAATAATATAACCTTTACCCCTAGTGTAATGCTCTGTAATTTGATTCATTGGTCATTCCATTTTTGTGTCTTTTGTTTATGAATTTGGGAATTTTCATAAGTTTTCTATCAAATATCTTACAGCTAATTCATTTGTATCATTTATTGTTTTCCAACTTTTTGATTATCCATGTTTAGTTTTTTAATTTCCCAACAATAGTGATTCTCTTAATCCATTGGGAGGTGATAAGTATTATCATAAACAAGTCAGAACATAGTAGTGTCGATGGGTGATTTATACACCATGTGATACACCCAAAGTGAATCATCCAATTTGAGGCTTCATTCCTTCATACTTCTATTAAATGTATTTTTAAAGATTTTTTTTTTATTTCCAAATTGGATAATTTAACTTTCCCACTTGTCTAAGGGTGGTAGATAATTCCATTATTATATTGAATACTATATTATTCACGAATTAATTTAGTTTTATTATTGGTAAAGTGTATTCCCCAATCACTAATGAGTAAATAGGGGAATCCAAATATGGTGAAAAACAATTCCTTAAAAAATTCATGACCACCTTAGTTATATCATGGGTAGAGGATTCAACTTTTACCCATTTGAAAACATTGTCCACAATGACCAAGAATTAATAGTTCCCATAGGAATTGGGGAATAGTACCATAAATTCAATTCCCCACACATTGAAATTTTTTACTTCGGGATGGGATTTTGGATGTCTCATTAAAATTTCCAATGGTTTCTATATACAGAAACCGATCATATCTTTTCAAAATACTCTTTGCATCTAAATGGAGTGTGGGCTAGAATAGCTCACTTTTTTAGATTTCATCCATAGTGAATTTTGGCCAATGATGTTATCTAGTAAAAAACATATGCAACATTTAGACTATGATTTAAATTTTATCCTATAGTATTTAGTGTCACATAAACCCATCAACATAATGGTTAAATAATAGCGGATCATACCAATAATAGAATGATATATCCTCAAATAAATTATTCTTATTTTTATAGGAGAAGTGTGGATAAATGGATCGAGAGGAAAGATAGTTTACAATATTATCAAACCCTTTTCATTCTTGAGTATCTAAATTGAAAAGTGTTTCATTAGGGAAATCATCCTCAGTATTTAATTATTTTTAATCTTCTATACTAGGAAGCACATGTCTAGAAAAATAGTCAGTAATAAAATTTTTAGTCCCTTTTTGTCTTTGATGACTATATGAAATTCTGGTAGAATGAGGATCCACTGTATTAATCATGGTTTGGAATCATTTTTACTGAAAAATTAATTTATATTTTATTATTATTATAAACTATGAATTTGGAGAGCATGATGTATGACCAAAACTTATCAAAAGTGAAGACCACTACCAGTAACTCCTTTGTGATTATATAATTAATCAGAGTGTTATTTATATATTGGATTCAATAATAAATGGTGTTGAAGATATGTCCAACCCACTATCCAAAAATAGTTCCCACAATAAATTCACTGGCATCACACATCAATTAAAGTCATTGTCCTAGTCTGGTGATACTATGACATGAGTGACCGCCAATCTATTCTTTATAGTATTGAATGTCAGCTGACACTCTTCAGTAAAATCAAATGGAATGTCCTTGAATAATATTTGTGTTACTGGGTGGGATATTTTGGAAAAATTCTAGATGAAGCGATGATAAAACCCCACATGGCCTAGAAAACTCCTTTTACCTTTCACTGTTGTGGGTTTTGGTAAAACATTAATCACTTTTATTTTTATTGAATCGACTTCAATTACATGATTTGATATTTTATGTCTAAAGACTATGCCCTATTGAACCATAAAATGAAATTTTTCTTAGTTTAGCACAAGGAAATTCTCTTTATAGTGTTTCTAACCAAGATTTAGATAACTTTGGAAAACATCGAAATATCATCTATATACAGAGAAATAATCCATGAAAATATGTATAAATTCCTCCTCAATATCATTAAAGATGTGTGTCATACTTCATTAGAAATTCATTGATGGATTTCTCATTCCAAATGACATCCATCAATATATGAAGTCCCCGAAAGGAGAGGTGAATGTAGTCTTTGAGTAACCATCTAGGTCAACAAAAATGTGATTATATTTGGAGCATCTATCTGGAAAATAAAGTAATTCAGGTCAAGCTAATATCTCCAGCATCTGATCCATGAATTGGGGAGGAAAATGGTCTTTTATAGTGGTCGTGTTGAGATTTATGTAGTCAGAACATAATCACCATCTGGTAATGGTTTGAGTAGAGATTAAATCATCTTTATTTTTTTTGATAACTGTCCAGCCTCCTTTCTTTGGGATGACATACAACGGGAACCCCCACACATATTTAGAGATGGAAAATAAGATACCTGCATCTAGAAGTTTCCTAACATTATTTTATAGAATTATTTCACTATAGGGGTGAGTTTCTTCTTGGGTTGACATTTTGGTTTGGCACCTTCTTCCAACATAATTTTATGGGTGAAAATCAATGGGTTGATCCCCTTTATGTTAGCCACAATCTATAAATCAAGTTTTTATGCATTTTTATGATTTTTATTAGTTTTTATTTTTGAGATTGATTCAACTCCTAGGTGTTGATAACCTGAATTGAAGATTTAGTTTACACTAAGGAATATTTCAAGGTGCTTGGTAATGTAATCAATTTTAACATTGGTGGATTGATGACTAAGCGTATGAATAGTGGAATGATGTCTCTCATAAGAGTCTCATTACAAATAAAATCCTCGCAATAACTGTACTCATATTTTTCTAGAATACATGGTGTCTTAATAATCCTCAATGATCATATAATAATCTTTCTCGTTGGTCATAAATATGTCATTACAATTAAATGAATCACCATAATGTTTGAATAATTTCACAAAATCGAACACTACTTGTTCTTAAAAAACAATAACAATAAGAATTTCTTAATTCAAATCAATCAACTCCTTTACAGTGCAAAGAAACAATCTCCCAAGAATGATGGGAACATATACTTCTTCCTCCTTATCCAAGATAAATAAATTAGTAAGAAAACTAAATTTACAAACCTTGAATAAAATGTCCTTAAGATTTCCTCGATGGTAATTGACCGATCGATCATCCAAATGAAGTGAAACTCTTATTGGTTTCAAATATTTGAGCCCTAAATTTTATAAGACACTCATAGGAATGATATTAATACTTTTATCGAGGTCTCACATGTATTTTCTAAAAATGAACATCCCTATAGTGTAGGGAATCAAGAATCATCAAAGTTATCACATCTTTGGTGGGAGCTTCTAAGAAATTACTACAAAGAATTATTCATTCAAGGATATTACTTTGGAACTAGGGTGCATAGAAAAATATGGTGGGAGGGGGATTTCAAAATATTCATCACCAACGTGAAGAAAGTTGTCACCTCCAGAGATATGAGCCTAGTATAATTCTAGGGACTCAAATTAATTAATAAAAACAAAATAATTAAAAGAATGAGTACCTCATTTGAATTGAATCTTTCTCATCCACCACTAGTTACTGGTGACCATTTCTCAATGTAATTGAAGTCAAACCCATCTATATTTTCCACATGCTTCAATAATGCACATACTCTTAATTAATTGAATTCCAAGTGCTAGCACAGAGCTCTGATGAATCCTTCATCATCAAGATGATCACATTGATATAATCCCTTAAATCATTCGAAAGCATTCATGGATCAATCATTAATAGAGATACATTCTCTCTCAAATATGTAGGAGGATATAGAATCTCTGAATTATAAATAATTAATTGTCCTTGGAATTTGATTATCCTTCACTTATAGAGTGGATGTCCAAATTACCCAGTGATGGTTCCCTAGATCAAATATATTTAACTTCCACTAAATATGTAATAAATAATTAATTATGATGAAATAACTATATAAAAAATATTATTTATATTTTATAAAATACTTATAATTTATATTAATTATATTATGGAATAAAACTCGATTCATTAACTCGACTCAAAATTCAAACTAATAGTACACAAACCTTGAATATTAAAATAATATTCATTTATATAATATTACTCCTTTTTTAACTTAAACACTTTTAAATATATTTAAAAAATAAATTTATTTAAATTAATTTAAACTCAAATAATAATTTATTTATTTATTTAATGGTGATCGATAATGCTTAGAAAACTCTCAGACCTCGTTCTGGGTCCCACCAAGTTTTATATACTTATTCATCATAATATGGAAGATTCTTGAATACGCTTTTGTGTGTGACCCTCAAGACCCTATCTTGATAGTAGAAAATAGTATTCACAAATAAAGAGTTGAGTCTAGTAGACCATCAAGGCCCCTAAAGAGATATGGAATTTTCATAGCATCGAAAACCATCCTACAAACACACACAGTGTAATATAATCACTTTTTCATTAGATATCTCATAAATAAAGACACAAACCTATGTCATTATCCTTTTCAACTTTATTATTTGTTGATACAATTGGATATAATTACCTTCAACTACCATTGATATGGACTTATAAAGTTACTATCATCCTGATCAACCAAGACCAAGATATAACTTCCTTAAATCGGAAGTGAAAATTTTTATATTGATCATTTTTCCAATGTCATACCACCAATGATACACCCAACACAAGCAACCTCATAATGAATTTAATTTCATTATTTTTTACTCGCATAAAAGAACAAAATAAAATGGTACACATTGAAATTGATCTCAATCCGGGAGACTAATACACCATAGATAGGAACAACCAATGAAACCTAAAACGTGTTGTGTTTATATTGGAGGGTATGTCCTCATGATGTCACCTACTAGAGATAACCAAGTTTGAACTTCATCAGAAAAATTCTCAATGCTTCTAAGCCCCTAGATCATGATAATCAGACATTATCTATTTCTAGTTAGTATGATGAATATGGACTATAGGATATAACATTAAGATTACTATCATAGTATCTTAAGGTTCTCATTATATACTAGGAAATGTTATAACCTTTTGATACGACAAATAATCTATATACATTACCATTTAAAAAATGGACACATAAATATCTACACAATAATGGTAAGTGTATATCATGAATAACTCATGGTACACATGGTATGGTAATAAAAAAGTATTGATAATATTAGGGAACCCACATTTATAACACTCCCACTAAAACTAGAGCCAACATTCCAATGAACCTTGTTAAGTATCACATGTTAAGTTCTTGTTTCTGCTAATTTATGACTTTAATCATGGGTATACCACATATCCATTACATGAAAATTCTATTATCTGTGACATCACCACCTTGAGTAAAACTTTTCAGGAGATGATATCCTCATATTTGTTACCTTTTCTCCACTATAAAAACATGAAATCTGGGTAAGTGAGAGTGGTATAATTATTATAAATTACATTATAACTAAACTTTACATACTTGGTACGATTATAAGATCTAGAACAAATCATTTCATATTTTACAATAATTCTTTAGCTTCCTCAGAAGACACAACACATTCGGTATTTTTAGACATGTATACTAGTAACTTGAATGATATTTTCTTTCACATTAAGTTAGCATAACTACAATATTAGATCATATTAACCTTATTTGAAGACTATTTTGTTTTCCCTTATAACTAGTATACCTTCCTCTCCAAATACAAGGAACATATCTTTTGTACTTACTCAAGTACAATCAGACAATTCTAACTAATTTCTTTAAAGTACTTCTGATATGAAGGACATTCTCCAACCATCAAGTTTATATTTGAAATATAATTTATCATACATATCATAGAATAAATGATTGATCCATCATATAATATTCCAGAATTAAACTCACCACATTAATTTTTTCTAATGACTTTTACATGTCTTCTTGGAGAGATTTATTCCATGTGACTTTGGGAAAATATTTCTATCAAATTGTTCCAACTTGTATTTTTCAATACATTCTCAGAATATATACTATTTACTTGGTTTAAGAAACCATTAGATATACCTATATATATCTCATTCTATAGAATATTGGTTGATAATTTAATTCAATCTTTAAAGAGTAACTTATATCCTTGTCTAAATTAATTATAAGACCAATAACTATTTTCTCTATGTCATCAAGCATATTTAATTTTTAAATAAATGGTTCTCCCCTCAATCTCTACTAAACACATGGCATAAATTCATTCCAAATGAAAATTATATGATATTGTTACTTATGTTAATCCTAAACTAGATTTCAGTAACTTTCACCCTTATTATCATTCTATTATGTCACCATCCCTTTCAAATAGCGTAGTATAGAAACCTTCCTTGATTGGTGGTTATGACGTCCAATGCTCAATCATCATAAAATATAGTTATAACAAATTAAATTCTAATGGATTTAGGTATAATGAATTGGTGTTACCAATATAGCCTTATTAGTACAATGATTGTACCTTATATGTATAATATCACTTGAATACCAACCATAGTATTCAAAATGATAACCCCTCTATACTTTGACACATAGAATCTATTACTGAATGTTAATTTATATTTTCAATCTTAACTAGTTACGATATACTGCTTAATTTAAGGATTAATTATTCTCAATGAATAATATATCACCATTCACGATGAATATAAAACCATAACCATGGTTTTATTATTCATATTAATTACATGTCTGTAGAACATTCCTTTCCCATATGGTCTTGTGGAACTTCTTTTTATGTCAACTATTTTTGAATATCTATCATTGAATAAATTAAATACATTCTTTCTCCAAATATCTCAAATATAGATGTGTGACATTATAAAGAAATATAGTATATAACTTTAGAATATATATTCTAACATGGGGATTTCTATAATATCCTTATAAATCTCTGGATGATTACTATATATGAACATTGTGTTTTTACTTGATGAAAATTCATTTATATCTTCATCAAAATATTTGCATATAAACACATGTTCTTATGATAATTGATTTATATCATACTCAAACTCATATGATATCTGTTTTTAAATTTATTTGGTATATGTAAATGGGATAATGTATCTATTTTAAAATAATGACTCGAAAAATGGAAGTATCTACAATGCATATTATTGATCCATTTAGTAACACTATGGATTAGATCTGTATAAGGAAATTTGAATTTATGAATTAATCCACACTACATTATATTTATCAATGTTAATATGTAAGACTCAATATCAATATTCCTTGTTAGAATCATATTTATGATGTAGATAAGGTAATGTGAGTTTAAGAATTACCCTACACTACAATATATTGATGAATGAATTCTTAGTCAAGATATTATTAGGAACATAATCAAAGCATCTCATATCCTTTTACCAAGCATATAACATAATTCACATTAATATTATTGAAACCCTTAATTGAATATTTTGAAGTATACTTTCCACTAGCTTACCCTTGGAATAGTTCATGCTCTCTAGATGAACTAATTCTGAATGCTCTATAGATTACCTAAAAGTTTCATTGAAAAAAACTTGGTACATAAGTGTATCGATAATTCCAAAGACATTTAACTGTTAAGTGTTAAAGACCATACTCGATATATCATTGAAAACTACTTAGTTTTTTTCTAGAAAAAGTACTATCTTTCCAAAAATAGGTATATAAGTCTTACATTTTATTTTCATCAGGTATTACCAATGATTCAATATTTACTAAACTATTGGTTGAGTAGTAAACACAAAGAAAATATTCATTATAGAACTAGAAAATTTTATCCTTGTGTCCAAAAGACATGTTAGATAATTTATCTGGTAATACATAACAAATGTTCAACTAGAACCATTTACATAGAAATTATAAGTTGTGTGATTCTCACCACTGACTTAGGAACCACACATTCTCAGCCTCTTGAAGAACACACCTATATTTTAGTAAAATTTACTTACTTACATGGTTACTATTTTTAAATACACATATGTAATAGGCATATTGTATTTAATACCTGAAAATTATAATATAAACATTACTTGAAATTGATGAATATACTAGAGGAATAAACGATTACATGATTATTTAATTCAGATCATTTTAAACTTCTATATATTTATTTCAGGATATGCAAAACAAAAAAACTATGGTTCAAAACCTATTTATTTAAAGGTTTTTATGAAGGTTCCTTTAGTGTTACACTTTCTATTGTCCTTTACACCATGTATTTCATCTTATTAACTATAATAATTAAAGATAGAACATTAATATCTTATTTTCTTGACCAACCATATCTAAAAATCAAGGAAGAATTTTTATCCAAATTATTCATTTTGTAATCTGAAACGAAACTGGAGTAAATAGGTGAAAATTACTTGAGGAATGGGCCCATTTAAATATTATAATACCTCTTTCAATTTAAAAATATCATGTGTAATTATCATCCATTGAAATCTCGCTTCACTTTCTCCTTGCAAGATTCCCAAAGATGAGTCAACATGTGAAATCATCCATGTTCTAATGTTGTATCCACAAATAAAATATGACATTGATGATATAATTGTGAAATAACCGTCATATGTTCCATAAATTATTCCCCTATAAGATTTTTATCACCCTCACATCATGAGGTAGCTTAACATATATTGTGGACACCCACACCTTGAATTTCTAATGTCATAGTACTTTGTACATGTGCCTGTACTACTATTTAGAAACTCATTACTATTTTAAAATTTTATTTTTCTCATGTTAACATAGTTTTGTTTTGGTATTACTTTTAATTTTATACACAAACATATTATATCATATTATCACATTCATCTTGATTACCAATTATAAATTACTGATTATTTAAATCATTAAATTTATCCTGATATTTTATCAAACTATAGAATCCCTTTGTACTACTACCAGAATAATTTATTTATTGTTTATTCTAGTGTAAATGATCCTTGAACCTATCCTTGTAGTCTGCCAGTTTTTTCTACGCCACTACATTGAGAGTTCATGGTAGTCATTTGACTAGCCAAACACATTAACACATGAATCCATAATCTATTGAGTGTATTCAAAGAATCTAATATCATAAATACAATTTAATAAAAAATCACCACTAATGTTGTATAATGATATATATGGATAATTATTTGTTTCTATATTTTCCAACTGATCAGTCTCCTAATAACTCCACAGTAGCAGGAGGCACCCTCAACTATGGCTTATGAGAACCCCATACACCCATTTGTCATCAAATTCAAAAAATTTAAGGCATTTGTGACATAATATTTCTGTGATGTTTTTACTTTTTTTTAAATGTAATCAACTTATATTAATATGCGCACACAATGTTTTCATGCTCACAACTAGAAGATAATAGAAAATCATTCATTGCATCTTTAATAATTTTTCCATTTATAATTTTTTGTGTTTCCCACAAACAAGAAAATGCATAAAATAATAAATAATTCATAAATAACATAAAATTATCTGACTAGTATTGAGCATCTAATATTGGTTATTTCATTTAAACATAATGGATCAACCATGTACTAAGGGAATCAAACTTGAGTCAGGTCTTGACTCGTGATGCAGCTTGTTCCCAGACTTGTGTGTTCACTTCTCATCTAGATTTCACCTAGACTTGGCTTGGTCCATGACGTACATCATTTTCATTATAATACAAATGTACTCCTAGGTAGGCGATGAGGTATCAAGAAGCGAAATATATATACATAAATACCAATGGACGCACATACCCACATATATATTTAAATGAAGATGACGATGCGAAGACTATCATAAAATTAACTACTCATTACAAACATCACATGAAGGTAATAAATAAATAAATAAAAATAAACAGACATACACATGGTTGGTCACTACTCAAGACCAGTGAGTATATTAAATAAACATGAGATAAAATTAAATTATAATAAATTTTAAATAAGATAGAATTTAAATAAATTAAATGAATTTTTTAAATTCAAATAATTTATTTTAATTCATCCCAATAATTAATTTAATTATTATTACAAAAATTAAATTATTTAATTAAATAATTTTGTATTAGAATTAAATTAATTTTTCAAAAAATTAAAATATTTGTATTTTTTTAACCAGAAGTTAATTTTAAATGAATTTAATTTAATACTAAAATTAAATTAATTAATTGAATTCATTTTTTATTATATAAAAGTTTGTTTGGTTGTAAAATCCCAACCAGACCCATTACAGATTAGGTTGAACCGACACTAGAGTGTTTTAGGAAAGAGAAACCCTATGCATGGCTGTTTTGGGCAAAGTTGGTCTGCCCAAACATGTTACTGGTCGGGCCAACCCACCCCAACCCATTGTAGGGGGAATCATGTCTAATAGAGATCGAGAATTCCATGGTTGGGGTCACCTCACAATTGGGGTGGCACATAGGGGGCTTGGCGGTCCTGAGTAGTGTGGCATGATAGTTAGGGAGAGTTGAGGCAGGGTGAGATGGGTTTGGCCGTGATTATGGAAACTGGGAAGGCAACAACATGGTGACCTAGATTTAGTGGCTCAGGACCATCCAGACAATAATATAGGGTGGTATGATGGTGCAACCAAATGGAGGCAGCGACTTCGTGGTTACTAAGAGACAACAAGGAGGTGACAATTCAGGGTCGTCCATGTCTTGTCGGAGGTATATGATCTGGTTCCATGAGAGTGGGAAACTCATGATTAGCAAGGGAGGAGCACCAAGCTCAACTCGATAGCAGATGAGGGAGGTGTGGGGTTTGACCATGGTATTGTGGTGTCTGGGTCATAAGGAGATAAGACCAAGCATCGATGGTGGGCTTAGTTGTGGTTGGAAGGAGGAGGAGGTTTGTTGAAGGAAGGAGACGACCTGACTAAAGGGGGGTGTGGAGGTCTCACAGTGGCATCCATTATATGCGATAGAAGGATAGGGAGTATTCATGGTGGGATAACCAAAAAGCAATGGATATGGGGACTGATCATGTCATAAGAAAGAAAAAAACTACCCCTTTATGCCCCTTTTATTTTAATATTCTATTTTTTTCTTTTGATTAGTCAATCTGACTACCACATCCCTACCCCATTTATTTTTTTCATTTTTTTTATGGAATAAAACTACAATATTCTGCCCAATTAAAAATTATTCGAATAGTAATCTTATTTTAAAGTAAAATAATATTTTAATATTATTATTAAGTTAGTGGAAAAAAGGGTCCCTGGATGAAAGAGTTGTGGGGGATGGATTCTGGACGGTTGTTGGCCAGAATAAAAGGGGTTTCCAAAAAATATGTCTTCTGGTGATGAATTTAAATTTTAACACATATTAAATATAAATTCTTCAATTTTAATAACTCAAAAAATAATTCTTTAGATCCATAATTTTTTTTGATAGTAATAACATGGTATTTCAAAATCATATTGACATGTAGTTTATTTCATTAAGACTAAAATAATAACCTCCATTTAATTTTAAATAAAAATAATTTTTATTGGTTTATAAAATTCAATCAATAACTATGTTACCAATTTCTAGTACTGGGGCACACAGTCGAATCATTCTCATCCATTTCATGTCTCTAGTTATTGTTGCTCAAAGGATCTAAATCCAAACCCCTTTAAAACAACCACTCTTGCTTCAATTATCCTTCTTATTTCCATTCATTGAATTTCGGGCGCCGATGCCGAGCTCTGATGAATCCTTTGGCACTGCAAATATCACATTGATCTCATCTAGTAGGTCTGTAGAAGGAATTCTTAGATCAAATGCTTAGAGTGAGACATTATCTCAATAAGACGAGGGATGAGAGAGAAGTTATCAATTACAAATGATTAATCACCCATGGAATGAGCTTTTCCATCAATTATTTAGTGGATGTCCAGAATTTCCATTTAAGGTTTCTGATCCCCATATATTTAACATCCACTTAATAACTAATAAATAAATAATTATGAATAATTAACTGCATCATAAATATTATTTATCTTTTATCACACACTAGAAATATATATTAAATATATTACATGATAAAACCCAAGTTATTAACTCAACACATAATTACCTTTAATATTAAACGAACCTTGAAAATTAAAATAATATTCCTTCATAAAATATTATTCCTTGTATTTAGTTAAAAACTTATAAATACATTAAATAAATAAATTCAACTCAATTATTCAAAAATCAAATAATAATGATTTTATTTATTTGTTGGTGATCAATAATTCTTGGTCAACTCTCGAACCCCATGGGGGGTCCAACCATATCATATATACCTATTCATCTAAATAGAGAATATTCAGAAATATAATATTGCGTGTGACCCTCTAGGAACTTATCTAGATAGAATTTAGTAGTATTTATAGACCAAGAAGAGAGTTTAGCAACCCATCAAGGGCCCTAAAAATATAAGGAATAGTCATAGAAACAAAATAAATCCTATTAACATGTAATGTGTAATATAATATCTTTTAAATTAGATATCTGATAAAGAAGGATGCAAACTTGTGTCATTATCCTCTATTTATTTATTATTCACTTATCTAACTAGAAAATCTTACCATAAACTAATATGGTAATGGATTTATAAAGGCACAACCAGCCAAATAAACTAGGCATAAGATATCACTTCATTAACTCAGATGAAAAAAATTATATTTTGATCATTCAACTAATGTAATACCACCAATCAATCACCCAACACAAGCTAAATCACCAAGACTTCAATGTTATGGTTTCTCAATGCATCAATATACACGATCGAATGGAACACATTGATAATGATCTGAATTTAGGAGACCAATACACAGGTCAATAGATATGAACAACCATTTACACCTGAAACATGTGGTGTTCTTATTGGTGTGTCTATCCTCATGATCTCACATACTTGATATCACTAAGTGAAAACTTCATGAGAAAAAGTATCAATTCTTATGATACCCCAACACTAGACAGTCATACATCAACTGTGTCTTGTTAGTATGATGTATCTAGACCATAAGAAATAACATTAATATTACTATCTTAGTATCTTGAGGTTATTATTATATCTTTAGAACTTCTATAAACTTTTTATATTAAAAATAATCTATAAAAATTACCCTTAAAATAGTGGTCATAGAAATATCTACACAATAATGGCATGTGTACATTATGCATAACTCACTATACACATGGTATGGTAATAAAAAAGTATTGATAATTTTGGGTCTAGGGAACCCTATTTTACAATATATTACTCCAAGATCTTCCATTTTTCTATTATTATTAATCAACCCCATCAAAAAATGCATAACCAGGAATTTGGGTGATGGATTTTGAAAAGGGGATATTGATGTGTAGTTGCTCAAACATTTCTAAAATATTCTTGTATTTCACTTCTATATTTCCTTGTATCATTATATCTAAAAATGGGATATGGGGTCTATACTATGTCAGTTACATGTAAACATATTCCTTATTGGTTTATTCTTGTATGAGAGATTTTTCTATTTTCCACGATTCTAGATTTTATTCTTGACCATCTTTGTCAGCGCTATAATCACTATCATTGCTAATTATTGGCACACATATTTCAGGTTCCTTGTGATTATTTTTCTCACCTATTCATAGCCACTAAAAATTTATCTCGTTTTCTATCCTAAGACCTATAGGCTTAGCCTCCTCTTTTGGACATGTCACAGTATTACCGAGAAATGTACCTGGTAATCATTCTGATAGAGTTTTATATATTTTTCTAACGCAGTACTCATAATTTTAGAGGGAATACATTTGATTATGAATACCAATTTATTGGCTATTAATCCTCTAATATTCCTTTTCATCAAATGTAGTGATAATGTTCTCAATATTTTATTGTGGGGAAGAGATTTTTGTTTCAATCTCAGTGGAGCTTACTGAAATTGTTGATGGGCTTGAAATTACTAGGATCTAAGGGAAAAGTGTGTTGTGGAAATAGTTGTTGAGGTTGAGGAACTGTATTTTGAGTTGGGTTCCCAGGTGGTCCTGAGTTTCATTCGGGTTATTGATAACTCATATATTTGATGTAACCTTTATTGGTTTATTATGACTATTTATTTAGACTTTATTGATAATACAATCATAGTTGTTTCTAGGGTTATTGAAATTTTTGATTTTGTTTATTGTAATTTATGTTATTAAAATAATGAATTTGAGTTTCTTTAATATCTTCTCTATAGTTCAGGTATGTTCTTAGTCCTCCAAACATTTCACAGGCTTGAATTTCCATAATAGGGGTAGGGGTGGCAGTGGTAGTTAAGGTAAAAGAAAGGTTTATAGCTTCTTTGTAAGGGATTCAACTTTGGATGAAAGGTAGGTATTATTTTCTACTTGGTGAATTCTGTACTAAGGAATCCCTGAGTCACTCTACCATAGAGTTTTATTGTGAGATATTTTATCTAAAAGTGATCTACCAACTTATGGATTTCTAAACATGATTCCACCATCAGTGGAGGCATCCACTATAGTACAAGAATTGAGTTTTATTCCATTTTAAAATGTTCTAGGATTTAGCCACACATCAAGTCCATTATGTAGGAACCTTTGATTCATCTATTTAAAGTAATCCCAAACTCACTAAGATGACTTTACATCCACTTGTATGAATTTATGGAAGTCATTTCTAATTTTATAGGTTCTTATAGGTGGGAACTATTTGTCTAAAAACATTTTTTCTAAATTATCCCAAGTCAATATAATCTCAGGATATTTGATTTGGAGCTAATAGTTGCCTCCATCATACAATTAAAAGGGAAAACTCTAAATATTATGGCTACATACATCAAACCTTAACTCTTAAAGGTTTGATTGATTTCTAGGAAACATGAAATCTGACCATGTGGATCATCACTCAGATTTCAACTGAATTTTACTTATTTTTGGATCATGTGGATGAGTCTAGGTATTATTTCAAATGTATTCACCTGGATAGGAAGATGAAAAATTTTGGGTGAAATACCACTAATTGATGGAAATCCATATTTCATAATGGTTCACTGCTAGAGTAGCAGTCAATCCCCCAACTATTCAGGTGGTGCATATGAATTTTTTTGAATATTAGGTTATGTATGGTTATTGTGATCAATCATAATTGATCAACATTATGTAGATATATATCTCTCTATTTTGGGATCTAAGAAAAAATTTCTTTACTTTCAAGACTCCTCAAATGTGTAAGAGGTCCTGGGTGCATTAACATGCCAATAAATAATGGATGTAGGTTCTATTCCATGTGTGAATATTTTAAAAATAAAGGGAAAAGATGAAAGAGAGTGTGAGGTAATCCCATGTTCACATTGAAGGTCATTGTGCCTAATAAACACCTACTCCCTGGTAACATCACCAAAATTTTATGCATCCAAAGGATATCATTAAATCCTACAAGAATGATAAAATTATAAATTTATAAATTCCCAAACTACACTATCTACAAAGGCATATCATAGTGATAGTACAAGGTCAATCCCATATAGAAAATATGAAAAAACTCTCAATCGAATTGTTGGATCGTGACATGTGGATTCCTCACATGAATTTTGTAGTCTTAGTTTTTTACGACGTGTATAGTTAGATTTTAATTAAGAATAAAGAGAGAGATTATGGTCAATTTTAGGGCTTAGGTAAAATGGATTCCAAAATATAGATTGGGATGGTCCTACGACTTAGGGTGGGAAGTAGTGTAGAGGACACTAATTGGTTTTGGTCAAACCAATTGGATCTACCTATGTTGGAAACAACTCTTTGGTTAAGAGGTAGTCAACAACCACTACTGAAAAATGGACCTATCCCCATGGTTTTACAAAAATCTTGGTTATTGGTAAACCCTATACCCATGGTTCTTAGAGAACCATGGGTATAGATTATGCGGGGAAAAAATTCATGGGAAAGACCTATACCCACTATTCTCCAAAACCTGTGGGTATAGGTCAACCCTATACCCACGGTTTTTAGATAACTGTGGGAATAGGTTTAGTGAGAATTTGTTTTTTGGAAAAAGCCTATATCCACGGTTCTCAAAAACTGTGGGTATAGATTGCGCTATACCAACAGTTTTTGTAAACTATAGTAATGGGTTTCATGGGGTAATTTTTTTCGACCTATACCCATTGTTTGACCAAACCATGGGTATAGTTTGACCCATTATTTTTTCATAAATATTACATTCATAATAAATATTTTTATATAATTATATATATATACACGAATATATATATATAAGAACATAATATGTGTGATAGAGTAGTGGTTGTCGGACTGTACGGGCAGGGTGTTGGGATCAAACCTAGTGGGCGTTTTTTTAATAAATGACCTATACCCCAGGATTGGTCAAACCATGGGTATAAGTATGCACATAAACAATGGCTATACCAAGGGTTTAAAACCATTGGTATAGTCTAACTATACACATGGTTTGACCAAACCATGGGTATAGATCTATGCTAACACCTAGGATCTTGATGGTTTATAGAATCGTGTGTATAGCCTTTACCCACTATTTTTTTGTTAATAATCACTGTTTTAAACCATGGGTATAGATAAAAATTCTAGTATTCAACCCAGGTGTATAAGTCTTTGGTTCAATGGTGGAGATAATTATTTTCTATTGGTCCAAACCTAACCAACTCCAATTAGGTATGGGTCTTTCTATTACAATTACCGATGTTGAGGATGCGAAAAAGAATGCAATTAACAAGAATTCTAAACCTAATTACAAGACAAAGGGTTACCCAAGATTTTATTTAAAGATTAATTAGGTATAATCCTCCCATAATATAGATGCCTAACCCTATAGGATTAGTAACACATGATAATAACAATAATAGATGAAATAAAAATCAATATCATGATTGGAATGTTCATTAAGCGATTCATATGAAAATAGTTCATGATTAAAACAATATAGAATTGATCAATACACTTACTTGGATAAATGGAGTATAAAGGTATGTAGGAATTGAATATGAAATTTTAAATTGGAATTGAAACAACAGTCAGAATAAGATAGATAAATTCATATGTTTTTGGAATGATGTGCGACATCAAAGGATTATCAAAGTAGGAAATAAAACGTGGTAAAAGGAGGTGTGGGATGGTGAAAACAATAGTGTAAATGAAAAAAGAATAATTTTTCCATCTTCTTAATCATTGTCCATCGTCAAGGTTCTAGAATATATATATAAGCCCACAAATCTCATAAAATGTAAATCTATCACATCATGTATTGGATTAAAATAACTTTTCCCCTAAGACTTTTAAAATGTGTAATAGAAATTCATGTAGTGTAATAAAATCTTAAAAAACCATCATAAATATTGCACCTCCCATATTTCATGACTTCTATCTTTAATAATAAAAAACATTCTTGTTTTTCAATGGATACACATCATGTATTTATTTTTCCTACATGATTCATGACTTGTACTGGTTTCATAAGATGACCTTTAACTTACATGATTACTATGATCAAGGAATGAACATCTTGAATAGGTTTCATGATGTGTAATGTATGAAATTTATACAATAACATTAGATATTATTTTGAGAATTGATTTCTTATTTCCAAAAAAACAACCAAAACACAAGGCGTTGTCTAATAAATTATAATTAAATCCCAAGGAAATATACCCAATATATATATGAATATATCTTACCAGTTTCAATTTTTTATCATTTTTGATACACACACATGTTTATCTTATGGATTTTGGCCAATGGATATCCTGATTGGATTTTATTATCATGGTTACATTTGTGTACTGTGCTTTATATTCTCTCCATGTTATCTTTGGGATATGGATGTTTTGCTTAGTTCCCTCTGTTTATCATTGTTTTTTTACTTTCATATTCCATTATATTTGAATATGTAATGTTTTCATTAAAAATAAAAATATTTTTTACAAAATTGTTTTCATATAGAAAAGGATTTATAACATTCTTATGTCTTAAATATAGAACTAACAATTTCATAGTGATATAAATTGCATTGAATATTTGGTGGTATCCTACTATGAATTAGTGCTTACACCCTGATTTTTTATTTGGATGTTTGTAGCCTTCGTTTTAATGGTTATAGGTAAAGATAAAGGAGTCATGTGTAATTTTGGATTCTCTTTTGTATTATAATATTTCGAGTGATTAGGGGTGGTGGTGGTGTATTTTCACAAAAAGACTTGGTCTTGAGCTTGTTTATTTTTTCTTCTAGGTTCATCTCTTTTAGGCTTGTCCTTATATGTCTCATGGATGTGTACTTTAATTACACATTATAATCTAAATTGTTATCATATTCTAGGTATTCAATATACTTATATGGAATTTTGGTTGATCACCACCTTAAAGAGGACCATCTCAGATGACATGTTATGTTGACCTGGGTTTTTTCATTACAAAATGTTATCAAACCCAACTATAAGTGTAGTGGAACTACATGGGTTTAAGCCATGGGGTCCATAACGAGGATGTTATGCTCTAATTAGGTGGAGAGTCTAACACCCTAGGAAAAAGTGTGAATTAATAAACTAAATGATACTACACATGTAAATAAGGTGGAACTTTATTTTCAAGATCCTATGTGATTAGAACTCCATATATAAGCCTGATTAGTTTAGAGTAGTGATGTGATGGGTTACCTCATTGGAAGTTTCTGAGGGAGTGTGTGAGTGAGTACAAATCATAATAAATTCTTATGTGTTGGCTTATGGGGATAATCATTTGTCTAATAAGAGACCATGATGGGTAATAGCCTATATAGCGACATTAATTTTTATTACATGATTATTAAATCATTTTAAATATAAACTACATTATATTATTACAAATAAAGGATCCAAAGGATTAGTGTATTGGGAAAATTAGGACCATACATAAATTGAACATAATAAATCAAAAATATTTACTTAATAAAATTTTCTTTACCATTATAAATATCACATTTTCCTTAGTACATGTTGTCACTAGAGGATATACATCAAAGAAAGGGGTGATATAAAATATGAGTAATAGGATGAATAAGTACATTAATCAATACAACAAGAGGAAAAATAATAATAATCATCATAACATAAGAATATGATCATTATCATGATCACGAGAGGATACATCATACAAATTCATGGAAAGTGGCAATGTATAAAAATTAAAAATCATGTCTTAGTGATCAAAATACCACACATATTTGTTAACAAATATAGTATCATGTTAACACATAACATATATGCACAACCATAACATCATCACTATGAAGAAATATAGAATATTGTTCATGAATATTGTGCATTATCTCCTTAGAAATATCAAATTACCCATTTAATTGGAGGGATATATAATTCCAGGCCTACCTCTCACATCATAATATTTACATAATCATGTATACCATATAGAATGTACAACAATTGTAGTAATGAAATTTCCCATAGAAAGGAATGGTTTTCATAAGAATTTACATGGATTAAATTAATGAATAAAAAATGGGTTTCCCAAAGGGAAAATTTAAAAGAAAAAATTTGGTATAATAATCATCATTTTTGAGCAAAGAAGAAATAACTCAAGAGGATTTAATAGGTTCTTTGGAAAGAAGATTTATTTCAGAAAATATTTTTATTTTTCATAAAATCACATAAGAAACATGTATATACCTGAATATAAATTTAATAATAATGAAATTATGTTTATGGAACATTATATTAGTATTAATACTAAATATGTCATGAAAAATGGATTACCCAATGAAAAGGATTTGGGTTTGAGAATCCCCTTAACTTATAACTGATTTATTTCTTCACTTTCTCATAATATCCTAGATAATAAAATTATATTCACTGATTAATAAATTCATAACATTTTATTCATTTAATTTTTTTATTAAAATTTTATTATGTTTTTATATCCATTTTTATGGGTTGTAGAGATCAATTTCATCATTCTCGGAGTGTTAATTTCCTTGTTTTTTACGATCAGCTAGCTTGTATACAAGTATGGAAGTTCATGTAAAATGTTAATAATTATATAGAATTGTAATTATATGTTATTAATAAAATTTTAGAAGACTAAATGTTATTATTTATCATTTTATATAAGTATGATTCATCAGATAAGATGTTAAATATTTATAATTTTTGTTTATTTTTACGGGTTTTCTATCCATCAATAAATATATTCATTCAATTAAATATTATGTTTATTAATTACTTAAAAACATTAATAAGTTATAATATTAATATTAAAATCTTGTTTAACAATAATAATGGTTTTATTAACATCCTTAATGGAGGTAATGGAAAATGAAAACTCGTCATCCATGAAGGTAGTGAATCGACACATCAAGGACATTGTTTTCATTTTTAGAATAGAAGGAGATGAGAAGAAGTTTGATTATGGAAATTAAAATAAAAAAATAAATTTATAGTATATATATGATACTATAGTTATAATTCATATTAGTATAAGGGAGGTGAGGATATAATAAAAAATAAAAGAAATTAAAAGAGAACGAAGGAGAATTTTACCTCTTGAATATCTTCTCCTGGAGAACGTCCTTAAGGAACTTGCGTTTGGTCTTTTGTTGAGACCAATAGATCCTAGATGTGGGGAATATTATTGTGATGGGAATTGGGTATAATTTATATAATATACATGGCTTGGAATGTCTAGATAGAAGAGGTGGTGAGGGTTTGTAATTATAGGTTGATGAGAGGGGTATTTTTTGTTATTATATTCATTAATTAATTATTTTGAATCACGACATTAAATAGTGTCTATATTTATCACTAAATATATTAAATAATGACAGAGAGTTTGATATTATGATTCTCAAATCTTCTATACACCATAAAAGAACTAAAAAATTCATGTATTTAGCTTATACCGAAAATTATTGTATTTCACTATTCACCAAACATTCAACTATTTTAGAAAAATACCAAAATATCAACCTAACCATTTTCCAACATGTAAATTTTATAAAATTAATTAATTATATGAAAATAATTTTTTAAATATTATAAATTTAATTTTTATTTAGAATCATCATTTATTTGAAAAATACTGATTTTAATATTATAATCGATTTTTTGACACTTTGAAAAATTAATTAAGGTCCCATAAAATTATCTTATAATTATAATAAAACATAATATTAATTTATGAATATATTTTATGAAAATAAATTTTAATTTAAATATTTATATTAATTATAAAATTTTAAATAAAATTTTAGGTTTTATAAAATTACCAACAATTAATTTATCACTTTTAATACATTTATTTACTTATACCATGATATAAATATATCATATTTTAATTATAATATAACTAAACATTATTTATACATTCATAGGTTAGGTTTCTATTCTATTGAAAAGACTACAATTCCTAATAGTTATGTTACTATTTCATCGGTTGGGTTACTACTCTATTAGTACATGTTCCTTATTTTCTATAGATACCACTTATTATATTCTTCACATATGAGAATAATGTTTTTACTATGATATCTATGACATGTATGAGTTTTATACCATATAACATAATTATAAGAAGGGAAATTTCATTGATAAGATTAGGGGTCATTACATTCTCCCCCCCCCTTAAATTTTGTCCCTCGAAATTTTGGTTTACAAACTAAGGTGATAATATGTGAGGGTATTAAACCTTCATCGCTTCCTCCAGTTCCCATGTATCCTCTTCACACTTATGGTTCCTACACAACACTTTTATAAGGTTAGTCATCTTGTTGCATATTACTTTGTCTCTTTTGTCCAAGATCTTCACGGGATTCACTTCATACGAGAGTTCATTTTTCAATTGTACCACCATCAGATTTTGTACATGTGAGGGGTAAGGTATATAATTCCTCATGTGAGATACATGGAACATGTATTTAACTTGAGACATATTTTGTGGAAGTACAATCTGATAGTACACTTCTCTTATGCAATCAAGGATCTAAAAGGGGCCAATGTACATTGGGATAAGCTACCACTTATTTCCAAACAACATGACTTTCTTCCATGGTGATATTCGAAGGGAAACTGTGTATCAAACATCAAACTCCACGTCCCTTCAACGGTTGTTAGCATAGCTCATTTTATGAGTTTTAAAAACTTTGATATGTTTCTGGATGGCCTGAACCTTCTCTGCTATCTCTTACACAAGATTTGGTCCAAGTAGATTTCGTTTTCTAAATTCATCCCAAAAAGTTGTAGTCCTACATTGCTTCCCATGTAGAACTTCATATGGATACATTTTAATACTCAATTGGAAACTGTTTTTATATGTTAAATAAAATAATGTGATATGTTAATCTCATTCTCCTTTAAATCCCATCGAGAAGTATCTCAACATGTCCATGAGTGTCTGAATAGTACTTTTAGATTGTCCATATTTTTAGGGGTGATAGGTCATGCTGAAATTAAATTTAGTACACAAAGAATGTTGAATACTTATCTATAATTTATATGTGAACCTTGGATCTTGATCCGATACGATCAATATTGGAGCCTCATAAAACCTCACCACTTCCTTCACAAATATCTTGGCAAGTTGTTCAAGTGAGAATTTTTCCTGAATAGAAATGAAGTGGTTATTCTTGGTGAGTCGACCAACCAAAAACCATAATTAATATTTTCCATTGGACATTTTTAGAAGACAAATGACAAATCCCATAGTGATATTCTCCCATTTCCATGTGGGTATTGGTAATGGTTTCATTATACCTTTGTAATTATATCACTCTAATTTAACATTATAAAATACCCAACACCTTGAGATATACTTCCTAATATAATTCTTTATATTTTCCCACCATAAATATTCTTGAAGATAACAGTACATCTTGTTACATCTAGGATGGATATAGAAAGATGAGTGATGTGAATTATCCAATAAATCATTCTTTATCATAGGTGATTAAGGAACATAAGGCATTTTCCTAAAACAAATATCACCATCATCATCAATATTGAACTCTTATAACTTCCCTTAATTTACTGATTTCACCTTCTTTTGTTGCTCCAGATCAACCCTTTGTGCCACTTTAATATTATCTTGGATAGATGGTTGAGAAATCATTTGGTCAAGGTAATATGTATTCCCCACTGTTATGATTTACAATTCTAACCTTTTCATATCTATAAATATGGGGTCTTTCTCAATCCACATCATGGGTACAATAGCAATTTATTTTGTACTAAGATCTTCAGCTACATTGTTTTCATTTCTTGGATGGTAATGAATAGAGAAATCATAGTCATTGATTATATCTAACCATCTCCTTTGAAACATGTTTATCTCCTTCTATGTGAATATATACTTTAGACTCTTTTTATTATTGTATATGTCACACTTCTCACCATAGAGTCAGGGACACCAAATTTTGAAGGAAAAGATCATAGATTCCAGCTTTAGATCATTCTTCATGTAGTTATTCTCATGGATATTAAACTGTTGTGAGGAATAGGCTATAAATTTCTCATTTTTAATAAGTATGCAACCCAATCATTTCATTTAATCATCACTATAAATCAAAATACCTTCTCCACTTATTATAATTTTGAGGGCAGGTGTAGTGATTGGATTTTTATTTATCTCCTTGAATATTTCCCCACATTATTCTATCCAGACAAACCTTAACTGTAAAGACCCCAAACCTGACGTACATGGACAGTACATTAATTTTTCATAATACTTAATACATAACACAAACAAACACACAAGGACCGTAATAGTTTAGTGTCTTTGGAAACTAGGAACATAATCTTCTAATCGTAGTGAAAGATCTTCAACATCTCCCATAAAGATCTTCCTTTTTTTCTTACCTGAATCCTTTCTTTATATCCTAGGGAAAAGGAAACATATAAAGGTTGAGCTCAAATTCTCATTAAGGGTAAAAATGGAGAAAATAAAACAAACCATATACATTTGAAGTTCAAAACATGAACATAATATTTAAACATCAAAATCTTGAGAAATGACATTAAACATGGAATTACGTAAGGCATATATCATAATGGATCATCAATCATGATAAAATATCATGGGAATAAAGAATGTAATTGTGGAATCCATTAAGCACATGATATGACTTCTAGAGTAGCCAAGGCATTGCTTCCAAGACCATCTTAGTGGACAATGTCCCTTTCTGAATCGAGTTCACTCCTCGTTTCAGTCCTGTAACACTGAACCAGATTAACTTACCATTCCATCCATGTCTATTTCATGAGATATAAATCTTTACCCAATGCATTGGAGGGAGATATAGGTCCCACCCATCTCATAATTAAATCATTCATACTTGTTCCACAACATAAACATAAATCATTCATTCTAACCCAATAAATAAAATGGGTTTCATAAACATCATCCCATCATAACATATTCCATATAAAACAAATGGATATCATTTAATCATAATAAAAGTTAAACCATGTAGATAATCAGAAAATTATACTTGAAACATAACCATATTAAAGAATGTAATCTTATATAGAAAATAGTTTTGAATAAATACTTGAAATGAAGTCTTGAGAAAAATATCCTTTCTTCTTCAAAATCATTTTCTTTTCACAAAATGAATCACAATTTTAAAAGAAATGGATTTTATTGAAAATAGCCATGAAACTATATAGAGGAAGATTCATGAAAATTAGGCGTTATGAAACCGTAAAAATCTGTTCACGCCGTATAAGTTAAAAATAACATTCTTCTCGAACTTTTGTCAAAAAAGTCAAAAAGTACTCCATGTGGTAAACGAAAGTAAGATTACTTTCATAACATGTGGTAAATTTCAAAAATGGGTAAAAAGGACTTTAAAAATACATGATTTTTTTAAGAAAACATGGGCATGGATGATAACAATAACCCCAGTAAATACTTACGAATAACAATCTCGGAAAAGAACGAGATTGGAATAGTTATCCCTTACCTTATGTCCGATATGCTTCGTATGTATCTGAACATCCTGTATAATGACTTATATAATGTCATCGAATTATTACATAATAATATTCACTGTTATGATATCATATATGATTTATTGATGAATTTATATTACCCGTTCTTTTATAAATTCGATGTAAAAGCAACGATTTGGGTAAAACCGTTTTATTTATTGTACATGTTTCAAATTGTTGTTCTTGATATTATTACTTATATCCTGATTTACTTAATTCCAGAATGTAGAAAATGATTTATATATAATATATATTCATCATATAAATATATATATGATAGATCGATAAATGGAATGAAATACACCGTTCATGGAGACGGAAGGTCGTACGTACACAGGAACGCTGTTTTCATTTCCTTATTGAATTTAATGGGATTAAGTAAATGAAATACATATATATATATACATAAATAAAGTATCATTATTATGTTATATAATTAATTATTATTCATTATTTATACTTTATAATCATTCATGAATGGTTAACATGGAAAATGAATCTCATCACTTCGTGGAGACGGTAGTCCGTACGTACGCATGGGCGATGATATCATTCCCATGATCGTGGAATTTTATTGAAGTGTATGTATACTATTTTAGAATCAATATAAATTTACAATAATCATATATATTTATTTATTTACACCATTATACACATCCAAGTAAGGTGGTGGTCGAAAACAGATTACACCACGACGTGGAGACGATATTCCGTACGTACGCACGCACGATGATTTTGTTTTCCGTAGGATTGATAGAAGGTGAAACAGGGTTGTTTCATATTTATAAAAACATATCAGTATATATTTAATACTTAAGTTATTAATTTATAATGAGACAACTAAATAATAAGAAGTAGAAGAAGAAAGAAACATGATAGAATCGGAAGAAGGGATTACCTCTTCTTCGACGCACTTCTTTTAAGCTTCCTCTTAAGGAGGTAGAGTTGGTATTTTGAGAGGACCAGAACCTCCAGAATGTTGATAGGGAAGTGGAGAAGAGAAATGGTTAGGGGTTTTCTGAGCATCAAGGCTCTAAAGGGTGTGAAGAGAAGAGGGAAAGGGCGCCCTTTTTATAAGTGAGGAGAGGGGCACCTTTGGAAAAACTTAAAATATTATTTAATAATAAAATAATATTCGGGTTATAATAGCTCCAAATTGATTTATTTCTAAGATAAAGTGGTGATGGGTCTAAATCCTCTTAATCAATAGGTTTTATACAAGTTTAGGTTACTATTTCAACCTTATCGTTTAGATTTAACTCTATGTTAAATAATTTAACTTTTACAGTGTCTTTTTGTTTTCTTACACTATATGGTTAATAAAATGACTATAACAAGCCAAAATAACCCCAAGTGGTAAATTATTAATATATATAAACTTATAGAAGTAATTTCTCTAATCCTTAGATTTTTATTAATAAAATAATAATCAACAATATAATATCTTTTTAAAAACTATTTTATGTCAATTTTGACACTATTTGGTAATTGATTTTTTTGAAAATCATAACAACATGATTAGTTCGAAGAAAGTTAACTTAATCAATACTAACATGTCATATTAACCTATAAAATTATTTTAATTCATAAAAAGTCTCAAATTACATTTATTTGGGTATTTATAACATCAATTATGTTAATATTTCATTAATAAGGTAATTACTACATCATCATTGTGTCATAAATAAATTAATTTATTTAATGTCTAAAAATTATAAAAAAATTACAATTATGTAGGAAATAGTTTTATCTTTCTAATGAATATTTATAGTCTAATTTATATTATGTATAACCCTATATAAATTTTATTTAGTTATTAAACTTTGATTTTAACTATTTTAACTCTTTTTTAAATAAAATAATAATAAATATCTTAATCTAATCCAAGTGGAATTAAATGGTAATATTATATTCCTAAGGTTGTTTTTGGTCGAATTATACTTATCTAATAGAATTAGAACATGTGTTAGGGTAATAATAATATCATTTTTACCCTTAATTACCCTATTTACTTTTATCCGTGGTAAATAAAAGTAAAAAGTTACTATTCACCAAAAAATATTTTTATCTTATTGAACCACATTTTACTCCTCGATATTAACCGTGTCTCTAGGATTTTCAAAATTCCACTCACAGAAGTTGTAAAATTAAGTTTTATGTAAATTTTCAAATTCTCATAGGAGGTGGGTAAAAGACGGTAAACAGTTCAATAATTTTTTTTTATATATAAATTTATTAGAAAATGAGTCTAATGAATTAAATTGAACTTATATAGGTATTATATATCAATTTTTGACCTAAAATAAATTTAAATAAAATAAATAATTATTTAAATAAAAATTTGGTTTTTAAATAGTAACCTAGTGTTATAACTATTCCTCAAAAATTGAAGGTTTTTAGAAAAATACCAAAAATTCACCCTAGGATAATTTCGAGATTCCGAATCCAAAAATGAAGTCCATTTTGAAAGATAAAATTTATAAAATTTTAAAAAGTGGGTATTACTATTCATTACGACAAGTTCATAAAATATTATAATAATATCGCGTTTAGTGAAACTCGGTATTGCATACTACACATGCTATCAGGGAAGGTTGTGATTCCGTGTAATGTAAGCCAAATCAGGGTTGCGTATAGTGCAAGACTCCTTTGTTGTTGTGTATAACAGAATCAAACAATATTTCATTTATACAATGAATATATATATATATACTCAATGTTGCGTAGAATAACTACTATCAAAAGAACTTGAAATTGTGTGTAACACGATCCAAGAATAGTGTTACGTATACTGCAAGCTAATACGGTCTTGCGTATAGTGCAAGATAATCTTGGTGTAGTGTACAACAGAAGATATGAAAGAAATTAAAAAGAATAAATCTCATAAAATATCGGGGTGTTATATTAACCCTTTATATGTTAACTTAGTTAGGTAGTTATGCAATCATGAAAATTAATAAAAAAAATCAGTATTACCCATAAAATCCCAGAAAAAAATGTATTTCTACGAAACTAGTGGGTCTAGTCCATTCTATAATTACCTTTGTTTTTGAAAGGTTCATCAAAATTTTCATAACATGCAATTCTGTGCCCCAAAAAATGTGACCTAATGCATCAAAAAGGCACACTTTATGAACATGGAATACAATTTATCTTTCCTTAATGTTGCTATAAAAATCAATAGTTGTTCTTCATATTCATTTTTTCTCTTGGATTTGATGAGAATATCATTGATAAACACTACCAAAAATTTGTAAAGGTAGTCTTTAAAGACTCTATTCATAAAATACATGATGACTGTACGGGAATTAGAATGTCTGGAGATCGTCATGAGGAACTCATAATTCCCATACCATGTATGAAAATCAGTATTTTGAATATATTCCTTCTTCACCTTCAGTGGATGATGTCTAGAAAAAATACCCACCTTTGAGAAGTATTGATATCCTCATAATTGATTGAACAAGTCATCAATCCTTAGAAGAGGATACCAGTTCATTATAGTGATCTTATTGAGATCCTGATAATCAATACACAACCATATTGATGGATCCTTTTTCTTTATAAAGATTGATGGTGCACCCAAGGCGACACACTACGGCAAATGAACCCCTTTTCCAAAGTCTCTTATATCTACTTATTTAACTCCTCTAGTTTAATCGGGGTCATCTTGTTGGGTTATTTTGAGATAAGAGTGGATATGTGCATGAAGCCTATTGAGAAATATACCTCACAATGTAGGGTAAGTCCATGTAACTCATCAGGAAATACATCAATGAATTCCCTCACAATATTCATTTCCTCAAGGTTGATACCATCCTTTGACTCAAAAAATCAATAAAGGTATGCTTCTTTACAGGGTATCAACACACACACCACTAATGGATTTTTCAATGAAGATTCATGGCCTTCCTTTCATTTTTAGAGGATCATGGAATAGTTTAGAATATGAATTGATATTTCCCTTTCATAATAGTAGATGTGTTCTCTATATAACGAGAGCCAATACATGATTATTATTGCTTCAAATTCCACCAAGGGATGTATTATGAGATTCTCTAGAAAAATATTCCCACATACACCATCATGATAAGAGTAAAACATTTTGTTTGTAATGATAGCACCACTTGGTGTTTTTATGGACATATCTACTTTAAGGTATCATGGTTTATATTCAATTTTTCTAGAAAACTGTCAGGATATAATGTTGTGCGTAGAACCATAATCAGATAAGAATTTTTTAATTATTGAGTGAATACGAAGTGTACCTTATATAACATTATTTTCTTTCTCCACTTCAGTAGTAGTGTTGGAATAATAATTCCCTTTTTTCTTTGGGCTTTGGAGGCTGCTGACACTGATTACCCTCAAGGACTTGAGTATTAGTGCACTAGATTTCATAATTCTCTTTATCCCTAAAGTTAAAGCATTGAAACATGGGTGGTTCTCTCCTTTATTCTATCACATTGGTTATATTGTTCATGTATCTTCAATATTCATGAGATTGGTGGCATTACCTCCCACACTTATAGCATTTCCATATCCCTTTGAGGTAGTTCCCATGATATGTCTTCCCACATTTTGACATGTGAGTGGTTGATCTTTCATTCTGCCTTTTCATTACTCTCTAGTTTGAAACTCCATATCTTTTTCTTATCACTCTAGCCATGGTACCATTATCCAAACTCCATATCCACTTTGATATCACATTGAACAAATTATTTATAACTCCCAAATTATTTATTAGATAGATCCTTTTGATGGAGTGGATTTAAACCACTAATGAATCTATCTACATTTCTTTCATTTTTAATAAAAAACCTGAGGTCTAACTTTCAAGCCTTGTGATTTTTTTTTCATAAGTCATGATAGATTCGCCTTCCTTTTTCTACAGCTCTATGAACTAAATCTTCAAATTTATAGGAATATTTAAAGGGAAATACTTATTAAGAAATATTTTCTTAAAGTCTTACCACTCCATATCTTATATTTCATCTATCAGTTTGGTATTCTTAATCAAGACACACCACTGATCAACATCTCTTTCTAAATGATAAATGGCCAATCAAATTTTCCATCTTAGAATAGTGAAGCACATAAAGGATATTATCCATTGATTTTAACCACTATTCAGTGACTATTGGATCAAAAGATCCACCAAATGACTACAGTTGTTTCCGCATAAAATAATTAACGAAAAGTTTCTCCTTATTGGTAGAAGGAGGATATTCTATATTGTTTAGGTTATTATTTATATTCTGATATTGGTGGGTAAGAACTTTTATAAATTTTTGAAATCCACCTCCCAAGGCATTAGGTATGTCATTTGGGGAATCACTACATTTTCCTCCACATGATTTATTGTCCTGGTTTCTCCTGGTTCCCACCATTTTCTAAAATAGAAAATGATTGAATTTTTTTTCAATAAATCATGAATAAATAATTTATTGTTTTGTGAAATTAAATCTAAATTCATATCATATGGGATCCTAATGTTTAATATTTTTTAAAACAAAGATTATTGGCTGTTTATATATACATAGTATTATCATAAGGGTTTTCACACAGGTTCTCAAATCCAAACTCCCAAATTAACTAAACTATGCTCTGATAGAGATTATAAAAACCCTACTTTTTGTTACATGATTATTACATCATTTTAAATAAAAAAATTATAGATTTATAAATCCAGGATCCAAAGGTTTAGTGTCTTGGGAAAATTAGGACCCTACGTTACTTTTACATAATAAAACATAAATATTTATTTAATACATATTCATTATCCTTATAAAGCCCATGTTATCTTTAGAAAATTTAGTCACCTGGGGATATACATCAAAGGAATGGGTGAGATAAAAGCCCAGTAAGAGGATGAATAAGGACATTAATCAATATAACATGAGTGAGAATAATAATCATCATCATAACATAACAATATTATCATTATCATAATCATTAGATTAAATATTAGATAAAGGCATGGAAATTGGAAATGTATAAAAATGAAACATCATGTCTTAGTGATCAAAATACCACACATAGATGTGAACAAATCTAGCATCATATTTACACATAACATTATCATTGTCAAAAAAATATAGTATCATGTTCATTAATATTTCAAATGATATCATGAGATACATCACATTATCCAAGGCATTTCAGGGATATATAATTCTAGAATCACCCGTTATATCATAACATTTACATAATGATGCATTTCACATAGAACGTATAACAATCACAGTAAAGAAATAACCAATGGAAAGGAATGAGTTTCATAATAATTTCATAAGGAATATATCCATGAATAAACATTGGGGTTACTAAATGGAAAATATAAAATAACATATTTGGTATAAGAATCATAATTTTTGAGTGAAGAAGAAATAAATCAAGATGAGTCAATAAGTTCTTTGGAAAGAAGAGTTATTTTGGAAAATATTTATATTTTTCATAAAATAAAGAAGAAATAATGTATATACCAAAATAAAAAAGGGAAGAATAATTATATTATATTTAAGGAAGATTATAAGAGTATTCACACTACATATGTTGTGAAATATTGATATCCCAAAGGAAATGAGTTGGGTTTGAGAATCTCATTACCTTATATCTGAATACTTTCATCACTTACATTTAATATCTTGGATAATCAAATTAAATTCATTAATTAATAAATAAATAACCTATTATTAATTTTATTTATTTATTTTTATTTTATAATGTTCATTTGTGGCCAAATTAATGAGTTATAGAGTTCAACATTGTCAATCTGGGAGTGTTCGTTTTTATGGTTTTAATGATCAGTTCACTTGAATACAAGTATGGAAGTTTTTTTCAAATGAGAATAATTATCTAGAATTGAAATTACATGTTATTAATTAAATTTAATATGTTTAAATGGAACTATATATCATTTTTTTATATGAGTATTATTCATTAGAAAAAATTGTTAATGATATTTTTTTAGTTTATTTTCCATTTTTTACATACATCATGAAATTATTTTTTTGATTTGATATTATGTTTATAAATTAGTTTCATAAAATTAATAAAGTTATAATAAGAAAATTAGAAACTTTTTAAACTATAATAATTGTTTTAGTACCATTCTTGAAGGTGTTAATTGAAAATGAAAAGTCTTCATCCACGAATCCGGTGTATTGACACATCACATATGATGTTTTAATTTTTAGAATAAAAGAAAAAGAGAAAAGGTTTGATGATAGATATCACATTAACACAAAAAAATTATAGTATATATATGATAAGGTATTTATCATGCATTTTTGTGTAGGGTAGGTGAGGATAGAATAAGAAAATAAAATAAATTAAAAGAGAACGGAGGAGGACTTTACCTCTTGAATATCATCTCCTTGAGAACCTCTTTAAGGCACTTGGGTTTGGTATTTTTTCAAGACCAGAAACTCTTGGACATGGGAAAGAGGATTGGGAATTTAATTGTATTACATTTAGAAAATATAAAAGGCTTTTATGGCGTGAGGAGAATAAGTGGTTAGGGGTGATTTTTATAAGGGGAGGAGAGTGGTATTTTTTATTGTTATATTCATTAGTTTATTATTTTGGATCAAGACTATCAATAGAATTGATACATATCACTAAATATATTAAATAATTAAATATATTTTAATATTATGGTGTTCACATCAACCATACATCATCCATGACTCAAAAATTCATGTATTTAGCTTATACTTCAAATTATCTTATTTCACTATTCACAAGAAATTAAACTATTTTAGAAAAATACCAAAATTTAAACATAAATTTTTTTCAATGTGTAGATTTAAAAAATTGATTCCATTTTTGAAAAATAATTTTCTAAATACGAGAATTATATATTTTTTCTATAAAATCATTATTTATTTGAAAAATACAGATTTTAATATTATAGTCAATTTTTTTGACCCTTTGAAAAATTAATTAAGGTCTCATAAAATTATATTATAATTATAAAAAATATAATATTATTTTTGAATCAATTTTATGAAAATGAATTTTCTTTTAAATCATTATATTAATTGTAAAATTGTAAAAAATATCAAGTTTGACAAAATTACCAACACTTAATTTATCATTTTTAAAGCATTTATTTACATATATATATTAGGTTCTTGGGGGTACAATTACATCCAAACACAAAAACACCACACACATAGGATTAAAAGGATGTCCATTCCCCCCCCAATCATATAACCCACCCATCATGCCTTATTTATGTAAATAATGTTTTTATTGGGACCATTATGCTATGTGTGTGTTTTATACCATATGTCATAATTATAAGAAGGTAAATTTCATTGATAAAATTCTACGTCATTGTAGAATATGGTGAATTGGTAAGGGAACTAAGGTATTATTAGAGACTCATGGTGTAACACCCCCAAAAATTTAATTAGTAACTTTATATTTTGTTTAAAAAATTTTATTTATTTAATTTTGTTTAAAATAAATGTAATAATAATAATAATAATAATAAGTAATGGAAAACATATTCTTCAGAGAATTATTATTTTTTGGATAATAAATTTTATAAATATTTGAAAATATATTACGATTTTACTATTTAAAATTTATAAATTTTAAATGTATATAATTCTTTTATTACAAACAATTGCACTCTTATAAATATGTTTAAAAAAATGAGAAATGAGTTAAATAAATATTTATTTATATTACATGAAAATATAAATTATAAATTTTAATATATATATATATATATATATATATTCTTATATATAAAAACATGTTTCAATATATATATATAAGTATATGTTTATAAATAAATATAATTATCATTTTTATGTATATGTTTTATTTAATTTAAAAATAAAAATATATATATTTTTTAATTTTATAATATATATGATCTAATTATTAATGTGTATTGATTTTTTCATTAAATATTAAAACGTTTTATTTTTGATTTTTTTTAAAAATCTAACATAAAATTGCAACGATGACATATGAAAGATAAAAAACAAAATGTGATATGCAAAACAAAAACAGGAAAGATAAAACAAACAGAAGAAGGAAATTTAAATTAAAATGATATTTTCTTAAAAAAGAATTTGTATATATATTTATATATAATTTAAATGTTTTTATTACACATATATTTTTAATATAAAATAAAAACATATATATATATATAAGATACACCATTTTTTAAAAATGGAGATGTGAATATGTTCAAAACAAAAATAATGATAAAAAATGAAAAAAAGATGTGCAAATATGTGTATAAAAAATGAAAAGAGTTAAATTATGAATCCATGGGGAAAAGTGAGGTGAGACATGTTGGAATAAAAGTCAAAAGAGGAAAAGAGTAAATTGGATTTTGGTGGAAAATTTGAAATTCACAAAAATCAATTAAATAATATGTTAAGTAAAATGATATATATAAACTAATGTGAGTGGCATGATAAATGACTAACCTACATGATTGAAGTTATTTATCTAGTTTTGTTTTAAAATAATAAAAACTTATTATTAATTAAAAAACCATCTTCGGAAAGAAGCTTTGAAACATCTTGTTATATATTTACAACCCTCTTAGCACCCTAATAACATCCTATCGTCACCATGTAAGTTCCCCATGTTGTTCTTCTCAATTTTTAAGAACCTAAAACAACTCGTTTGATCCAAACTAATGTAAAGTTTTATTTTATTTCTTAAAATCATCCTTGTTTTACTAAGTTATATATATATATATGTGTGTGTGTGTGTTTGTGTGTACACATATATATAACTATCTATTTGTAGTATATATAAAATGGGTTTTCATTTCAAAATTTTCTAAATCATAAGGTTTGTAAGGGATTTAATTATTTTTCGTTGGTGAACATATATATATATATGTGTGTGTGTGTGTGTGTGTGTGTGTGTGTGTGTGTGTTTGTAAAACCATATCTTATTAATCAAATTTATACATATGATAAGTCTACTTGTTTTAAATTATCTTTCCCATAATTTTTTATGATTGTAAGGGTTTTATGTTTTCAAACTACATACATACATGTGTGTATATATATATATATAAATATTTATAAATATTTATGTACACATCTACATACATACAAATATGAACACATTAGTAGGATTTTTTCTTTCTCATTTACTTAGAAGTTATAATTTGTATTTATCAATCACAAAACTAGTGTTTAAAGATTTATGTATGAATAATTTCCTATATTACCCTTGTTTACATAATTACATGTGAAAATTGCTATTATTTTATGTGTAGTTATGGGTCAATTTAATATTTCATGAGTGAACACGCATCTGCATCTCTTATCATGTAATTCATGAATAGGTATGGCCATCATCAGGCTCATGTGAGGCATTTCGAGAATTATGTAATCTTGCACGCACTTAAATCCATGTTTCATGTAATTAAAATTTTAAAATAAAAGTGTGTGTTTTTTAAGTATGTGATTCTCCCTAAAATGATTTTAAAACCTTTGGAGGAAATGGTGATGACATGAGGAAGATTTTTTTCTTTCGAAAAAAATAATATTATGTATGTATTTTGGAAATGATTTTAGGTAAGAAATAAGAAAGGTGGGTCCATGAGAAAATGTTTTCAAAATTGGCACTGGTGAGTTTCATGAAGTTATGGGGAGTGGAACCATCAGTCTTTGTAAAGACAAGTGGCCGCTTGTACGGATTTTAATAATGGTCCGCTAAGTATTATTAATGACCCACAGAAACTTAATTATTTCAATGGAGAATTCCCAATAGATTTTCAAACATAATTATTTTGTGAAAACCATTTTCCTATATAAATATTCAATTATTTGTGAGAATCTATTTTAAATATTTATATTTATTTCAAGGGATGCTTTATAAAATTTATTGGTTATATTGAAACCCCTTACTAGGAATTTTATGCTCACCCTACATATTATAAACACTTTTCAGGTTTAGCATAGTTTTTGTATTGAAACTCTGTTATGGAAGCAACACACTGAAGAATCATTGTTTTTAATTGGTAAGTTTTAATTAAAATGTAAGTGATGTTTCTAATTTTCAAGAACCTAGACCAGTAAAAGGTCCTCAGTTGTATTTAATGTTGTGTATTTATTCAAATTTAATTAATTAAAAAATTAAATTGCATTTTTAAAAGGTTGAACCAGGGTTTTAGGTTTGGGTTTCTATAATTTGTTTCAGAGGAATGATCTGGATAATTTTGGAAAATTAGAAAAAATTGAAAAAAATATGTCTCTTGTGTAACAATAATTTCTTTATGTGTATGAATGAATTGGAGGGATGCAATTAATTTAAGGGGGGAAGAATGTAACACCCCAAAAGTTTTGATTAGTAATTTTATATTTTGTTTATAATTTTTTTTAAAATAAATGTAATAATAATAATAATATGTAATGGAAAACATATTTTTCAGAAAATTCTTATTTTTAAGTTAATAAATTTTATAAATATTTGAAAATATATTATGATTTTACTTTATAAAATTTATAATTTATAAATGTATATAATGATTTGATTACAACAAAATGCACCGTTATAAATATGTTTAAAAAATATGAAATGTTTTAAATATATATATATATCTATATATATATATACATATATATAAAAACATGTTTCAATATATATATATAAGTATATGTTTATAAATAAATATAATAATCATTTTTATGTATATATTTTATTTAATTTAAAAATATAAATATATCATTATTGTTTTCAATTTTATAATCTGTATGATATATTTTATTATTAATGTGTATTGATTTGTTCATTAAATATTAAAATGTTTTATTTTGATTTTTTTTTAAAATATAACATAAAATTGTAATGATGAGTTGTGAAAGAAAAAGAAAAAGAAACGTGATATGCAAAACAAAAAAGGCAAGATAAAACAAATGGAAAAGGAAAATTTAAAATAAAACGATATTTTCTTTAAAAAGAATTTTTATATATATTTGTATATAATTTAATCCTTTTGATTACACATATATTTTTACTATAAAATATAAATGAATATATATATATATATAATAGACACCATTTTTTTAAAATGGTGATGTGAATATGTTCAAAAAAATAATGATAAAAGAAAGTGAAAAAAATATGTGAAAAGATGTGTATAATAAATGAAAAGAGTTAAATGATGAATTCATTAGAAAGAGTGAGGTGTGACCTGTTGGAATAAAAGTCAAAAGAAGAAAAGTGTAAAGTCGCTTTTGGTGGAAAATTTGAAACTTAAAAAAATCAATTAAATAATATATTAAATAAAATGATATATATAAACTAATGTGAGTGGCGTGATAAATGATTGACCCGCATGATTGATGTTATTTATCTTGTTTTGTTTTAAAATAAAAAAAATTATTGTTAATTAAAAAAACCAGCTTCAAAATGAAGCTTTAAAACATGTTGTTATATATTTATAAGCCTCCTTACACCCCAATAACATCCTACCGTCACCATGCAAGTTCCCCATGTTGTTCTTCTCAATTTTTAAGAACAAAAAATCACTCTTTTGATCCAAAATAAGGTAAAGGTTTATTGTATTCCTTCAAATCATCCTTATTTTTCTAAGTTATATATATATATATATGTTTGTGTGTGTACACATATATATAACTATCTTTTTGTATTATATATGAAATGGGTTCTTATTTTGAAATTTTCTAAATCATAAGGTTTGTAAGGGATTTAATTATTTTTCATTTGTGAATATATTATATATATATATATATGTGTGTGTGTGTGTGTGTGTAAAACCAAATCTTTTTAATCCAATTTATATATATGATAAGTCTACTTGTTTTAAATGATTTTCCCCTCAATTTTTATGGTTACAAGGGTTTCATGTTTTTAAACTACATACATACATGTATATATATATATATATTTATACATATATATGTACACATATACATGCATAAAAATATGAACACATTAATTGGAGTTGTTCTTTCTCATTTACATAGAATTTATAAATTGTATTTATCAACCACAAAACTAGTGTTTTAAGATTTATGTATGAATAATTTATGATATTCACCTTGTTTACAAAATTGCATGTGATAATTGTTGTTATTATATGTGTGGTTATGGGTCAATTTATTATTTCATGAGTGAACTCGCATCTTCATCTCTTAGCATGTCATACATGAATAGGTATGGCCATAATCTAGCTCATGAGAGGCATTTAGAGAATTATGTAATCATGCACACACATAAATCCATCTTTCATGCAATTACAGTTTTCAAATAAAAGTGTGTGTTTTTTCAAGTATGGGATTCTCCCTAAAATGATTTTAAAAACTTTGGCTGAAATAGTGACGACATGAAGAAGATTGTTTTCTTTAAAAAAATGATATTATGTAAGTATTTTGGAAATTATTTCAGGTAAGAAATAAGAAATGTAGGTCCATGAGAAAATGTTTTCAAAATTGGCCATGGTGAGTTTCGCGACGTTATGGGGAGTGAGCCCATCATTATTCATATAGAATAGTGGATGTATGTATGTATTTTAATAATGGTCTTCTAAGTATTATTAACGACCCACTGAAACTTAATAATTTCAAAGGAGAATTCCCAATGGTGTTTCAAACATAATTATTTTCTGAAATACCATTTTCTTGTATATATTTAACTATTTGTGAAAATCTATTTTAAATATTTATATTTATTTCAAGGGATGCTTTATAAAGTTTATTAGTTATCTTGAAATCGATTACTGGGAATTTTATTCTCACCCTACATATTATAAACACCTTTCAGGTTTAGCATAGTTGTAGCATTGAAACACTATTGTGGAAGCAACACACTGAAGAATCATTGTTTTCAATATGTATGTTTTTATTAAAATGTAAGTGATGTATCTAATTTTCTCGAACCTAGACTAGTAAAAGAACCACTATTGTTTATAATGTTGTGTATTTATTCAAATTTGTTTCATAAAAAAATTACATGTCATTTGTAAAAGGTTGAACCCAGGTTTCGAGTTTGGGTTGCTATAAATGGGTATAGATATCCTGGTTCATAACCCAACGAAGATAGGTCATGAAAAATGGAATCCAAGCTAACGAGATTTATGGATCAAGGAGGTCGGGTCAATAAATATAGTATCTGATTCATTACCAAAAATAAGTTTTATGACACTTTTGGGGGATTGGTTTAGGGTCTATGGTATATTGGGGATTAGAATTTTTTGATCTCAATGTGTATATGGTGAGTAGATACTCTATCACCACATTTCAAGATTCCACTTGATTTACCATGGTTATTCAAGAATTATTATTTATTTGATGAATTTCATGAGTTATGGTTTGATAATATGACTTATATTCCTTTTTTGCATGTGTTGGTTTCCTTGGGGGTTAACCTAGATTTGGGGTGCAAACCAAAAGAAGATTCATGTTTTGATGTCAACTTGGATGGCATGAAAAACCATTCAGTGACTAAACACTCAAGTCTAAATGTGGTAAATGGGTTGTTTCACACTTATCACACGACGTACAACAACATGGTGAGGTCATGAATGAATCCATTTCCCTCTGTTTTTTGTTATTTAGAAACCTTGGTTCTTATATTCCTTGAGTGATTCTCATTGATGGGATAATTTCAATGTGGTTCTTGGGATATTTTGATATTAAGAATCAGTTTGACTAACACTTAGGGTGTGATACTATTTTACATGGCTGGAATAATCATTATATTATGTGAAAATGGATCTCATGAAAATTATTTTTATTTGAAAAGTGAATATTTTTTGATTTTATATGCCATGATTCTTGGTTTATATATCATGTTTTTATAAATGGTTGTTTATTTAAGGAAGCCTAGAAATTTTTTTTTATTTTCAAACTGGTTAAAGATTCTGTATGAAACAATTTCACAAACTTGAAAAATTATTTAAATAATATTTACATATTTTTAAAATAAATGGTTGTTTACCCTGATGTTTTAATGGGATAGTTTTTGGTTTTATAAATTTTTTTTTGGGTTTTTCAACTTTTAATCATTAAAAGTAAATACTTTTTTGAATTTTAAAGAAACATTTATGACATTCAAGGGAAAAAAAATTTCATAATTTTAATGGTTTCTTTCTATAGAACTCCAATCATGAAATTAAAGATAAAAATTAATCCTATTTAATTATTTAGATTAAAAGGGGTATAATGTTTCATTATGTAATTGTGGAGTTGAGAAATATTTCCCTTTTTGAATATTTTCTGAAGTAATGGTGCATTTTTTACTTATAAACTATGTAATTTGAATAACTCTTTTTCAAATGGTGTTTGGAGGTTTTCTAATTGAGTTGTTTTTAAAAGAGGAGTTTTCTCCTTAAGTGTGTTTATTTTGAAACATATTTGAATGTGTTTACTTTCATTGATTACTTGTATGTTTGGACTAACCGTTTCATGTGTATAGGGGTTACATGATATGATAAAAATGTTATTTCCAAATGGATATCACCTCATGTGTGGTTTTATTATATCTCTTAGGGAAGTCTTGAGTAGGAGAGTGATGATTTCCTTTAGAGCATATGTTTTTACTCATCTCTTTCATCTTTCCTAGACTCTAAATGCAGTGGTGAGAGTTATACTCCCTCTCAATATTATAATGATTGAAGGTCTTGAGGAAAATAATTAATATTTCCTTTTATGACCTAAATAGAGAATATAATAAGTTTGGTTGGGTAAATGGGTCTTTAAAGACCTGTTTTCCTAGTTTCATTGTATTTAAAGGGAAGATTGGAATCTTGGGTGTATCATGTGATTAGTGAGTTAAGATATTTTAGTTATCACTCTCTAGATTTAAGGTTTTTATAGTTTTGGGATAGCCAGGTTTAGATGTGATCTTTGATGTTTACCTTGTTTTCTCTGTCGAGAGCAGTGTTCAATGCATTTTACGTCATGCCTCATTGTTTCATTAAACATTGTAAACTATGTTCCATAGGCTATATTCGTGGAAAAATCTATGCCATGGGTTTTAGATCAGAGTCATAGACTTGGTTAACCATGGGTATGTGCATGGGTAACAAGATATAGTTTCATAACAAGTTTGGTCAGTATATTCATTGGTTATATGTTATTATCTATTAGATAGAAGGGACCACTAGGTTTATATTTTTAAACCATCATAAATATAGATCCATTTTCATAACCAAAGACTAGAACCATTTCATTTCATAGCGTGGAATTCCTCTTTTTGAATTGTCTATTGATTATCTAAGATATGGTAGATCCAATGTTCTATCTTGTTCTTTACTAATGATATTTGAGGTTTATCTTTAAGAAATTTCTTGGGGATAGTTCCATTTCATAGAATTATCCTAATTTTACCTTGGATGGTTTCACTATGTGAGAGAAGGTTTGTTTCCCCTGGTTATAAATTAAAATATTAGGGGATCCCTTTTTTGAAATGTGAAAACTTGGTTTTCTTGCTGATTCTCTCTTTTGTTGGTGTAGTCACTTGTTGTTGCGCCATTTTTTATTGAATCTAAATAGTGTGGAGACATATATTATGTATCTATTATCCTTAGATCCTCATATTGGATAATATTGAACAAAAAACCCCTTTGAATATATGATGGAAAATTTAATTTCATCTCTAGTGTCGTTTTATTATAAGCCTAATTGGGTCTTGAGCATGTCACTATAAAACCTTGGGAATGGATTTGAGAGAGGACTCGATGTAGTTAAATAGATGATGGCTTAAGGATTTCACCAATTATTCCCACTTAGAAAGAATCTACCTCACTATGACCTTATGTTGATAACAGCTATACCAAATCTCAGAACATTATAACACCAGTTCCTCAAATATTAGTTTATGATATATTCATATCATAAGTATCTAAAGTGTATAATTACATAGAGGAATCAGATTCTATGATTGAAACACTTGCTTAACTGAATTTAGATATTTAATTTCAACATTGGGTAATCTCTAGATATAATAGGTGTGTTCACATACAATTTTTGCAGGGTTTTATAGATTAAACTTATGATGAATCAAAAGAAGTGGGATGCTTATGGACCCTTTTTCTATAAATTCACATTAATGTTTTTGAGGCTCTGATGTTATTGTTTTCTCAGTTGGTGTGAAAGATAGTTCTTCCTTGCATAATCAGATTTGGATCAAGCAAGTAGTAGATACCAGTTGGAAGCATTTTATGTGTAACTGTTTATGGTGGGGAGACCTCAAGTTTATTGTTTCATCCTACCCATATTTCCTTGTGTCTTTAGATTTAATTGGTTAGTTTGGTCGATATTAGAATAGAATTCTATGAGTCATGAACATAGGGTCAATTGTTCCATGAAATCTTGGGTTATCAGGCTATTTAATGATTTAACACATCAATGATAGTGTCCAGATTAATCTGGTCAATTTTAGATTTTATTTAATGATTCAATTATTGTTAGAAACGTAGACCAGAACACTACAGACCTTTTAGTTTTCCATAGATTTATATATTCATATAATGAAGTTAGACAATGAATCCATGGACTTTATAATTATAAAACCATAGACTCTTAGCGGGGGAGTGATATGACATAGATAATCATAAATTGATTCATGAAATTGGATTGTACCATTCCTTCATAGGGGATAGTTATGGAAGAAAAACTTGAATGTTACATTTAAAGGATTGTGAAGCTCCATGGTGTGCTTATTTCTTTTAGATTTTTGGTGTTGTATTTTCTCTTCTCTATGAATAAAGAGATATGACCTGGAGTGACTTATGGTCAGCCTTGTGTGATGTTGGTGAATGTTCTCGGGTAGGAGTGAGTCATGTTTAGGGGTGATGGGGATAGTGTGATTATCTCAATAATAGTTGGATGTTGTTTTGAGGCACACAGGATTTTATGAAAACAACCACCATTTTTCATTGGAGGATAAGGTGTGTGATTAGGTTTCTTTATCTAAATTTCATTTTGTCTGTGATATCATCTTTCAGTGATAATGTTAAGTCGTCTTTAGTGTTTTTTATTCCCATTAAATATCATTTAACTTTGTAGAAAGGTGGATAATTTTTTAAACATTTCATCTCTCTTGACACTGTTTCATGAAATGTTGCATGTTTCCTAAGCAAGGAGGTATAGGACAGTCCCTCTCCTTTTTTTTATTTGGTAATATTTTGATCTAAAATCTATCACCTCAGTGTTTTTGTAGCTAGTTCATATTATCGATCTATAATATAAGGTACTTAGAAGTAAAATAATATATTAAATCCTATTAATATGGTAGTGTAGATAGGTTATCCATGTGATGTAAGAATTAGAATCATTGTTAATGTGATCGTGGGATTCTCTCTTTGTAAGTTCAAAATCTTAACAAATTTTTGGGGGTAAAAAATATTTGTGGTGGGGAGAATTTTAACACCCAATTTTTTATAATAATGCATGTTTTATAATAATTAAAACCCCAATTTTGTTTTAATTTTTATGTCCTTTATGTGGAAATCAAATAATTTTCAACTTAATTTTTCCCCTATATGAATGAAATTGGGCCAAGGTAAAGGTATGCACCTTCAACCATTATGAAGGGTGGTTTTGGGGAGTTTTGTAATGGTAACCCCTCTTTCACTTAAGTTTCATAAAGGTAGGGAGGGGATTTAAGAGGATACATAATGGTGGGCCTTTATATTCGAAGGTTAGAAGAGGTAACCCCATTTTTATAGGGGTTTCATAAGGGTAGGGTTTGGGAATAAAAAATGTAAGTGGAATTTTCTATATTCTATATAAGGGAAACCTGTTTTTATAAAAGTAACAATGGCTCACATTGTAAGATTATCCTAGGATTTCTAAAGGTTACGTAAGCATAAACCCCCATGACATAAGGGTATACATTAGTTTTTAAAGGCTGTACAAAGATACCTTAGCTACTATGTAATGGTAACATATATTTTCTAGTGGTTACAAAAGGGTAAAACTCTACAGCATAAGGGTAGCCTATCCCATAGTAAGGGTAACCCTATTTTTAAAAAGGGTGTGTAAGGGTACTCATCGTGCTACATAAGGGTAAATACTTTGTTTCAAAGACTGTCCAAAGGTAATATAAGACTGTTTAAGGGTAAAACTGTACCATTACATAAAATATAGGATCTATATAAGGGTAAATCCAAGTTACCCTTATGTATTAATATTTTAGGAGAAGAATAATTTAAAACATATTTTTCACATTTTTCTTCTCCAGATCATCCCTGTAATACCTTAAATATTTTTTAAATACTGGGAAATCTTGTGAAATAATTTTTTTATCTTATTTAATGTTTTAAATCATTTATAAGAGTTTTTAAATTCTTTTTATTGAAAATATGATTAAAATTGAAAAATAATTGGTATATTTAATTTTGAATATTTAGTAGTGTGAACCAGCGCAGGTGGTGTATTTATTGAGAAATACCCAATCCCTTGTTGCCCATGAAATTTTGATATCCTCCATAGGAGAGTTCTAGTTTTCTTTTTCTTCTATTGAATGGTTTCCAGTTCCTCACATCATTTTCATGTTCTTACTTACTGGGAAAAAAATAGAAGGGTAATCGTAGTGGTTTTCCCTTGAAGTCTCAGAGGAATTTGTCTGAGGAATCCATCGACCTTTTATAGGGTTGGTGTCTCTATACTATGGTGATAAAAAATATAATATTATATTTTCTTGTGAAATCCATCTAGTTTATTTAGTATTTTATATGAGGTAATTATTTTAAAATTCAATCTTTAGGGGTTAAATTTTTTTTAAGGGGTTCTCTTTAAAAATATTTTATACAATTTTGTGTTGGATAAAAACCATAAATGGTGGATTTGTTTCTAAATTGGATTTTCAAAGCATGGAAGTGGTGAAGCATCACTTGGGAGAATTATATTGATATTTATTTCTATTTTAAAATGTATTTTAAAAGCATCAGAGTGGTGATTCTTCACTTGTTAAAATTATGCTGATGAATTATATTTATTTTAAAATGGATATTTAAAGCTTGGGAGTGGTGATACTTCACTTGTAAATATTTTTAATAAAAGTATGAGTGTAGATTATACTTTTTTATGAGAACATGGAACATGGGAACATTTTTTAACCATGGTAATATTACTCCCATAGGATAGTTCCCAATATTGGTTTATCCATGATGTTATCACCTATTTTTGTTTTGTGAAAACATAGAAGATGGGAACATTTGGGAACCTTGAAAAACGAAAAAATAAACCTTACTGTGTATAACACCATTAGGTATTTTCTATTGTTTCTTATGAGTATATGGTAAAAAATTATATTTCCTAATATCAAAAAACTATGGAAGGACTCAATATCATCAAGATTAACTTTCCATATTAGTTTCCTTGTTGTAGTAGTTATTTATTACCATATACTAGATCCCAAATATGTTTTATTTATGATGGTTTCTATTTTGTATCATGTTTTATAAAATAGGATGTTTATCTTATGGATTTTGGACCATGGAAATTTATATTAGATTGTATTTTCATGGTTACCTTTGTGTTCTAGGATTTATATTCTCACCATGTTATTAGTATATTGTTATTTTTATTATTTTCCTTTGTTTATTGTTCTTTTTAACTTTAATATTATCTTGGATTTGAATATGGTATGTTTTCAGAAGAAAACAAATTATTTTTTACAAAATGGTTTTCATATCAAAGTTCATTTATAAACTAGTTATGTTTTAAAGCTAGAAATAATATTTTCATGGTGATATATATTTTATATATCATCTAGTGGCATCATAATGACATTTTTTTCTCACAACCAACTTTTTCCTATGGACATTTTAAGCCTTGGTTTTGTAGGTTACAAGTAAAGAAAAGGGAATAATGTAACACAATGAATCCTCTTGGTTTTTATCATATCTGAATTAATTATAGATGGTGGTAAATAATTTTAATATATACACTTGGTATTTAATTTCTATATTTTTACTTCAAGGTTCATCTCTTTTTGAAGTTTACCTTTAAGTCTCATGGATGTGTACTTTACCTTCATATTGTACTCTTATTATTTATCTTATTTTCCTTATTCATGAGAATTGTTTGGTTGTTCGGTTTATTACCACCATATTTTGAGCCATCTCGAGTGAAATTTCAAGTTTAAATGTGTTGGTTTTTAACAAGAATGGTATGTATATAACAATTTAAGGAAATATAAATTAAATGATCATAGTCATTTTTAATCGAGAAAAATTTGCTTATCGAGGAAGATTCTCAGAATAGTAATTATTTCATGACCTATTGAACTAATTTTCTTTTTGAATTATAAAAAAATAATAGCTTGAAACATATATATATAGTGGAACCATTGGAAAAGTACCTTCTACCATTACAATTATACCATAGGAGTCTTGGATATTATGAACCAAAGTACCTCAAAAAACAGATGTGAACAATACTATTTTAGAAATTGAATGAAACAAGATATTAAGTGAATTAAAAGGTATAATAATATGTAAATTAAAACAATAGAGTTTTTTAAGTAAGTAAATATTTAATATAGTCAAATTATTCATGTGTCTAGGGGATGTGTGAGGTGATTCCAGACATGAGGTAAGAAGATTCTAAACTCAATTTCTTCTTACTGAGTTATATCCTTTTATTAATTGACCATATTATTATAATATTTTTCCATCATATCCTATGATTATTTTATACTATATTTTCACTTTTTTTAATAGAATTAAATTTATTTATCATAATCTTTTTATTGATAGATTCTTATCTCAAATGTTATGATATTTATAAGAGTTTATTTTCTTGTCTTACTTTGAAATCAATATTTTCAATATCTAAATACCTAATTGGGTAAATTTTATTTAATTTATATATAAAAATACATGTATTTTATTCTCCAATATTTATTTCTTTTATTTTACATTTTATTTTTCCATTTCACCTCCCTTTTTTCCATAATTCAATTGAAATGTTACTTGTATGTGGAGCCGACCTTATCTCTTCTTTCAGCCATGAATATTTTTCTCCATGTGAATATTCTTACTATTATTGAATGTTATTCTCTAAACTTAAATTATTTATTATTATCATTTTCTATTTAACTAACCATATAAACATTACTATATATGGTGTCAGTTTGAGGAGTTCCTTCCAATGATGTTATTCCATTTATTGACTTTCTAATCATTCACATTTTGTATACTTGTTAATCATATATGGATGTTCATCGATTACTAGAGAATTATAGTTATGAATTTTTTTTTTATTTATACCTTCCAAATGGTGAACGCATTGGACTAATTGTGTGATGGGTGGAGTTCTGAATTATATAACCCCATGATGCATCAATAGGTCTAATGAGACAAACTAGTTTGGATATTTAATGGATTCCTTACATGCATATGTTTGATGTATTGGTATAGAAACTTGATGGTTATAACTATCTATAATGTCTAGGTATGTGACCTTGATAACATGAATTATCAATACTATCTTGGAATGAGGCACTCACAGTTTGAATTTGATATCTGGTATTATGAATACAATCACTGTAAAAATAGTTATTGTTATCCATTCTATTATTTACTTTATTAGGTTATTCATGGAAGTATTTCACGATCATCCTATTACCTATATATAATTATTTTATTATTATTTATTCTCTATATATTATGCATTCCTTATTATTCGAGGATAGATTCTATTGTATGATACCCCTTACTGAAAATTTATGCTCACTCCTTTATTTTTCCATTATTTTCACCAGGGTACCAAATTGAGTAATATGAATGATTTCAATCATATAATTAGATGATTGATACTTTAACTGTGAATAAAGTCAATATTTCATTTGAATATTTTGTCTTAGTGGAACGGTGTCCATTTGATGAATCTATGGGTTTTGTTATATGAGGGATTATCCTAATTATCTAAAACTCTTAACATAAATGTTATTGGGTATGTACATAATTAAATATTTTAAGTAAATAATTTAATTATGGGATGGTTATATATATGTAATTACATTTTATATCATATAAATATTTAGATAACTCTATAATATAAGAAATTAATAAATAAAGATAATTTAAGACTTGTATATACTATAATGGGTTAATAAGTTTAAGGTTGTTTATAAATTAAATGGAATGGTTAACCTTTTTAGGAATTAAGTTATTGATGTTTAATGTAAATAATGATATTTTTGGAGATACATATTATTTTTTTAGTAAGAATAAAAAATTTAGGTATGGATAACCCATTTAGTTGGCATGCGATGATGTTGAGGGGATTAGGTTTATTGGGAAAAAGGTTAGTTGATTTTGAGAATATAAGTTGGGAAGTATTGTTTACCTTTTTTATTGAAAATTTATTTTGTGAAATGGAGATTAAATTTATATTGGTGTAATTTATTTTTTATTTTTGGAAACATTACATGATTATGGTATATTTATAAAATTAATGGGTAGTTCTGATTTTATGAATTGAGGAATAAACATTGATTTTTTTCTTAAGGTTTGATGTCAGGGTGATTTAATTTTTTTTGGGAAATAATTATTATATTTTGGGAGAATATATAAGGTATATACATGTTTGGTATGTTATGTTATAATTGAGTAATGTTGATTGGGGATAAACCTTGTACGTATTATACAATAATATGTGATCACGATTTTCTGATTTTTGGGATTTTAATTTGGCCTATATTATTTCAATGAGTTTTAGGGTTTAAATATTTATGGAATGATTTAAGTTGAAAATTAATCATTATTTTTAATATTTTTGATTCTATATATTTAAATATTACTTCTTCATATTATGGTTTATTCATATGTATTTTCTTATTATCTATAATTATTCTATCCATTTTGGTTTAAAATAGTTTTCTAGAAATAGAATGAATAACTTGTTATAAAATCCTATAGATAGTGAAGAATAATATACATTATTTTATATCATGGTCTTTTAAGAGTTGATTTTTTTACTTCAACCCTGAAAGATTCATCATAGTTGTTCATTATTTGCAAGATGAGATAATATTGAGGTTGATATTTTTCCAAAGATATAGCCAAAGGATAAAATTATAACTACTGAATGAAAGGAAATTGTGTAAGTATATTTTCTCAGAATATTTACCTATATGAAAAATATTTCCTCAAACCAAAGTAAAATGAAGATAAATATATCATTTCTTATGTGGGAAAAATCACTCAACTATCAAGGTATTCCATTGGAAACTCATTCACATGAATGAGTCATAAAATGGTGCATACATGATTTAAGAATTATTTATATAATAAATGATACATTTATATATATTAAACCTTTAATTTAAGATATTAATAAAATAGACATATTATATTATGACTATTACAAGATACACTAATTTTAATTATTTTTGAGGTTCAATATTTTTTGGGAAAAAGATTAAGTTGATTTTTGGGAGAACATGTGATCTAGGTTTTCCTGATTTCTATGGTCTTATTTCCAAATCTCCATTATTGTATTGTATTATTAATTTATTTCATATTATCTCTTTAAAATGATATTAAAATTTAAATGTTATTTTACATAGATTTTGGATGAATTGATGGTCTATTTTTCTCTTGTATATATTTATAGTTCACAAAACATGTTTTTATTACGTTTTTACTAACTCAATTTTATTTTATTGAGTCATGTACAATGTTATTTGAATATTTAATTATATTATTTGGTTACTCCTACATAATGTTTTATTATATTAATATTTCTAATCTAAGTATTTATATTTATTTCTCATAATTCGTAAGGGTTTCTTTGTCTCAAAAATAATTCCTCAAGTGATATTTAATATGATGTACCAATTCACTTTTACATGGTGTACATACTAATGTATTTAAATATATTGTAATAATTTAAATATGTTTCAAGGTGTTTAAAAAATTATCTTATGTTATCTATTTCATTGTATTTTAATTCTTACATTTCTAAAGTCATAAGAGTTTTTCTTGACTCAGTCTATTTTCAATGAGTCATAACCTTTCTTCTTTGACCATGTTATCCTATGATTGATATACATTTCCATTCATTTTATAAAATTTTATTTTCTCTATTTCTATTGGTAAATTACATTTTTATTTCTTGTTATTTTATACTAAAAATGTATTATTGTGTTATTTTAGTAGATAAATATATATTCACTTTTGAAATATGCACCTGTCAAATTATCTCTAGTTAGAAGGAAATTTTATATTTACTTCATTGATGTGGGTTTCAATAAAACCATTTTAAAAGACTAAAATTTATTTATATACATTTTTTATATTTTTTTATCTTCCAACCCACATTTCTTCTCATTACATTGTTTTTCAAGGTTCCTTTATTGGGTCTTTTTTTAAAAATTATTGTTTTTGAAATTCTATTTCACCCCTTGAAATAGATTTTTAAAATGTTTTAATATATTTTTTCACTTAATAAATTCCTTCTCATCATACTCAAGGTTAAATTTAAAGGGATGAATTTATATAAGGGTGAGAATGTGACACCCATGGTATTTTTAATAGTATATCACTTTAATAGTTTATTAATATTCATGATTATAAATTTATATATTTCCATTAAACATGTATATATGTTCATATAATGTCTCAAATGATGTTATATAATAAATTATATACCCATTATAAATTTTAAATTATTATGTTTACTTCATCTTATTAATGATTTTTTATATAAATGTTAAATAAATTTATTTAAAATAATTCATTATTTTGATATATTTAAAGAATTATTTAATTATTAGATATTTTGTAGATGTAAATTAATGTTAATTTTATAAATAAATATTGTTATTTTTTATTATTATAATCTTATAGACAATTTTATCAAGATATGTGGTAAGAAAATGATTTCCATTTGTAAAATAAATAGTTTTTATTCCAAATAAATTATTTTTCCATTTATTATATGATTTTATTTAAAAGTAAAATTTATAAGTTTTTTAACTTATATTTGTTAAAATATAATTTATTTTTTTAATAATCATGTCCTAATTATATTATCATGAATTTTTGGGATTTTTTTATACAAGTTAATTTTTTAGTGAAAAGTTAAAATATTTTGTTTTTTAAAAAATATCATATCTTTTATGAAATCATCATGATATAAATATGGAATATATATTTATTTTAACTTTTTGAAATTATATTAAATGATAATATAATTAAAATATCCAATAATTTTATTCAATTAAAATATCCAATAATTTTATTCAATTAAAATAGAATAGTTTCTATGTAAAGATAATTATAAGAACATTTATTAGCTTTGACACGGTAAATTCACATAATTAGAAAAGTCAAATTGGTGTATTTAAGGTTTTATCTATAAATAGATAATTCATTTTTAGAAATTAGTAGATAAAATTATTAATATTAATTTATAATTATATATATTAATTAATTTTATAACTAAATAACATGATAATTCTTAAAATGCGTACATAGTGCTTCCACGAGGTAAAAAAATAACATTTATTATTTTAAAAATGTTATCGTCATATAAATGAGAATAAATAAAATTATGAATTATTTTAAATGATTAGGTTTTTGAATATTGAAATATATTTATGCTATTAATTTATCATTAATATTTAATAAAAGGATAATTATCCAAAAATGTTTATGTAACATCAATGTAGCGCTTGAGCAAGTTGGAGAAAAGTCTAATAAATGCTTATGAAATATTTAAAATGATATTATTTGGTAGAGCTTTATGTTTTTAAATATTTTTAGGGATAAAAATGATAATTGTTAAATTATTTAAAAATTTTATCTATAATTCCATAGTTATCTAGATATCGTTAAATTTAATTTATGAAAATAACCTTGAGAATGACATTAAAATGTATTTAATATTAAGTTAATAAAGAAAATCATTTTATATTATCATGATTTAGGTGTAAATGAATAATGGTCAATAAAATTATCTATTTTCCATTTATCAACCACTTTACTTTTTAAAATGTCATTCTTGACCCATAAGTAATAATATTTTCAAAAACATCATTGAATTACGACTTTAAAAGGTGAGTCATTAGACCCTTTAAAAAAGTAATATCAAGTTCAATTTACACTCTATATTATACAAAAAAATACCTCTCTAAACATATATTTAAATGTTTATAAGTAAATTTCCATTCCAAAATTCTTTTATCTATTGGATTTAGACTCGATCCTAAGGAGGTTGTTCAAATAGCAAGGCAAGAGTTTGCAAGCCACATTCTCCATTTTTAATTATGACTCTTTATCCTAATACTCAATTAAAAATCACTTATTTTTCTGTCATTATTATAGTATCATGTTACCATAATCCTTTTTATTCATAAATTATGAGACAATATCCATCACCTCTCACCAAACGCTTTTCATAAGTTGTTTCTATGTCAAAATACATGTTTTTCAAAAATTGTGTTTTTAATTTCAATTATCCTCTTTAAAATTATTAAAAAATGAGTAATATTTAAAATAAAATTAAAATATTATCTTATTTTAAATATAATGTTATTATAAATCACAAATATTTATTACATTTTCCACCATCAATTCTCATTTGAGAAACATCACGCATTGTTGTGATTTTATGCTACCTTAGTGAACAGTGATATTTTTCTAAAATAATTTATTTTAGGAATATTACTAAAAAATTGATTTTATGACTAAATATAACATTATTAGTAAATAAATTTCATGATATTTATTCAATAATATTATATATATAAAATAAAAATGAAATTAAAACTAAACAATGATAGTCATTTTTAATTGATAAAAATAGGCTTATCGAGGAAGATTCTATAAATGGTAAATAGTTCATGATATATTGAAATTAATTTCTTATATAATGATATGGAAACTATACAATTTAATTTCTGGAGATTTTGGAACCATTGGAAAATGACCTTTGAGTGTTATAATTATACCCAAATAGTCTTATATATTATAAAACAAAGGATCTCAAAACAACAGATATGAACAAAAAATTATAGTAATTGCATAAAACAAGATTGTAAATGAATTAAAAAGAATTATAATAAGTAAATTAATATGATAAAGGTTCTAAAACTTGTAAATAACTAATATGTTTTTATTATTCAAGAGGTTTGGGGATGTATGAGGTGAGTTAGGACTTGAGGTAGGGGGATTCTTAACTCAATTTCCTTTCATTGAGTTATATCATTTTAGTAATTAACTATTCTATTATAATATTTTGTTCATAATTTCCTATAAATAATTTTTTTGTCTCCACTTGTTTTATAAAAAAGTACATTTATTTCAGATAATATTTTCCATGATAAATTCTCACAACAAATGTTATGATCTTCATAAGTGTTTATTATCTTATCTCTCTTTGAAATCAATATTGTCTCTATATTAATTCATATTTGAGGAAATTTTATGTCATTTACCCCTAAAACCCCATATATTTTCATACCACCTATTTATTTATAAGGTTTACATGTGTCCTTACCATTTCACCACCAACCTTATCTCTTCTTTCGGTCATGAATATTTTCCCTCCATGTCCATATTCTTTATATTTTGAAATGTCCTGCTCTATACTTAAAATATTGATTAAGAAAATTTTATATTGGATTAAACTTATATCCATAAATATATATAGTGGCATTTTGATGAATAATTACCAAGTATATTATTCCATGTATTGATCGAGGAAACATTGACATTCCATATACGTGTTATTCCAATACAAAGGTTTTTTGATTATTAAGGAATATTGCTCATGTATTTTATTTTTTTATTAATTATTTTTATTTGATGAATGCATTGAAATTATTTAGTGATGGAAAGATACTATAATTATATAGTATCTCGATACATTTTTAGGTCTCATGAGATAAATTGGTTTTAATATTAGATGTATGCATCACCCGTTTTTGTTTGTTGTCTAGAACAAGGCCTTGATGGTATAAACTATCTATAATTTCTTGGAACAAGAAAATTATGGTTTCAATTATCTATAATGTATAGAAATGCGTCCTTGATGGTTTTAATTATATTTATGATATTATGTAATCAATCACTATAAAATAAGATATTGTTTCCCTTGTGATTATTTACATTTTCAATGTTATCCATGCATATATTTCTGGATGTTGAAAATTTTTATATGATATTATTTAATTATTATATATTACTTCCATATTATTAATTCCTTTTTTATTCCATGATAGCTTGTATTGTACAATACAGTGTCATGTACATGAAAAATCACTCCCTTTTTATATTCTTTGTAATATGGTTCCAAGAAGATTAATATTGTACGTTCCTCTATTTTCCAAGTACGTACCAAATTAAGATTACATAAAAACTCAGTGAGATAGGTTTTTTTCATTTAAACCTTATTATTAGAACCTTGTACTAGTTTGGTAAGTGTTGGAGGAGGTTTTCATGGGAAAAGAAGAGAGGGGAGATAGGGATATGGATGACGAATAAATTCACATCATCAATTATAAATTCAGGACATGAATAGGTTTGGGTGGACACCATGAAACCCATAAAGGCATGAAAGGCCTGAGTGGATCTAGAAAATCCCACAAATAAAAATCTAATTAAATTATATTTTTATTCATAATTTGAATTTTTTCTTGGTTTTTAAGTTAAGGTGACAAATTTCATTGCATAGGCGGGAACCAAGGCATTCACAAAGTGAATCTCTTATTTACATCATGAATGTGGTGCACCTAATGCTTCTTTTTAATCTCCAGTGACCGATATTTCTCATATCATGAACACCCTCTCTCAAACTACATCCCTTACATTGATGAACAATGTAAATCCTCATTGAACTAGAAGAAATACCCTTATGGATCATGGTATTATATACTTAGAGATCAAACTTAATCATTTTTTTCTTATTTTTGTCTGGATCCATTGGTTTTCCCTTGGGGAAACCTTTTTTTTTTGACAATAAAACCCACACCTATATCTAATTTATTATGTTGATAGAACTCTATATATTCATTAAAGACAAAGATTAAGGAACCGAAATATACATTGGATGTTTCGGTATTTCTATATATAAACTAATTTTAGGTGGGTAGTTGAGAACAAATAGCTAATTTCTATTTTGTTTCCTATGGTATGTGTAATAAGTGTAATCATTTAGAAACACCATATGTGTGACCTAACTAAATCGGTAATCCAATTTTTGATAAAACCCACATGAATAGACTTTCAATTGACACCATTAAGTCCTATGGCAATGAGACCAAAACATGAGGCCACCGAACATGCATGCCAACCATCGACCCTAGAACGAAACTTGGATGGTTGAACCTAAAACCCTTTTTTGAAATATAAATTTTGTAGTTTTGGATTAATCTTTTGAAATTAGGATAACATGAAAAATGTTATAATTGGTAACTTGGAATAATTTGACATTGGTGATTCGTCCTATGTAAGAGAATTAACTAATTGAGAATAAATGGATTCTTAAATGGGAATGAGATGAATTTACTAATATAGCTTGTGATAAAATGTGTGACCTTATTGATGTATACCATCAGTGATTCTTTCTATATAGGGGAATCCACCAATAGATTGAGATATGAATTTTCTTACTTGTATTTTGTTTTTGGTGATTTGATGTGTGGAATTAGTAATTTTTTGTAGGTAAAATAATACACCAATTGATATGGTTAGTGTTCCCTAGTAAGGTATTATTCCATGGGAACATATAAGTGACACAATTATGTGTAATTCATATTTATCCTACTATGTTTACTTTTACCTAGTTTGGTATTTTCACATGAGAGCACATAAATGACTCCATCATGGTTAATTCATATGGAACCCCATATGGTTACATTCCCCTTTGGAATTGTCTTGTTCCCAATAAAGACATAAAAGGATCTAGCATGTGTAATTCTCATATGTTCTAGTTGTTTTTGGTTACTTAATACATGACATAGGTGATTTATCCTAGATATAAGAATCCACGAATGAAATGGGTGATTTATCTTAAGAATAAGAATCTTCCACTTGATAAAGATATCCAACATTGTGATGAAGTAGGTTTGGATTATTTGGGTGTCAACCTTGAGATTAATGATCAGTAGGTTTGTTTGATGTTTTATATTAAATATGGAATTAATAGCCCTATTATCATACTATTTCATGATCTATATATATCCAGATTTGATTGTCTATACACTGTGGGGGTCGACCTATTGAGTTATACTCACACCCTATTTCATTATTGTTTGGTACATGGGACGAATTCATTGATAAAGGCATGAACATGAGAAAGAAACCCTATTTTGATAGTTTCTTATTGGATGGTTTAGATCTGGGATATGGTACTGACATGGGTTTGGGATGCAGGCTTTTAGAATCATGTTTATTAAGTCTTATTAGTTTTTTACATGTATAACTTTAAACATGTAAATTAGTTACATCCATCCTATAATTTCATGGTATTTATTATTATTTGGCTTATTTAGTTTTCCTTTATTCTACTATGATTGAATGTTTGATTATTTATATTACTTACATTATTTCCATTACACTATTCCTGGGGGGTATAGTCTCCCCACTAGGTCACTTACACCCTCACTACTAGTCAGAAACCTCTCGTGTATGGGGAGGCATGCCTATGGTCCAGTAGCCAACCCTTTTCCATTATGTGAAGGTGTATCGAGTTGATGATATTAAAAATTGGTATCATATCATAGTTCTTTTCTATTACATTACTATTTAGGAAATGTGGGCATGATACTTGGATGTGGTAGGGCTTGGTAATGTGACCATTCATGGGAGTAACCAATCCATATGTGAGGGAAAAACCAAGTGCATGGGGATGAGATTATTGTTCATGTTGTTCCCTTGTTACATTTTTCAAGTTACTCCACCTAGATTGATTCCCTTTATGTGTGATATTATAGTTTATTTAGATTTTACTCATGATATATAATATAATTATATGAGTATGTGTGCATCATGGAAGGAACATACGAAAATATGATTACATGAATTAATCATTCTAGGGACATATTTATCATATGTGGAATAATTTTTTATATTACTTATGTCACCAAATACCTTGTTTTATCTGAGAAAATGAAATGAAAGAAATCATTATATTATGAAAATTTACTTTTTAATTCATGTACAAAGGAACCTTGAGTTGAGTGTTCTATATTTTTTCACATTTGGAGGTGAATCTTGTTGTGTATCATGTGTTATAAGGAGTGTGTTAACCCTTATAGAGAAAATGATTCCTTATCATATTTAGGTTAAGTGTGAGGAGACTAGTAATCAACACACCCCTAATGCAGTTGAACCAAAACTTCTCATGGATGTTAAAATCCAATAGGATAATAAGGTTCAAGATAACTTCATATAGGTCATGTGATCCATATTGAGGGATAATTCTCACATTATACCTTCTATTTATAAATGTTCATAGATATTGAGAGATGATATGGATTATTATTTCCTGAACATAACATAAGGAAGAATGTTAGTGATGGATTATATTGGAGTCTTCATTAACCTACAATGTTTTCCCCATCCTTAGTAGTTTATGAGATCATTAGGGTCAAGAATTTCTAGGATGGGATTCACTATGAGGTAATGTCATAGGTGAACATATTTCACTTGAGGAGCATCATGGACATGATTAATCAGGCTCTCATCATAGAAGGGAACCTAATGGAGGACCCAGTTGTTAGCCAAAAAATCATAATAGGGTGGTCATGGAGCTCTTATTCTAGTAGAAAGAAGCGCTACTACGATAGTAACTACCATGGTATTGGTGGGAAGAGAAACTAAGGGAGTAGATATACATCTATAGGTTGTGGAATAGTGGAGTGATTTCAGTATGTAAAATTTGGACCAAAGCATCAACAATGTCCTTACCCTGAAATAGAGTGTCTCTATTATGAAAATATTGTCCATATATAAAGGTTTTATAGAAAACCATAGTAGAAAAGGTGCGGTAGGGGATCAGAACATGCGCCAGAGTCCAGGAATGACTCAACTACACCAAAATAGATAGGTAACTGGAATTACACTGGGCATTTCGGTTGAGGTATAGGATGTAGAACTTCAACACAAGTGTGGTTGTACTAGATAGAGGGATCGACATAGGGGAGTCAGACTAAAGCCTATGGTATAGGGGTGAGTTAGTTGTTTGTTATATAGTCTACTCTAACAAGTTTGGATGCATTAACTTCTACCATCAAAAGATTTATTCTCATTTCATCCACACTTTCCTGCATTGTTTTTGATATAGTAGCATCAAATTACTTTTTCTCTGCTTATTTTTACAATGTATTGGGGTTGGTTATAGGGATAATGGATGGAAACATGACCATTGTAATTCATCTAAGGGTGTGATAATGGGGTATCAAATGTTTCAAGGAATTCTCTCTCAAAATTGCTGGCTACCATTTCATTTAGGAGGTGATTATACTAGAAATGGAAGACTTCCATTTGATTCTGTGTTTCGAGTGGATAGTTACATACCCGAATCAAATAAACTATTATCATAGTATATTTACCTTTATATATCTATAAGCGGGTAGCTATCATCACTTAGGTGAGTGGTATCTTTAGGCTGGTCATGTAGGACTAATTTAGTGGAAATTGAATTACCTCATGGATCAAATATCAAAAAGTTTATCTAGATGATGTTGAGATATAGTAAGATCATTTTCCTCTAGTGGTAGACAATTTTCAAGACATTATTCATAAAAAGATCTCAAGATCCCCACACATGTGGGATATTGAGTTCACAGTTGAGTTGGTTTCATCAGATGGGTCAGTTACTATACCACCATATAAGATGGAACCAATAGAGATTTATGAGTTAATGATATAGTCTTAAAATGTCGAATAAAATAGGATCATATAACCTATTACATCATAATGGGTTTCTCTTACACTCTTCTCCAATAAGGTAAATGAGACTTTTCACTTATATGGGGATTATTGGAGGCTAAACCAAATGATAGTCAAGAACTACCATCCCCTTTTACACATCGATGATCTCTTTGATTGGATGAGAGGTTGTAAGATCGTTTCCTAGATAGACCTAAGTGTAAGGTACCATCAATTGAGTTTGATTTCATATAAAATTTCCAATACTAATTTTAAAAGCATATATGGCTTGTATGAGTGTGTGGTGATGATGTTTGTTCTGATAAAAGCATCAATGGGACTCGTGGACTTGATGAATCATAACATGCATCCATTCTTGGATCAGTTTTTGGTAGTTTTTTTCAATGAAATCTTGGTATAATCTCATTATATAGATGAATATGAATACTATCTTAACCTAATCTTGAGTACATTAAGAGAGAATCTTCCTTACTCCAAGAAATGAAAAATGAAACTTCTGGATTGGTAGAGTTCACTTCATGGTCCATGCTACCATAGAGGATTGAGTAACAGTGGAACCAAAGAAGGATTCAGTTGTGGAATCTTAGGGAAAACCCAATAATATCTTTAAGATTCGAATATTTCTGGGTCTATAAGTCTATTATTATGGTTTTATCTGGGACTTCTCATATCTGGTAGCACAGATGTCTGGGATGACCAAGAATGGGGTGAAGTTTTATGTGTCATATTCTTACAGGATGAATTTAAAGGATATAAAGAGTAGGATGACCTCAATAATTATCTTCACATTTCCTATGTCGGGTAATGAATATACTATGTATTGCAAATAATCTTAATTCAAACTCAGGTCAATTATGATAAAGGATGATTGAATGGTAGAATATGGTTGTCAGTAGCTAAGACCGCATGTGAGGAATTACTCTACTCATGACTTGGAGTTAGTTTTAGTGGTACAGACCATGATATATTAAAGAAACCATCTTTTGGGAGAGGGGTTTTTTGTGTAGATGGACCACAAGAGACTCTGGTACATATTTTTTCAATGAGACATGAACATTTGGAAAATGAGTTAGGTCAAGTATCTTTAGTCCTTCAACTTCTATATAGATTAACTTCTACAAAGGGAAACATTATTGCTGATACATTAAGTCAAAAGATGCACAAACAGATGGTAAGGGAGTCTTTCTTTGAGTATTGTCTAATAGAACTCTTTGTGTACATGCGTCTACATTTTTAGGAGTCCCATGGATGAGTAACCTTAACTTTAACATCTATTAAACATGTGCTTCTAGACTAGAAAAAGATAGATAAGTTATCTAATTTAGAGGTATTATCTCTGATGGATAGCTTATATGGTGGGGAGATTCTTTTAGGATGGACTCTTGGTATTAGTGTTTTTTTTCTTATCTATGGCCATGTATGGGTTCATAAGGGCTTGTGAGAGGAGATGATGAGAGATTTTCATACTTCTATATCGGTGGAACATCTAGGTATGATAGAGACATATCATGATCTCTATATATAGTATTGGGGGCTAGGGATAAAGAAGGACATATTAGGCTTCATGGAAATATGCTTCACCTGCCAGTAGGTGAAGGTCGAGCACTAGAGGCCTATTTCATTGTTACAGCCTCTACCCATTCTAAAATTTAAGTGGAATGATGTAACTATATATTTTGAGATATTATTACCCTTGATGAATTAAAATAATGATGCAGTGTGGGTAATCATTGATCGAATGACAAAGTTATACCATTCTTTACCTATTCGGGATACCTTCACCATCAAAGATCTAAGCAGTCTTTACATTTGATAGGTAGTTTGACTATATAATGTTTTGAGAAGTATCATTTTTGAATGAGATCCTCATTTCAAATCTTATCTCTAGTAGGGAATTCATAAGGATCTATGACCACAAGTTCTTCTATGTATATCCTATGATCCTTAGATTGATGGCCAAACCGAGAAGATGATTCAGATTTAGGAGGATATGTTACAAGCCAATATTTTTTACTTCATAGGTTCTTGAGAAAATCATATGAAACTCATGGATTTTATTTATAATAACATATTATTGGAATTAGTAGAAAGGTATCCTTTTGAGGTCTTGTGTGGATGGAGGTGTAGTTCACATTTTTTATAGATAGTGGCAGGTGAGTCAGTGCTTGTTTGACCTAGTCTCATATAGGAGACGTATGAACAAGTTTATTTGACTATATAGTAGTTGGTAACCATGTAGAGACAATATAATTCTTATACTAACCATCAAGTATGACCTTTATATTTTTATGTTTGTTATCATGTATTTCTTTTGGTGAAACCCAGGTGGTGGAAATAATATGTCCGGGAGAAGTGGAAGATATCGCTCAAGTTTTTCGGGCTATTTCAAAGAGTGGATAAGGTCATACAAGTAGCATACTATTTTTCCCTTACAAAAAGTTATAATTCCTTGCATGATATTCTTCATGTTTCATATATCTTAGGATATCATCATGACCCTTCCCACGTGATAGATGTTGATAATGTAATGATATATTTTATTTTGTACTTTAAAACGAATATAATACCGATCATAGACTATAGTGTGAAGAATCTTCAAGGGAAGACTATGTATATATTTTGAGTGAAGTGGTAGTATGGGTGTGTGAAAGAGGAGAACTATGAGAGATAATTTGATATGAAACCACAATGACCAAACATAATCCTCAATACCCACCAAGACTCTTAGGAGAACAACTTAGGGATGAGCTGTTAAATGGTGGGGAGGTTGTAAGATTCTATCTTTTCTAGGTATACCCTCCGTTATTGTTTTTGGTAAAAGTCATTAAGATTGATTGTTTTCAATTTAACCCTTGGTTGTAGATCCTTTTACTATCTGGTTAAGTGTTCGTTGAGGTTTTTGGGGGGAAATAATAGAGGAGAGATGGGAATCTAGCTATAGAATTAATTTATGTCATGAATTGTAAATTCATGATAAAAAAGGTTCTAGTAACACCCCATGGAAATAATAAAAAGCATGAAAGGAATGAGTGGCTCTGAAATACCCCATGGATCAAAATATCATGATTTGAGATGAGTATTTATGATGTGCAGTTATTTTTATGGGGTTTTAATATGAGGCGATATACTTCTAGGCCTATGTGGGAAACAAGGAATTAAAAATGCAAATACCCTATTAGAATCAGGAATGTTTAATTACCAGAAATCCTTTATAATATTAAATTCCCTATGTTTCTTATATCTTTCACCCCTTCTCTTGAACAACAACCTTTATATCGATGACCTTTGGAAGTCCTCTTCAAACCAGAAGGAAGACCTCATTGGATCATGGTGTTATGGATCTAGAGTCCAAATTTAATCCTTTCCTTATTATTTTCAACATGATCTATTAGTTTTCACTAAGGGAACCCTAGTTTGGGTCAATAAAACCCATATCTAGATTTTATGTCTTTTATGGATAGAACTCTCAGTCTTCATTGAATAGAAGGGGGGATGAACCCAACTATACCTTAGACAATGAGGGATTTATACATATACACTAATTTTGAGGTGAGTAGTATATAACAACCATGTAATATAAATTTTGTTTCCTCTAGTATGTGAAATAAGTTTTACCAATTTTTTTTTCATGACTTAACTGAATCAGTAACCCATTGTTTGTTAAAACCCTTCTGCATAGACATCCCATGGACCACATTGGGTTTGATGGCATTGAGACCAAAAATTTCATCCACCCAATATCATTTCTAATCATCGACCCTAGACTAAAACTAAAAAGGTAAACACTAGAACCCTTTTTGTGCAATGGAAATTGTTGAGTTTTAGTTTAAACTTGCGAAATTGGCATAACATGTGAAATGTGATAATTGGTTACATGGCATCATGTGACTTTGGTGATTCATCCTAGCCAATAAATTTCATTAATTGATAACAAATGTCTTTTCAATGGTAATTGGATGAATTGACCAATATATCTTATGATAAAATGTGTAACCTAACTTATGCATACCATAGATGGTTATTTATATGCAAGAGAATCCACAAATTAATAGATATATACATTTTTTTTCTGTTTTTGATATTTAGTTACTCAGTGCCCAACATTAGTGATTCATCCAAGGTTGTAGAATCCACCAATTGATATGGATAATTTTCTATAGTGTGGTATTATTCCATGAAAACGTGTAAGAAAATATAGATTCGGTAATTCACATGGACTCCAGTGTGGTTACTTTTCCTTGTTATGGTATTACACCATGGAAACATATAAGTGACATCAACATGGGTAATTCACATGAATCCTAATATGGTTACAGCCCCTTGAAATGGTCTTTACCCCTAGGAATATGTATTTCTATCTAACATGATTAATTATTATAGATCCTAGTCTGGTTTAGTTACTTGATACATGACATAGCTGATTCATCCTAGACAGAAAATTCCACAAATTGCATGGGCGAGCCATCCCGAGTAGGAGGATCGAGCAGTTGACATTGATAATTTTCATTGTTCCAAAGAAGGCTTGGCTAACCCATGTGTCAACTTGAAGCTTGAGGATCAGCAAGTTTGTTTAATTTTTTGTATTAAATTATGAATTAATACCCCTATCATCATACTATTTAATTCAACACACACACATACACATAAATATTCAAATTGGATTTATTAGAAGTTTTGGGAGTCAGGATACTAATTCATACTTGCACCCTATTTGGGAACCATTTGGTACCTAAGAAAACTTAATGGATGTAGGCATGGAAAATGGAAAGAGATCCTATTTTTGATTTTTTCTTGGTGGATGGGTTAGATCTTGAGGACAGAACTAAAATGGGGTTCAAGGCATGTGATTTTGGAGTCATTTTTATTGAGTCTACTTGTATTATTTTTAGTATGTCATTTAGTTATATTCATATTATTTTAACATATTCATTATTATTCTTGGATTTTATGTTTAATTATTTATATTACTTTCATTATTTCTGATAATATATTCAAAATGGTATACTCTCTCCACAATGTTTCTTACACTCGTGATACTAGTCGATAGCCATTGGTGTATGGGGAGGTGCTCCTGAGGTCTAGTACCCAATCTGAATTGGCTATGTGATGGAGTATTAGGCTATGGGTGTTACAAATATGAATTATTTCAAGGGTATACTCTGAGGAAAGATACTGTAGAATTGAATGAATAATGTGTTTCATTTAGAGAGTTTGATTTATTATAATAATGTCTACTTAATGAATGTATGGGTTTTATTATGTAAGACATTTTACTAATTCTATAATAATCTAAAAATAAATGGTATTAGGTATTTAAGTGATGTAATATTTTCTATAAATCATTTAATAATGGGATGGTTATGTTTAGGGCATTACATCTACCTCCATGGGAGCATTTTTTATGGTAGTTTTTAGCATAGGTGACGAAGGTTAAGGCAACGAGCAATATTACCCATAAAATTATAACCCTATGAATAGTTCCCAATGTCAAAATCAATTTTTCCCTTGGTTGTATACAATCAGGATAATGTATAACACCATGATATATTTTTACCATTATAATAGGGGCTACTACATTGGTTGCTAGATTATGTATTTTAAATATATAATAATTATAAATATATAATAATTATAATAAAAATATTTACTATATATTTGTATATACATATTGATATATATATACACACATATAAAATTTCTATAATTTAAGTGGTATTAATTGTTAAATAAGTTCCAGGTAACGAGATCAAGAACTGGTAAAAGCATTTTATTTTTTTAACATTGTCCCTAGGCATCACCCTTCGCAGTAGCCTCAAGATAGGGCCATCGACACTATGCCGATATGCACTATAGCTATGCATGTTCCATGGGGGAGTATAGCCACTGACACTTCCTATGGTAATTGTTATTCTATAGCCACATGCATAACCCATGGATATAGTTTTATGGACATTAGAATTACATGTGGACAAACAGTACACAACCACAGGTGATGCCCATGGTTATACGTTTTCCACTACCATACTGGTAATGACCAATAGAAGTTCCAATAGAAATATCCCCTTGGACTATTTCCTATGGTCTTATGCTACGACCATCATTGTGGATCATGGTTGTGGTTCATTTTTATAGTACTAACTCTACAAAATTTTACTTTAAATTTAATTGAGTTTTGGTTATGAGTTGATGGGTAAAACGTTAGAAAATTTTGATTAAGGTCAATTTAAATATTATTTAACAAATTATGAAACATATTTTTAATAGTGTAGTAATATGTTGAAATTATGAATTATTGTTAGTATTTTTTTTATTTTTTAAATGGATAGTAGAGAAAAGGATTTCATGTAATTTAAAAAAATATATTTCTCTTTAGAAATCTTCATATAGTTATCACTATAGCTTCAAGAGATAATACCTATATCAACCACCATATGGTTGCTGATATATGTTACATATGGTTCCCTAATAAATATTTCCAAATGGGGATCGGTATGGGCTATTTAATTTATTTAAATTGATTCATATTACAGGAATAGTATTCACACCACCCGATAATACATATAAATCCTTGCGTGAACACATTCAAAAATTATAATAATTTTTAAGATTTTTTATTTTTGATACATGTTTAAATAATTTCTAAATTATAATATAATCACAAAAATTAATATTTAATAATAATAATAATTAGTAATGCAGTTTCAAAATAATAATATACTAGAAAATAATTATAATATTAATTATCTTACCAATTATAATAAGTAATTATGAAAATTAATAATTAATAACAATCATTACTATTATAATGACTAAAAAACTGATTATATTATTAATTTTAATATTTAATAACAAATATCGGTAATTAATAATAATTAATGGTAATCATTAATTACATATATATTTTTTAAAAAATATATTTGTATTTAATTATTTATTACTAATAATTAATTATATATATATAATAAATAATTATATATATATTTTAAATTATAGTCATCAATTAACTATATTTTTATCAGAAGTATATTAGTTTCTAATAATTTTTTAATTTAAACATCAATAAATATATAACAATTTAATTCAAAAAAAGTAAAAAAATAATTATTCTTATTAAAAATGAAATTACTAACTAAAAATATACTTAACAATAATAATTAAAATTTTAATTAATGGTTCATAATATAATTAAAGAAGTAAGAATTAAGAATTTTATTAATTATAATGATAAATTATATTTATCAAATATGAATTATATTTTTAATTAACTAATAATTATTAATAATCATTTAACCATTTATTAATTATTTTTTAAATTCATTAATATTATAATTTTTTATAATTTTTTATAATCATTAATCACTAGTTTATAATTATTATTATTTTTATTTATGGAATCTGTAATTATAAACTTATACTAGTAATATATATATGTATGAGTTAACTAAAACTTAATCATTGATAATTAACTAAATTCTATTTTTGGAATTATAAAATTTTGTTTTTGAATTGATTTAGAAGCAGAAAGAAAGAAAATAAATTTAATAGATTTGAGTTTAAAGTATATGATCAATAGAAAGACTATCAATGACGTCTATATTGTAATCTTAAATGATCTTTTGTGCCACATCTTGGTGTAAAAATAACGTGTCGACGTCATGTCTATTGATACTCATATTGTGGGATACGATCTTTCTACATACAACCTCTTGGAACTACCTCTACATTATCCTATATGATAGGTGATGGATCCAAATTCCCCACTATATTACCATGTCTTACCCGGAAGGAAGATAGATTCTACCTAGAATATTCCCCCACATTTCCAATACCATGGTGTCACGTTCTAGTATGAATTTATTCTATTTGTTAGTTTCATTATTCTCCTTTTGTTTCTAAGTATTTTATTTTGGAATTTTAGATTTTTTGAAAAATAATGGTTATCACGTGATTAACAATGAGTTAAGAATAACTGTGCAAAAACCATACAATAGCTTGCAGTTTTTTATAGTCTCACATTTCATGGATTATAAATTGTTTACTAAAACATGTAGACCAATAGTGAAAGCTCATGAGTAATCAAGTGGTGATATACATGGTTGTCGAAACAGTGCAGCCAAATCAGGCGATCTACCCGAAAAATTAAAAATTTTCTTTTCCAAAACTATCCATCCTCAATTTTATCCATTATCCCCAATTATTTCCCCAATAATTTTCTATCCCTATATGTATGATCTCTCCTTCTCCTCTCCATGGTATATTTATAGTGGAATATTCATCAAGTTATTTGAGATTTAGTTAAGTAAGTTCATCATCTTATCTTTCCTTAGTTTTATTACTTTTTTCTCTTAACTCATCTCTTCCCAAAGGCCACGAAATCCTAGGTATTGTTTAATTAGAATTTAATTGTGTGGGTTTTGATTATTATGGTCTGTTCTTTCTTACTTGAGGTCCACCTTATCATTTCTAGTGGATTCCTTCTAGATTCTAATGGTTCCAAGTGATTAAGGTAGGTGGTTTCATGATATGTCTTTGTTTGATTCACTAAATATGTTTGCATAAATTTGTAAAGTTTGTTTTAATTGTTTTTATGAATGAAATGATATTTTTAGATCTATTTGTATGGTTTTAGTTTAATTTCACAATGTATTCCCTTGTTTTTGTGTGGAAATAGATTCAGAATTGGCATGATTTGTTTATTGGATGTCTTGGAAGTGGAAATTAATTTTTTAAAGAATCTTATAGTAAATGGAATCCCAATGTAACTAGGTGGTATGAATGTAACAAGTACCACTAGGAAATGGTCCACCCTCCATATCCCTTGGAATATAACTGAACACTAATTAAAAAAAATTATATGTATGTTGTTACCACTGTGAATTTTGTCTGGTCCAACCTAATGACTTATTCATGAGAACAATTTTGAATGGTTTGATCATAGGGATTGTGATGATCCTAGAATAAGGCCCAACCATAGTTACCTTAGTTATGTTCCAGGGTGTTTGGTTATGTTTTATTTTTATTATTAATATTAACATTTTTATTATTGTTGTTGTTGTCGTTGTAGTTATTCATACTTTTTTATTCAAAATTTCAAATCCTGTTAGAAAATTAATTGGTTTCAAACTTTCATGTTTATTTTTATCTAACAATGTTTCTTCATGAAATACTTGGTAGGACCCTACCAAGATATTATTCTCAAACCCTATATTCACCCAAAGGGTGTGTGTAGACTTTATTTTTTTAGATACTGGTAAAATTAAGGAATAACTTGTAGGTGGAACTCTCTCTTACTATAATATCTTGGTTGGGTGATGGTGGTGACATTGTGGGAGATTTAAACCCCAAGTAATATAAAGATGGGTGTAACCCAATTTTTTATTTTGGGTTATAGGTTGTAGCACCATATTTTCATTAAATGTATAGTTTCCAAACTCCCCATCCTGCATATTTTGTATACGAATATTAATACTCATTTGTTCCATGTTTGGATGTTTACTTTTGTATATGGATTGTTATGTTTTCATTGAGATGTCTTCTATATTATGTTTATGGATTTATTTGGAAAATAATTTTAACAGAACATTCTTGATTACTAAGAACTTGTTTCCATCCCCTTGGGATTGGGATGTCCCTTCCATAATTTCCACCGATCTGCTCGTGTGCCCATGTTAAGGGTATATTGGGTTGGTTCGAGGAAAAAATGGTATCATAGCCACTAGTTTTGGCACCATTTTATTTGGGAAGTTGAGATAAACTATAGATAAGATTTTAAGATCTCAAGTAATAGATGAAAAGGAATAAATATAAGAAAAATATTAGTATATTCCATTGAGTTTCTAGGAGATGCGGTAAATGTATTCTAGGTTTTTTATTTGTTCCCCTTCCCTTTGGGTAGGTTTCATGGGTGTAGACCATACATGTATGCCATGTTTCATTGAAGGTTCTGGTTTCATTATGATACTTTTATTTATAATTTAGTTTAATATTTGATAAATGTTTAGGATTTTAAAAGATTATTTGTCTTTGGTGTTGATGGTTTCCCTCTTTTATTGTTTTAATATAGCACTTTTATCCCTCATAAGTGACTTTTGAACCCCTTATAAGATGTTATAGATAAATTTATTGGAGAAAATCTAACAATTGATCAAAAACTTATTGATATGGTTATTTGGTCTATTCTAGATATAAAAAGGGTAGGTTCTATCATTTATCATTCTAAATAAGACAATTCAGATCATGATAAGGATCTAGCTAAATAATGTATCTAATAATCATCCCAATTTTTTGGAAAACAATGTTCCTCAAGAGGCTAATGATTGGATAGATAAGACTGAAAATTTATTTTACATTATTTGGACTCTAGACTCTTTTAAGGTGAAGTATTCCACTTTCATGATTGAAATCCATAGTAAAAAAATTTAGGATAAAGTTAATTAGGAAAAGTTTTATGGCAATCTGAAGTGGAAGGATTTCAAAGTGACATTTAGTCGATAGTTCTCTCTTGAAATCTTGGTATTGGATAAATCGTAGGATTCTATTTCCTTCAACAAGGGAATCACTAGGTCATTGAGTATGTGGACTAATTTACCTTGTTGATACACTTTTCTAAAGAAATTATTTATAATGAAGAGATGAAGGATTAACACTATGATATAGGCCTCTCGCCCAACATTTTGTCTGAGGTCTTCTTGTTGAAGCTCAATACATATGTTGATATTTTCAATCAGGAAATGGTGATTTAGATCGATTTTGAGAGTATTTATGGGTTTATTTTAGTTCCTTTAGTGCTTAGTTAAAGTGATATTAGATCCTTATAGAAGAAAAATAAGTATGGAGTGTAGGGGAAGGGGAAAAATAGTTATTCTAAATATTCACCTCTGTATTTTTCATCAAAAGATATAGGTGATGGGTTTGTTATCTTCCACTAGTGTGGAAAGGTGGGGAATATGTTCTCTTCTTTTCTAGTGGAAATTTGGGTATTACATTTGTATATACATCTGAGCTCTCTCCATAGATTCTATAGATCCACCCTTCCTTCCCATAGTGGTGTAATCTCTTCCACACCCAGAAGATTTATAGTATAGTTCAATACCCCAAGGTAGTATGGCCTCATCCTCATGGGAATGGTAGTAAGAATGTTTTCTTATTTAGGATGATTCATCATGGTAATGAGGCTCGATCTATGGAAAACCTTCAACTCATTCATATTTGATGTAGTTTCATACAATGTATGAGGTGCCAATTGATTTTGAAGATGTACTCATGACAATGAGAGGTGTTAGTCTTATTTCCTCATCCATAGTGATTACTTTATTTGATACATGTTCCTATCACTAATTTATATCTTCATATACAATGTAATTAATAAAAATAAATTTGAAAATGATTCCCTATGTTATATAGATAGTCACATGTCTTGGAAGAAAGTGGGAGAATGGTTTTTAGTTCCTTTTTTTGTGTCATATTTATGTTAGAATTCTAGAAAAGATGGGACTTTCTAATCCTTGAAATGGATATTTTTGTTTAACTCCTTAGGTTGGACTAGGTGTGAGATAACCACATTATAACATATATAAATATTATATCATTTCATATGTATAGTCAATACATGTCACAATAATTCATGCCCAAAAATCATAAAGGTTTAGTGCCATTGGATGCTAGATACATAATCATATTATTTTATGAAATATATTAAAAATCTCACAGACAATTCTTCTCACATATTACCCTTATTATATATTTCTTACTTATAACCTTCCTCATTAAACCAGGAAATGGAAACATCATAGTAGGTATACTCATATGCCTAGTAAGGGTAAACACGTGATATATCAATTGATAATCAAAAGTAAGAAAAAGAAATACATAAGGGTATTAAAACATGATCATAACTTATGATATCATGGCCAATAAGTCATATACCATAAACCATGAGTCATGGAATATAGGCATGACATAATAAAATACATGAGTCATAATAGGTAAGAATCATCAATAATGAATCATTATCTTTGAGATCTTATCCTAAAAAAACATATATGTTTTTGGCATAAAAGTGTGGCATGAACATAAGAATATAAATCATATGTCAAAGATTATCAACATGACATTAGTCACATAGTAATATTTGTCTAACCACCTATATACCTTCTTTGGTCTTGATTCAATTTCCCATGAACCCTTTTATATTTCTAATAATCATTTGTGTACCATTTTTGGGCTCGATCCAATTGTCTATGTAATCCATTTGGTCTTAGGAAAACCTCCCTTGTACCCTTGGTCATAGGAAAATATACCATATAACCTTTTGATCTCATGAGATATAAACCATTACCCAATGCATTGGAGGGATATAACAGACACACCCATAATATATATTCTACAAAAACATAAGTTCATTCATCATTCCTTTACAGTTTAATTAACTTATGGAAAAGTAAATTATTTTAGGAAGAATAATTAAAATATGGTCATCATAATCAATGTAAGATCCCATGTATTTTGATGAGGTATTATCCTTTTAGTACTGGTTAAACTCTTGTTTAAGTTCTCTTTTTAGATTATACCCTAATGTTAGGATCGTGGGGTTGTTGGGTTTTTTTGGAAAGAATAAATACGGGCGATTGATATAAGGTTTCAATCCAAGTACGCAACCTATATTTGGAATACCCGATGTGTAACCAATACATGAATGTACTAGTATGGCTAGAATGTTTCGTGATGTTTAATGGTCTTTCCCTAGAGGACAAAACCTGAACATTACATGACATATAAAAAATACACGTTATGTAATCCCCTTGGGTTTGTTTTTTGAAATATTATACCACACCTCATATTTTCATAGAGGCTCACCCCATCCATTATCTTTTGTACAAGAGATCCCTCTGAAGCCTAAACCTAGTCTTTGGTTCTGTTTCATGATTTAAACTCTGATTCATTCACCTCTAGTTTGATTAGAAGTGTTCCAGTGAGTTCTTTTTTCCTCTAGCACCTTTCACTATTTTTCTTCTCCTAGATGGAGTTATTTTGGTATAGGATCTTATACCCTATTTTTAGATCATTCATATATTATTCTATTAGCTTCTGATCCATGTTTAGTTAGGATCTGATGTTATATTAGTATTCTACCATGGGCATAAGGTGGTGGTATTAACATTTCCCAGTAATTTCTATTTTATTTATAGCTTGTTTACATTTTTCATCACACTGTATATTCTAGTTATTGCTTATAAATTTATTTAATTACTTGATTAAATTATTGGAATCTAGTCAGGTTTCCCACATAGTGTCAATATATGGTAGGAGGTCTTTAACCTCAACTCAGACAACACAATAGGTTTTTTATTTAATCTATCATATGTTATACTATCTCGTTGGGTGTGTGGGATCTTCTCATCCTGGTGGGAGCCTTATTGACATGAATTAGACTTCATTCGAGGGGTTATTCCTTTTTCCCATGTGATTACATAATAATTGAAATGGTTAAATGTTTAAATGGAAAATGTGTAATGAGTTGGATAAACTCATGCTTTACTTTTTATGAAATAATGGGTTATGAAACGATTAATGAGATTATCAATATTTTTGATGCCTTGGACATTTCTACTCCTTGGATCCATCCAATGTCGGTCTGACACTTGAATTCCTTTGATGAAAAGAATATTTAAACTCCTTGTATTTATCCCACTAGGTTATACATTGGATGGAAATGATATTTCTACTTCATCAATCCATCTAACATTGGATTCTAAGGCCATTTCTACCCATTGGATCCATTGTTCTTTGACCACCTTGGAAATTCTCCATGGAAATTCCCCTAGGGCTCTAACACACTCATTTTTTCATGCATATTTTTAATCAATTTTCAATGATTTTAAATAGATTATTAATGAAAATAACCATTAAATAAAATGTTTTATTGAAAATGGGAAATTGTAAATAAATAATTAAAATAGGTTTATTTGAATAAAATAATGTTCAATTTGATGTTGGTGTTGTTTTATTTATATTTTACTGGTATTTTTGTGAGGTTGATTTAAATTTTATATTTTATTTTTCATGTGTTTTATAAATAATTGGTTCCAAGAAAAGAAGGCCCTCAAACTGGATATAAATACACATAGACAAAACTAGATAAAACTTACTTGATGAGAATAGTGTAGGGAGAGATCGTTGAGGCCGACATGGGTGTGTGATCCTACAAATATCCATGGGAGTGTAGGAGGGTTGAAGTCCAATGCAGGCCGAGTGGTGTGGCCTAGCCCATGTATGTGTGTGTGTATGAATGAGGACTAGGTGCTCATCCCTAGATCACGATTCTAACTTGGGGATGAGAGGCCTTTATGTATAATCATTCTGCTCTCCTGAGTATTGAATCGATTTGGGACACCATTAATATGGATACTATTCATTTTTAATGAAGCGACATTTTTTACCTAAACTACGCCTCACTCGCCCTCAAACACACTAATCCTCCCTCCTTCATCATGATACAACCACTCATACTCACTAACCACCACTAAAAAAACATAGGAGCCACCATTTCATTCCTTGGAAAGCTCAAACTCAAGATCTCCTACACACTTTTAGCCTAGGATCACCGTGAATTACTTCTATGGCCTCGAATGAATCCCATAAAGAGCATTTTGAGCTCTTTCCAAACACTTCTAAGGAAAGAGGCATTGAGGAGCCTCAGCTTTCGATGTTTCATGCTACCCCAAATCCCTTGTAAACCCTCCACTACAACTACCAAAGAACTACCACATAACCACTCCATGCAGGTAATGCACCAATGTTCATGATTCTCACATCCAATGCTCGTGAGGAATTATTACACAAAAAATTATAAACGCATTAGATACTCATATGTTTAATATTTCATAATCCTGGGTCTTGGAAAAATCCTTCAAGAGATATTTTGATATCCCTTCACCACCAAGGGATAGCCAAGTCACCCGTCCTCTAAAAATAAAGGAGTTAGATCCCACTTCTAAAGGGAGGCTAGACACCCATGAAGGAGGATGGTCTCCAACTGCTACCATTTATTTCTTTGTTTTTTTAATTTTATTTCTATTATAGTTTTATTTTCATGAAACTATAATTTATTTTATTTTATAAAATTATTCATTCATATTAAAAATTATGTTTTATTTCACCCCATTATTCTTCTTCTTATTCTTCTTTCATTCTTTTTATATTTAATTTCTTAATTTATTTCATCTATTTTTTATATGTTCTTCTTTTTTTTTATTTTATTTTAGTCTCTTTTCTTTATATCCCTATCCCCATTATTATTATTATTTTATTCTCTTATTTTATTTAATTCACCCTTATTTTCACAGTGACATCTTACCCTCAAAATGATGGGATAACCCGAGGCTTTTCCTGGGGGAGGTAAGTGGTGTTTTCCATTCACTCACTGCCCTAATTCTTATATTTTTTTTATGTTTGTGGTGAAAAATAGTGAAGTATATGAATGTTGTAGTTTTCCACTATAACACTGAACTTGAACTCATTTCTATTCTTTGTTTAAATATATTCACTCCATTCCACTAAACATAATCTCTTTATATGATGAAGTTAATCCGTTTAGTGGATGAAATGACATACGATGGAGTTGGGTTCAGGATGATGTCACATTGTTGATTGGGGAGTGTCATCAACTTTGATTATATTTGGAGGTGAAATTAATATTGATAATGGAATGAAAAATTTTACATGAATGTATAAAATAATAGCAATTCATGTATGAGATCTCAGAATAGAATCATCAAACTAAATTTAAACAATGATAAGGAGAAGGATGGAATCCATAATCAAAAAAAGGCCAAGTTCTTTCTTTTATAATCACATTATTTCCATTCATGTTAGTATAAATTTTATAACTTCATTGAACATTTCAAATTATATTATTTTCATAAAATTAATAAAAACAACCAAAAAATAGTTTAGGTGAATAAGATTAAGTATGTGAAAAAAATGTTGAGCTCCTAATCTGAGATAAAGTTGGTTAGAATATATGTTGCATTTGGAAAATAAATTTTCATTTTCTAGTCCTTACAATAGGAATGGATCAAAAATATTTCTATTTCTAGGGATTTAATCATTAGTTTGATTATCTTTTTCTATTTTCAGATTATAGTTGTATTTTCAAAATTTTCCATATATAAAAATCCATTAAAAATATTTTTCTATAATGTATCATGTCATACCATATCTTTGTGCATGAAAACATTACTCACAGGTAGAGGAGAAAAAAATATGAGGTTGGCTATGATAAAGCCTATGTTCAAGAACTTCAAAAATATATAGAACAACTAGAGGGGAAATAGAGAGGGAATTTGACAATGTTCTTACATTGATGAAGCAACTTGAACCTAAGATACATATGGGAGATAAAAAAAATTTGAATGACTTCTACATTGGTTGGGAAGAATAACTTGATATCCCCAAAGAACAAGAGACAAAACCACTAAAGGATTACACCACCAAAGTGGTGGAATTTAAAGTAAATATGGTTCGGCCTGATAACTTGCCTCCATCTACTAAGATTCAACTTCAATAGGCACTCATCATTGAGAAAGATATTGAAATATAACCAACTAAGGGATTTGATCTTATCTCAAACTCTATTTAATTTTATTTTATTCAATCCGAATTTTGAATTAATTTTCACTACTTTGAATGTTCAAATTTGGTCAATTATTTCCATTTCTTATAGGAAGATGAAGATACAGAACATCCACCTATTGAGTAACACATGTAGTTACCTAATTTTGATGAACATTATTTTGCGTAATCCCCTAAAGAATTCCTAGTAGCTGAGCCTTATAAAATCGAGACAGAGACTACTCATATTGAAAGAAATAAATTTCATATTAATAATTTAAATTTAAATTTTATTCAAGTAAAACTACATGATTAATTTCCCTCTGATAATTCAATTCACGCATCCAAAATTGAGATAGCACTAGATAATCAGGAGAAGGTTTCATAAGTAGCATCCAAAGAGGAGGATGACCCATACTTCATCCTACCCCTTCAATGAAATCTATGATTAATTATGAAGGGGTGGGGGTATTTGATATAATATATCCATGGGTCATTCCTCACCAAGAAATATGAAGCACCAGACATTAAAAGACAAATGTGGTGGTTCAAGTATAAGAAGCTCCATCCACCATCATAATTTGGATAACAACCAGTACTACCCTCTCGAGGAAGTAAAATTTTAGTGCCCACATGGGGGGATATACCAAGACTTACTCTTTTTTTCATTCTAGGAAATTCGATTTCAATTTCACTCTTAGGATTTTTCCATCATTCTTCCTCACTCCCTTTATTCCTTTTGAGGTTAGATGACATGATCTTCTGTTTTTAATTGAATAATTTTATTTTATAGGTCCATGAAGTAAGAGGAAAATCCAAAACAGTTAAGGAGGAAAGAGGGATGTGCTTTATGGAATAAGGAGTTCATTATTACATTCTTTATGTTAAAACTCCTAGATTTTTTCCGATCTTGATTTGAGATTTAAACATGAAATCACATGCTCATACTTGAATTAATTCTTTACTTGATATATCTAATTGACATGAATTTATTTGGAATCATGTGATTCCATGTTTTAAATTTCAATTTTAGTGAGATTAAATGAGTAAAATGGATAATTGAATGATTAAATTGAATCATGTATATTAAATTTCGGACTCATGATTTAAAGGAATTAGTTTATTCAGGTAAATGAAATTTCCCATAATTATTCATGTTTTTTCTACAATCCATATTTTTTATTTTCTAACACATAGAAAATTATTAGTATAAACCTTAACGAAGTCCCAACCATGAAAAATATTAATGAGATTCAATACCTCCACAACCCACCTACTTTAAAATCCAAAAAATCCCTCTATTAATAAAAATTTTGAATTTAAAGAAATCAACCGCAAACATCAATGATGTCCAAGACTCCACATTGTCACAAAAAAAAATTCATAATTTGAAATTTCAAAATAAGATACCATAGTCACACCTTGGACACCATCATCATGAGATTCATGACACCGTTGGCCATCATCACACCTCGGTCACCATCAACAACAGAAAAAATCATCACTATCGAACCACCAAATGCTTTTAATTTCTGAAATTCATGTGAATTGATTTGTTATTGTTAGTTATTCCTTGAGTGATTTTTCAAAGTTATATATCTCATTTCCATGAGTATTTCTAGATCTATTACTTCCTATTTATTCTTAAGAATATTTATTGAGTGATATTGGGACATGCCACCTACTAAAACATGCATTGAAGACTTTCAAATCTAATGTCCACCCAAAAACACATTTCAAATTATTGAGGAATATTTTGAAAGCCCTTATACTTTAAGATAACCTTTACATTAATCCTTGTTTGTCCCCTAGGAACCATGAATTCCCCTATTATTAATGATACATGTTTTAATCCATTTTTATTCATTCCTACCATGCTCTTGGTATTTTGCAAGATATTTTAAAGTTGAAGTGTGGAGGTTGGGAAATTTAGGGTGGAAGGGATGAAATGAATTGTAAGGAAGTCGTTTGGAGCTGGTAATTGTGGGTCTTGAAAAGGATTTTGATTCAAATATTTTACTCTATTATTTTCCCCTCTTGAATAAAAAAAATGAAAAATAAGAATAGGTTATGACTGAAAATAATAAAAAATCACCAAAAGAGACTAATTATTTTCATCATATGTTTTTAGGTGATGGATGTGAGGTTTATTTTGAGCATAAATTTTGATAAAATAAAAAAATAGAAAAAAGTTACTTTGAAAGAGAAAAAAGAGTACAAAAGTATGGAAAAATCAAGAGTTTGAAAATAATTCATTGTGATTTATTCGATCATTACAATTACATTGAATTTTGGAAAAGTATGATTTGTCACAATTTTAAGGGGAGAATGTCATTACACATTCATTCTTTATATCATGATTTATTCCTTAATAGAAAATACACATATTTGTGCCGTAATTTTTAATCATCAATTCCTACCATCCTTAAGCCTTAGAGTCATATGAACCTTAATTAAAACCCATCATTACTTTATGTGACTTTTTTATTTAAAAATTAGAGAAATTAGTTCCATTACAAGACTATGGATATGGATTGTGTATTCATGATATGAGCATAACTCTACTTGAATTAATATCAAGATTGATGAGTAAAACGATTCAAAAGAGAGGTAGATCGTGATTTGGCATGTACGATAATAATAAATCAGGGAACATGAAAGGATGAAAGAAGAAATTCCACTATTTTTAAAGGGGGAAGTAAAATAATTAAGTTGATTATTTCTTTGGAAGTTGAGGAATTGAATTATTATTTTATGTATAATTTGAGTATTTGATTTTACATTGAAAATTGTTTAATATTATTACTTTGGAATTTGAATATTGGAAACATTGGTGTCCTTTGAATTCCTGTAGAGATTTTATGGTTGAGGACAAGAATGGGTTAATCGTGTGTTTATTTGACAAACTCATTTTTTCATGAAAATTTTTAATTAATTTTTAATTATTTTAAATGGAATTATAATGAAAATACCCATGAAATAAAATTTTCACTGAAAAATGGAAAAATATAAATAAAGAATTAAAATTAGTGTATTTGAATGAAATAATGTTGACTTTGAAGTTGGTGTTGATATGATTATTTTGGATTGGTATTTTTTTGAAGTTGATTTAATATTTATTTATTATCTTTTAGGTGTTTGCTAAAAAATAGATGAAAATCCAAGCATTCCCTCAACTTGGATAGCAAGCCTCATATCCATGCAGGGATAGGCCAATCTAGACAAGCATGGTGTAGGGAGAGCCCTCTCGGGCTAGCGTAGGTGTGTGAGCCTGCGAGGAATCGTGGGAGCATAGGTGCATCGAAGGCCCGCACATGTCGACTGGTTTAGATTATCCCATGTATACATGTGTGGAAGTGTGAACAGGGAGCCCATCCCTGGAGAAGGCTTTTGAGTTGGGGATGAGAGTCCTTTCATTATAAACACTACACTCTCTTGAGTTTTTAATCGATGTGGGATATTGTTAATATAGTTACTGTTCATTTTTTAATGAAGCGACTTTCACTACCATAAATCCGAGTAAGGGATGCACCATCTTTTATCAGCCCAATGTAGAAAGCACTGATAAAAAGGGGGCCTTTATCAATGCTTGCTAAAAGTACTGATAAATCACCTCTTTATCAGCCCTAAAAAAAGCAATGATAAATGAATCATTTATTAGCCTTATTATTAGGGTGGATTAAAGTTGTTAATAAAAAAAATTACTAATTTATATAAAATTATTATATATATATTCAAAAATAATATTTATTTGTATATATTAAGTAAAAAATGCATGTTTATAATTAATAAATATTTTTAAATAATTCCAATATATATATAATGTTATAAAAAATTATTAATATGATTATAATTAAATAAATATATTTTTAAATAATTATAATATTATAATAAATTTCATAAAATAATAAATATATTTATTATATTTATAACTATATATTTATAATTATATATAAAATACTTTTTAAAAATATATATTTATAATTACAATTATAAATATATATATGTATGTATGTTTAAAAAACATATGATTCAAATGAATTCGGTCAATAAATATATTTATGCGTGAGTATAATTGATTTTTATATGTTATGTATTCATCATGAATGTTCATTTACACATTGCACCTCTATTACTGTTAATATTGTCTATAAATATGTGATGACTCATTTTTTATGATCTATACTTTACTAGATATATATATATATATATATATGTCTATATATATTATAATTATATAGAAATATTTATTAAGATATTTATAATTGTAAATATATATATTTAAATAATTATAAAATTATAATAAATGTATTTATTATACTTATAAAGTTATAAATATATATAATTAAATAAATATATTTATAAATATATGTTTTTTTCTTACTTCCATTAAATCCAATATCCTCATTTTGTGTTTGAAAAGTGTTTAATTACTAATTGGACTTCTTAATGGTTTTTTCATTGAATGGAATCCATATATATGATGTGATTTGGTTTCATTATTAGTTTTCCAAAATAGAAAACTATTATATAATAATGTATTTCAATATATTTATTTAGTGTTATAATTATAAATATATATATGTAAATAATTTTAAAATTATAATAAATATATTTATTATACTTATAAAGTTATCAATATATATAATTAAATGAATATATTTAGAAATATATAAAAATAATTATAAATAAATACAAATATTTATAATTATAATTCGAAATAATACAGATATATTTAAATAATGATAAAATTGTCCAAAATATATTAATCATATATATTTTTAAAATTATAAATTTAATAAATATATTTGTTATAATTTTATAAATATTGGTATATATATATATTAATTTATACTTATTAAATAATTAAAAAATACTATAAATATATAAAAATATAATTCTAAATAAAAATATATATATAAATAATTATAAAATTATAATAATGATTTTATTTATATATAATTATATATATATTAAATATATTTACTAGAATTATATAAATAGAAATAAATATATATTTATTATATATGTGAATATAAATAAATAAATATTTATTTATAGTTATTATTATAAATAAATATATATATATATATATATAATTTATTATCATTATATCTTTATCAGTTATTTCTATTTTAGCACTAATAAAACATACATTTATCAGTGCTATTTAGCTAGCTTTGATAAAAGGTTTACCCGCTTTTATAAATAAACCCTAACAGTCTCTTCCTTCTCTCACATGCCTTAAGCTCTCATAGAAGCCAAACCCCTCCACCAACTCCTCCTCCTCCACCTCAGACACCGACTCCTCCTCCTCCTCCATCATCGCGAATCCATCCTCCACTGTGAAGCTGTCCTTTACCGTCGTGAATCCCTCCTCTGCCTTGAACCTCATCTCTACTGCCGAACCGCATATTCTCTGAACCTCACCTCCACTGTGAACATCACCTCCTCTATGTGCTGAACCCCACCTCCTCCCTGAACCCTTTGTCGCAAACCCACATCCTCCACATACACCCACCTCTACTACTGAACCCCACCTCTATTTTGAAGCCATCCTCCTCTGTGATCCCACCTCCTCTATGAACCTAGCTCCTCAAGTGCTACCACTATGAGTATTTTTGAAATGCTCTTAGTATTTCATTTGTATTTTTTCATTGTACAATTTTCCATGATCAATTCTATGTCTGTAACTTTTCTTTTTTCCTAGGATATTGATGGGATTCTAGGGTGAGAATATGTATTGTCCAAGACATCTTATTGGATAAATTTTTGGTTACATCTATCACTTCATATTATATTAAAGTGGGTATTAGTGCATTAGATACATATTCCCAATACGAGATAATAATCAATGAATATTTAGGATTATAACTTGATACCTTAAAATAGGTATATAGTTTAGGATATTTTGGGTATGGATCTAGGATACCTAGGATCAAATCTATAGATCCTCCAAATAAAATGGGTAAAATAAAAATGTTAATTTTATTGAAATTAAATTATTAATAAACATATTTTTAGAATATTAAGGATTCTCGTTATTGGCTTCTTAATTTTTTTTAAATTGCATCTTTATTTCCACAATGTTTTTATTTCTGTTGGATAGTGCATCTCATTTAACCAGTTTTTTCCATTGAAAATTAACTGCATCTGTAAATTTTAGATTAATATACTTTTATTAATAAAAATTATAATAACTGATAAATAATAAATTCGAGTGACATGAAAATTGTGAGTTCGGTTTCTAAATACAATTAAAATACCCCATGTAGTGATGTATCTACTATATAAATTTTTTTCATCGATGGGTGGAATTATATTTTTAAAGGGTGATGATTATGTCTATATTGGAGAGTTTGATATGAAAACTATTTATGTAAGACCTATATTTTTGTAGCTAGGTAGAATCAAAGCCCATTTTTGAAGAGTAATTTTGGATGATAGAGAGAAACATCAGTTAGTATGTCCTACTATCATTAAAAAGTTTCAATATGTATTTCCCATGGACTTATTAAGATTATAACCCAAGGGATAGGTTGAGTTTAAGATTATGTTCTTATGATGTGTGGATAATATATTTGTTCCACCATATAAGATGGATCCTGTATAGCTATGAGAGAAGAAGAATCAATTAAACAACTTCGTGGTGAAGGGGTTTATATGAATGATTATGTCCCCTTGGGGAGCCTTATTTTTTCCATAAATGTTAAAATGGATAATTGAGAATATGTTTGAACTATTATAGGTTATTCTATGTGATAGTAAAGAACTTATAACAACTTCTATGTATTGATGGACTATTTGATCAACTTAGATGTGCTAAAGTGTTCTCTATGATTGATTTGATTTCAAGTTATCTTCAGTTTATGGTGAGATATTTTGATACACCACATAATATATTTAAGAGAATGTGTATATTGTATGGGTATCTCGTGATGTCATTTAGTTTGAGAAATACAATGGCAGTGTTAATGGTTGAGATGAATTGGGTCTTCCATCATTATTTAGATATTGTTTTTGCTATATTTTTCAATCATATCATCATTTATTCTCAGTTGAGGGAGGAACATGCTCTATATATAGAGATCATTTTAAAAAAACTTATGAAGAATCAAATATATTCCATGATCTTAAAGTGTGTGTTTTGTATTGATATTTTATACTTCAAAGGGAAATGATATTAGTGGATTGAATAATTTTAGAACCTGAGAATTTTGATGTTATAGTTTATTTAGAGAGGCCCAAGAATGTTTTTTAGATCCAAATATTTTTTGGAATTTATAATTATTACCATAGCGTTAACCAGGATTCTTCCTGGTTGGAAGCTCTACTAAGGCTTTAACAAAGAATGTGGTATGGTTACTTTTAATATATTTTCATGAGTGATCATTCTAAGATCTTAATGGAAGATTGAAAAAGACACCAATCTAAACTATAAATGAGCTGGGTAATGAGTATGGATTGTATTGTGATGTATCAGGAGTTGGGATTTAAACACTTACAATTCATGATGGTCATATGGTTTCTTATGGGTCTATAAAGTTAATAACACATAATAGAAATCTCATAAATCCTTTCATATATTTGGAAATAGTGGTGATTTCCATGAGGTTTTATTGGTATTATATTTAGAGTGAGATATTTTTTTAATACACTAAAAATTATTTGAAATATATTTAATCACAAAGTGACATGAACCATTGATAGTGGAGAATGGTTTAATTCCTATAGTTCTTTATATTTGACCAAATGTATATCCTAAATAAGGGAAAGATTTTTTCTAATGTACTGTATTGGAAGGATCATGTTAAGGCAGTACATGATTCACGCATCAAGTGGAAGATGGTTTACCACTTTGAAGAGATGTAACATTATGTTCAAAACTGTCATGGTGAAGTGAAACTTATGTCTTTATCTATCACTTATTAACTTTTTAGTAGTATTATAGGAGTAAACTATATGATTCATATAATTTATTCATGATAGACATGATAAACCATTTATAGCTTTATATTTTATAAAATGTTGGTTATTTTTTATACATTTATCCTTTATAAAGTGTCTCTCTTGGGATTTATGTCTACATGAAAATGCCTAAGTGAAAATTTTAAAATGATTTAAGTGTTTTGAAATGTTTATTAAAAAATTATATGTTTTCAAAATACTCTTCTTTGGTTTTAAATATATTTAAAATTACCTAAACACTTGGTATGGACTTTAGTTGCATTCCAAGTGTTTTTCAACTCAACCGATTGACTTTTATAAAGGGATGTGAATGTTTTGAAAGTGTATTTAATACTAGTTTCATTTTAAAAACGTTGTGTTATTTTAAAGTGTAATTTGTGTAAACGGATATTTTTTTAATGGGATATCATATGTGATTTTATAAATAGTTTTCAATGGAATTTGGTGTTAACTTATAAGGTGATGAATCCCAAACAACAAAATGAAACAATAACTATCATTACAATATCGAGTTCCCCTTATTTTAAAGGCCCCTTTTGGGTATTTATTTTTTTAAATATTAATATTACTGAATCAAATAGTGTGGATATAAATAAATAATGGATTAATTCCAAACTTCTAACAAAAGAGTATGAATATTGAATGAAAGAGTTCATCAAGTTTGAAAAAGATCATGCATATGACCATTCTAAAATATTTTTTCTATGTTTATGGTATTGTTATTCTTGAAAAATTAGTCCAAAAGAGTTATATGAACACTTTTTCTTTCATGGAATAGATAGAAATTATAAATACTAAAATAAACAAGGGGAAAAGCGAATGTAGATTGTGGTTGAGATATCACTCTGTTTTATGGATCATCTAATATGATTACAAGTATGGATAATGAATAAGACTATATAGAGGATGTGATTATATATTTGAATGATGATGAAGATTATATTGAGGAAATTAAATGTATAGTTAAATATGAACATCATGATTTCCCAAAATTGTTTGATATGTTAAAGAGTTGTGAAAAGATCGGATTGTATGCTGGTTGCACTAAATATATTGCATTGTCAGTCGTACTGAAGCTGTATAATTTGAAAGTAGGAAATAGATGGAGTGATTCATGTTTTCTGAAATTACTTGATCTCTTGAATGATATGCTTTCAAAAGATATTATGTTCTCGAGATGAACATATGATGCCAAATAAATGCTATGCTCAATGGGTTTGATCATTGAAAGAATACATGCATGCCCGAATGATTGTACAGTATTTTGAAAGGACCAAAAATCACTTAAGGAATTCAAAATGTGAATCAATTCTCGATAAAATAAAGATGAATCTGGTTATATGAAAGTTTTATAGTACTTTATAATCATTCCAAGGTTTAAGCGCCTATACAGAAGTGAGGATACTGCAGGGAAATTGACGTGGCACACAAACACAAGAATTAAAGATGGGAAACTACATCACCTTGTAGACTCTCCTCAATGTAAGATAATTGATCACGAGTATCCTAAATTTGGATCAATCTAAGAAACCTTCATCTTGAGTTATTTATAGATGGAGTGAATCCTTTTGGTTTTCAAATTAGAACTCACATTACATTGCTGGTTAGGTTGGTAAATTATAACATTCCACTGTGGTTATGCATGAAATGAAAATACATCATGTTTTCTATGCTTATATCTAGACCAAAACAACTAGGTAATGATATAGATGTTTATTTGGCTACATTTATAGATTAATCGAAATTATTATGTGATTTAAGTGTTATGTTGTATGATTCTTATAGAAATGAAGATTTCACATTGATAGCCGTGTTGTACGGGATGATAAATGACATTCCTGCTTATGGAAATTCATTAGGATATAGAATTAAAGGAACTCAAGGGTGTCCCCTCTGCGAACAAGGTACATGGTCAATTAGGTTGAAATATTCATTGAAAACCATATTTCAAGGACATCATAGATTTCTACCCCGATGACATAAGTACTGATCTTGGACAACATCATTCGATGGAAGTTAAAAAAATGTATAACACAATCTCCAATAATAGGTGATAAACTATTTGATAAAGTAGAAGATGTCGACACTGCATTTGGTATACCATTTTCAAAAAACCTTACAAAAACCAGTTGGAAAAAGTGATCTCTTTTTTTAATTACTATACTGGAATTGTCTATACGTCCGAAATTTTCATGATGTTATGAATGTTGAAAAAACATGTATGTGATAGTGTCATTGGAATGTTTCTAAATGATCCTTACAAAATAAAGGATGGAATTAAGGCAAGGTTGGACATAGTTGACAATGGAATATGAGAATGTGTAGTGCCAATGAAGGGTGAAACATAAAATTTTCTTCCTTAATCTGCTTGCAATCTTTCAAGGTAGTAGAGATATCAATTTTTCAACTTCATGAATGACAAAAATGCTCTATAGGGATATTCATTGAATATCAAGAAAATCATTTCAATGACTTATTTAAAGTTAAAGTGACTGATATCACATGATTTCCATGTTTAAATGAAAGATATAATTTCTATAGATTTACATTTAATTTTTTTTCCAGGAATGTCTCTCATACATTAACCAAACTCTATTTCTTCTTCCAAGCTATATGTAGAAAAGTTATAAACCTGGTGAAATTTATGACTATGGAAAGAGATATTTTATTCATATTATGTTAATTGTAAATGTTCTCCCCATTATAATTATTTGATATTATGTTTCATTTGATGGTTCACTTGGTGATAGAGATTTGACTATGTGGTCCTATACACTATAGATAGATGTACCCCCATTGAACGATATATGAATATTTTGAAATGGTATGTCAAAACTAATAGTCATACAGAGGGTTGTATTGAAGAGAGAGATATTATTGAGGAATCCATTGGATTCTATACTGAATACCTATTTGGTTTTGAAATCATTGGTCTAATGAAATATCGTCACAATGGGATTTACGGGTGAAGTAATTTCTGGTTGTAACAATCAATATTATAGATCGGGAGTAGGAACACATTTACATTTTTCATAATAGTTTAGAGTTTTCCCCATATGTTGAAACCCACAATGAAATTAATAATAATTTGAATCCACCAAGGGATGAAAGATAGATATCCAATACAGATAATCAATAGTTTATAGGATGGGTTTAGTACTCTATTTTTAAGGAGTCAGATGAAAATCTGGATTCAATTTCAGAATTACTTTGATGGCTAGCCGGAGTACCATGTGTGTATGTATTATCTTATAATGGTTATGTAATTTATAGTTATACATTTTATAAAAATGAGTATGATGAAGATAGTACAATGAAAAATTGTGTAGTGAAACTCGTGGTTGAAGCGATGCTTGTTTACGGTACTAAGGGAAAAAATCCAATTTACATGAATATGACATACATTGGAATCATCAATAAAATATGGGAGTTGGATTATACAACATTATAAGTGTCGTTTTTTCTATGCAAGTGAGTTGATAATAGAAGTGCTATTAAAATAGATGAATTGGGTTTCATTAAAGTTGATTTCAATAAGGAAGTGTACAAATATGATCCATTTATAATGGAATCCAAGGTAGTACATGTATTTTATGTTCTAGATCCCTCAAACCAAAAGTTGTCAATTATTATATTATCGATCAAAAACATTATAGGTTCAGATGAAAATTCAACTACAGACGACCCTTCCACTGGGATGTTGCAATAATTTGGTAGCGGTCCCAATGTAGACAATGTTTTTTATGTCATAGGAGACAACAATAAAGGGATATAGATCATCAATAGAGGGGTCAAATCCATTTATCCTTTTAAAAAGAAAAAGATAGTTCAATAATCTGGTTATATTTTTTTTGTAATTTAAATCATGTTACCACATGTTATTACCCATTTGCTACTAAATTTATGTACCCTAAATTTACTGTTAAACCACTTCTGTAGTTGATGACTTCTGAATGTTCTTGTGCTCCCAATCCCATGGAAAAATAGGTCTCTCAACATACTTCTACTTGCAATGTATAGGAATGAATTTTGGCACGTGATGTTTCTCCAATTATTGGGGAACAACAGGTTTCTCAACCTGCTGCCACTCCCAGTGTATAGGTACAATTACCATCTTCACAAGATGATGATACCGCTACAGAGTAACATATTGATGATGTTGATATTGTGGAAATGGTAGGTGAAAAAGGACCAACAATGTATAAAATGAAAGGAGCACCATAGTTTGATGGTGTTATAAAAAAACATCAAGATGAAAGACAAAGATATCAAATACGACGTTGGATGGAATATATGTGGCTATAATGTTAACACCAATAAGAACATGTTCAATAGTTATATTGGAATTGTCACTCGGTAATGTGTACCAATTGATGTATATTTTTGGAACCCTGTTGTGCCCAGTCTTAAGAAACTAATGTGGGAAGAGATTACAATAACATTATGATATCATTTTCTTATCTTACTAAAAAACAAAATAATAAAACATTGAATTACTCTTCATTATCCATTACAAAGTTCATTTATAGTTGAATACTCCCACAAAAAATATGTATTAATTATTTTTGGAAGGATTCAAATAGGATTTCACATAATTCTAATAAGACATCATCTTAAATACACTTAAGGTAAAATAAACTCACACCCACTTCTTATCTATGAACACCTAATAACCAATGAAGTGCGGGATGTGTTTACTAGTCATCGTAGAGATGTTTATTTTATAGTTTATCCTGGATAGTAATATGTGGTTTTATGATACATGTATTCATCACATTGATTGATAATTTTTTATTTATGAAACAACAACTGATTGTTGGAAATAAGTAATGAGCAACAAAACCAACATACCACTTCCATAAAGCTAGGATGGGGTACGCTTCACTTGGAAAAAAATTAGTACATATTTTAAATCAACCATAATACTTTTATGTGACATGAAACAACACCACAATTATGTTCATCAATTTACATGTAGGTTGATGACTCTAAATCCAAATCCACTTTCATCACATTCTATGTGTTATAGACTGAGGCATGTGTAAATAAAGATGAGATACTAATAGATGAATACACACAAAAAGTGTGGGAAACATGTCTAAGTATTACAGAATAAAAAATTGCTTTAAATAACTATTACATAGGAATGATCACTTATTTTCCTATATTATCTATGTAACATTTTCACCGGAATCAAGAACATTTGGAATAGATGAACACATACTATCGGTGGCCTTGAAGTGGCTAGAACAATATGGTCGTGACAGAGGTGTGGGTTTTGGGGTGACACCACGAACATATTTTGAGAAAAAAAAACAATATGAGGATCATAGTGATTTAATAAAATATATGGGATTATTAATACTGACCATTGAATAAGAATTCCAATGTTAGAGAGAGATGATGGAAATTTTAATGGGGGGAGGAAAAGAGAAGAAGCAAAAACTCAAGAACAACCACCACATAGAGATCCCGACCGACCCCCAATTAGATATGAGGCTTGTCATTCCCCAAAAAGAGATGTCTTAGCCAAGGTAATCAATGTTCTAATAAATATTTCTATGAAATATTAACTAGACACACTGATACCTTTATTGTATAAATATTGTAATGGGGGATAATGACTGTGATTTATATCTAGCAACACCCACCCATTGCCCTATAGCAAGGGCTACAATGTTTAATATTCAAAACGACATGATACACGACATATCACTTCCAAAAGGTCATTTTCATGTGTCAGTTAGCATAAACCATGATCTGAGAAAAAATATAACTATTCCAATTGATGAGGAAGATATTAATATGGTCTAAAAAGTTGTTGGAACATTCACCACATGGATGTAACATATAGTAACAAACATGTCAACAAGGTGGTATTTATTTACAAATTACTGTTCATGCTAAACCTTTAAAAATTAATGGAAAAAGGTATGAACTGATTAATTTTATTACATAAAAAAATAAAATGGGTTGAAATGAAATACCACTTCAAACCCATCTAAAGTATTGACCAACAGATCAAATAGATATACTGAATGCAGCATTAACCCACCCGTTCTATATCCACATTTACAATCATTGAAGGTTCATGTTGATACAAAGTTAAAATATGGTTGTAATCACATATTTTACTTTGAAGAAAATATGTATGGAGATAAAGATCAAGACTTCATTGGTGTTGAAAGTGTAAGTGAAATCCTCGACTATGATTGGCTAGGAGGCTCAATTGTAAATGTATAAAAAATGTAAATTTTCATTATTTGATTTCCAAAAGCTAATATAATTTCATAATTATGATTAAATAAATTTTATATTTTTAGAAGATGTATATATGATAAATTTTTTTAGGGTTTTCCCCATGAAAAGAAATTCAGACTCGTTACTCTTCACATCTCCTTTACAAAACAAAAGGAAATAGAGAGAAAAAATGATGAAATAGTGGCAGGTCTGATCAAATAATTTCAAAGTAAAACTTCATATGGAAAACTATATTTAATACCAACGATATACGGTTAAAACTCTAAAATTTAATCATATCAAGTATATCTTCATTTCATTAATTACTTATTACTTTGCATATTTTTAGGTAGCATTGGATGCTCATTGTGGTAAATTTGGATAATCAAAAGATTTATTTCCTGGATTCAATGCATGGATATCTAACAAACCATCCACACATGATAGAATTTATCAATTTTTAATACACAACATCCAACATTATATAATAAAAAATGAAGTTATATAATTCATATTATCTTTTAATGAGGATTCTTTTATGATAGGGAGGAGCATCACTATCTTTAAAAACAAGGAATGGTGAGAGTGGAAAATCCCAAGGATAAAGACAAGTTCTATGACTGGATAAGTATCAGGTTATATATAAAATATTTCACTATACGAACACATATCAAAACAAATTACTTATTCTACTCAATGATTCTGTAGTTTCTGAAACAAACCAATGGAAAAGATTACGGTTATTATGTTTGTAAATTTATGGGAGAGATTATATTCCCTAAAAAACTATCATCCTTGAAGAGGTATTTTCTAAGATTCCTACAATTTTATTTAAAATAATTATTAATACTTTGTGTTCTAGTATTTTTTCAGTACTACAATGATTGTTGAAAAAACACATCTTCACAAGATGATATAGATGTGCTCAGAAACAAATGGACAACATACCTGGTGGAAGAATGTACACAAATAGCATGAAGATGTGACCTTTATAGAAGTAATAGATTGTTTCATATTTATTTTTAATTTAATTATTTTTTGTATTACTCACATAAGAATCGTTTTCCTATACAAATGGATTCCTTTGTTTGAGTTGGGGCAGTTTGTTTGAAGCTAATCAAGCTCGTGAGATATTGGACTTTGAGGCTGTAACTTTGAATTCAATGAGAAGTTAATGTTTCTATACTATGTTTTTACTTATAATATTATCTATTCTATAATGCATTAAAATAGTCTAAATTCAATGTTTTACTACTCATACAAATAATTTATTCCATAGACTTACCCTCCCTCAAAACCTTACACCCCCTACATTACTGGCATTTATCACTTTCTTTTTATGGCAGTGCAGGGAACATGAAGGAAAGTGATAAATGTTGAAAATTAAGTGTTTCCATTTCAACAAAGAAAGAAAATAGAAATCATGGTAATGCATGACGTGACGGTATGTCTCAAAGTTTGTATTTTTATGTAATTAATTATTATTTTTATCATTTTATCTACTATTTGTAAGTTAATTTCCTTATATGATCATTGCTATCTGCCTTGTTTAAAATTATTGAGCATCTATGATCACCCTTTATTTTGTTTAATATCAATAGGTTATTGATAATGGTTTTAGAGATGATATTTCCAAGAAGTTTTCTAGTAAAGAATAACTTAATATGAGACTCTTAAGAACTAGTTATTTTTTTTCATGTTTCTAAAAGCACTAAACCATAAATATTCTAGAATGGATCATTATTTCATGTAATAAATATTAATCTATAAAGATGTGATATCTATGTTTGAAATTTTTAGGTCAATATAGTTGGTATCATAGCAACTCTACTCTAAATTTAAATTTTTATTATGCCATTTTAAGGAAAAAATGGGAAACAATATTTCTAACATAAGATTCCGCTATGTGCTGAAAGAGATCACAAAACAATTAAACACTAGAATAAGATTACTAGAATTAGAAATTCTGTAAAGTTTCTATTGCAGTGTACTAACCTATATACCTGGATCCTCTCTGATAAACTCTTCAAGGTGTGTGATCATCCTTTCCATTGTCTGAATGAATTCCTCTGAGTTGATTTTTCTCGGGATGAATCCCCATGAAAGAATTTGATCTTTTTTTCTATCCATGCTTATTGGTCCTTATTAGAATCAACTAGAAACATTCTTTCATAAATTCATTTAATCAACTCTTTTGAGACATTGGGCAAGACACCTTTATCTAGTATTTCTTCTATGGAGTGAAGGATATATTTCAAGCACTCACCATGCTCTTCCTCCCTGTCCATTTTTTTCATTCTTGATTATTCACTTTCCCCATTTTAAAAGACTTTGATTTCCTTGTTTCTACCCTTCTTGGCTGACCTCGTCTCTTTTAGTTTTGGAAAGTGTGAGTAATCCTTGCGTCCTTTCGGGGTTTTCCCTTTGACCACTATACATTTCCCCAAGTCCCAAATTTCTTGTCCCCCTTTTTCCTTCTAGGGATGTGAAGTTTCCCATGACGATGGTCCATTATATCCATTGGGAATTTAATATAGCTCTCAGCACCTAATGTATCTGCCTATTGAGTTCACAGTGGTTTGTGAACATCAAGACATTCAAATTGGTTCCCCAACTTGAACGTCGAGCCTTCTCCATCTTTATTCTCAAAGTCATTATTCTTCCCCCATTACCATCCTTCTGATAATTTGAAGAATTAGAAGTGGAGGAGTTTTGGTCTAAGGGTCACAAGTCATCCCTGGACTTTACCATCTCAACATAGGACTGGCTTAACTGTGGGACCAACAGTAGCATCTCTGGGCCACTTGGATACTCATATCCGCGACCCATAAATTGGACTTGAGTATTTTAATTCTCTAAGACCAACCATTGAGGATCCTTACAAGTGGGAAGATCAAAATACACTTCTCTAAACACCTCATCTCCAATGATTGGAGTATATGGAACCAAATGAACAACTGCTCCGACCCCTACACTTCCTGTTAGTGTAGCACATATTGGAATTATAACATTTAAATGGTACACAATACTACATAGAGGCTCAACATCCACTACATGAAAAGGAGTATTAGCTCCAAAATAACATTTCTGTCTTATAAATATGTCTAGAGTTTTGGTTATGGCCTCCTTGACGTCAGAGATTTCGGAATAGAATGTGCGCCAACACCAAGGAGCACAGGACCAAAAGAAGTCTGCTCAAGCCCATACACACATCATCTTTAAATTGTATCAAAATAGTCCCCATTAAAAATATGACAATGATTAGGGGGATCTAGGATAGAAACTAGGTTGAGAGAGCCACCATCACCCAATGTAATCTTCTCATGGGGACCCTTACTACCATTCTGAGACCCATTGTAGCATGCAGAAGATAAATGCCCAAGCCAGCCACACGATACACAATAATCATGCCATGATTACTATACAAAAAAAATACTTTCACCGAAGTTACTCACCTTCTCTAATTCATACCCAGTCCATCAGTGCTTTTGAAACTTCATCCTCAATGCATATACGGGGGAAAACAGGGTCGCATGCAACCTCTGTTCAATTATTAGGGCACAAGAATCTCCAGATCAGGTTTCCAATAACCTTCAAGATAATAGGTTTTTGAAAGGGGATAGGATGTCCTGGAATAAATAACTAGATTTATATTATTGGAGCATCCCTGTTCATGTGGAAATAAAAGGACCAATAAATGACGTAAAAGGAGCAGCCTTTGCATCTATAAGGGGTGCTGGACCATGCGATATCGATATCCTCCAGAGTCACGAACCTCACCATGATGTGTTTGTGATTGAGAATCCCTAAAATATCACGATTATTTAAACCCCATGGGTAAAAAAATGATCGAACTCGTCGATTGAGGGCTGATGCTGCCAGATTCTAGCAACCAATGTTAAGTTGAAGAAGCTTGAGGCATTAAAGAACAACGAAAGCGAGATTGGAAGCTAAAGAGAACCTTCAAACGGATCAAGGAACTTCGGGAAGAGAAAGATTTATGGAATATTTGGAAGTGAACTAGGGTTAGAGAAAGGAATTTAAGGGATATGATGATAAGGGGAGGGTGGAAACATTGGGCCTCCCCCCTCCAAAGAGGAGAGGGGATCCGGGAGCACCGGCATCGGTGCCTAGGGCATTGACGATGAGAAGGGAGTTAAGAGAGAATTTTATAGTTTATATCTATAGTTATATATATTCAATACAAAATGAGTATATGTATCCGAGTAATATACCTACTCAAAATTTATAAAAAAGGACAAGTGGCCGGTATCACTCAAATTGTCTCTTTTTATTTAAAATTGTCATTTCTTTTTGTAAAAAAAATGACATATCAAAAACTAATAAAATGAATTAATATTGTTTGGATACATTAGTAAAATGAACTATAAGTAATTTTTGATGTAGAGGAATCAACTACATCCCAATTTGATACATGGTGTGACCAGTATGAATAAAAGTGTCCATTATCAGTTTAAAATTGGCATTTTTGTTCAAAATGTGTCACATACTAAAAACCAAGAAAACACACTATGATTATCTTGATAATCTATTAAATCAATTAAAAAGTATTTTTTGATAATTATGAAGTAGTATCATGTCAAACCTATACACGATGTGATTGGTATGACACATAATGCATGTTTCCAGTTTGAAATGACATTTTAGTAAAAAAACACTATTGGCATATTGAAAACTGAAAAAACACATTTGTATTGTTTGGATATTTTAGTAAAATGATATATAAGTAATTTTTGACGTTTATCAATCAATCACGCTTCAATACGACACATGGTTTGGTCGATTTAACTCAATGTGTCTCTTTTTATTTAAAATTAACATCAATTATAGTAAAAAATTGACATACTAAAAACTGAGAAAACTCATTTGGACTGTTTTATATTTTAGGAAAATAAAAAATATTTCATTTGTGATGTGTAGGAATCATCATCACTACAATTTGACTCACATTTTGGCCATTATAACTCAAAGTGTCTCTTTTTATTTTAAATGAATCTTAATTTAAGTAAAAAAACAAGTGACATATTGAAAATTGAGGAAACGTATTCAAATTATATTGATAATTAAGGATTAATGATTAATTTTGGACATGTTGGAATAAATCACACCTCAGTTCAACACATAGTGTGACCGGTATGACTAAAAGTGTCTGTTATCACTTTAAAATTGACATTTTTGTTCAAAATGTGTCACTCACTGAAAACCAAGCAAACAAGCTCTGATTATCTTGATAATTTAGGACAACAATTCATAAGTCATTTGTGACATATATGAAGCATTATCACATCAAAACAATGCATGATGTGACCAGTATGACTCATAATGCATGTTTCCAGTTTGAAAGGACATTTTAGTAAAAATACACAACTGCCATACTGAAAACCAATAAAACACATTTGGATCATTTTGATACATTAGGAAAATGATCCATCATTAATTTTTGACATATAAGAATTATTCACACCTTAATCCAATGCTTGGTGTGACCGGTATAACTCCAAATGTGTCATTATTTAAAATTGATAATTTATTTTTGTAAAATAACAACTCACATACTCAAACCAAGAAAAATCATTTGAATTGTTATTTTATTTTTTGTAAAAATATCTATAACTCATTTTTGATGTGTTAGAGTCAAAATTACCTTAATGTGACACATGATGTGATATTTATGAATCAAAATGGGTGTTTCCAGTTTGAAATGACAGTTGAGTAAAAAAACCCAACTGGCATACATAAAACCCAAATATTGCATTTATATTATTTTTATATTTTAGGAAAATGATCTATAACAATCCTTCCTTTAATTAAACGCTTAAAATTGATTTATTACATAGAAAGAATCACATGATAAAACATTGAATATAGAGAGGTCTAGTGTCTTTTGGGATTTGGAATATTACATAATAAATTAAAACATAGGACTCAACATCTTATTGAAAACTTCCTTTACATGACCACTACATTCCCTCATACATAGCATTGCATGGGATAACCTGAGGACATTCATATGAAAAGGGTGAGCTATAAAGCCTAGTAAGGGAGTTAACAAGGCATAACATGAAAGATAAAATACATGTTAGGCAATATGTATATCAATGGAGCATAAGATAAACATGAATATAAAGGCATCATATAACATGATTAACATAACATGGAAATGTGGCAACAACACTTAGCATGGAATTAGCATGAGCCAAGTCTCATTACACATAGAGCATGAGTAAACCCTCATTGAACATGAATCATGAGGAATGCCTCTATGGACCTAAATTAGTGTGAGTCAACACTCATTTCACATTAAGTATCATGATATTATACTTTATCCAATGCATTGGAGCACTATCAGGGAGCACCCTTCTTAAACATTTTATTTCATGCATAAGTTTTCCACAAAGATCATATAACATGGAATCAATCAACATCATAAGTTATTCCACGATTAATTAATGTGAAATAAATACATGAAAGTACCATTCAATATGAACATGTGCATAAAGGTGAATACCCTTGATAGAGACATGGGTATGGTATTCACTACATAATGATCTTGGCTTGGAAAAATGCAGTGCCATTTCAATAGCATAAAAGCATGAAATAAGTATTCATGAAAATTATTGATGAGAGAGAAATGTGTGTATCATCATATGTAAATGAAATGGATAGTAATGGGGTCACATAAGTACATGTCCCTACAAACGTAATGGAATTTAGATGCATAATACCAAAGAATTACTTGGATGTAAAAGAGGAGAGATAAATCCCTCACAGAATTTAGGCATTGTAACTGGTGTACAAGGGAGGAATTAATGAGAGAGAAAGGTGTCTCACATCATCCAAACAAAAATAGGGTAGTATGGGGGAGGTTATAAATCATAATCCAACATTTTCAATTGAAAAAAGGGTATAACAAATTAAAGAAAATTGGACAAAAATGAGAAAGGAAGAAATACCTTACTTGGAAGTGTGATCCAAATTGCTTGGGAGAGGCTTGAGAGAGGTTTATTAGGATTTGGGGAACCTATGAAGGATTATAGAGAGAGGAGGGAATGGATTGGTCGATCTCCAAAGGCTTTGAGTGAAGAGGAAGAGGGATCTTGGGAGGGGTTTTATAGGAAAGGAGAGGAAATTATTTATTATTTAGATTTGGGACACCTCACATTAAACTAATCAAAACCACAAATCAGACCATGGTTTTTGCCCATGGTTTTGTAAAAAGGGAATTGGAAAAAATATATTTTTTGAGGCCAATGGACAAGCTTTTTAAAATAATATGGTTTCTTATGTTGAGTTGAGTCAAACTCTCAAGGGAAACAATTTAAAAAGACAAAATGTTTTATAAGCGTTAAAGGGTACACTAAAGAATTTTAAAATAAATAAAACAAACACAAAAGCAAATTATTTTTATGGTAAAACATATATTGTCCTAAAATAATGTTTATAGTACTTTGTTACATCACTATTGGGTCATTATGATGTCATAAAACACATTATATATTTAAACGGTGTTTAATTTTTACCAAAAAATTCAACTGTCTCAGAAAATGATGAAAAATTCACCTTTGGATAATTTCTATGTCCTGATTCCATAAATAATATTCCGTTTATCTAAATAAATTTCTATGTATGTGAATTTTTTTACTTTTAAAATATAAACTGACATTTATCGAAAATTCATGGGGTTTGAAAAAACAGCTTTCAAACCTTAATAAAAATTACAATTGAAATCATAAGATTATATGTTATTTTATATTTAATAAAAATTAATTTAATAATAATAATATTTTATTAAAATACTATTTAATTAAAAATTCCATTAATTCATCAAAATAGATTTTATAGTTGAATATTGAATAAAAGTACTATATGTGATTTAAAAACTATTTACAAAGTAACAATAATAAAATGAATTTATATTCAAAATTATATACCAAAATAATTCACATATTCATAGTGCCATGGTCCTGTTACATAACCCCTTATAACACCCGTATAAGACCAAAGGTAAGGTTCATGATGGTGACAAAATCTTGGGGTGGCTCAGATAACTTCACTCGGGTGGTAATCTCTATTAACATCCACTTCTCCCATAGTCGGTTCCGCTCAAGCTTAATGTGTTCAAGCTCAGCTTCATCTTGGTCAAGAGCAAATCCCAATGACGCCACCTCCTTTCGGAGCCACAAAAAAGTGGGCTTGTTATGGGGAAAGTCTACTAGATGAGGCCATCACTTCCTTTTTCTTGGTAAATTGGATTTGTTAAAGCCCTATATTTATACTAATAATGAGATCACCGTTCAACAACTATATTAGCATCAGTCACAATTATTAATAGTATTTTAAAATCCAAAAATGTAAAACCAATGATGTTCACATTTTATATAACCATAATAATACATTTAATTAGATCAAGATTAATTTTCATTAATGAAAGTTTGGGTTGTTACAATCTTCCCCCCTTTAGAAATTTCACCTTTGAAATTTTCTTTTCCCACACTAAAAAATATGAGGGTAACTATGCTTCATCACTTCATCTGATTCCCATGTCACTTCTTTAAACTTGTGGTTTCTCCACAACACTTTCATGAGGGGAATTGTATTATTTCGTAGGACCTTTTGCCAACGATCTAAGATCTTCACTGGTTGATCCTCGTAAGAAAGATCATCCTCTAATTGTACTACCTCTGAAGAGAGTACATGATAAGGGTCTAGTATGTACTTATTTAAAAGGGATACATAAAAGACATCATGTACTTTGGCCTTGGTAGGTGGGATTTCTAGTCGATAGGCCACATCACTAACATGACCATGAATCTCGAAGGGGCCGATGTACCTATGAATTAATTTCCCTTTATTTCCAAAACTCATGACCTTCTTTCATAGAGATATGCATATAAATTCCATGTCTCAAACTTTAAACTCATGGTCTCATCGACGGTTATTAGCATAACTCTTCAGCCAACTCTAGGCTTCCTTGATATTCCGCTGAATGGTTTTCACCTTTTCCTCCATTTCTCTGACCATTTATGGTCCTAGAAGCTTACACTCACTAACTTCATCCCAATATGTCGGTGTTCTTCACCTTATCCCATAAAGTGCTTTATATGGTGCCATTTGGATGCTCGAGTGGAAACTGTTATTGTAGGAGAATTCAACCTAAGGAAGATGTTGATCCCATCCTCCTTTGAAGTCCATTGAGCATGCTATCAACATTTCCTCAAGTGTTTCGATAGTCTACTCAAATTGGCCATCAATTTGAGGATGATAAGACATACTGAAGTTTAGCTCAGTATCTAGATCATGTTTAAGACTCTTCCAAAACTTAGATGTGAATCTTGGATCTCGATCGGATACAATCGATTTTGGTACCTCGTGTAACCTTACCACATCTCTGATATATATCCATGCCAGTTGATCTAATGAGAAATCCTCCCAAATTAAAATGAAGTGTGCAGACTTTGTAAGACAATCCACAACAACTGAGATTTCATTTTTGCCTTTGGATGTCTTCGGATGTCCCGTGACCAAATCCATGGTGATGTTCTCCCATTTTCATGCTGGTATGGGAAATGGTTGTGTCATCCCCTTAGACTTCTACCTCTTTGCCTTCACTTGCTGACACACTAGGCACTTTGATGTATACTCAATGATCTCATTCTTTATATTATCCCACCAATAATGATCTTAGAGATCTCGATACATCTTTGTGTTTCCTAGGTGAATAGAGAAATTTGAACTATGTGCATCATCCAAAAGGTCCTTTTTCGGCTCCGGACTTGATGGAACACATAGTCTTTTCCCAAATCTCCATATGCCTTTTTCATTAACATTGAACTCCGAGGATTTTCTTTTTCATATAGCTTCCATTTTCATCTGAATTCTCACATCATCATTTTGAGCATCCTTTAACCTTTCTAAAATAGACAATTGAGAAATAATTTCTGAAAGGATTGATGATGTTCCCTTATTTATGATTCCCATGTCCATATTTATCAAATATAATAAGATTGGATCCCTTCTCAATTCTCATAAATGATAGAATCGTTGGGTCCTTTCTACTTAGAGCATATTTCACCTTGCTCGCTTTCCTAGGGTGGTAATAGATTGAATAGTCATTTTCTTTGATCACTTCTAACCATCTTCATTGGTGCATGTTCAACTCTTTCTGTGTGAATATATACATTATGCTTTTGTGGTACGTATATATTTCACGCTTCTCCCCAAATTGATAATTCCACCAAATTTTTAAAGCTATGATCACCGTAGCCAACTCCAGATCTTGTGTTGGGTAATTCTACTCATGATCTTTCAATTCCCTTGAAACATAGGAAATGACTTTTTCATTTTTCATCAACACACAACCCAGGACCTTCTTCGAAGCATCACTAAATACCATAAAAAGTTCTCAACTTGTGGGTAATGTGAGCATGGGTGCATTGACAAGACCCCTTTTCAACTCCTTAAAGCATTACTCACATTCATTGCTCTAAGAAAACTTTACTCCTTTCAATGTTTTCTTGGTAAGAGGGTTGGACAATCATGAGAAATTTCTCACAAATCGTCGATAATATCCAACTAACCCCAAGAAGCTACAGATATCTGTTACCACTATTGGCCTCATCCATCCCTCAATTGAAGTTGTCTTGGAGGGATCCACAAATATCTCATTTCTTGTGATGATATGGCCCTACAATGATACCTCCTTCAACCAAAACTCACATTTTTTGTACTCTGAATAGAGATTCTCCTTTTGCAAGGTCTCTAGTACAGTTCTTAGATACTCCTCATGATCCTCCTTGGTTTTGGAGTATATCAAAATATCATCTATAAAGACTACCAAAAATTTGTCTAGGTAATCTATAAAGACTCTATTCATTAATTCCATGAAGATTTCTGGGGAATTAGTGAGTCCGAAAGGCATTACTATGAATTCATAGAGCCCATATCTTGTATAAAAAGTAGTCTTGGGGATATCTTCCTTCATCACCCTTACATAATAATATTTTATCCGAAAATTAACTTTGGAGAAGTATTGTTCCCCATGCAGATGATCGAACAAGTCCTCAATTCATGGTAGAGGATACTTTTTCTTTATCGTAATTTTGTTAAGATCACGATAATCGAAGCAAAGGCGCATTGACCCATCCTTCTTCTTGATGAAGAGGACTGATGCACCCCATGGTGAAACACTTGGACATATAAACCCTTTATCCATATTCTCATATAGTTGTTTATTTAGCTTCTCAAGATCCAAAACAACCATTCTATATGGAGTCTTGGATATTGACAACACCCCCAGAATAAGGTCAATTGAGAATTCAACATCTCTTGTAGAAGGACAACCATACAATTCCTCAGGAAAAACTTCAATGAATTCCCTCACAATAGGAAAGTCTTCAAGGATGGATTCCTCCTTAGACTAAATCATCTAAGCAAGATACGCATTCTCATATGGTAGTAATATCCATGCTTGAGATGATGGAGCTAAAGAAGATTCATCTTCCTCCTTGCACTTGTACAAAATTGGGGATCGATTCTCCACATAGAGAGTCATTTCCCTCTCATGGAAATTTATGTTGGCTCTATATAAGGAAAGCCAATACATGCCAAGAATTGCATCAAATTCCTCCAGAGGGAGTATGATGAGGTTATCTGAGAAGTTCAATCCATCAATTATGATAGGGGAGGAATTATATGCATGGGATGCAATGACTGCCCCATTTTCTGTACTCACCGACATCTTTACTTCCATGATTTGTGGTGGTTTTGGGATTGTTATACTAAACTTTTGGGATACAAAATAATTCATAGAACCAAAATCAAAAAGTGAATTCACTATTATTGAATGAGTAACTAGAGTAAATTTCACCACTTCATTGTTGGGGTTCACTTCAGTAGTAGTGATGGAAAAATCTCACCCTTGCTACCTTGTAAGTTGTTGGTTGCATTCGAAAACCCTTGGCTTAGGGAACTGATTTGAAAAGTTCCCCAGTTATTTTCAGTTACAGAAATGAACACCGTGTTGAGGGTCGAGTAGAGTTTTCCTCTCTTCTGTCATAACCGAGGATTTTTCTTGCTAATAGATAATAGCCAAGTTCCCTTTTGTTCCACACCTAATCCATTTCCCCGTCCCCTTCAGGCAATTTACATGGTGCTTTTTTCATCACATTTGGAAAGTTGGGAGCTAGATCTTCTTAGCACTATTGGATTTATCCATCTGACCACCAAAATTGAAGTCCACCTTACACTTCATATCCCCATGATACCCCTGAGATTCTCTGATCTCCATTTTGTCCTTGAGGGCACATCATACCATTTTCTCATAGCTGTCGAAGTCACGGATTGCCAGTAATTTCCATAGGCTATGTTTCAGCCCACAAAATAAGTAGACAACCATACATTTGGGGGTAAGAACAAAGCTGGAGGCGTATCGTGAAATCCTTGTGAAGAATGCCTCATATGCTCTAACAGATTCATCGCCTTTTTTCTGGAGGGCAAGTAAGTAACTTTCCATCTTAAGTCGGAGGGTGCATGGAAAATATTTATCAAAAAACATCTTCCAGAAATCCTTCCATTCAAACACTGCAATCTCCTCCTCAGGCTTTTTATTTTTATCAACATTTACCATTGATCATATTCACCCTCCATACAATAAGTAGTCAGGAGAACCTTCTCTTGTTCAGAACATTGAAGGATGGAGAAGATCTTTTCAATGGAGTTGATCCATTGTTCGGCGATTGAGGGATCAAATGATCCATTAAAAGTAGGATTCTTTTTTCTTATGGAGCTCTTGATAGTGACTTATTCTTTCTTAGGGGGGTTGAAAATTCCTCTTGACCCATGTTTCAATTCAAATATTGAGTTAACTGAGAGAGAAGCATGACAAAGTTCACGATTCCCTCTCCCATCGGATTGGGCATCTCATTAGCACAGTCATCACATTGATCTTCACATCGGATGATAGCCCGAGTCCTCCAATTACCGGCCATTGGTTGGAATAAAAGGAAAGTTAGTGGTAACACATAAAGGGTTATCCAAGGGAAAAACTGATGACTTATAAATAACTTTTATTTCCTTAACTTATATATCCATAGGCTTCAATCTATTCTATTAATGATCTATTTTCTAACATATATTATTAGGGGCATTTTTTTAAATCACTTAATAAGGGTTCATACTAAGCTCAGAAATTTACCTAAGAATATCCCCCAGGAGTGTCATAACCAAGAGTGCAGCAAGGCTCGTTGTCATGTACCATGATACCCCGATTCAAGACAGAAACTCCTTATCGGGGTTTTCACCCCTAGGTACATCTGTTCCAGAGCCACCTCTACCTGATCGTATCCAGACAAGGATGTATATTCCTGATAAACCACTTACTCAATAATCACCAAAACTTAAGGATGTTTTTATAAAACTTAGTCTTATCTCTAAGGATTTAGTAGGGTTTTCTAATCCTAATCCCAAAAATAACTAGACCTATCCTCTGATACCAACTTTAATAACCCTTTCTTTTATTACACAATTAAACACGATTTATTACATAGAAAAATTCACTTTATACAACATAGAAGATCGTGAGGTCTAGTATTTTGGGGCTTAAGAACATTAAAAACAACTTAAAACATAAGACACAACATCTTATTAAAAACTTCATTAAATGACCACTATATTCCCTTATACGTAGCATTGCATGGGATAACCTGAGGACATGCATAAGAAAAGCGTGAGCTATAAAGCCCAGTAAGGGAGTTAACGAGGCATACCATGAAGGATAAAATACATTTTAGGAAATAGTTATATAAATGGATAATAAGATAAACATAAACATAAAGTTATGATATAACATGATTAACATAACATGGAAATGTGGCAACAACACTTAACATGGAATTAGCATGAGCCAAGGATCAATGCACATGGAGCATGAGTAAATCCTAATTGCACATGAAGCATGATTAAACCCTAGATGAACCTAAATTAGCATGATTCAACACTCAATTGACATGATTTATCATGATACAATACTTTACCCAATGCATTGAAGCGCAATCAAGGCACACCCTTCTCAAACATTTTATTTCATGCATAAGTGTTCCACATGGATCATATAACATGGAATCAATCAATATCATAAGTTATTACATGATTAAATATTGTGGAATAAATAAATGAAAGTAACATTCAATATGTATATGTTCATAAAGGAGAATACCCTCGATAGAGACTTGGGTATGGTATTCACTACACAATGTTCTTGGCTTGAAAAAATGTGGTGCAATTTCGGCAGCATAACGGCGTGACATAAGGATTCAAGAAAATGGTTGATAAGAGATAAATTGGTGTCTCAACATATGAACATGAAATGGACAGTAAAGTGGTCATTAAGATACATGTCTTAACAAACATAATGGAATTTAGATTCATAATACAACATAATTACTTGGATGTAAAAAAGGAGACAGAAATACCTCACAGAATTTCGGCATGGTATGGGTGTACATGGGAGGAATTTATAAGAGATAAATGGGTCTACCATCATATAAACATAAATAGGGAACTATGGGGGAGGTTCAAAATCATACCCCAACATTTTTAAATGAAAAAAATGGCATAACAACTTAAAGAAAATTAGACAAAAATGAGAAAGGAAGAAATTCCTTACTTTGATGTGTGATCCCAAAGGCTTGGGAGGGGCTTGAGAGAGGATTCCTGGGAGATTGGGCCACCTTGGTAGGATTATAGAGAGTGGAGGGAAGGGGTTGGTCAAAATCCAAATTCTTTGAGTTAAGATTATGTGGAATCTTGGGTGGGTTTATATAGGAAATGAGAGGGAATTCATTATTATTTAGGTTTGGGAAACCTCACATTAAACTAATCAAAACCACAAACCTGCCCATGGTTTTTGTACATAGTTTTTGAAAAAGGGGAGTGGAAAATAATTTTTTAAAATTCCAATTTCCAAACTTCTTATAATAATAGGGTTTCTTATTTGGAGGTGAGTTACACTCTCAAGGAAATCAATTTTAAAGGAAAAAATGTTTTATAATCCTTGAAGGGTCCACTTAAGCTTTGTAAAATAAATCAAAAAAACCCAAAATCATATTATTTTAATTTTAAAACATATATTTTCCAAAAATATGTTTATAGTATTTTATTAAATCACTATTGGGTTATTATGATGTCATAAAACACAATATATATTTAAACAGTATTTATTTTTTACACAAAAATTCGACTGTCTCATAAAAATATGAAAAATTCCCCATTGGATAATTTCAATGTCCTGATTCTAAAAATAATATTGATTTTATCTAAATAATTTTATATATATGTGAATTTTTACTTTTAAAATAAAAACTGACATTTATTGAAAATTCATGGGTTTTGACAAAAACAACTTTCAAACCTTAATAAAAATTACAATTGCACTCATAAAATTATATGATAATTTATATTTAATAAATATTAATTTAATAATAATAATAATATGATTTTATTAAAATATTTTTTAGTTCAAAAATCCATTAATTCACCAAAATAGATTTTATAGTTGAATATTGAATAAAAATACTATATGCGCTTTAAAAACTATTTACAAAGTAACAATAATAAAATGAATGTATATTCATTATTATATATAAAAATAATGCACATATTCATAGTGCTAATTTCTTATTACATAACCCCTTATAACACCCGCATTAGACCGAAGGGTAAGGTACGCGATGGTGACATACTCTTGGGGTGGCTCAGATAACATCACTCGGGTGGTAATCTCTATTAACTTCCCCTTCTCCTGTAGATGGTTCTGCTCAAGATTAACATGTTCAATATCGGCTTCGAATAGGTCAAGAGTGAAGCCCAATGATGTCACCTCCTTTCCAAGCTCCAACAAAGGGGCTTCGTGTGAGGCAAGTCTACTGGATGAGTCCATCGCTTCCTTTGTCCGATTAAATTGGATTTGTTATAGCCCTATATTTATACTAATAATGTGATTATTTTTCAACAACTATATTAGAAATGTTCACAATTATTAATAGTATTCTAAAATCTCCAAACATAAAACCAATGAAGTTCACATTTTAATTAACAATAATAATACTTTTAATTAGATCGAGAGGAATTTTCATTAATTAATTTTTGGGTCATTACATGATCTATTAGTCATTTTTTGATGTGTAAGAATCTGCCTCACCTCAATACAATGCACAGTGTGGCTAGTATAACTCAAAGTGTCTTTTTTTATTTCAAATTAACATTAATTTAAGTAAAAACAACAAGTGATTTACTGAAAACAAACCAAGTGCATTCAGATTGTTTTGATATTTTTGGACAATGATCTATTAATCATTTTTGATGTGTATGAATCATACACACCTCAATACGATGCATGATGGGGTTGTTATAACTCAAAGTGTCTATTTTTATTTAAATTTGACATTAATTTAAGAAAAAACAACAAGTGATATACTGAAAACTGAGAAAACACATTCAGATTATTTTGATATTTTAGGACATCGATCTATTAGTAATTTTTGACATTTAGGAATTAGTATCAGCTAAATACAATGCACAGTTTGGCCAGTATAACTCAAAGTGTCTCTTTTTTATTAAATATTGTCATTAATTTAAGTAAAAAAACAAGTGACATACTAAAAACTGAGAAAATACATTCGTATTTACTTGATACTTTAGGAAAATGATCCATGAGTCATTTGTGACATGTAAGAGACAACCAAACCTCAATACGACTCAAATTGTTACCAATTTGACTAGAAGTGTTCCTTATCAATTGAAAATTAACATTTTAGTTCAAAACACGTCACTCACTAAAAACCAAAAAAATGATGTCTAGTTGTCTTGATAATTTTGGACAATGATTCATAAGTCTTTTTTTGATGTGTATGAAGTAGTATCACGTTAAACCGATGCACGATGTGACTGGTCAGACTCATAATACATGTTTCCAGTTTGAAATTACATTTTAGTAAAAAACACAACTTACATACTGAAAACTGAGAAAACGCATTCGGATTATCTTGATACTTTAGGAAAATGACCCGTCAGAAATTTTTGATAGTTGAGAATCATCCTCAACTAATTTTGATGCATAGTGTGGCTGATATAACTTCAAATTTTTCATTATTTAAAGTAGAAATTAATTTTAGTAAAAGAAAAAGTGATATATTAAAAGATTAGAAAACACATTTAGATTGTTTTTGATATTTTAGGAAAAAGATCCATAACACATTTTTGACAGGTATGAATCAAACCTACATCAATAGAATACATTGTGTGATTGGTATAACTCCAAATTTTTAATTTTTATTAAATATCTACATTTTATTAATCAATTATTTCATATTAGGGTTTAATTTATTTCTTTATAGTATTACTAACATTATATTTTTTCATATATAGGTGTAATATTTTTCTTGGGTTGAGATGATTTTTTTAGCAATTGATACCATGGGAGAACATTTTTGAGAGGGGATCAATGACATCAAAAGATGAAATATTAATGTTTTAGAATGTTTGTTGGATAATTGTAAATGTAATTATATAATTTTTTTTAAAATGTAAATAGAATTGTTTCTTGTATATACCATGGGTGGACATTTTTGTATTCATTATTTAAATTAAATATATATATAACTGTTTGAAATTATAGGTTGTATATAGAATTTAAAATTCCACTTTTTTTCTTCTAGGTGAGTTGCTATATTAATAGCACATTGCATGGGGTTAGGCCTTTATAAATGCTAAAGTAACACTAATAATGGGGGTCCTTTATTATTGTTTTTTATCATGGTTAAATGATCTGATTTATCATCATTGTTTGAGTGCTGATAAAGGGGACCACCTAACATCTATATGTTTAATGGTGCTTTTTTAGTGCTATTAAAATATTATTTGTGCATTGTTAAAGGGAATATGTGTAGTAGTGGTTATTTCACCCTACTGCGCCTCACTCACCCTCAAAAACACCGCTCCACCCTCCTTTATTGTGTTACTGTCAATCATCCTCACCATAATCCACAGAAAACACATGGGATCCACCATTTCTACAACCTAGAAATATTGAGCTCAAGCTCATCAACACTACTGAAGCCTAGGGTCATCATGAATCACCATCACAACCTTAGACTAACCCCAAAAAGAGAAATCCAAGCTCCCTCTAGCCACATTTAAGGTTGAAGGGGTTAAGGAGCTTCAACTGACACTATTGCATGTTATCCCATATCCCATAAAATTCCTCTACCACCACTTACAAATCACTTCCAAGTTACCTCTCCATGCATCCCATGCACTGTTATTCCATGATGTCCACTTATTCTTCCTGCGAGGACTTCTTCCATGCCAAAATATAAACACCTGGGATCCTTGGGTGTTTTGAATTTTAGAATACAAAGTCTTGGGAATATCCTTAAATGGATTTTAAGATATCCCTTGACTAAAAAGTGATATTTGATGAACTCCCCCATTATAAATAGAGAAGTAGTAGCCCACTGCTAGAGGGAGGCTGGACACCCACGAAGGAAGATGCTCTACTACCACTGCCATTTTTTTCTTTTTTTTTTCTTTTTCAGTTTCATTTTCATGTAATTATAATTTATTTTATTTTCTAAAATGATTCATGCGTGTTAAAAATTTTGTTTTCCTCCATCCCCTTCTTCTTCTTCTTCTTCTTCTTCATCTTTTATTATTTTTATTTTCAATTTCTTAATTTATTTATTCTATTTATATTTTAAATGTAATTTTTTATTGTATTGTATTATATTGTATTGTATTTTATTTTATATTATTTCAATCTATCTCCCCAACTATTATTTTTTTGTCACATCATAGATCTGGATGTTACTTTATGGTGCCCCATACCCAGTTGGTCACATGGCCTCAAGTGCATTTCCCCCAAACCCCATTTGCTTCCGACTAGCACTGACAGTCTATGTGTGATAGTGGGGAAACTATTCCCTCATTGACAGAGTGTAATAAAATAGAAACAGTATAAATTCAATAGAGGAATGGTAATATCATACAACATAAGTAAACATCAAAGGACTGATAATAATGATTAGCAGAATTAATAACATATAAAATATGATTCTTCCTATCACATGTTCTAAGAAAGCATCCAAAACATTCTACGCTACAATCTAATATTGAATAAAAAATCAAGGTTGAGAAATACAAAAGAAAACTCATAATCATCACAAGCCTCATCTTGGTCCCATTATCTCATACTCCTAAACAAAAAATAATGTACTTGAAGAAGGGAAATTTTCCTTATAGACACCTGCAACAATATAATCTTTTTGGGTCCAAAAGCATGACTCAAACAGGGTGTGAGAAATAAATCCCAGTAGGCAACCACCCAAGATATGTGTCTATCTATTAGTGGATATTTATAACATGAAGTTTATAAAAGTGAAAGAAATAAACCAGAAGGTACTCAAAAGTAAGCACAACAGATGTCTTAGAAGAAAATGTAACCAAGTACAAGTGAATACCGAATCTAAGCATATAATTTGGATTGGAAGACACGTCATTAGTAAATTTATCACATTATTCAATTCCATTGTATTGTATAAAAGTCCCAAGGTCCAGCCTAGGCCCGATGACCCTCCCTATATAAAAGTAACCTTCAACTCATGAAATAATAATCATTTAAACATTTTTTAGTAGTGCCTATCCTGGGTATCCCTAAATGAATCCTAGTTTCCCGTGGAATTTTAAATAATACTCAATGAGCCTGACCACCCTATATGTGGATCACTCATAGACTTTACATAATTAACCTCTTGAGCCCATCCATTAACTTTTAACTGAGACAATGGTTTACCCAAGGTATATAAGGTTCAATTAGTCACATGAGCCTAACCTTGTCTTTTAATTGAGACTATGGCTCACCCATTTCTAATTACCCCTTCTTAATCATTTCATACAAGAAGCCACATGTAAATAAAACTATTAAATTACTTTAAAATATTAACTCATATGGGAACTATTTACATTACCAGCCTATTAAGGAATCTAGACCATTAAAAGGCCTTAAAATAACCTAACTCGTGTGGGCTGGTTCATAGTTTGAAAAAAACATTGGAAACATGCTTGAACAAGCATAGGCACAACATGGGGAAAATGGGAAATCCTTAATCTCAAACCCTTAATCAATTCAATCACAATTTATCACAATAAAAATTCCATTATAAATTTAATTCATACTTGACAACCCAATAAGGGAAACAAGGCATGCCTCATAGGAAACCTCGTCCAAATAGACATAAATGGTCATTCCAAGGGAAACACACCCATGAGGTGGCCATTAATCAAGGAAAAAACACATTTCACACTTTAAAACACTTATTTGATTACCTAAACACCAATAGGAAACAATAAAGGTAATTTATAAATCACAAAACACCCCTAAAATTGTTGTACGACACTCCGGCATATATAAACATCATGACAATTTGCGAAAGGCACAAGACCACCTACCCAATTGTAGTACGACTCTCCTAGTCAAACCACAACCTCTAATTAATGTTATAACGATGTAGATACACAAAAATATGATAAACTCTTAGCCTTAAATAACATCATTGAGATTAAAAATCACCACGAATGGCTCAAGCATAATCGACAGCTTACCTATTGGGTTCAAACGCAACTAATGACGATGAAATCAGGGTTTGAGTGATCAATTGGGAAGGGATTTAAGGCCCAACATTGCTTGTTCATTAACCCGGGAGAGCCTCTGTCCAAAAAGACAAAAAATGAGGCTACTTCCCATTTTAATACATTTATAAGAAATACACGGTGTGTAAGTGGAACTACACATCGTGTAGGTTCTTCAACTATTCAAATTTTCGCAAAATTACTTTCCACTCCTTGCACTGAACTGCTGACATGATTACACGACATGTAGAAGAAAATACACGGTGTGTAACCACTAATTCTGGATGTGTATAGTTTTCAGCTAGTGTTTTACCCCTTTGATTATTATTACTCAAGTATATACCAAAAGAAAAAATTTGTATCTTAAAGGAAGAACCATGTTCTTATAAACTGCCCCCTTAAAGAAATTTGTCCCTGAATTTCCCTTCCTTGGGTGGTGAAGAAATATCTTAGAATAACTCCGGCCATTGTGTATATACGTTGGCCTCCCACTCCCAGGTCTCATCCAGCACTCGATCATGCTATCATATAACTTGTACTAGAGGAAATGACCGGCCTCGGATAAACTTCAGGTTATGATTCACAATATGAATTAGATTCTACTCAAAGGACACATCAACCTTGAGCTCAAAATCCTCATGATGAAAAACAGGAGACGTGTCTGAGTGATAGCGACACAGCTGAGGTACATGAAAGATTTCATTCATGGCTAAGAACATTTGAGGTAATTGGAACTGATGGGAAACCAGCACAACTCCTTCTAGAATCTCAAATGGCTCAACATATCGCGGTGAAAGCTTACCCCATCTCCTGATCCGATAGTGTCCCAACCTTGGTGAAACATGCAAGAAAACCCAATCCATGACCTCAAACTATAGAGGTCATCTCTGGAGACCAACAAAAAATTTCTAATGAGACTACACAATATTCATCTGATTCTGAATCAATCATACCTACTCGATATGGCCTACCGTACAAATCCTTATACGGTGACATCTCTATAGTATCCTGGAAACTATTATTGTAGAAAAATTCAACTAGGGGAATATGATTCTACCAAGATCTCCCAAAAATCCTAGAATGCTTGCTCGCAGCATGTCCTCCAGCACCTGTATCGTATGTTATGATTGGCCATTAGTCTGAGGGTGGTATATTGTGCTCAGAAGCACCTGTGTACCCATAACCTTCTGACAACTCTGCAAGAAACAATATGTTAAGAGAGAATCCCTATCTAAAACAATAGAATATGGGAACCCATGAAATCATACCACCTCCTGAATATATATCTTCCCAAGCTCATCAACACCTATTGTCTCTTTGATTGGAAATAAGTGAGTGTCATTTGAAAGTCTTTCAACAACCACCCACAAAGCATTGTTACCTCTAGGGGAAATCGTTATCCCTATCACAAAATTCATCATGACATCATCTCATTTCCACTCTGGAAAAGGTAACTGCTATAAAATCCTAGCTGGCCCCTGATGTTCCTCCTTCACCTGCTGATAGGTGGAACACCTTGTAAAAAAACTAGCCACTTCCCTTTTTATACCCGACCACTAGTACTGACAACGCAAGTCACGGTACATCTTGGTAATTCCAGGATGCACTTGTCAAGATGAAGCATGAAACTCCCACATCACCACCTCACGTATTCCCACTAGAACCCAAACACATCCATGGATATTCATGATCTCATCATCACCTACCATCCAACTAGGAGGTAAATCCCCACCAGCTACACTCTCCCGCAGGACTAGGCCCTAAAAATATTATAGCTGCCTCATTGCCACTCTGTTGAGAAGGGTAGAAGTCACACCTAAATAAGAAAGTAATGTCTTTTCTTTACTTTCAGGAACCTCTAAATGAGTCTCATAGAACAAGGAAATAAGATGCAACTCACCACTGCCCCCCTACACCACTTGTATTTGAGTCCTCAGGTTCGATTCATTGTCCACTGCATTTCCTTTCCCAGTGTTGTATCCAAGATCCAGGTTGAAGGACTATAGGTATTCCACCCACCTTCACTGAATCAGGTTTATATGACATTGAGTAAAGATGCACTTGAGACTTTTGTGGTCTGTGTACACCAAATAACTCTCCCCCAATGATTAATGTCTCCAACAATGTAAGACATGAACAATTGTGGCTAACTTGAGATCATGCACCAAGTAGTTCCTCTCATGTGGCCTCAACTACCGATACCCATACGAAATGAGTCGATCCCCATGAATAAGCACTTCTCCCAGCCTGATACCTGAAGCGTCGTAGTATCGATGCTGATGATAATCTCCCTTTCATCTTCTGAAAGGTTGTCTCACAAACATCTGACCCCACAAACTTCACACCCTTATTAACCAAGGCCATCAACAACATTTCTAGGAATGAGAATTCTTGCATAAAATATCTATATCACCTAGCTAACCCTAAGAAACTCCATATATCAAACACATTCTTTGGTTGTTCCCAAAAAACTACTCCCCTCACCTTCTCTGGGTCCACTAACACTCCTGTCTCCAAGATAATGTGACCCATGAAGTGATCTTGTCTATCAAAAATTGTTACTTTGTGAGCTTAACATATAATTAATTCCCTCTCAGTGCATTCAAACCAATCTCAATATGGTTGGCATGGTCGTGTCAATTGTGAGAATACACCAAGATATCGTCCACAAAAACCACCATAAAATAATCCAAGGATGGAACACTCAGTTCATCTGTTCCAGGAAAATTGTTGGCGCATTCATGAGACCAAACAATATAACCAAATACTCATATAGACGACACATGTTATGAAACATGGTACAAGGTATGCCTACAATCTGAACATGTACCTGGTGATAACCAAATCTCAAATTGATCTTAGAGAATACCTGATCTCCTTGAAGCTGATTGAGGAGATCATCTCTTCACGGAAGAGCATACTAGTTCTTAACCATCTATTGCTTCAATTTATAATAATCAACACATAGACAGAGTGTACCATCCACCTTTTTGAAAAAAAGGACCGGAAAACCCCATGGAGAAGTAATGTGTCTGATAAAACCCTTAGCCTCCAAATCCTACAACTACCTCTTGAGCTCTTGAAACTCTATTGTAGCCATCCTATAAGGAGGAATGGATACAAGTGTATCCCCTAGAACTCTATTGATAAATAAATATACCTATCTTATAGGAGGTAAACCTGAAAAGTAACCAGGGAAGACGTCCTTGAAATGATCAACCAATGGATAAAAATCCATTTGATGTGTCCCCTGGTCTTCCAGATAGAGACTGAAAATCTATGCTATCATCCCACTCAATCCATGATGCTTGGGTCCAGCTCAACTCACCTAGACATCTCATTAACCATTGTATAGAAAGGACCTTCCCTCTAGTGATATGAAACTCATCCTACAATGATGGAAATTGGCGAAGGCTTGAAAGGGGACTAAATGGTCCATTCTTAGTATCACATCAAAGGCTATCATCTCTGGGATATAGAGATCCACAATTAAGTGAAAACCACAATTCTCAAGGTGGAAATCCTTGCACTATCCTACACCTGTCGTTCTAATCCCTAAAGGAGTGTCTAGTTTGATAACATCATCATAAGTAAAAACAAAGAGCCCTAGGATCTACACAAAAAAAAATATGAAACTATGGGAAGCCTGAGAATCAAAAAGTAAAGATAATAAAACAGAGGTGACTAGAATAACACCTATAAAAATAGAAGGTCCAAGATCCTGATCATGTTGGGTCGGTTGCACTGTATAAGTCTGGTCTATACCGCGACCCTAAGACACTGCCAAGCTACCTAGAACATACCCGCCCTACTATCGCTGAAATCATTGGGTATGGATTCTATAACCACAACCACCACCTTGGCCTGATCAGACTGATGTATTCTAGTTCCCTTACTAGTGAGATTTTGCTGACCCTGTTCCATAACATGGAGTTGGTGTAGACCCTCTTTCACTAGGTGCTGGTGGAAACATCCAACAGAAACACTATAAGTGGCCCATCTTGCCACAAACTCTGCACTCAATTGGGTCCATCAGGAACTAAGGTCTAGTATTCCCTATTTTACTACACTAGAAGCATCTCACCTGGCTAATAGAAGATATGTTATGAGTACTAGATTTTCCGCATGTAAGATCTTGGTGGCACTTTCTGCTACTAGTCGAAATAGTAAAAATTACTGGTGTCAAACCACCATGGATTGAACCTCTAGATTCCATCCGATTCCACTCATTAATCATCCCATGGTTCACTATAGAAGATATGGTAGACAATCAAATGATATTCACCTGTGAGTAGATGTCATACCTAAGACCATACTCGAATCGATTAGCCTTTGACAGACTGTCACCCATCAGAATAGGTGTGAAGCACTGGAGCTCAGTAAAATGGTCATAATAATCAATAACTGATATTGTTCCCTTCTCTAAATGCATAAACTCATGGGAATTGTCAGCCCTCAGTGTCTTGAGATAGAAGTTGTCATATAAGACTTTCTGAAAATCTTTCCATGACATTTACCACTGATTCTATATTTGTTTGGTAACATCCCACCACCTCTTGATGGAATCAAGAAGCATATAATTCACTAGATTGACCCTACTTTTAGGAGGAATATCAAGTTTCTTTGAGATCGATAACATGTCCTATTTCAATGATTATGCAGCCAATGTCTTACCTTCCCCAAAAAACGTGGGTGAATGCTACTCCTGGAACACTCATGTCAGTTTTTCCATAGACGTGGTAGGATATGGTGATCCTTTAAAGGTTTTCATGAAACTCATAAAGCTTTCATGGAAACATGCATTAGCACCCGTGCCCAATATGAAAGCTGGTTCTACAACTGGCATGATTGGAGGGTCCACTAGTAGGCCATGTTCTACCACCTCTAGGGTATGATCATCTCCACTTTTCTGAAGTAAAAATTGAGATTTTAGTGGTGGCATGAAAATGCATGGTCAAACACACGTCTCAGTTAGAGATCATTTTCAGGGTTTTCCATTCAAGAGTTCCAAAATGAAATAGGAGAAGAACCTCAAAGTTTCTCAAAAAAGGAACGACAGTATTGGTAGAAACGATACATGATGTGTACTCATTAGTCTTTACATGTTAGTATAGTCTCTTTGGCCTCAGCGTGTTTTAACCCTAGGTACATAGTGTGTTAGATTCATACATGGCATGTACACAAGTCTCCCCTCCTAGTTGTGTACTCCCACACGACCAAATTGACACAAGCTTTTCCTCACTATGTCCCCATGTCATGTACGAAAGGTACACGACTTTGTACATGGGAAACACACCATCTCATTTTCCTTATCAAACAGCCAAACACATGGTCACTTACCACACGGGGGGTACTGTGAGTACATAGAATGTAAAAATGAAAGGAAAAATTCCTTCCCAAAACTAGAAGAACACACAATGTGTAAAGATAAACTATATGCCTTATAAACTAGGTTTTTTAGGATGGAAAATCTAGATTCCCAAAAAACCCATTTTCTGCAGAAAACCTAACCAGTGGTATGCCAAATTCCAATCTACGAGGGCCCATACTCCCCAAAAATCAATGTTTGGCACCCAAACATCATATATCACAATACAGTTCTATATAAAAGGCTAAAACATGATCCACCAGATTCTGATCCAAGAGAGCCCATACCCCTCAGGAATCAAAGCCTGACATCCATCCAATTAAACAATAAAACTTACCAATAAAAATTATCATAACAAAATACGTATCTATCCTGGTACCTATCACAATAGCGTGAACATCTAGCACAACATCTATCATAATTGCATGAAATCAGTAATGCTTCCAAATGGCATGACAGTAATGCATGGCATGTGATTTTTTTATAAGTGACTACATGATGAATGATATGGAATTCCCTCATCTCATTGGGTAGAAACAACATAGAACCACAATAATATCAATATTAATAGCAAAAAACAATTTTTTCGCACAGTGGTGAAATCGAATCAACTGTAATAACATAAAATCCAAAAATCACAAGTTAATTTGAGGGAATTTGGATTTTCCCTGTATGTGGGGTAGCTACTCCTGGGCACAGTTTATTAGAAAACTCCATTTCCATCCTATAACTGTCTAATGTTTCTAAATAGTAAAGAAAACTAGAAAATAAAACTCATGTGATACCACTTTGTAACATACCTGATTTAGATTTCACTTTAAGGTTCCTCGTACCCTGTTGATCAAATGGCCTCAAGCACATTTCCCCAAATGCCAGAGGCTACCAACTAGCAGCGAGGGCCTCAGTGTGATAGTGGAGATACTATTACCACATTAGTAGAGTGTAACATAGTAAATTCAATAACAATTCAAAAACAGAATAGTAATACCATACAACAGAAGTAAAGAACAAAAGACTGATAATAAAGATAACCAAAATGCATTACATATAAAAGTTGATTCTTCATGTCACATGTTTTCTGAAAGTTTCCAAAACATGATACACTATTGTCAAATATGAAATATAGTTCCAAGGTACATAAATACAAAAGAAAACTCAGAAGCATTGCAAGCCTCAGCTTGGTCCCATTCTCTCCTTCTCCTAAACAAAAAATCAGGTACTTGAAGAAGGGCACTTTCCCTTATCAACACCTTCAACAGTATAATCTATTTGGTCCAAAAAACATGACCCAAATTGGGTGTGAGAAATAAATCGTAGTAAGAAACCACCCAAGATCTATGTTTATCTTTTAGGGGATATATATAACAGGATGTGTAAAATAATGAAATTAGTAAACCATAAGGTAATCAAAAGTAACATAATAGATGTCTCAGAAGACAATGTAACCATGTACAAGTGAATACTAAATCCAAGATTGGGAATTGGTTTGGAAGACTCGTCATTATTCATTATATCTCATTATTAAATTCCATTGGATTATATAAAAGTATCGAGGTATGGCCTAGGCCCGAAGACCCCCCATATAAAAGTAACAGTCAACTTGTGTCATAATAACCATTTAAACATTTTCCAGTAGAGCCCGACCTGGGTATCCATCAAAGGATCCTAGGTTCACTCTGCATTTTAAATAAGACACAATGATCCCAACCACCCTATCGTTGGTTCGCTCACAACCTTTATATAATTAACCTCTTGATCTAATCTATTATCTTTTAACTAGGACAATGGTTCACCAAAGGTATATAAGGTGCAATTAGTCACATGATCCTGACCTTGTATTTAAACTAACACTGTGGATCACCTATTACTAATTACCACTTCTTAATCTTTTTATACAGGCATCCACATTTAAATTAAACTATTAAAAGGATTTATCATATTAACTCACATAGTCTGTATTTACATAACAAGACTATTAATGAATCTAAACCATTATAAGGCCATATCATAACCTAACTCATATGGGTGTGTTCATAGATGGAGTAAAACATTCCAAACATGCTTAAACAGGCATAGGAATAACATGGGGAAAAGGGGAAATAACTAATCCCAAAACCTAATCAATTCAATATCAATTTATCACAATTACAATTCCATTATAAATGTAATTCATACATGACAACCCAATTATGGAAACAAGGCATGCCTCATAGGAAACCTTGGCCAAACGAACTTAAACAGTCATTCCAAATGAAACTCACCCATGTGGTGGCACTTCATCAAGATAAAAAACATATTTCATAATTTAAAACACTTATTTGATTACCTAAAGACCTATATGAAATAATAATGTTTATTTATGATTAAATTGATACCACAAAAATGGTGTGCGAAACTTCAGAACATATAAACATCATGAAAATTTGTGAAAGGCACAAGACACCTACCTCATCCTAGTGCGACTCTCCTTGTCCATCCTCAACCTCCAATTCCATCTTGAAAATTGTATATTTATAAAACAATGAAAAAATATCAACCTTAATTAAATTCATCGAGATTAAAAATCATGAATAACGACTCAAGAGTACTTGAGATCTTATCGATTGGGTTCAAACTCAACCAACAACAAAGAAATTAGGGTTCAAATGATTAATCAAGAAGGGATTGAAGGTCTGACACTGCTTGTTCCTCAACCCATGAGAGCCACTATCCAAAATGATAGAAAATGAGGCTACATCCCATTTTAACACATTTTTTAGAAATACATGGAATGTAAGTGGAACTACACACTGTGTAGGTTTAATAACTGTTCACATTTCCACAAACATACTTTCCACTCCTTGCACTGACCTGTTGACATGATTACACAGAATGAAGAAGAAAATACACGGTGTGTAACAACTAATTCTGGATGTGTATAGTTTTCAGCAAGGATTTTAACCCTTTGATACTTACTACTCAATTATAAACTAAAGGGAATTATTTGTGCCTCAAAGGAATAATCAGGTTCTTATAAACTTCCCCCCTTAAAGAAATTCATCCCCGAATTTCCCTTCAAAGGGTTATGAAGAAATATCTGATAATAACTCTAGCCACTGAGTGCATAAGTCATTCTTCCACTCCTAGGTCTCATCCTACACTCAGCCTTCCTTCCATAACACCCGTAATATAAGAATTGTCCAGCCTCAGAGAACCTTCATGCTATGATCCATAATACGAATCAGATGCTCCTCAAAGGACACATCAAACTGTACCTCAACCTCCTCGGGCTAAAAAACATGAGATAGTTCTGAGTGATAGCGGCGCAATTGAGATACATGAAAGACGTTGTGAAATAATCAATACCTTTGAGGTAATTGAAACCTATAAGCCATCGGGCCGACTCTTACTAGAATCTAAAACAGCCTGATATATCGCGGTGAAAGCTTACCCCTCCTCCTTATCCAATGGTGTCCCAACCTCAGTGAAACACACAAGAAAACCTGATCCCCAACCTCATATTCTAGACATAATATGTGGTGATTGAGATAATATTTTGAATGAGACTACATAGTAGTCACACACTTTTGAATCAACTAGAGATGCTTAGAAGTATCCTGTATGATATGTGGTCCAAGTAAAGCCGCCTCACCCACCTCTAGCCAGCACATGGGTGATCGGTATGTCATACTATAAAAATCCTCAAAATGTGCCATCTATATTGTCACCTGGAAACTGTTAATGTAGGAAAATTCAACCAGAGAATATTCTTCTCTCAAGAACCCCAAAAGTCTAGGTCTCATGCTCATAGCATGTCCTCCAACTCTTGTATCATATTCCCTAACTGGGCATCAGTATGAGGGTGGTATGTTATCTTCAGAAGCATCGGTGTACCCAAATCCCATTGAAAAATTTACTAGAAATGAGACATAAATAGGGAATCCCAATATGAAACAATAGAATGAGGAACCCCATGATGTCATACCATCTCATGAATATACAGCTTCCCAAGATCATCAACACTGAAGGTCTCCTTGATCGACAAGAAGTGAGCGACCTTCGTAAGTATGTCAACCCGCACCCACATAGCATCGTTACCTCTAGGTGAAATCAGTAACCTAGTCATGAAATCCATAGAGACATTATCCCATTTCCACTATGGAATAGGTAATTTCTATAAAAGCCTGGATGGTTGCTAATTTTCTGCCTTCACCTACAGACAGGTGGAAAACCTCATAACAAAACGAGCCACTTATCTCTTCATACCTAGCCACCAGTTATGACGACACAAGTCACAGTGCCTCTTGGTAACTCTAGGATGCACTGCACAAGATGAAGCATGAAACTACCGCATCAACTCCTCACATATGTCCCATGGAACCCAGACACATCCATGGATATGCAAGTTCTCATAATCACCAACCATCTATCTAGAAGGTGGATCCTCACTTGATACACTCACCCGTGGGACTAGGCCCCTTGAATTTGATAGCTACCTCATCCTAACTCTGCCTAGGAGGATAGAAGTCACATTTAAAGAAGAAAGGAAAGTTTTTCCGAGATTGTCGCACACCTCCAAATTTATATCATAGAATAATGAAATAAGATTCCACACATCACTGGGCTCCTGGACCGCTTTTATCTTAGTCCTCCTGCTCAATGCATCAGCCACTACATTGCATTTTCTAGGTGTGTAGGGAAGTTCAATGTTTAAGGACTATAGATATTCCACCACCTATGCTACCTCAGATTTAGATCAGGCTGAGTAGAGATGTACTTTATACTTTTGTGGTATGTGTACACCAAAAAATGCTCACCCAACAAGTAATGTCTCCAACAACATAAGGCATGAACAACCACAGCTAACTCATGATTGTGAATCGTGTACTTCCTCTCCTCTGGCCTCAACTGCCAAGACCCATACACAATGACTCCATCCCTCCAAATAAGCATTTATTCCATTCTGATACCTAATATGTTATAGTATAATGTGTAACTCATTCCCAACTCTGGAAAAATTAGTATCGATGTAGATGTTAATCTCAACATCATCTCCTAAAAGGCTATCTATCAAATATAAGACCATACAAAATTCACACCGTTATTATTCAAGATCATCAATGATGCTTCTAGGCATGTTAATTCCTGTATAAAATGACTATAGTACCCATATATCGCCAATAAACATTGTATGTCAACTGCGTTCTTAGGATTTCCCTAGGAAACTACTGCCCTCACCTTCTCTAGATTCACTGAACCTCTTGCCTTTGAGATAATGTGACACATGGAGCGAATCTTGTACATCCAAAAGTGGCACTTTGTGAGATTAAAATATAACTGATTCTCTCTCAGTACATTCAAAACAATCTCAAGATGGTTGGCATGGTAATGTCTATTGTGATAATACACAAATATATCATCCAAAAAACCACCACAAAAGAATCCATGTAAGGATGGAAAACTTGGTTCATCAGTTCCATGAAAATTTCTGGCACATTCGTGGGACTAAACGGCATAACCAGATACTCATATAGACTGTACCTGCCAAGAAAAGTGGTACAAGGTATATCTCTTGGTCGAACACGTACCTGGTGATAACCAGATCTGAAATCAATCTTAAAGAATACCTGAGCTCCATAGAGATGATCGAAGAGATATTCAATTTTTAGTGGAGAATAACAGTTCTTTAACCGTAAACTAGTTCAATTTATGATAATCCACACATAGCCTGAGAGTATCATCCACTTTTTTAAAAAAAAAGTAATGACAAACCCCATGGGGAAGTACTTTGTCGGATAAAACCCTTAGCCTCCAAATCCTTGAGTTTCCTCTTAAGCTCTTGAAAATCGTTCATAGTCATCCTATATGGAGGAATGGATACCGTTTCAAATCCTAGTATTAGCTCGATAGAGAAATCTACCTCTCCTATTAGAGGTAAACCTGATAATTAGTCTGGGAAGATGTCCTTGAAATGATCAAACACTAGATGAAAATAAATATTACATATCCCCTAGTCATCTAGGTATAAATTGTAAATATATGCTATCATCCCACCCAAGCCATGATACTCATGTCTAGCTCAGCTCACCTAGAAATCCCATTTACAATTTTGTAGAAATGATCCACCCTCTGGTTACATGATACTCACCCTATAGCGATAGAAGTCGATAAAGTCTTGAAAGGAGACTAACCAGTCCATTATGTGTATGAAATCAAATCCCATCATCTATATTACATAGAGATCCCAAATGAAGTGAAACCCACCAATCTCAAGGGGGAACTTCTTACACTTCCTCACACCTTCTGTTCTAATCCCTAGAGGAGTGTCTACTTTCATAACATCATCAGAAGTAAAAAAGAACGAATCCCTAGACTCTCCACAATGGGCATAGATATGAAACTATGAGAAGCCCCTATATCAATGAGTGAAGAAACTAAAATAAAGGTGACTAGAATAGTACCTCTGACAGTATAAGGTCCCCGATCTAGCTCATTTTAGGTCTGTTGCACTACATAAGTCTGACCTGTAGCGTGAACCTGAGACACTGTCTGGCTACCCTGAGCTGACCCATCCTACTGTCGCTGAAATTATGGGGTCTGGCTACCATGGCCACGACCACCACCTTGGCCTGATCGACCTGACATATTCCAGTTCTTTGACTTCTGAGATACTTCTGACCCAGCTCCTGAATGTGGAGTTGGTGGAGACCCTCACTCACTAGATTCTGGTGGAAACGTCCTGCTGAAACACTATAAATGGCCCATCTTTCTGCAAGCTCGTCACTCGACTAGGTCCATCGGGCACTGCCGTCTAGTATACCATGTTCTTCCAAACTAGAAGCACCTCAATTGGCTACTATGAGATGCATTATGAGTACTAGATTATCCACCTGTAAGCTTTAGGAAATGATTCCTCCTACCAATTAAAACATTACCAGATCTAGCTGTCGAACTACCCTAGATTAAACTTCTAGATTCCCTCTAATTTTTCCTGGTAGTCAATTCTTGGTTCACTATAGAAAATACGATAGTCAACCAGAAGATATTCACCTATGAGTATATGTTTTACTGGAGACCATCATCGATTCATCTAGCCTTTGATAAATTGTTACCCATCAAAATAGGTGCAAAGAACTAGAGCTCAGTAAAATGTGCAGAATAATCCATAAATGATAGAGCATCCTACTCCAGATGAATAATCTCATGGGATTTTTCGGCCATTAGCGTTTCAGGATAGAAGTAGTCATAGAAGACTAGATGGCAATATTCCCATTCCATGTACTGCTGACACTTTATCTTCATGATAACATCCCACAACCTCTTGGCATAATCATGCATCATATAAGTCATGAGATTGAACCTCATTTTAGGTGGCATCTAGATATGATCAAATATAAATAACAAGGCCTCTAGTCATGACTCTATAGCTGGTGGTCCACCTTGCCCAACAAACTTGGGTGGATGCAGCTGCTCAAACCCTCATGTCAGTTAAGCCAAAGATGTAGCATGATTTGGTTCTCCTTGAATGATCTTCATGAACCTCATAAAGACTTCACAAAATTTTGAATTAGCACCTACATCCGATATGAATTTGGGTTCTGCTACTGGCATGACTAGAGGGTCTACTTGTAGCCCATAGCCTACCACCCCTGGGGTATCATCATCACCACTTTCATGGCATACATCTCGAGGGGATCATGGTGGAATGAATCTACATGGTAAATAACACATCTCATTTTGAGCTCATTGTCATGGTCTTCCATTCAGTAGTTCTAAAACAAAACATGAGAATACCCTCAATGTTTCTGAAAAAGGAACTACATGACGTGTAAAAAATATACACGATGTGTACCCATTAGTCTTCACATGTTCAGGAAGTCTTGCTAGCCTGTGCATGTATCAACCCCTGGTATATAGTGTGTTAGATGTGCACACGATGTGTACACAAGTCTCCGCCAATGGAGGTGTACTCCCACGTGGCCAGATTCACACAGTTTCTACTTAATTAAGCCTATATGGCGTGTACCGAAAGTACACGACTGTGTACTTGACAAACCCACCATGTCGTTTTCCATATCACATGTCCGGACACATGGTCACTTACTGCATGTAATGTACTATGATCACATAGTTTGTAACCACAAAAATAAAACTTCCTTCCCCGAACAGAAAGAACACACAGTGTGTTAGGCTAAACTACATGCCGTGTAAACTGGATTTTTTTCAGGACAGAAAATCTAGATTTCCCAAAAAACCCATATTCTAGAGAAAAACCAACCATTGGCATTCTAAATTATGATTTTCAGGTCCCATAATCCATACGAATCAAATTTTAGTACCCATTCATAATATATCAAAATATAGTTCTATATAAAAGGATGAAACATGATCCACTAGATTCTTATCCAAGAGAGCCCATACACCTCAGTGATCAAAGCTTAGTGTCCATACAATTCCACCATAACACATTCCAATACACCTTATCACAATAGCATGTATATAAATTATGTTACCTATCAAAACAACATGCACATATATCCTAACTTATATCACAACAATATGCATTTAGTAATGCTACTAAATGGCATGGAAAGAATGCATGGAATGTGATTTTTTATAAGTGCCTATATGATGCATGAGATGGAATACCCTCATCTCATTAGGTTTATACAAAATATAAACACAATTATATCAATAATAACAGCACAAAACAAGTATATCACCCAATGGTGAAATTGAATCAATTGTAAGAAAAAAACATCCAAACAAGTCAATTCGAGAGAATTAGGATTTTCCCTAAACACGGGGTAGCTACTCCCGGTCACAGTTTATTACCAAAATCCATTTACATCCTATCACTATAGGAAGTCTCTATACAATAAGTAAAACTATAAAAGAAAACTCCCTTGATAAAAATTTGTAATGACCCATATTTGGATGTCACTTTAAGGTGCCCCGTACCTATTTGGTCACATGGCCTCATCCGAATTTCCCTAAACACCAGAGGCTGACAACTAGTAGTGAGGGGATAAGTGTGATAGTGGGGAAACTATACACTTTTTATAAGAGTGTAACATAATAGAAATTATAACAATTCAATAGATTAACAATAATATCATACAACAAAAGTAAACAACAATAGACTGATAATAATGATATCCAGAAGTCATAACATATAAAAGATGATGCTTCCTGTCACATGTGCTAAGAATAGTATCCAAAACATGATACACTACAGTAAGATGCAAATAAAGATACCAAGGTAAAAAAATAAAAAAGAAAACTCAGAAGCATCACAAGCCTCAGCTTGGTCTCAGGATCTCCTCCTCCTAAATATAAAATCATGTACCTGAAGAAGGGTGATTTCCCTTATCAACACATGCTATAATATAATCTGTTTGGGCCCAAAAGCATGACCCAAAGAGTGTCTGAGAAATATATCTTAGTAGAAAACCACCCATGATCTATGTCTATCTATTAGTGGATATATATAATTGGTAGTGTATAATAGAGAAATGAGTAAACCAAAAGGTACTTGAAAATAAGCACAACAGATTTCTCAGAAGACAATGTAACCAAGTACAAGTGAAGACCAAATCCAAGATTATTCTTTGGCTTGGAAGATTTGTCATTCATCATTGTATCTCATTATTAAATTCAATTGTATTTTATAAAAGTCTCAAGGTCTGGCCTTGGCCCGAAAACACCACGTATAAAAGTTACAATAAACTTGTGACATAATAATCATTTAAACACTTCCCTGTAGATCTCGGCCTGGGTATCCCTCAATGGATCCTAGGATTTCTTGGAATTTTAAATAAGACTCAATAAGATCGACCACCATATCTATGGTTCACTCATGGAATTTACATAGTTAAACTCTTGATCTCATCCATTACATTTTAACTAATAGAATGTTTCTCCCAAGGTATGTATGGTGAAATTAGTCACATGAGCCTGACCTTTTCTTTTAACTGAGACTATGGCTCTCCCATTACTAATTACCCCTTATTAATCATTTCATAGAAGCATCCAAATGTAAATTAAACTATTACATGGATTTAACATATTAACTCATGTGTCCACTATTTACATAATAAACCTATTAAGTAATGTAAACCATTACAAGGCCTTGGCATAACCTAACTCACATGGGTAGGTTTACAGTTGGAGAAAAACATTCCAAACATGCTTAAACAAGAATAAGCACAACATGGGGAAAATGAGAAATCACTAATCCCAACCCATTAATAAATTCAATCACAATTTATCACAAATTCAATTATATTATAAATTTAATTCATACTTGACTACCCAATAAGGGAAACAAGGCATGCCTCATAGACAAACTCGACCAAATAACCATAAACGGTCATTCCATGGGAAACATACTAATGGGGTGGCCCTTAATAAAGGTAAAAAACCTATTTCATACATTAAAACACTTATTTGATTACCTAAACACCAATTGGAAACAATAAAGGTAATTTATAAATCCGGAAACACCCTAAAAATGGGAGTGCGACACTCCAATTTATATAAACATCATGAAAATTCAAAAAAGGCACAAGACCACCTACCTCATCATAGTACGACTCTCTGCATCCATCCTTAACCTCAAATTCAATCTAGAATTATGTATATCTATAAAAATATGATAAAATATAAACCATAAATAACTTCCTCGTGAGTAAAAATTACAAATAATGGATCAAGAGTAATTGAGAGAATATCTATTGGGGTCAAAAGCAACTGATGATGAAGAAATCAAGGTTCAAATAATCAATCAGGATTGGATTGAAGGTCCGATGCAACTTGTTGTTAAACCTGAGATAGACTCTATCTAAAAAGACCTAAAATGAGGCTACTTCCAATTTTAACACATTTTTAAGAAATACCCAAAGTGTATGTGTAACTACATGCCATGTAGGTTATTTAACTATTCAAATTTCCACCATCTTACATTCCACTTGATGCACCGACCTATAGACATGATTACATGATGTGTAGAAGAAAATATGTGGTGTGTAACAAATAATTCTGGCTTTCTAATGTTTTCATCAAGTATTTGAGTGCTTTGATACTTATTACTCATGTATAAACCAAAAAGAAAGATTTAAACCTCAGAGGAAGAACCGGGTTCTTACATTTTTTTTATTCAATTCCTTTATTCTACTATCTCTTCTTTCCATAGTGAGCTATTACCCAATAAATGAGGGTGTAACCCGAGGCTTAGCCTAGGAGAGGTCATTGGTGTTTTCCATTCATTAGTCAACTTAATTATTATGTTTTATTTATGTTTGTGGGTAGTAAGAGTAAATTTCATGATTGTGGAGGTTTTCTACTATCGAACTGAACTCAAAGTAATTTATATTATTTGTTTAAATATTTTCACTCCCTTTCACTAATCACAAGATCTTCATTCTATAAAGTCATTCCTTTTAGTGGAAGAAATGAAAAATGATGCAGTCAGGTCTGGGAATTTGTCACATTTTCAATTGAGGTGATTCCTAAACCTTGATTACAGGAGGAGGTAGAATTAATAGTGATAAATGCATTCAAAATTTCACATCACTAAATAAAATAACAGTAATTTATAATTGAGATCTCATAATTTAATTATCAAAACTAAATTTAAAGACCAACAAGTAGAATGATGAAACCCATAAACAAAAACCAAAAATACCATGTTCTTTATTTTCTAATCACATTATTCCACTACATGTGAGTATAAATTTTATCATTTCATTTGTCTTATAAACTTCCATTGTTTTCACAGAATTAATAAAAATAGCCAAAAAAAAGTTTTTTAGGTGAATTAGATTAATTATGTGGAATAATATAAAGCACCTTGAGTTATATGATCCTAGTTAGCCTATGTGTTATATTTGGAAAATAATTGTTTTTCTCATGCCCTATGATAGGCATGCGTCAGGATCCCCCTAAATCGTTACCAATTTTTTTATAGTGATTTCTCAAGGACTCAAGGGGATTCCTTGGTCATTTATACCTTGGATATGACCCATGTTGTTCAAACATGACTAGGATGCTTTGGTTTTTAAACCATGGATCCAACCCTTGGGGTCTGAAACTTTATTACTATGAATAACATGTAGTTGATTTTTTATCATGATTTATATATATCCCTGGTATGGGTGTTTGATTTCAATTGGTAGACTGGACAATGTTACTCTTACTTATTAACTAATATGACTATCATATATTTCACACATCATTAGCTTAAATACACAGACTGTATTTGTTATTGAATCCATTGGTGGTGGCCTACTAATTGTTATCTCACACCCTGATCTGGCCACCATTGGGTACATGGAAAAATCTCATGGATGGAGGTAGGGATTGGGTAAATTTCCCACATTACAATGATTTATTAATTGTGCATAGGAACGTGGGAGCACAGGACTGAGCTATGCTCGTGATTCTATCTAGAGATAGTCATTTTTGGCCTTTTTTACTTTTGATACATGTATTGTATTGGATACCTACTACCATGTATCTCCAATAGTTTTTTTACAGAAACAGTACAAACTCATCTTGTATATGATATTTCCTTGGATTTTTTTTACCTTTTACTGGTGTCATCTGGATGTTTATATTTAGTTATGCTTATGCTAATTTATTTACTAGTGATACCATACCATTACTCAGATTTTGAGGGTATAGTCTTCCCACCGAACCATCACAGACCCTCACTTCTATTCAACAGCATCTGCTGTACGGGGAGCCACACTTGAGTTTATGTGATACAGCATCTTAGGGAACCATTTATTGGCTCCCAGGTTGGGATCTTACAAAGTTGTATCCGAGCAATTTATTTTCATTCCATAATATTTAGAGACAATTGATAGGAAATTTGAAATAGATTAGAACTTGATTATAAGTCATGCATGGGAGTAGTGAACCCATGTTTAGGGTAATTACCAAGTTTCCTAGAATATGGAAGTGTTGTTATGGATTTTTCCTATTATGGTTTATTTGACTTCACCATTAAGTGATTCATATGATATGTGATGTAATTATTTCCATGATTGAGGAATTACTTTTCATCCTTAACCTAGTATAGAAATAAATCATTGATCATGCATCATTTTTGAAAACTTACTAGATTCACGTTCCATACATATTCCATAACATATTTAATGAATTACTTGACTGTATGAAATTTATTATGTGTGCCTTGTTTTATATGATTATTATCAACTAAAATTTTTTATAGGAGATTGAATAACCTAATTGGTACATAAAGTGTCTTCTATAACATAAATAGTGTTTTCCTACAAAGGCTACAACATACACCATATGTAGTCAGTTACAAAATGTTAAGTCCTGCACTTGTGATCACATGGGTTGGAATGTGTTATGGTTTGGATTAAATGGATTCCACAGTTTATTTTATAAGGTGTATAATCCCTTATAAATTTTAAATAGTGATCTATATAATTCATCCATTTAAAATAATTAAAATATAAATGAAAATGAACTTAAAAATAATTGAAATCAAATGGATAGGTCATCGTTAAATGGAGTTCAAAATTGAAATTGACATTCCATATATCGGGGCTCATACAGTGAAACAAATAACTGGACCAAAAATTGGCTTTAGTAGTGGGAAGTAAGTAGTGTAACTGGTGTTTGTTACAATTTTTCTTTTTACCCAATCCTAGAATTAGGTATAGGTACAGGGGTGTGGCTTTTTTATAGTATATCTTGTATATTTTCTATGTTTAGATCTATGATCCTATATTTACTAATTCTTTTTCAAGGTGTGTACTTTGAATTTGTAATGATATGCCACCATGAAGGCCTCCATTTATGCACTAGGAGGGTGGTGATGACCATGCTCTAGAGGTGGTGGGCCCTAAAACAACATTATAACCTCTATTAATTCAACATGAAACACTTTCCATTGTTACTGATATGGGTGTTGATGCCTTATTCTAAGAGTATTTACTGCACTTTATACAAACCTTTTCGGGAGCCCTGTAACCTACCTCAACTATGATAGAGTTGATTTGTGTGTTCTAACAGTAGCATCTACCCAATCATTCAGGGGATGGATGACCACATGTCATAAGAATATTTTATCAATCATCGAGTATCTAGAGACACCTCTTGAGATGAGAGTGAATCAGGAAACGTATATTCTTTAGGGATCCGGTAAGTGCTGGTGGGATCTTTATAACTAGGATGATAGGCTTCAGGATATGGTTTGGAGGGATTTTCAATCCATGTTTTATGAATACATATTTCCTAAGATGTTGAGAGCTGAATGGTTCAGTGAATTTATGTTTATGGAGTCAGGCGTGATGAAAGTTATAAAGTATTTAGCTTGATTTATAGAAAGTTAGTGTTTTTCACCTTTGTATCTTGCGGATGAGCCATCGAGGTCAAGAAGATTTAAGGAAGGTCTCAATCTTGTCATGCACACATAAGTGAACATGATTTTGATGACTAATATTACTAAGATAGTGAATCAAGAACTGATTACTGAACATAACCTAAGGAAAGCTAGAGTCCCATAGTAAGGTAGTACAACTTTTCAACCAATTGGTTTAGAGACAACTAGTAGGAAGTGACATTTTGAGGCCTCCCATGAGGGAAATACCAGCCAAGGTGTGAGTTCAAGTAGTTCTATCTTATATCACTTGTAAGGAAGGAGGGGGCATATGAGGAGCTATTGTAATAGATACCCAGTAAAGTATCGATCATGCAGCAGGATGGGCCATGAATAGAGATTTTATAGGACCTTTCTTCTAGCAGTAGATGGGAGGGGGTTGTCACCAACTTTAGGATCAGGTGTTTCATTCACAACTCTTCATCCAGCTAAGAGATGGAGTACTATTAGTTTCTCAGGCTGAGGAGGTGGTTGTGGGCAAGGGATACAAACACTGATTACACCCCGATAGTGGAGTGGGCCTGATTCGAGTAGCCAAGTAGTTTCTTAGGGTAATGGTTCAGGAAAGATATATTCAATAAAACCTACACCTGAGGAGAAGTGCATTTGGATGTCTATAGTGATATGTACAATATTAGTATCTTATACTCTATTATTTTTCTTTTTGGATATATATGCTTCAAAGTCATTCATATCGGCACTTCTTTTGGATAGCCTTGGTCTTGTTTTTTAATTTTCTAATGGAATTATGACACTTGATACACCGTTTCGAATCATATCATAGAGTATAATCTAGTTCTGAGAGTAACCCCTTGAGGGAGGTGGATATAACTTCATATGTTCCTCATTTTCCTAGAGATGACAGGGTTTGAAATCATTCTTAGGATGGGCGTCTAGGTTCAATTTCATGCGTTTAATGATCATTTTCCTCATAGGGTGACCTTTACATCCCAAGAGAATGTTTTTTTTCACAAGGGAAAATTGGATGTCTAGGTGTGTTGATATTAACCCAAAAATCATGGTCTAAGTAGGATGAAAGAATATATTTTTAGTTTATATCTAGATGATCAGCATACACATCAAGCAGATTACCCTCTAGTGGTTGACTCTTTTAGGGACATTTTACCTGATGAAATTTATAGATTACCATCTAATTAAGAGGTGGAGTTATCTTTTGAGATAGTTCTAGGAGCTAAAATGGTACGCATTCCTACCTATAGGATGGAAACTATAGATTTTCATAAGCTAAATGGCAGGTAGAAGATTTTTATGTAAATGGGTTTATAAAACCTAGTACATCTCTATGGGGATCATCGGTCCTTTTTGGGAAAAATGGGGATAAAAACTTTTGTTTATGTTGGTATTACCCGAAATTTAACATGTTGAGGATAATATCATGTATCCTTTTCTGCAAATTTATTATCTCTTAGACTAGCTCAGAGGAGATTGAGTGTTCTCAAAGATTGATCTGAGATCAAGTCATCATCATGTGTGAGTTTCATTTTCAGATGTACCCCACAAATCATTTCATAAAATTAATGGTATATATAAGTATTTGATTATGTATCTCAATCTTATGAACATGCCATATGTTTTCATGGAACTAATGAACCAAGTTTTCCATCCATATATGGATTCGTTTGTGGTGGTACTTTTGGATGATATCGTAGAGTATTCACACAATTGAAACCACCATTCCAAACATCTTGAGTTCATATTGGACACACTAAGAGAGAATCTATTATATGATAAGATCACAATGTTTAACTTTTGGATGGATAATATTCACTTCCTAGGTCATATTATCTTAGAGATAATAGTATTATTTAAACCAGAGAAGGTGACTATTATAGTTTCATGGGAGTGTCCCTAGAATCACTTTAACATATAGAATTTCTTGGGTCTAGATAGTTGTTACACGTATTTCATAAATGAATTATCATGATTATAATAACCTATTATGTTATTGAATAATAATTTTGTGATGTTTTTATGGTCAAATTCCTATGAGAAATCATTTATTGTGTTGAATGGGAGGCTAACTTTAGCACCGGTCTTGATTATTATAGTGCCGGGAAGAATCTATACTATATATTGTCATGCATTAGGTATTAGTCTAGGAGGAGTTCTAATTAAGGGCAGAAAGTTATAGCATATGGTTCTTGTCATTTGGGACCACATGAGAGGAATTAATTGATGCACAATCTCATGTTATTTGAGGTTGTTCATGCCTTGCACTGTTGGAGGTATTAATTAGTGGGAGAGAAAATTTTGGTGTACACAGACCACAAAATCCTCTAGTATATATTTACAAAGTGTTACTTGAATCCTAGGAAATGAATTTGGATTGATTACATATAATATTTTAACATATATCTTTCCTATACTATCAAAAAAGGAAATATAGTGTCCAATGCACTATATAGGAGGAATTAGATATATGTAGTTCAGAATTCTCTTGTAAAGTGGTAGCTTTTGACTTTGTTCTCCGAGATACACTTGGAGGTGCTAGATAGTCGTAGACAAACTTATATCCCATCCTTACTGGTCACTTATACCCTTATAGATAGGTTGCAGATGAGACAACAACCAGATTACGAGGACCTAGTCCTACAGGAGAGTGTGGTAGGTGAGGACCTACCTCATAGTTGTACTACTGGTGAGGATGAAATTATACGCAAACATGGTCTCATTTGTTTTCCAAAAAACATATGAGGGGACTTTATGCAAGAGTTTCATGTAACTTCTTGGGTAGTATATCCTGGTGTTACAAATATTTATCATGATTTACATTACTATTATTGGGGGTTGGGTATGATGAGGGAGGTAGCTAGTTTTTTAGGAGGCGTTCTATCTATCAGTAGGTGAAGGCTGAAAAAAAACAACTAGAAGGTATCTTATAGTAGTTTCCCATTCTCGAGTGGAGATGGGATGATGTTGTGATGGATTTCAGAACTGATTTATCGAGGTCACCTTGAGGTAGTGATGTTGTATGGTTTGTTATATAAAGGCTCACAATGGTTTCATATTTCAATCATAATAGGGATACCTAATCTATATATGGCATTGGGAGGCTTTATATACATGATATCGTGTGCCTTCATAGGGTTCCTCATACTGTTGTGTCAGACATGGATCCCTGGTTTACATCATGATTTTGGAAAGTCATGTAGTGTTTTTTGGGTACACAGGTTGTTTTGATCACAACATGTTACCCTCACACTAATGTACAATCATAGATCATAATAAATCTTATAGATTACATTATTTGAGTATGCATCCTCGATTTTGGGGGGGGGGTCTTCGAAGAGTCATATAACCCTGTTTGATTTTTCCTATAGAAATATATATTTGGAGACTATACAGATGGAACCTTATGAGAATTTGTATGGTAGGCATGCTGATAAACTCTATTATGGTTATATATAAGAGAGAAAGAACTACGTAGACCTCTTATCATGACGGAGGCTTTGGAGTGGGTCTAGTTGATCAGAATGTGGATGGATACTACATAGTCTAGATAGAAATCCTACATCAATCTTCGTCGAAGACCTCAAGATTTCGACGTTGGGGATCAGGTATTTTTATATATCTCTCTAATATTGGGGCATAGACAGATTCAGATATAGGGTAATATTTTTTTTTGATATTTCATTCCATTTTAAATTATGGAGAGAGACTGGTTAGTAGCATATTAGTTGCTGTTAACTCAGAGGTACTAATCCATGCATGAAATATTCCATGTACATAATCTCCATTTTTATCACGCATACTCAACTCATATTCTTTATCTGAATGAGGTTGAGTTACGACTAGATTTTTCATTTAGAGAGAATACTATTCATATTTTTGATAGGAGAATGAAGGCTCTTCAAGGCTGGTCAGTTCCCCTTGTGTGGGTGTTATGGCATCATGACCGTGTACATGACCAGGCTTGGGAGTGGTAGACCGATGTATGTGCTCAGTGGATGGAATTATTCATAGATGATTCTTGACCACCCTTGGAAGTAAAATTTATGTATTAATTACATTAATGGGGGAATATTATAAGATCTTAGCTTTTTTGATAAGGTAAATATCCTTTTAATTTTAGTTAAACTCTTATTTATGTTCTCTTTTGGGATTAAAACCTAAAGACAAATTGATTGGGTGGATTTTGGAATGAATACAGAAGGGGGGATGAAGATAGGATACATGAAAATTATATGACATGTATTTTTAATACATGGTGTGTAACTAATACATAACTTGTACTGGCCGAGCCATAAGTTTTCATGGCATGTACTTGTTTTTCCCTAGAGTGTAAAAATCATACTTTATGCGATATGTAAATAATATATGCTATACAATCTCCCTAGGTTATTTTTTAAAATATAATATAGGGCCTCATATTTCAATATTGGCTCACCCCTCTCTTTTGTGCAGGATCTCCCCTTGAAGCTTAAACCTAGCCTTTAATGTTGTTTTGTGATCCAAACTCTAATTCTTCAACTGTAGGTCTCATTGGATGATCACTAGTGAGTTTTATATTTCTATTTCACCTTTTTCTATTTCTCTTATCCTTGGAAAATATATTTTGGTATAGTCTCTTATGCCCAGTTTTTTAGGTTGTTCATCAGTTATTCCATTTTCTTCTGATCTAGGTCGAGTTAGGAGTCGTTAATGGATGCATTTTATACCACATGCATAAGGTAGGTAGTCAATACCTTTTCTCATAAATTATAGTTGATTTATAAATAGTTTCCTTTGTGAAACATGTCATAACTTTTGTAATTTTCTCTAAAATTAATTAAATGACTTGAATAAATTATTAGAACCTTTTTATGTTTCCAACTTAGTACCGTGACCTTGTTGGTGGTTTTGAACCTCATCCTGGAATACCTGAGAGGTGTGTTATTTAATCTACCTCATGTAATACCATCTCCTTGGGTGTGTGTGATCTTTCCATCATAATGGGATCCTTATTGAATTGAATAAGACTTTAGTATAGGGATTATATATCATTTCCATGTGATTACATAATAATTGAAATGGTAAAATATTTAATGGGAAATTTTGGAATGAATTGGATGAACTCATGGTTTATGTAAGATGATGGAATGGGTTATGGAATTATTAATGAGATAATGAATGTTTTGGATGCCGTGGATATTTCTACTCTGTGGATATGGCTTGTGTGGGTCTGGAACTTTAATTCTTTGGATTCTAAGTAGATTTATTCTCCTTGGATCCAAATCGCTAGGTCTTACAGTAGATAACATTGATATGTTTACTACATGAATCCAAATTAGTTTGGATAACCTGGAAATTTCTACCCCCTAGATTTTTATTGCTTATACTTCCTTGGAAATGCTCTAGGGACATGATCTTGGGATCCAACCATGTTGTTATCAAGTTTCTATAGAGATTCTCTAAGGAATCGGGAGGATTACATGGTTATTTATACCTTGGATACGAACCATGTAGACCTGACATGATGAGGATACCTTATTATTTACACCATAGATCTATCCCTTGACTTCTGGCACTAGATTACTTGAAATAGACCGCAATGGAAGGTTTATCAGGATTTATAGATATCCCTAGTATGGGTGTTTGATTACAGTTGGTAGACTAGACTACATTAGTCCTGGTAATTCATTTATATTACTATCATAAATTTTACATTGCTTCATCTTATATACATAGTATATATTTGTTATATAAATTATTCTTGGTGGCCTATAAAGTGTTATCTCACACCTTGTTTGGGCCGTCATTGGGTACCCAACAGACTTCATGGATCATGGTAGGGATTTGGGAAAGCACCCAATTTATGATTCATGATTGATTATACATCGGAGTATGGGAGCACATGACCAAGCTATTTTCATGATTCTATCTGGGGATAATCATTTTTTTATTTTTTTTATTTTAACATGTTTTGTACTTGATTTCCACTTCATTGGATTATCTTCCATTTTCTATAGTGACATGGAATACTTATCTTGTATATGATATTTTTATGGATTTGTTTACATTTTATTTCTCTCATATTGATGTGTATATTCTATAAGTGATTTATATTATTCTTTTTCTAATTTATTTACTTATGATACCGTTTCATTACTCAAATCATGATGGTATAATCTCCCTATTTTACCATTACAGACCCTTATTACTAGTAATCATCCTATGGCATACATGGAGGTGCAGTTGAGGCCATGTAACACATTGTCTTCGGGCACCTTTTATTGTTTCCCAGATCAGGATGTTACAATCCATCCAGATAAAGGAATTGTATGGTAACATATGATTATATCCCTACTATTTCATATATTTTTTATGTTGTATATGTTTAATAAAAACATTTTTTCACACTTCTGTAAAATCTCAAAAGTGGGCTATAAAAAATCATTTGAAGGATTTATTTTTAAATTTTTCAAAGAAAGGATAATATAGCTAAAAATATATTTAAAAAATGAAGTTAGAAAATAACATTCTTGAAACATTTTAATGAATATAGGCATGGAAGAATAATATTCACGACTAAAATAATAAATATGGTTGGTTTTTATTAAAAATATTTATTCAATATTTTTAGTACCGAAGAGGGTAAAATGAAATGAATACTTTTAAACCAAATAAATAACCTGAGGATAATAAAATATAAGGTTTTTAATAAATAAATAACATATAATTTCCCATAATGGAATTTGAAACAAAAATAATCTTGATAAAAGTGAGAATATACCATAAACCCTTACATCAAGTCTCGACTTCCCTCATACACATTCTAATCTATTATATAGTAAATTTAAATTTATTATAAATATATACAAGAAACATATTAATTATTATAATACTAGATATGATTCATTCATAATTTCCAATCACCCATCTATTAATAATTTTCCACTGAAATCAATATCATGGGTGTCAAAATTTTCATTTTTCATGCACATTTAATTTTTGTGAGTACGGTCTATAAACCTTGTTTACATTTTCATAATATTTTTAATATTAATCATTTGGTAAATATCATATTTATTCATTAAAAACTATTTTGATAAAATCTATGTAATTTGGTGTAACTTCCCGACCTCAGAGCCACTTACATGTTCCTTGAGTTGGTGGGTCACATGGCCTCAACCACACCTCCCATTATGCCAGAGGCTGCTGAAAATTAGAAAGGGCCAGTGATGGTACGGTGGGGAAACTGTAACAACATGATCTGAGTATATATGTGATATCACAAGTAAATAAATATGTGGAAGCATATTATAAATCACTGATAAAAGATAAAAATCCTGAAGAAAGCAGTAAAACTTAAACAAATCCTAGGAAATATTATATACTAGATAAGTATGTTAGGTCTCGATAAAAAATGGCTGGAAATATGTGGAAGTCAGAATATAGTACAATACATGTATGAAAAGAGAAAAAATGAAAAATGGCTATCTTAAGATATAATCATGAGGATAAATTGTTCATGTTATCCCATAATCCTATGAACAATAAATCGACCATCATTAATTGGGTTTTTAACCAAGTCCCTACCTACATCCATGAAGTCTTCCCAGGTCCTCAATGGTGACCCGAACAGGTTGTGAGATAACACTTAGTAGGCCACCACCAATGGTGTCCATAAGAAATTTATTCTGTGTATATAAGATTAAGTTTTGTGAAATATATGATAGTAATATAAATGAATAAGTAGGAGTAAAAATGTAAATTATACCTACTAAAATAATACACTCATACCAAGGATATCTATAAATCATGACAAAAAATCCACTGTGGCCTATGCCGAGTAATCCACTATCAACCCCCAAAGTGCAGACCCAATGTGTAAAGACTATGGAATCCTCATCATGTCAAACAAAAATGGGATAGATAAAAGGAATAAATGACCAAGGCCTCCCCTCTTGTACTTATATAATATTCATATAAACGCATCAATAATTAGCGGAACCTGAGGAGCACGCCCACAGAGAATGTCCAAGGTAGACCAAGTAAGTCGAATCCAAGGGGTAATAATTTCCTTAGAATCCAAAGTAATCTGTATCCATGAAGTTAAATTTTCCATGGAATCCAATTTTAGAACTAGTGGTCCAGATCCAAGGAGTATAAATTTTCTTGGAATCCAATGAATTCAAGTGTTAGACCCACATTGCCCAAATACAAGGATAATAAATGTCGAAAGAATCCAAAACATTCATCATCTCATTAATCTTTTCATAACCCATTTCATCATCAAAAAAATAAAATGATTTCATACAAATCATTCAACATTTTCTGTTTAAAACATTAACCATTTAAATTATTATAAAATCACAATAAAAAGAGTCATAATCCCTATCCTAAAGTCTCATTCAATTCAATAAGGCTCCCACTATGATGGAGAGCTCAAAAACACCCAACAGGATGGGAAAACATGGGTTATACTCGATAATATACATATAGGGTGGTTCGGGTTGAGGTTTACAACCTCCATTTATATCACAGTACTTAGTGGGAAACCTAACAAGGTTTGAATAATTTAATTAAGGCATTAAATTATTTTAGGAGAAATTCTCATAAGGTCCATCATGTGGTTCAAAGTAAAATAAAAATTAATCTACGATACTTTTTGGGAAAAGTTATAAATCATCTACTGTAATCTTGTGCTAGAACACTTATCTATTATCATCTCCTAACTCAACCTAACTCAGAAGAAAATGGAAGAATGGTTGAACTCCATAAAAATAGGGCATGGTAGATTACACCAAAATAACAGCATTGAAAAGAAAATAAATAAAAAAATGTGAAATAGGAATAGATAACTCACCAGCGTACATCTAATGATATCGACAGTGGAAAAAGAAAATTCTGGACCGCAAAATTACACCAAAGCCTTGTTTAAGGCTTCAATGGGAGCTGCTGTAAAAAAAGAGAAGGGAAGGGGTGAGCCTCTGACAAAATATGATTCCCTAGCTCCTATTTTAAGAAACTATAAAAGATATTTTACATGACATGTAATATTTACACACCATTTACTGTTCATGTTTTTCCCTCTAGGGAAAAACCATTACATGCCGTGAATATTTCTACCCAGACTAGTATACATCATGTATTGGTTACACACTATGTATTCCAAATACATGTTGTGTACTTGGAATTTATCCTCCCTTAATCCCCCCTAATTTATTATTTCCAACTATAACCCAACCATCCCACATGCCTAGTATTAGAGTCTAATCCAAAAAAGAGAGCATTAACAAGATTTTAACTAGAAATAAAATGATTTTTACCTCATCAAAAACATAGGATCTTATAATATTTCCCCCTTAAAGAAATTTTATATTGAATTTCCCTTCAAAGGGTGTTGAATAATATTTTAAGAATAATTTTAGCCACTGGGCACATACATCAGTCTCCAACTCCCAGGCCTCACCCTATACATGATCGTGTTGCTGTTGTACCTTCACTAGAGGAATTGACTGGCCTCAAAGAGCCTTCGTGCTCCTGTCAAAGATATGAATAGGATACTCCTTGAAGGACACATATACCTATAACTCAACCTCCTTTAAATGAAGATTATGATATCATTGTGATTTATAATGATGTGGATAAGGTATGTGGAAGAAGTCATTCTGGGATTAGTACCTCTTAAGAAACATAAACAGATAGTACACCGGCCTAGATCTCTCCATAATCTTGAAAGGCCTGACATATCTTGGTGAAAGATTAACCTATCTCTAAATCCTTTAATTCCATCGCCTTAGAGTGATATATAAAAATACATGATCCTAAAACTCAATCTCTAGTGGTCACAGATTATGACCGGTTTAGGATTTATGTCTATACTATGTAGTATCCATCCACTTTTTGATCAAATGGAATTTATATGGATTATCTTACATGAGACGTAGTCTGAGTTGTGTTGCCTATACTTCCTCTAACCAGCACAGAGGTGATTGGCATGTCCTACCATACAAAGCCTCATATGGTTCCATCTATATATTCAACTTATAGATATTGTTTCAGGTAAACTAAAATAGGGGTATATTACTCTCCAAATATCCTCTAAAATCAAGGATACTTACTCAATAAATATTTTCTATAACCAATATTTTGCGCTCTAACTGGCCATCATTCTAAGGGTGGTATGTTGTCCTTAAAAACACCAATACACCTAATGACCTTTGCAAGACTTTCCAAAACCGTGACATGAAATGGGATTCCCTACCTAACACAACACTTTTAGGAACCTCGTGAAGGCGAAAATATCATATATATAAAGTCTCTAAAAATCATCTACTAAGAAGCTCTTTCTAATAGGTATGAAAAGGGTGGCCTTTAGGATCCTGTCTATAACAACCCATGTGGAATCACTACATTAAGGTAACCACAGTAACCTAATCATGAAATCCATAGAAACATAATAACATTTCTAATTAGGGATGGGAAACTACTATAAAATCACTACTATTCACTTGTGTGCAGCCTTCACTTACTAACAAGTGGAACACATCATGAAAAAACTAGCTACCACTCTTTTCATAACTGGCCAGCAATATTGGCAGTGTAAATCCCGATACATCTTGGTTATTATAGGATTTAATTCTCAAGATTCATCATGAAACTTTCACATCCACTCCTCACATATATATATTGGGACCCAAAGATTACCATGTATTCATAGAATTTCATTCTCTCCAATGGTCCAACCAGGAGGTGGTTCCTCACCTACTATGCTCTCATGTAGGACTATGCCCACATAGTCTAACATCTATCTCATCCACTCCCTATCCATAAGAGTGAGATTTACCTCTAAGGAATAGTGAAAAGTCTAGCTGAGACTATCTTACACCTCCAAGTGCATCTTTGAAAATATGGTTATAAGATTCCACTCACTACTGGACACCCAAACTACTAATATCTAATTCCTCATGCTCAGTGCATCAGCCACTAGATTTCCATTTCTGGTCATATAGGCATGATAAAATTCAAAAGGATGTATATACTAAACTCACCTTCATTTCCTAGGATTCAATTCATGCTATGTAAATATATACTTGAGTCTTTTGTGGTTTTGGTACACCACAAGATTCCCTCTTGTTAAGTAATTCCTCTAAAATCACAAGGCATGAAAAACAATGGCTAAATCAAGATCATGAATTAAAAAAATCATCTCATGTGGTCTCAACTAATGAGACACGTACACCATGAATTTATTCCCCTTCATCAAAACTACCTATATCCTAATACACGATGCCTCACAATATATTGTATATATTATTCTTGGATCTAGTAGAATCAGGATCGGTGCTAAATTCAGTCTCCCTTTCATGTCCTCATAGGATGTCTCATAGTCATTTGACCATAAAAACTCCACTCCCTTCTTAGTCATGACCATAATAGGTTATGCTAACCATGATAAGTTCAGTATGAAATCCCTATATTAACCAGATATCCCAAAGAATCTCTATATTTCAATGAAATTATTGGGCTTCTCCAAAGAAACTACAACACTCACCTTATATAGGTTAACTGATACTCATGTATTTGAGATAATATGACCCATGAAGTGAATCTTATCAATATATAAGTGGAAATTTTCAAGATTAGTATATAAATGATTCTCTATCAGTGTATCTAATATGATCTCCAGATGTTTTTCGTGGTCATGTCAATTGTGTTAATACACTAAGATATCTTCCATGAATTCCACCACAAACAAATCTAGGTATGGATGGAATATTCAGTTCATCTGTTCCATGAAAACTATTGGCATGTTCATAAAATGGAACATCATAACCATATACTCATATACACCATAACTTCTATAAAAATAAGTTCCATTTATGTCTAAAGTTAAAACTCACACCTGATGATAAGCCGATCTCAAATCAATCTTTGAAAACACATGGTCTCGTCAGAGTTGGTCTAAGAGACCATATATCCATGGAAATGTATATTGGTTAACCATCAACTGGTTCATTTTTTTGGTAATCCACACTTAAAAAAAGGGTTACATCTGCCCTTTTTTGTAAAAAGGACCTATGATCCCCATGGATAAGTACTAGGGCAAATAAACCCCCTTGATTCAAAATCCTGCAGCTTCCTTTTGAGCTCCTGCAACTCTGTAGTAGCTATCATGTGAGGAAGAATGCATAAAAATTCAAATACTACCACTAGGATGATATAAAACTCCACCTCCCTCTAAAGTGGAAATTTATAAAAGTTTTCCAGGAAAACATCCGTAAAATAATCAACCTCTAGAGGGTAATTTAACGGACTCATACCCTGATCATCCAAATATAAACTAGAAATATAGGTTTTCATCCTTCTCAACCCATGATACATTGGTCCATCTCTTCTCTTCTGGAAATCCCATTAACCATTTGGATTAAAAACCCCACCCTTCGGTGATGGAAGGTCACCCTATGGTGATATAAATCAATGAACACATGAAAGGGAACCAACCATTACACCACAATAATGACATAAAACTTTATCATCTCAAGGAAAGAGATATCCTATATGAAGTGGCACCCACTTACTTGAATGGGAACTCCCAAATCTAGTGTACACACTGTGATCTAATTCCCAATGGAGTATCAAGTGTCATAAAGCCATCATAAAATTGACCAACAAGACCATGTATCTCAAAAACATGTACAAATATGAATGGCTATAAAGAACCTATATCAAAAAGGGAAGATACCAGCGTATAAGATACTAATATAATACATCACACTAATGATGTAAAAATAATCTACACTCAGATGTAGGATGTACTGAATATATCTGGCTTAATCCATGGGCTTGAGAAACAACTTGACAACCCTGTATAGGCCCACTCTTCTATCAAGGTGAAACTACTTTCTAGATCCCCCAGCCATGACCACCTCCTTGGCCCAAATTAATGGTATTACTCTAGCTCCCATCCTGAAATAGAGAAATGAATCCCACTCCTATACCAAGAGTCATAGTAGACCCCATATTTCTAACCACTAGAGGAAAGGTCCTTCAGAACTGCTATACATGGCCCATCCTACCCTAGGATTAGAACTTGACTATGTCTCTATCACACTGGTTCCTCATGTGTATCATCTGTACACATTGATGAAAGAATATATAACTACTAGAAATCATACCTTGGATGGTATTCCCCTCACGAGAAGTCTGAAAACGTCACTTCTTTCTAGTTGTCACTGAAACAATTGGTCGAGAAGTTTTACTACCCTTCTTTGGGCCTTCGAATTCCCTAATGTTATTTTTATTAATTATCACCTAATTAACTATCTAATTAGTAGTATTAAATCGAAACATGTCAACCTATGAAAATAAAAAAAATCATACCTTCCTTAAATTGTCTCATCTTATATGTCTCATCAGCAAGATACACAATCACAAAGCATTGTAGCTCTATAAATCAAGTTTAATACTCCATAATTGTCATTATACCCAACTACAGATGCATAAAATCACTGAACCATTTATATATAAACATCTTACGAAATAATTAGTCATACAATTAGGATTGGAAATCATTGGAAACCATATCCCAAACCCTATCATCCTAGTTCATAACATACCACCAGTGCATAGAGGATCCCTAAAGCATATACATCTCAAGATTCACTCTCCTCTTAGGTGGTGTCTCTAGATGCTCTATGGTTGATAAAATGGTATCAAGATATGAATATGTATCCTATTGACCTTCATCCCTCCCAAACATTAGGTGGATGCTTCTACTGAAACACTTGCACCAATTATTCCACATTTGAGAAAAGATGTGGGGATCCCTAAATAGTATTCATAAATCATATGAAACACTCTCAAAATTAGGCATCATCACCTATATTAGGAACAAAGGGAGGTTCTATAAGTGGAAATACTGGATGTTCTACCAGTGGCTCTGGTCCCACCAGCTTTGGAGGATGGTCATTACTACCCTCTTGGGGCATAACTTGAGGCCTTCATGGTGTCATATTTCAACAAATTCCAAGAACACAACTCAGAAAAAATTTAGTAACAACCAGATCATAAATATTTATCATAAGATAGATAAAATATTTACTATAAAAAAGACACACCACATTTCATATTCCTAAATTTAGGTCTGGGTAAAAATAATAATTGTAATGAACAACAAAGACACTTCTAACTGCCCACTACTAAATCTAGGTCAAGGCCAAGTTCTATATTTCACATCATGAGCCCCAATATATGGACTATCAATTTCTATTAGAAAATCCATTTAATAGTGACATTTATATTTTATTTCAATTCATTTTATGTTAATTCTCATTTATATACCAATTCTTTTAAATGATAGAATTATATAGATCACTATTTCAAATATTTAATGGCCTGTAAACTTTATAAAATGAAGAGTTGCCTCCATTTAACAAAAACCATAAAACATTCCATCTCATGCTAACAATGGTCCATGACTCAACATTCCATTATTGACTACTTAAGGTGTATATTGTAGAAATTTCTGAAAACACAATTTAGATTATGGCAGTCACTTTAAGTTCATATTATGTTTTTCAATCTCTTGCAAGAAATGTTAGTTGATAGAATTATATAATAGAAGGAACACATAATAAATTTCATGTAGTAAAGAAATTCATCCTATTAGGCATGGTATATGCGTGGAATGTGAATCCTTTAAGGTTACTAAAATGATGCAAGATCAATACTTACTTGTTATATTAGGCCAACTGTGCAATGAAATTCTTTATTCATAGCAATAATAACATTATATATCATGTATATCAACCAAAAATAAAGTAAAATCAACAGCAATAGTCAAAATCCATGAAAATCAATTCATCATTTCAGGAAATGTTGTAATTATCCTGAATGGGGTTTAGCTACTCCCATACATGGATTATAAACCTATTCCAATACATTCCTAATCGTCTTCCTATTGTCTCATAATAATAAGGCTAGAAAATAAATTACTCTAATACGACATTATAGCGTCTTAAACATGGGGCCACAAAATAGTTCCCCGATATAGTGGGTCACATAGCCTCAAGCATTCCTTCCCATAGACCACGAGTTTCTAATTGCCGTCATGGTTCTCTAATGGTATAGTGGGGATACTATACCCTCATGATCCGAGTAACATAACATTATCAAAAGTAAATAAATCAGTAGAAGCATGATATAAATCACTAATACAAGATGAATATCTAGATAATAGCATTAAAAGGTAAATAAATCCAATAAAATATCATATACAAAATTATTATCTAATGTATCAGTACAAAAAATCAATAAATACATGGAAGATGGAATCTGGTGTAATAAATGTATTAAAAGTACACAAATGACCAAAAATGACATTCTCTAGATATCATCACGAGCATAGCTCAGTCCTGTGCTCCCTTAATCTTATACATAATCAATTAGGCATCATAATGTCTTAAATTTCTTTGGTCCCTACTTGTATCCATGATGTTTCTAGGTACCTAATGGGGGCCCGAATAGGGTTTGAGAAACACTCGGTCATCCACCACCTACGGTGTCTATAAAAGACCTAGTCTTGTATATGACAGTAATATAAATGAATAAGTAAGAGTGAAACTATCTATTTTACCAATTATAATCGAACACCCATACCATGGATATCTAAAAATCGGGAAAACCCTCAATTGTGGCCTACGCTGTGTAATCAAGTGTCAGACCCCAAGGGTCAGATCCAAGGTGTAAAGACCAAGGATTCCTTAATGCATCAAGCCTAAATAAACCAGATACAATGTATAAATGAAAAACGAATCTCCTAAATTACTTGGATTATCTCCATATAAAATTGGTAATGAGTTTGGTGGAGCCCAAGGAGCATTTTCAAGGAGGTCCAAGAATGTAGGATCGTAGGGGTAGTAATATCCATGGCATCCAAAGTAATCCAGATCCATGGAATAGAAATGTCCATGGAATCCAATGTCAGACCTAGAAGGTTGAATCCAAGGACTATAAATTTCCTTGGCATCCAAATAATTCAATTATTATACCCACTTGGTCTGGATATAAGGAGTATAAATTTCCAATACATCCCGAACATTCATCATCTTATTAATAATTTTATAACCAATTTCATCATCATACATAAACCATGAGTTCATCCAAATCATTCTACATTTTTCTTTTAAAGATTTTAACATTTCAATTATTATGTAATCACTTGAATAGGAGGAATAATCGTTCTCCAAAAGTCTCATTCAATTTAATTAGGCTCGCACTTGGATGGACAGATCACACGCACCAAATAGGATGGTATAACATAGGGTAGATTCAATAACAGACCTCTAATGTAGTCTAGGTTGAGGTTGAAAACCTCAAACCATATTATGGTACTAAGTGGTGAATCTAACAAGGTACCAACAATTTAATCAGGTAATTTAATTAATTTAAGGGAAACACTCTTAATTCCTAGCATGTGGAACAAAGGCAACAAGTTATAAATAAATTTCTATTAGTGAGAAAAGGTATATACCACCTACCTTATTCCCATGATAGAACAATAATCTACTATCATCTCATAACTTGACCTAGATGGGAAGAAAATTTAATAATATATGAACTCCCTGAAAATAAAGCATGTGAGAATACCCCAAAATAAACTCATCAAGGAGAAAATAAAGGATGAAAGGTCAAATAGGAATAGATAACTCATAGAAACACATCCAATGAGACCTAAGATAGAAGAATCAAAGTAAATATCACACAGCAACACCAAATATCAGTTTTAGGCCTCATGGTGAGATCATGTGCAAGACAGAAGGGATGGGTGAGCCTCTTTCAAAATACGAGGCCTTGTCTCCTATTTTAAAAAACTAACCCATGGAGATTACACATTGTGTACTTGGACTGTATAATTCATTCAACACCCCTTTTTTATTCTTTAAAACAACATATCCAGAACAAAAATCATGGATTTAGGGTATAAGACAAAAATGAGAACTTAAAAAAAATTAACCAGATATAAAAAGATATATACGTCATTGAAAACATGGGATCTTACAACTGGAGATGAAAAATGAATTACATCACTTTGTGGAGGTGGTAATCCACTTATATGCACATTTAATGATTTCATTTTTCAATGAATAGAAATAAAGGGAGTTAAATACTAAATTTTATTTCATAAATAATAATTATAACATAAATATTGAATATATTCATTAAATCGAATAATATTACTATCCATGTTAGGTGGTGATGAAAAATGAAAAGCGACGATTCATGGAGATGGTAGTCCATATGTATGGATGAGTAACACTTTCATTTTCCATTGGATATAAAAGAGATAGAAAAATGTTGTACCATTAACATAAAAATATTAATTATAGTAAAGATACTAATTTTATTTTATTCAGATGGTTATAGAATATTTAGAGGATGTAGAAGAATAAATAAACTTTAAATTTTCCAGATAATATGACTACTATTATTTGAGTTTTTTCTTTTGGATTACACCATGGGCCGTATTAGGATGATATTTTGGTGATACCAAGACCTGTAAAAAATAAGGGGGAAATTGTGAAGAGAAGTTATTAGGTATTTTATGATCTAGAGTGGTAAAATTCTGTGAAGAAGAGATAATATTATGTTCATTTTTAGAAGTGAGTAGTGGGACGCCCTTGTAAATAGTAAGAACATTAAATTATAATAATAATTATTATCATATAAATTAAAACTAAAACATGAAAAATTATAATATATGGTTGGGGAGTTTTAAATATACTCAACTAACTATGTATATATATGGTACGTGAGATATTTTATGCTTTATCTCTTAGTTTGACCACCTCATTAATCCTTTTTTATTTGTTACTGTGGTGATAATATTTTTACCATGGTAACTATTAATTATGGATAAAAATTAAGCTGAACATGTTAACTAATATTTATTAGTATTATTTCAAATATTTATTCCATTTTAAAAGATTCAATTCCTATAGGTGGTATAAATTTATTTTAAAATAGGTGCACAAAACATGTCAACACCATTTTTAAGAAAAATGTGTTTTAAGCATAAAAATGATTTCAGTCTCATTATGTACCTTGTAAAAACAATTATATGAATATCAAAATATTTTATTGAATATATTATCTACACATTTAATTAAAATTAATTATTAATATTGATCAATTTAATTTATTAAGATAAAAACACATTACACCCATAAATATTTATTTGTTAAAAATATACCTTTTACCATCAAATGATTCTAACTTTTTTTCTAACCAATAAAAAAAATTATGAATTATCTATAATTATTATACATTTTTAAATATTACTTTTCCTTAATTTTTATACTCAAAATAAATGAAATTAATTTTTAAATAAAAAATGTAGGATAAAAATGATGATTATAAACAAAACAATTTTGTTTAGCCAATAATTACAAGACTAACATTTCATATCATTTCTCAAACATTTCATGAAGGTCATTTAAAGACTTTATTACTTTAATGTTATCAACAAAATTTATTTACACCTTTTATAATAAGTTTTATGTTAAAAAATGGATAATTCAGAAAAAGAGTTCACAATAGTTTATCTAGGATCAAAGGTATTTCCTTAAGTGACTTTAAAACCTTTTAAAAAATAATTTATTTTATCAACTTAAATTAAAAATTTATTAGTTTCATTCATTTTATATTTTTTATAGAGTATTATTCACTATGTTCATTTTTTCACCTAAAAACTATTGAACAAATTAAATTTTTTAATGGGAAATATATTAAAAAATCTCATGTTGTTACATTCTACCCCCATTATTAAAATTTCACACTCAAAATTAAATTACTCCATATAAAAAATGAGGAAACCTATATCACACAATGCACTCAATTTCCCACATTTCTTCCTCATATTTATGATTTCTCTATAGAACCTTAACCAGGTAAGTGGCCATGTTCTATTATACTTTATCTCTATAATTCAAGATTTCTCCTAGTTAATTCATATAATATATGTCATTCTCTAGTGGTATGACCACTAATTCAAGTAAATGATTAGAATCATGTATGTACTTAATCAAAAGATATGTATGGAATACATCATGAACATAGGAGAGGTTTAGTGGATGCTTAAAGTGATATGATACTATACATATATGATCAAGAATATTATGGGGACTGATATATCTGGGGATCACATTCCCGTTACTTAAAAACATTATAATCATATCCCATGGAGATATATATAAGAATACCTTCACTCTATCATCAATATGTAGCTTCTGTAGATGGTTTTTAGTAGAACTCTTCCATTAAATCTAAGCTCCCCAGATGTACTACTGAATGGATCTTACATTATTTTTTCACTTCCTTAGGTATCTCATGTAAAATTATATTTCATTCTATAACTTCATCCCAACATGTTGGAGCTTTTCACTTCTTTCTATTAATAACTTTAAAATTATCCATATAAATTCTTGAATGAAATATATTATTGTAAGAAAATTTTATAGTAGGAAGGTATTGATCCCAACAAAATTTGAAAAATATGGAGATATCAATCAGCATATCTTCTTTTTTTTGTGTGGTTCTATTATATTAACCATCTATCTGAGGGTGATATGTGTGCTAAAGATCTGATCTGTATTCAAGGTTTTTTGAAGAAATCTATTGAACTTTGAGGTAAAACTTACGTATCAGTCAGATAAAATTAAGAGTGGTACTCTATATAGTCTTACCACTTTCTTAATGTATATCCTAGAATTTTATTCAGGAAACAAATATTATATGATATCAATGAAATGTGTTAAATTTTTAAGGTGATAAACTATAACCCAATTGGTGTTATTGACTTTATATTTCTTGGGGGATCCTATTAAAAAATACATGGTGATGTCATCCCATTTTCAAATAGGTATGGATAATGATTATATCATCCCCTTAGAATTTTCACATTCATCCTTAACTTTATAACATACTAGGAATCGTGATACATTGTCTGTAATATCACTTTCCATGTTGTCCTTCCATAAATGATCTATAAGTTATTTATATATCGTGTACTCCCAGTGTGGATAGAGAATGATGATCTATGTGATTTATTGAATATATATTTATATAATTCAAGTATTAATGGGACACATACCCAGTCTCTGAACCTGATCATTTCATAAATATCATAGTAAATCATAGAAACATTCATTACATTATTTTACAACTCCATATCCTATTTCCATGCCTCTTTAATATTCTCATAAATGGATGGATGGAAATTCATCTGATAAATATATGATTCATATCATTCAAAAATATTTTTAAGGTCTATCTTCTATAAATCAATAAATAATAGATCTCTTTCAATAATCTTCATTAGAAAAGTATCATGGTCCTTTTAACTCATAGCATCAACCACCTTGTTCATCTTCCTAGGGTAATAACATATTGATTAGTGATTATCATAAATCAACTATAACCATATCCTTTTGTTCATATTTAACTCTTTTACTGTGAATATATAATTCTAGATTTTATTATCAGTATATATATGACAACTTTCACCATAAAGATAATGCATCCATATCTTCAATAAAAAAATTATCAATTCCATCTATAAATCACGAGTCAGGTAATTTTACTCATGAATCATCAATTGGAATGAGGAATATGATAATATCACATTATTATGCATGAGAATACATACTATTCCCTTCCTTGATTCATCACTATAGATCTCTAGACCTTATTTAATGAAGGGTAGTGTAAGAAAATATTCAAAATCCAAACTTCTCTCTCATTCCTTTAAATTCTCTTCACAATCATTATTACAAATAAAAATGACTTTATTACATGAAAACTCACTCAGTGTATTTTATATCCATGATGAATTTCTCAAAAATCATTAATAGTATCCATCCAATTTAAGAAAACTATGGATCTCAATTAACATTGTTGTTTTGGTTCATTTCACATTAATCTCCATCTTTTAAGGATCCACCCATATTAACTCCCTTGTAATTACATGAACAAATAATTGAACTTTATATAGAAAAAATTATAACTTAATAAATTTGGCATAAAACTTATCCTTTCTTAATGTCTTCAGCACAATCCTTAAATGATATTCCTTATCTTTATTTTTCTTAGAATATATAAAAATAATATACATAAATAATACAAAAAACTAATCAATGTAATATCTAAAGACTACATTCATTATATCCATGAAGATAGAAGGGGAATTGGAAAGTCTGAATTGTATCACTATAAATTCATAGTGTTTATACATCACATAAAAGGATATCATGGGTATGTCCTCTCTTTTTAACCTTATCATATGATATCCATATTAAAGGTAAATTATATAAAAGTATTGATATAATCAAAATTGATAAAATAAATCATAAATATAGGGTAAATAATAATTATTCTTGATATTTATCCTAATAAATTCCCATCAATCAATGCAAAGATTCCTTGAACCAAATTAATTCTTAACAAAAATAATGGGTTCACCTCATGATGAAGCTCTCCGCTGAATAAATCCAATATCTAGATTCTCATAGAGTTTCTTTTTAAATTCTTGCAACTAAATCAGGCCCATTCTATAATGACTCTTTGAAATTGTCATACAACTAGGTATTAGTTCTATTGAAAACTCAATATCACGAATTTGGTTAATACTATAAATCTTTTCAAGAAACACATTAGAATATTCCCATATAATAGGAATATATTTAATGTTGATTTTCCCCTAACCATTTTATATAAATACCCTATAAGTATAGGTAGTGAGATCCATATAATGGAAGTAATTTCCATTAGAATTTTAAATTCATCCTTAATCTAATATACTATCATAGGTTGATTCATAATATCAAATGTGACTTCCCTTACCCATAAATTGATATAGTATCTATATATAGAGATCTAATCCATTCCTAAAATCAAATCAAATTCAACTATATGATAATAAAATTTTTTATGAACCATATTACCAAAAACAATTATAGGATATGTGCTATAAACTTGAGATAAAATCATAATAAAAGTAAGTGTTTTCATTAATAAATAAATGACTTACATATAAGGTGGTGAAAAAATAATATTTGGAAATTATTTTTATGTAAAATAGTTGGAATAACATGAATCAAGTAATATATTTTTAGTTCTAGAGTGGATGAGAATTGTACCTTTCAACACTTCTATCTTATGAGCCTCTTCAGTAGTTATGATTTTATAATCCTTTCATTTATCCTTTGTATTAGGAGGTTTTTGATTTCTTTTGCTATAATTAACCCTCATATTCATGAATTAGTTGGACTGCTATCAATACTCCTTAAAATTATTATATTGGAGTGTGGGTGGAACATTCAATTTTTATTTATATCCTTCCATTTCATTTTAAACCACTTCATATCACTTCGGTATTCATGTGCTTGATGAGATTCTCTTCCACACTTAAATCATTTACATGTCCCATAGAAACAATTTCCCCTTTTCTTATTCATATATTTAGAGATTTGAGTGAGCATAATGATGATATCTTTTTTCTCTGATAACATTCCATTTTTTACTCATGATAAATTCATTACATTGGACATCAAATTCATCCAAAACATGTTTCGTCTTGGTTCTAACCACTGACTAAAACGAATAATTATAGTGTAGGTATAAAGCATTGATAATAAAATTTGTCAATCATATGATAATGAAAAACATTTCTAATATTTCCTAAATTATGACACCTTCTTATTAACCTATGACACTTTTAGGTTTATCCTCTATCAATATGGTTTATAAATGGTAATCATAGGTTTTATAATATCATTTTTCATAATCTAATATCCATAAATAACTAAATAATACTTTTATTCCAATTTAAGTTATATGAGAATCAATTATAGTAATATTACAATTGTTATGATGAATATTCAATACATCTCACAATAATTAACACATGAGAACATTAAAGGTTTATTTTCATTGAAGACTAGATACAAAATCAACTTATTTCATGAAAGATCTTGAACATATCATAAAAATTAATTATTAGATAGTGGCCTTCATAGAAATTTCCTACTTAAAATACTTCTTCATAACATAGGTAAATGGAAACATAAGAAAGGGTGATCTCATATGTTCATTAAGGGTAAACATGGGAGATATGAATTAATGATCATAAGTGAGCATAAGATAAGATTAAGGGTATGAGAACATGAATATGACTTACGTGATCAGACCCAATAAATCATAGAAAATAATACACAAGTCATGGAATAAGGATTTATCATAATAAAATACATGATTCATAAGAGTGGAAAATCATCAATAATCAATCATTGTCCATGAGATCATATCACAAGCATAATACATAAGTTTTTGGAATAATAGTTTGGCACGAACAAAAGCATATAAATAATTTTTCGTGGATTCTAACCATAACTTTAGTCAAATAGTAATCTTGGTCTAAACACTCATGTACCTTATCTAGGCTTGGTCTATTCACTCATATACCCACTTGGGCCTAGGATAATTACCCATGTACCCTCTTTAGGCTTGGTCCAATCACATGTGAACCCTCTTTGGGCTTGGGAAAACCTTATATATACCCTTGGGATGGAGAAAATATCATGTGTACCCTTTTGAGATCATAATACATAAAACACTACCCATATATTTAAGGTATATAATGAACCCACCCTTCAAATAATAAACTAGTTACATATATATGGCACGAAAACATAAGAGCAATCATAATTCATTCATAGTGAAATTAAACCAAGAGAAATAAATGGGTTTCATGAAAAATTGTTGAATCATAATAATTATAATGCATATATCTAAAGTAATTTTTTGGTATCCTAAGATCATATCCCTAGTGAATCATAACAATCCTTAAGGATTTTGAAAAAAACGAAAAAACATTTCTAAAATCATTAGAAATATTATTTGAAAAACAAGAGAAAAAATCATTTTATTTTGGTAACTTTTAAAAGGTAAAAAATAACAGAATAATAGAAATTTTCATTTTCATTTAAAAAATATGGAAACTGGAATATTAATTTAAATTATGAATAAATTTCATGATGCTTGGAAAATCCATTCGTTCCATATACATTTAAGAAAAACATTATTTTGAAACTTTTGTAAAAAGTCCAAAGTGAGTTATACAACAAACATTTGAAAAGATTAATTTTTAAAAAATTTCAAATAAATTAAAATGTAGTTGAGAATTAAATTCTAAAACATTAGATTATATAAAATTACATTATTGAAACATTTTAAAGGAAATGGGCATGGAATAAAAATATTTCCAACCTAAAAGAAGAAATAAGGTTGGAATTGCATAAAAATATCTTCAATCCTTTTGAGTACAAAAGAAGATAAAATATAATTAATGAATAAAAAATCAATAATAATAATAGGAGAATAAAATAGATCATTTTTAATAAGTAAATTCAAAATAATTTCATATAATGTAAATTGAAACATAAACAATCTTAATAGAACTGAGAATGTAACATAAAACCTTATCTAAAGTCCTAAATTTATTCATACATAGACTGAAATCCTAAATAATAAATTTATATATTTTATAAATCTATATAAATCTATATTAATTATTATATTATTATATATTATTCATCCACAATTTCCAATTACCAATTTATTAAAAAGCCTCCACCAAAATCAATATTCTGGGTGTTAACCATTTCCTTTTTCATGCATGTTTCGTTTTAGAAATTACATTACTTGCAACTTGGTCATGGTTTCACCATATCTAGAATCTTAATAATTTTATAAATAAAAAATTTATTCATTTAAACAAATTTTATAAAAATCTATGTAAGGTGGTGATGAAAAATGAATCTCATCACTTCGTGGAGGTGGTAGTCTGCACGTACACATGTGTGATGCTTTCATTTTTCATTGAATGGAATGAACTAGAGTTAAATATTAATTTATGTTTAAATAATAATAATTATTAAAATATCATATATATTCATTAAATATATCAATATAACCATCCATGTGATGCGATGTTGAAAAATGAAACACAATGCTTCTTGGAGATAGTAGTTCGTACATACGCATGAGAAACACATTCATTTTCCACTTGATGGAATAGAGATAGAAAATGGAAAGAACAATAAAATATAAAAATTCATTATAGTATATATTAGGTTATGTTTATTGTGATATTTTTTTAGAATATTTATAGGATGTGAAATAATAGATAATCTTGTAATAAATTGGTTAAGATGGTTGCATCTTCCTTGAGTATCTTACTTTAGTATAAACTTTAAGCCTTCTTAGGATGGTCTATTTGTGAGACCATGATCTATAGGAGATGTGGAGGAAATTTTGGAAGATATTTGAGCAAGTATTGGTCGATGTAGAGTTCTGAAAGTGTTTGAATATGTGAGAAGAGGATGTGCCATTTTTTAAGTGAGAGGAGTGGCACCCTTGTAAATATTAAGAACATTAAATTATAATAAATTTTATACTTATGTAAAGTGATATAAAAACATAAAATTTTAGAATATAAGGTGAGTTATGTCTAAATTTTATCATCCATCAATTAATTGAAAGGTTTGTTTTATAAATTTTAAGCCTTATCTCTTAGTTTAAACCCCTCGTTAACCATTTTTAACCCTTACCTTGGTGATATGATTTTTATCATGATAACTATTCATTATGACTAAAAATTAAGATAAAATTATTACCCAATATGTATTATGATGATTAAATTTATTTAATAAATTTTATATTATTCAATTCCTATATATAGTAGAGATTAATTTTAAAATAAGCATGAAAAACGAGTCAAAACCATTTTTAGGGAAAATTTGTTTTTAAGAATCTGTTTTTTTATTCCCATTCCTTACCTAGTAAAAATCATTATATTAATACTTAAATATTTTATTGATTATATTAATAAATTTTTTTATTAAAATAATTCATAAATGGTGATAAATTTAATTTATTAACTTAAAAATACATTACGTGCATAAAAATAGTTTTTAAACAAATATCTCTTTTTACTTCAAATGATTTTATCTTTTTTTATAACCAATTTATAAAAAATGTGTAATGATAATTAATTTTTATTAATTTCTAGACAATAATATTTCATATTTAAATTGATAAAAGTAAAATAAATTATCTTCAAAATAAAACATATATGATAAAAATAATGTTTATAAACAAAACATTTTGGTTTAGTTTAGAGTTAGTAGACTAACGTTCGTTATCTTTTCTCAATCATTTCATGAATGTATTTACATGATTTTATAAAATTAATTTCAATAATAAAATCTATTGATACCATTTATTAATTGTATTAAATTTTTAAGGAATTCATGATTCAACCATATAGTTCACCATAGTTTCCCGCAGATCAAGGGTATTTCCTTAAGTGACTTTGACCCCTTTTTAAAAAAAATTATTTCATCAATTTAATTTAAATTCCTATTTGTGAATTTCAATTTATATTTATAATAATAAATTATTCACTTAATTTCAATTTTTATTGCATTATAAGATATTTACCACATATACATTATCATTGATGATTATATTCTTAAATATTAGGGTGTTATAAGATTATTACCATAAAAGAGTGACTTTCAACATACCCAATAGAAGAAATCAATTATTATAGGGATAATGAGACCCATAACATTGTTTTATAGGACCTCATCTTATATAATTAAGAAAACTCTTATATTTTGTGTCTTCTCATTTATTGGAAGCTGACAAGGAAGTTCCAAGAGTGATTTACCTCATGTGGTTAGGGAATTTCCTATGGTGTTATCAGATGATATCTCACAAATAACCCTAGAAAGATAGGTAGAGTTAACTATTTTTCTATTTTAAGGAACTCATATGATATATATATCTCTTCATATTTCAAGGCTTATATAGAGTTAAAGGAATGGAACATTTAACTCGATGACTTAGAAGATGATGTCTTCATTCAACCAAATGTTTCCTAGTGATCCATCCTAATTATTTTTTATAAAAATAAAAACAGGAAATTTATATTGTGAATATACTATCATAGGTTAAATCATTTCATGATCAAGAATAAGTAACCCTCTCCTTATATCGATTAACTCTTTGATTAGTTAAATAGAGAAAGGGCTATCACTAGATCAGGGTTTGAGAGGCCGATGTTACTAACAATACTTTTCAAAGAAGGTATGACCATTTTGATTTCTTATTGATTCCATTGAGGCTAAATAAATCTTTTATGGCCATTATGGAACTTATGAAATGAATATTCCATCAATTACAAGACAAATTTATCCCAGTTATTTGAGAATTATTCTAGGAACATTCTGTGATTTCGAACTCTTTTATAAACAATTAATGTATCATTTCATGATCTAAGAGATCAAATTTATTGGGGACTGAATATCAGAATAGAATATGTCAGTCAATATTATGAATCTATGGGTTGTGATGTCTTGGTTGGAGCCAAATAATGTCTTATAGTTTAAGATCTTCTAGGGGGTTTCATGACACTATAGATGGTTTGGGAGAGACTTCTTCCGGATTTCATCACTACTGACATGTATCACCCAGAAAGGGGTGAAGTATTTATGCAACATTAAGTTTTTGGAATCCTTATATGAATTAAAGAACAAGATTATATCAAATCTGATTCTAATTTTACCAATTTCTAGTCATGGTTATGTGGTTTATTGTGATGGATCAAGTATTAGTAAGGGGTGAGTTATTATGTTGGTAGACCATGTAGTGGTGTACAGATATCACCAACACTGAACATATAAAAATAAATATTAGACTCATGACCTTTATGTATCCTCTATGATACATGTTTTCAAGTGTTAGCTCTATTACTTCTTTGTGGAAAGGTTCATGGTATTTTCTATTCATAAATGTTTGAGCTATATTTTCTCTCAAAAGGAACTAAATATTTAGAAATAGTGATGTGAAAAATATCTTTAGGAATTTGATATTTACATTTCTTACATGCGAGGTATGTGAAATCTCAGTGCAAATACCATCAGAAGGAAGTTTCCCTGTCAAAGCCATAATAAGTCTAGTGATTAATGGAGTTTTATGGGACTCTTTACTCAGATTCATCTAGATGTGATGGAAGAAAATTAGAGCATGTTTATTACTATAATTTAGTTGATTCCTTCTATTATTAGGATTATTATTCAAGAACAAGGATGTGTTAAGGAATTTCAATGAATTAAGAAAAATCTAAATGGTGGAGAGAGTGGTCTTAGTCTCTTGAAGATATATTTTTCTCCCAAATCTATTATGTAAATCCTATATTAAAGAAGAAGGTGGTAGTAGATGATATTCAAATTTCCAAGTGGGATCCTCACCCAGTCACAGCTAATAAGTACTATGATTTTAACACCAATTCTAGAGTCTGGGTATGATATATGACAAAGCAGACTTCATGTCTCAGTGTTTCACTTTATAGTAGATAAGAGTTAAATATAAAAGTACATCCATTATTCTTTAGGCACACCCCATACCCAACAGGAAGTGGGATGAGGTGTCCATGGATATTGTCATTAGGTTACCATATACCACTAAAAGTAATAATTAGATATGGTTCATGGTTTATCATCTGACTACGATGACCCATTTCATTCTGGTCAAGGATACAACTAAGTTAGAGGAGCTATATAGACTATATATACCAAAGATTATGAGAGTGCACTGATTTTCATTTGCTATCATCTCATATAGGGTCTTTTGATTCACTACATATTTTTTTAATGTATTCCAAGAGGTGATGTGATCTTAGGTTAAGTTAAGCTTGACTTACCTTCCTTTGACTGATGGTCAGATAGAGAAGACAATGTAGATTCTAGAGGATATGATCTATGCTTTTGGGCTTGATTTTGGAGGATCATGGAACACCCATTTATAGCTATTTTATTTTTTTATAATAATATTAATCATTCATAGATTGAGATAGAATACTTAGAGGATCTTCATGGTTTTTGGACTCACCTGTTTTGATAACAATGTATCTATAATCTCACGGATCTCCTGTTTAAGCTTACATTGAAAAAATTATCTAAATAAAAGGTAATCGTTGAAGGTCACCAATAAAAGGTCACCAATGAAGGTCACTCATAAAGGTTCACTGATGAAGGTCACCAATAGAGGGTCACCTATGAAGGTCATCGATGTAGGTCACCGATAGAAGGCTGCCGATGAAGGCTACCAATGAAGGCTACCGATAACAGGTCACCGATAGAAGGCTACTAATGAAGGCTACTGATGAAGGCTACTGATGAAGGCTACCTCTGAAGGCTACCAATGTAGTTTACTGATGAAGCCTACTGTTGAAGACTACTACTGAGAAATCTACTGCTACCAATCTACAAATGCTCACTATTCTACTCCATACTTTGTAAAAAATTTAATATTATTCTTACAGTGATATTTGGTAAATTTAATTCTTATGACATTAATTGATGCTGATTGTAGACATATCAAGAGACCAACTTGGGAGATAGTATAAGGTACAAGGAGGACCACATGTGGTTTACTTATTCCTATTGTCATATCTCAAATATAAAATAGGAGACTGAGGAAGAAAATGCAGAGAGAGAAATTCATGAGAAAGAGCATACTCACTAGATAAAAGAGAACAAGGAAGAACCATCCAATGCTTACATTGTGAACCCAAGATCATCACGAATATCAATTGGGAAAAATCCATGTCTACCTTTTGTGGTTATTAAACTCTCTATCAAACCAAGAAGCAGAACACCTCAGTACTTGGAAGCTTGAACCTGGAGTTGCGACACTCTTTTTTGGAGAGAACTTTTAGAGAAATACTCGAACTACAATATCCTCACTCTAGGTAGTCAAGAGATGAACTTTGAACACATAGGGATTTCTAAACTAAATATTATACTATTAGATCTATTGTGTTATTTTACATTTCTGAGATGTGTCCGTTTGTGCGTTATACACACCATCTCCTGTGCTTGAACTGGAAGATACTAAAAATCCTCACATCAAACTTTATTTAAACATTTTCCCATGTGTAACTGTGGAAGAGACCGTGTGTGGTCTAGATTGTTTGTTTTTTCCCACGAATAACTGTGGTATAGGGTGTGTTCCCTAGACAGTTTGTAAAAATTGTTGTAAAGCCAGATACAGGTTGTGTATCATGTTTATCGTTAATATAAACTGCTTGGTGGTTGTAAATCACCAAGTGGAGAGGTTTAAGTCTTGGCATAAGACTGATCCTCTTGTTTAACTCTGTTGCGTCCTATATTTTTGTAATACACTGTTTTTATATTTTCTACTGCTTCTAATTTCACAAACACAAAATTGTTTTACATTGACTTTGATAGTAAGTTCTAGTTAGTGTGTGTATGTGTTTAATTCATTAAACCAGTTTCAAAAGTTGAAGAAGTGTTTTACAACGATTCAACTGAGGACTAATCACCCTTTAAGAAACTAGTAGACCAACTAAAAATTTATATATATACTTCATTAATTAACTAGGCTGTTTAAAAATTGGGGGATCTTTATCATAAAGGTTTAATATAAATTTTAAGTAGGTACTCAATTAACCCCCCCCCCCTCTTGAGTTTCCACTCAAACAAACATTTGGTATCAGAGGAATAATAATTTTATTGTTATTAACTGAACTATTTTGTAGGTTTTCAAATTCTTTTCAACTGTAATTTTAGTTGTATCTTAATGATCTTAAAATTTCTGTCATGTCTAAATTTTTAGTTCTTTAAATTCTAATTAACAATGGATAACAGATTTGGGGGTGCTGTTACTAATTGTCCACATTTCATAAATGGTAATAACTATGTATAGTGGAAATTAAAAATGAAAATGTATCTATAGAGCATGGGTCCTAAAATTTGGAAAATAATAGAAGAACAAAATGTTTTGCCATCTTCTACTAGGGACACATGGTCTCAGTTGACTAAAGCTACTTATAACAATAACTGTAAAGAAATGAATTCATTGTACTATTCTTTAAGTGATGAATAATTTAATATAATATTTTCCTGTAAAACTACTTATAAAATCTAGGATACTTTGGCTATTTCTCATGAGGGAACAACCAATGTTAATGAAATGAGACTAAATACTTATACTATTAAATATGATAATTTTAAAATGAATCCTACTGAACATATATCTGAAATGTATATCAGGTTCCATGAAATAGAAAATACAAGGACTCTTATTGGGAAACCTATGGATAACAAGGATCAGATTATGAGGTTTCTTATATATCTACATGAAAAATAGTGAGGAAGTTATATTTCTATTCGATAATCCTGTGACATAGGCATGCTACCAGTGAAGTAACTAATTGGAAAACTTATGATGTATGAAGAAGAGCTTAAGGTAAATCAAGAAGCATATGAGTAACCAAGAATGAAATATGTAGAGTTCAAGAATACTACCTCAAAGAGCTAATATAAATAAAAAGTTAAAGCTCTTATAGACATTTCCACTAGTGAAGATTCGTCTTATAACAGTGATGATGAGATGGCTCATCTTTGACGAAAATTCAATAAGTTCTACCGTAAGAATAAGTTCTTTAGAAAATAAAACTATAAAGGAAGGTATTATAGTAAAGGACAGTGGAAAAGAGTCAAAAAATGGAATGTTAACACAAATGATATAGTCTACTATGAGTGTAAACAAAATGTCCATGTGAACGATGATTACCCCAAGATGAAATTTAAGAAGAAATATAAAGACAATGGCAAGGGATATAAAAATTATATGAAACCTACTTGGAGTGAATCATAAGATTTCTTTAGTGGATATGAAACTTCTAATATTGAAAAGAACAAACATGAAATCCTATGTTTCATGACAGAAACATTTGAGGTAACACCCAATTCTCCTACACATAATGCTTACTTTTTTGGGAATAAAAGTGAATCACTTAATGATGAAAACATAAATAAAGATGGACTATTTGAATATTGTGGAATTCATGAGGATAACTTTAATGAAATATAGGATAAATATAAATTATTGAAAAGAAAACATGTTTTAAATTCCAATTATAAGTCTGATTTGGATATTGAGAGTGAAAAACGTGCTCAGCTATTAAAAGAAAACACTGAACTTCAATTATCAAATGAGATATTAATAAGGGATCTTGAGAAGTTTACTGCAAGTAGAGATACCTTGACTAAGTTTCTAGGGAAACAAATTTCTCCAAAATGCACAAATGGTCTAGGATATCAACTAGTACAGAGAAGAATTATTAAAAATAAATTTGTTCCAAAATCTAGACAGTTCACTACTAGTTCAAGTTCTTGACCATCTTTTGAAAAAAATATCTCTAAAGGAACTAACAAAGTGTTCATGTCTCAAAATATATCTGTTGATTATAGGAAACCAATGAGACAAGTATGTGTTCCCTAAGATTTACTTTCTTACCTCTTTGGACCCATGAAAATCAGGGTACCAAAGTTACCCTATACTTAATCTATTTTGTAGGAAAATTGTTTAAAGACCTCCTGTAAACTCTACGGTACTTGAAATATTTATATTCAAGAAATATTATAAGGGACTATTCATGATTAAAGATCCTACTTAATGTTGATGGTGGACATGTTACTTTCAGTGATAATGCTAAAGGGAAGATTGTCGGATTAAGCCAAATTAGAAACCCTAATACAATATTAATTTCAAAAGTACTTTTTGTTGATGGGTTAAAATAAAATCTAATTAGTATCTCTCAGTTGTGTGATGATGGTTTCAATATTAAATTTGAAAATTATGCATGCGATGTTTTTAATTCTAAAAATGATTTAATATTAACTTCTCTTAGAAATGAAAATATATATATTGTTGATTTAAACTCTTTAGCTAAGCAAAATGTTTCTTGTTTAAATGATTTTCATATGGAATCCTAGTTAAGGCACATATGATTAGGACACTGTAATGTGAACTCTCTTAGGAAACTAACTAGGAAAGGTTTAGATAGAGGCTTAACTAAATTGTAATTCCCAGATAACAAATTTTGTAATCCTTATCAAAAAGGAAAACAACAGAATGTTTCTTTCAAACCAAAGAAAAAAGATTCCACTTGGCAACCACTTGAGTTGGTTCACTTGGATTTGTTTGGACCATCTAGAGTTTCAAGTTTAAATGGGAAGCACTATCTTTATGTTCTTATAGATTTGTTTTTGTAGATATACTTGGGTGTGCTTTCTAGCTCACAAAAGTGAAGCATGTTCTTAATTCATTAAATATTCCAGGTCTGTAAAAAATCTTAGTGGACTTATAATTAAGACCCTGAGAAGTGATCGTGGTTGTGAGTTTGAAAATCAGGAGTTTGAATTTTTTTTTCTCACAAAATTACTATAGTAACAATTTCTCTACTCCTAAAACACCTCAACAAAATGGATTTGTAGAAAGAAGAAATAGGGCACTTCAAGATATTTCCTGAACTATGCTAAATGAGTATAATTTGCCTATCTATTTTTTGGATGAAGGTATTAATATGGCTTGTTACATCATTAATAGAGTCTTAATTAGACCAGTATTTATAAAAAAACCTTATGAGATATAGAATAAAAGGAAACCTAAGGTTAATTACTTTCAAGTGTTTGGTTGCAAAGTCTTTTTTCATAACACTAGGGATAATCTTCAAAAATCTGTCTCCAAGAGTGATGAAGGAATTTTCCTAGGTTACTCAATCTCTAGTAAAGCTTATAGAGTATTCAATAAAAGAATAAAATGTGTGGAAGAACTAGTTTAGGTCAAATTTGATGAGATAGATCCACATGATCCCAAAACCTCCATTGAACATATTGAGGAAGATATGTAAATTCTAGGCCATTATGATAAAGATAATGAACCCCTAGTGAAAACAACTAGTTCTAGAAATTTTCTATAATTTGAGCATGGTGAATCTGAACCTATAGACAACCATGAGGAGTCTAGTTCAACTCTTTCTAGAGGTATTATAACCCTCAAGAATTATCCTTTAGATTTTTAGTAGGTGATCTAAATAGAGGAACAAAAACTAGAGCTTCTCTGAGAAACATGGTTGAACATCAAGCTTTTCTTTCATAGCACGAACCCAAAAATATTAATGATGCTATCAGTGATGAATTTTGGAAATATCTATACAAAAATATTTAAATCAGTTTAAAAGAAACAATGTTTGGGGATTAGTAGAAAGACCTAAAGACACTTTGACCATAGGCACTAAATGGGTGTTTAGAAATAAATTTGATGAATTAGGAAACATAGTTAAAAATAAGGATAGACTATTTGCACAAGTATATTTTCAAGAAGAAGGAATGGACTATGAGGAAACCCTTGCTCCTATAGCTAGACTAGAGGCCATTATGATATTACTTACTTATGCAGCTCATCTGAATTTCAAACATTATCAAATGGATGTCAAAAGTGAATTTCTAAATGGGTACATAGTTCAGGATGTATTTTTTGAAAAACCCCCTAGTATTACAAATCCCCATTTTCAAATCTTGTCTTTAAACTTTATAAACCCTATATGGTCTAAAAAAATCTCTAAGAGCTTGGTATGATAGACTTTGTTATTTTCTTATTTCAAAAGGTTTTACTAAAGGAATATCTAGTCCTACAATTTTTATTAAAATAATTTCCAAAGATGTATTAATAGTACAAATTTATGTAGATGACATTATTTTTCGATACTCTAAAATTTATTTATGTACTAATTTCTCAAAAATGATGCATGATGAATTTGAAATGAGTTTAATATGGGAGATAAAATTTTTCCTTTCATCTAAAATTTTTAAAAATAAAAATGATATTATTTAAAATCAAAGTAAATATACTAAGGATCATTTGAAACATTTAGGTTTGGATATTAATAGAGGTATTTATACAGCTATGAGTAACACATGTAAGTTAGATGCTGATGAAACTGGTAAATCAGTGGATCAAACCAATTACAAAGGTATGGTTGGGAGTCTACTCTACCTTACTACCAGCAGACCTGATACTATGTTCATTGTATGCATGTGCACTCATTTTCCATCTAATCCCAAACAATCTCATTTAACTGTTGTTAAAATTATTTTTAAATATCACATGTATACTACAAAATTAAGACAATTTTATCCAAGAGGACAATCATTTTATTTAATAAGTTACTCAGATGCTGACTTTTATGGTTTTAAGTTAGATAGAAGAATCACTTCTAGAACATGTGACATTTTGGGCAAGTCGCTAGTATCATGGTGCAGTAAGAAACATGATTATATTGCATTATCTACTACCAAAGATGAATATATAGCTAGTGGTAGTTGTTGTGCTCAAATTCTACGGATGAAACAAACTTTACTAAACTATGGATATCAACTGAAACATGTCTCTATAAACTTTGATAATACAAGTGCTATTAACATCTCTAAAAATACAGTATCTCATGCTAGGAAAAAGTACATTGATTCTAGACATCACTTCTTGAGATATCATTATCAAAGGGGTGATATCAACCTGGAATTCATTGGAACTGAACACCAATTGGTTGATATATTCACACTGACATTGAGTTTTGAGAGGTTAAACTACATTAAACATGAGTTAGGTTTGATAAATTGTTAAGTTAAGACCTCACCGTTGGACCTCATAGTTAGGAACTCAGCATTGGACCTCACTGTTAGGACCTCACCATTGGACCTCACTGTTAGGACCTCACCGTTAAGACCTCGCCATTGGACCTCACCGTTGGACCTCACCATTGGACCTCCCCATTGGACCTCACCATTAGGACCTCACTGTTGGACCTCACCATTGGACCTTACCATTGGACCTCACCATTGGAACTCACCATTGCATCTCACAATTGGACATCACCATTAGGACCTCAACATTGGCACCTTACAAATAGTCGACCTTAGGTCTGGGACTTTTCATTTTTCTACTGGAATCCAAAACTTGTTTAGTATTATTTATTTATTTTACTCGGTTTGTTTTCCATCCCAAAATGATTAAAACAATGTACAATCCACATTTCAATCTACTTCAATCCTCTCCTGAACAACTTTCTCCCTAACCTTGGAACCAAACCTTTTTTTGAAACCCTCAAACCCCTCTAGATCGCATGGAATGATTTAAAAGTCGTTGGTTTATGATGAAGGAGATACGCTGAACCGTAAGAGACCTCGAGTTGGGTCTAGTAGTGGAAGCGAGGTAGTGGAAAATCTGAACAATCTACAATTTTCGAAGAGGGAAATCATGGTTGAAAAATAATTAAGCTTGGAATGGCTAATGTCAAGAATGTCTCTGGTGCTGATGGCACTCGAACCTCAAGATTGGATAGAATGCTTTGAAAATAACAATGTACATTATTACCCGAAGTTAGTGAAGGAATTTTATGAGTCTCTGAAGTTTGAGCAGTTTGAGAATGAGAACCGAATGTCTTCAAATGTAAATAGAGTAAGTGTTACCTTCTCCACTGTTGAATGGGTTGAATGTTTAAGAGTTCCACATAAAGGGATTTTTTTTTACTACTCTAGAGTGGTGCCTCCCACTAGTGATTTATTCTGTTATGAAGAATCTTGGGTAGAACCAACTAAGAATGGAATCCCTAAAAATGTGATTATTGCTGAAATGGAAGGAGAAGACAGGTTTATTTTTATGTTTTTTCAAAATGTTTTGAGTTATAAGAGAGGGGCCTTTGCTACCTTGAAGTATGAGGACATGTTTCTTTTGTATCTATTGAATCATGGACAAAATATAAATCTATGTAGGTTGCTGATGATTCAATTAGAGGATATGAAAAATGATAGTTCCAAAAATAAAATGATTTGTTTCATGAAAGATTGATATCCTTAATGTTGAAAGTGAAAGGAGTTTCTGGAAATAAAGAGGAAACAATTGTTGCAAGGGACAACATCTGAATTACCAAGATGATTTTCATGTTCATGAAGATAATATAGAATCCATGGCAATGAAAATGGTTGAATGATGAGGCTAATATGTAAGAAGAATTCAACCATATCACCAATCCTACTAGGCCAAAGAATCAGATAAATTCTGGTCTAAATCCTAATAAAGTAGAGCCAGTATACTCAGATGAAGAATAGGAAGTTGATGTTATGCAAGTAAGAGAGGATTATCTTATATATGATAGAAGTGATCCTGAACTTTCCTCAAGTCCTCATGCCAATGATGTATCATTTAGTGAGCTTATCCCACCAAAATGATTTCCTAGAAGAGAGATTATCCTAAGGGACAATGATGATGAGGAAACCAGTAAATAAGAATGATAAGAAAATATCTTAAGATACATTAGAGAGACCTTAGAGGAGGAAGAAGAAACTGAATATAGTCTTGATAATTTTGAAACGGCTACTGATGAAAGTGAAGAGGAATGTGAAAGTCTATGTCCTCTGATAGGTTATACACAAATGGTAGAGAGTGTAGATGAAGAGGTTGCGGAATTGGATGAAGCCAAAATTGCAATGGCAGTGGTTGGATATTCTATAGATGAAGGGGCAGTGGACTCTCATGTTGATACAATTGATCAATGAGGCACAGTAGAGATTAATATAATTCATTAGGATAATTCTCCATGTGAGGGGGAGGAACCAATTCCCACAAGTTCAGTTATTGTTCCTCATGGAATAAAAGTTTTATCAGAAGACCCTTGATTTGTGGTCTTGGGCTTAGACTATGGAGACTCTAGTGGTAAAAATCCTAACAAAATCACTCTAATTCCTTCTATTTCAAAGACTACTATTGTGTAGCAAGTAATTCTTTAACCTCAGGACTATGTGAAAAAGGATGATTTAGAATATTTAAAATCATATTTGAAGATATACTTTGATGAGAGATATGTTGGGATAGAGAGAATAATGTCTCTCAATCAAGAATTAGTATCATCTTCTTTAGAAAGATTAATTTCTACCTCTCAGTCAAATTTTCTACATGAAGTGAATGAATGTTAAAATCGAGTAAGAACCTTGACAGAATATATGGAATTTGTGAAACAATCAATTGCATGTTTAGACAGTTATATGGCTTCAAGGTTTCAAGTGTAGAAAGACCTTATGTATGTTAAGAGTGTTGTTCAATAGATGGTCACTGTGTTTGAGGAATTTAAAAAGTCTATAGAGACACATGTGAGTGGACAGGATGATGATGTGATGAGATTGATCAATGGTCTGACCAAGTCTTTTAAGGAGACAATGGCTTTCACTATGGAACCTATGTGTGCATCTGATTCCTCTTCATCCTCCCCTCTTATTGATCTAGTAGCTTTCTTGTTGGTTGTTAGAGAAGAGGTGGAGAAGTTATTTGGTGTAAGTACCTCAGAACGTTATTCTATGACTCATGTCATTTCTACTACCAGAGAAAATCTTAAGCTTGGGGGAGATTATTTAGAGGAGGTTTCTCTGGATCATAAGGCCATCAAAGATAAAGTTTATTTCTATTAAAAAAGGGTGTACACTAAGCGTCATATGGATGGTTACTTCTATAAGCTGTTGGAAAACATGAGGGTCCCCCCTGTCACTCAGGATTTTAAGGATCAAGTTTGAAGACTTGAATAATTGACTCCTTCCTTGGAAAAATTCATGGAGAATAAGGATGATTTTATCTCAGCTATGGAAAGAGGAGGAATAATTATTATGGATATCATAAATCTCCTTTTACCCTTCCTCCTTGTGTATTGCACTCACATTATTATTTCTCCAGATTTACCTTCTTCCTCAACTGCATCCGGCTTTACCAGTGCTTCCCCATTGATGACTCATACACATGCCATCAGAAGCTTGACCCTAATGATTCCTCAGATATCTACTCACTATCAGTCTACTGATTCTTATGTAGCATCTCCCCCTACCCTGCTCACCGCCATTCCTCAGCCTATCCCTCCATCTTTTAAACCTTCCTCCTCAGCTTCCAATGACAAATCTCTACTGGACATTTCTTACGTGGATTGGATATGCGATATATTATTTGATAGGGATATTTGTACTCTTTTTTTATATTGTACTATTGCTTCATTAATAATAAAATCCTTTGTTGTCTCCATTTATCTTACATTATTTTTTTTAATCATAAAGGGGGAGAAGTTTTATGTTGATTGGAGTCCTTGCATATACACTCTGATCAATATTTTCCCCAATAAACATGGTTAAATTTTATTAGTACATAATATATGTATGCTAACACCTCAGAAGAAATTATCAAATGTGTATAACCCTGATTCAATAACACTTAATCCTAAATTTTCACTGACATGATTTGTGATTGTCAAAAAGGGGGATATTTTTGGACTCCCCTATTTTGATAATCCCAGATATTGATTCTTTGTTATGATAATCAGGTTTCATTAAAATTTATAGTTTCTATCAAATGATAACTATATATCTGTAACCTCACGACTCTCTTGTTTAAGCTTACAGTGAAACATTTATATATATAAAAGGTCCCTGATGAATGTCATCGAAAAAAGGTCACCAATGAAGGTCACCGATGAAGGTCACTGATAGAAGTTCACCGATTAAGTTCACCGATACATGGTCACCGATGAAGGCCACCAATAGAAGGATACCGATGATGGGTACCAATAAAATGTCACCGATAGAAGGCTACCGATGAAGGCTACCAATGAAGGGTACCAATGAAGGCTACTGATGAAGGCTACTGATGTAGTCTACCGATGAAACCTACTGTTGAATCCTACTATTGATAAAGCTATTGTTACCAGTCCATCGATTCCCAGTCTTCTAATCTATACTTTGTCAAATTCTTAATATTATTCTAACAGTCATATTTGGTAAATTTAATTCTTCTAAAATTAATTAATGTTGATTTTAGACATATCAAGAGATTCTATCTGGAGAAAGTATGAGGTACAAGGAGGAACACACTTGGTTTACTTATTCCTATTGTCAAATCTCAAATATTAAATAGAAGATTGAGGAAGAAAAGGAAGAGAGAGAAATGCATGAGAAACAGCTTACTCACTAGATCAAAGAGAATAAGTAAGAACCATCCATCACTTGCATTTTGAACCCAAGATCATCACGAAGATCATTTGGAAAAAATTCATATCTTCCTTCTATGCTTCTTCAAATATCTATCAAACCAAGAAGCAAAACACCTCAGTACTTGGAAGCTAGAACCTGGAGTTGTGACACTCTGTTTTGGAGACAACTTCTAGAGAAACACTCGAACTGCAATATCTTCCCTCCAAGGAGTAAAGATTTGAATTGAAAACATATAGAGCTTTCTAAACTCAATATTATACTATTATATATATTGTGTTCTTTTAAAAGCCTATGAAGTGTGTGTTTTTCGGTTACACACACTGTCTCATATGCTTGAACTGAAGGATAATGAAAATCCTTACATCAAACTTTATTTGTACATTTTTTACGACATGTAACTGTGGAAGAGACCATGTGTGGTATGGAATGTTTGTATCTTACCATGAAGAACTGTGGTAGAGGGTGTGAACCCTGAATAGTTTGTGAAAACTGTTGTAAATACTAATACATGTTGTCTATCACGTTTATTGTTTATATAAACTGCTTGGTAGCTGGTGATCACCAAGTGGAGATGATTATATCTCAGCTTGAGACTGAACCTCTTGTTTAACCCTATTGTGTTCTATGTTTTTATAATACTTAGTTTTTAAATTTTCCACTTCTTATAATTTGAAAAATAGAAAACTGTTTAATAATGACTTTGATAGTTATTTTTGTTTAGTGTGTGTATGTGTTTAATTAAGTAAACCTATTTCAAAATTTGAAGAAGTATTTTACAGTGATTAAAATGAGGACTAATCGCCCTTTGAAAAAACTGTTGACCAACTAAAAATTTATATCTCTACTTCCATAATTAACTGGGTCATTTCAAAATTGGGAGATCTTTATCATAATGTTTTAACAGAAATTTTAAGTAGAAACTCAATTCACCCCCCCCCCCTCTTGAGTTTACTCTCTGACCAACAATGGTCTACCATGTCAGTCTCTCCTTTATTTGATGTAGGTGAGAGATACATCCCTACTAGGGATGACGACTGTACAAGGGAAAATAGTGATGATTCAAAACATTTGGAGGTGATTGGTGGTGACCTAGAGTAGACAAATTTATTATTATTATTTTGATGTTGTCCTTTAGAGATATTAGTTAATAAATTTGTATTTTAATGGTGTCACCTCAGTTGGATCCCCGATGAATTTAGAATTATGGAAATATTTCCCCAATATATATGGGACCCTTTGACGTTAATGTGAGGATATCAAAGGTTTGATACTTATTTTTGTTTCCTAATCAGTTGATTTTAATTATAAATGTGTTTCATGTCTGACTAATAAAGATGTATAACCCAAATCCTTCTAATTTTTTAATTTTGGAAGAACTCGAGTTAGAACTTGATGATTCTGTGGCAGAGAAACCATTTTAGATTATTGAATCCTGGGAGAAAGTATGATATGGGAAACAAATTTTTTTTCTAGGTTTTGTGGAAAGACAAGAATGATTATCACACTACTTGGGAGTAAGAATCCCTTATAAGGGAGTAGTGGTCTCATATTTTTGTAGAATAATCATCTTCAAGTTGAATTTATGATGGAAGAAAATTTTATGGTGGGGAGAATTGTCTCACCCACTGGGCCACTTTTAGTTATTTTTTTCTGTATTTTTTATTTTTTATTCTCATTTTTATGGTTACCGACATTTTAAATTTTAGAGATTTTGGAAAATAGTGGGTTTATCATGGTTGGGGAACATTTTAGAATAACCATGAAAAAATTGCAACTACCTATAATTTTGTATAGTCATCTATTTCATGGTTATATCCTAGTTTACCAAACCTTACAATAAAACCATATAGTTTCTTAGGTGAGGTAGTGGTGATCCATATGTTTGGTGCACAGTTCGGAAATCTGTATAGCCAAACCATGTGGTTTGTGTAGAAATTTAAAACTCTATATTTCTTAAACCACTCTTAGTTGGTTTAACCAATTTTCTCACGTATCCCTCCCTTACTCGATTTTATATAATTAGGCTCCTAAGATCCCATTATTCTCCACTCCTTTAATTGATTTATAGTAGAATCTTCATCTAGGTCTTAAAAAAATCAACTTCTTCCTCTTATCTTTCTGTGTATTATATTTCCTTTTTCTATTAGTTTCTCTTTTCCTCATAGCCAGGATTTCCTAAGTATTATGTAATATGAATTTAATGGTTTTGTTTTTTATGATTAGGGAATCATATTGTTTTTTATGGCCCTATTTCTTCTTTATAGTGGATTCCTTCTAGCTTCCAGTAATTTAATGTGATAATGGTAGTTGGTTTCATGATACATAATATTTAGATAAAATAAATATGCCCACATAATGTTATAAAGTCTTTTTTTAATTATTTTGAATCATAAACTGATATTTTTAAAACTATTTTTACAATTTTGGATGAATTTCAAAATTTGTTACTTTGTATTTAGGAGGAAATGGATTGAAAATTGGTATGATTTGTTAATGAGATAATATTATAATTTAAATTGAATTGTTTGAAATAGGGATGGAATAAGGGAACACTATGTATCTAGGTGGGATGAATATGACAAGTACATATAGGAAAAGATCCACCATCCCATCCCTTACGATATGACCCAAAACTATCTAAAAATATATTTTATAGATTTGATCACCACTGGTAAATTGGCATTGCCCTCCCTAGTGGATGGTTCATGAGAACAATTGTGAATATTTTGATCATAAAAAATTTGAGGATTCTAGAATATGTCCCAACCTTAATTGGCCTATGGATATCCCATGGTTCTTGTGTGTGTTTTATCATTATTATGATTATTCCTCTATTTATTTATAATGTAAAAAAATGTTTCCAATTAAATTGATTTCAAGATATCATGTTTCTTTTGTCTAATAATATTTATTCATGAAATGAATGGTGGGAACCTACTGGGATACTATGCTCACACCAAATGGCTATTTTATAATTTTTTCTACTAGAAATATGTAAAATATAGGCATCACTTGGAGGCGATAAATTTTCCTTCTAGAGGATCTTGCTATGGTGATGGTGGTAACGTGGTGGGAGGTTGACCTTCATGTCACATGTGGATGGATAACGCCCCATTTATTATATTGAGTTCTGAGTTGTAGCACCTTGTTATCCTATTTTATATAGTTTCTTGGATCCCCATACCATTTAATTTATATATGGATATTGATGCCAATTTATTACATGTTTGGTTATCAGCTTTAATATAAGGGTTTTTAGGTTTGATTTGAGTTTTAATTCATATTTTATTGATGAAATTATTGGAAATATAGTTACAAATGAAATTTAAGGATGCTAGGAAACTAGTTTCTAGTCCATGGGGATTAGGAATTCCTTTAGGGACTTACTACAGAATAAATAAGGTGCTTGAGATAGGGGCGTGCTGGGATGGTTCATGGCACGCATGGTAATAAAAAGGTTGCTCGCAAGATCATTCACCCACATGGTAAGAAGATGATTTTTGTTCTATGGTCATCTAACCACTAGGAAAATGTATAGTCAAATATGTTCTCATCACCAGCTATCATTGTAATGTAATATGATAAATAGAGTGGTCAATTAAGTCCTAGTGATACTCTATAACTATAACCAATTTTATAGTTTCTCAAGGTGGAACCAATATATTATAGACTTGAGATGTCATAAAAGGAATATTATGATGCCTATGTCAAGGTTGTCCCCCATGAACATTGGGAATTGGAGGAGTATCTGAGTGATAATTCTGGATATCCTTCTCATGTTCCACATCATCATGTGACACATCTACTAAAAGGCATGTCAACTTGTGGTACATCAACCTTGGATCTACATACTATGGAACATGAACAAAGAATTCATTATAAATCCCATCAATGGTATAACATATCTTTCTCACAAATGTGTGAAAAAAATTAAGGATAAATAGTATTCCCTCTATAGTATCCGAGATGTGTTATAGGAATGTGATATGAGAATACTATATAAATAGTGCATTAATTTAAATTCAACATGATAAATATATAGTATATAGAATAGTTAGAAACATCATGTGGTTCCAGGGATCATAATTTAGTTTATTAGGATATATGAATATGCACTATTGATGCACCTTGTAAATAAGACTCTTAATGTCTATCAAACCTCTCAATGTATCATGAATTAAATCACCACAATTCTATGTTGTGATTCCATGAAATATTTAAGGTATTAAAACTATCTAGGTGGAGCTAGAATGTGCTTCGGAAACCCAAAGTTCCTCATAACCCAATACACATGGTTCCAGTAAATGATATGAAAATGGATGATAGGCACCACGTATGTTCTAATAAATATCATTTGTATGATTTTGGTTGAATGTCCTGAGACAAATCTTATGATATTTGGAATTTTAACCCAAATAAAAAATAGTAATTTAAATTTTGTTAAAAAAATAATTTACATTCAAAATGTAATAATTTAAGTAGATAATAAAAAACCACATATATCATCTGGTCAAAGACTATCACACATAAGTCTATATGTGTGCACATCATATCTTGTAGTTCCAAGTTGTATATTGTTCTGGATCTTCTTAAAAATAACATTATTGTAAGGTTAGTTTCATAATATAAATTTGAAAATTTAACATCCAAATAAAAATTATATATAATAATATGATCATAAACATTGGAAATAAAGAAAAATATCATCGGTTAGGGGGTATGAACATGTGGAGATAAGTGAGGGGTATTCTCTTATACCCACATCTTGTAGAAAATTGTAACTTTATCCCATTACTTTGTGTTATTCATGTGTTGAATATTTTAAGAGTAGGATAGAAGAGGAAAGGTAATTTGGATCTATGATTTAAACATTGAGGATTTAATGCAGTGTGGATTGGGTGTTAAGGTGTGAAGATACTGGCTAGAATACAGGGTGGTTATATATATTGGTGGTTCATTCCATGAGGGTTGTTCATCATAGAGTAAATACTTTTCACGATAATTTTAGTAAGTTCAAATCTTATATTTCACTGAGCTCACTCTTATGTATGGTATTATTTTCATTATCATTTGGACTTACTATTTTATAGTCATAACATGGTGTGTTTGGAAAAATCATGAAGTATATTTCTTTGTGGGTCCTTTTTATAGTTGTAATTTTGTAGTGTTGTGACATCATTCAGGGATGTACTATTTTCTATAGATGGACATGAATTGAAACATGTCCACTTTGGTCCTAGTGTGACCTCTATCGATTATAGAAAATTATTTAAGGTTGACTAATCAATAAATGGGGAAGATTAGGGGGATTCACAACATCATTTATAGAAAAAATTCGATTAATCCTCGCCAACCTGTCAAATAATGGTGCTACAGTTTCTAATAACTATAAAAAATTGGAATGCCATTTTAATTCGCATATTTTCATTATTAATACCTAAAAAATAGATTATTAAATTTTAATTCATGAAGGGTTTTGATCCCCCTTTGATTACCTTTATCACATGGATTTGAGAGGTCATTTTCTTATGATCTGAGGTGATCCACTCCTCTCTTATTCTTAGATAGATACCTATTTTTACTTCTTATGGGATTATATAAAATATGGTTGTTAGGTTTGGGTAATTTTTGGCCATGAAATGATGGGGGGGGTACTATTTTTTAGCATTTAAGGGTTATAGCTTTAATGTTAGGTTATGTGATCATCCCTTTCTCCATGTGATTATGCATCTTTTGTTGAAGCTTCGATTGAGGTAGGGAATTTTTGAACTCTCTTTATTTATTTTTAAATTATAGAATATTCATGTTTTTATTTTACTCAGGTGAATAGTTAGAATAGAATTAATGAAGATAATGAAATGGTCTAAAGATAAATTGGAGGGGAATGGTTATCAACAAGGGTTTTATAAGATTCTAGATGTTTCTTATGATTTTATATCTATTTATTTTTGTTGCTAGAAATATTATTGTTGGTATGACATATGTGTGTTTTTTCTATTACTCGATTAATCGATTCACCTTTCATAAAATGTTTATCTCGTAAAATATGAAACTGAAGTAATTTTATTATCGAAGAGATATTGAATCAATGCGAGGTAATTATTTAGAATGTGAAATGTGGAAGTGATTGTTGCTAAAAATGGGTATTATATATTGATTTTAGTATTTTTTTTGTTGGTGTGACTTTCATGGTTGTGTTGGGGGATTTTGTGGATGATTTTGGTTGTTATCATGTGTTGTGTAGTGGGTAATTTGGATTCCTCACCATAGTTTTCAAAAGGATACATGGTTATTTATGTGGAATGATGGCATGGTTAGTTATGTGGGAGAATAATGGTTTTGGGGTAATTATAGGGGTTGTTGGACTATCTTATGGGTAAGTTGTGTGACGATTGGTTGATGGTCATAAAGATATTCTGCAGTTTCTTAGTGTAAATAGGATGTTATTGGTAATTATGTATATATAGTAATTGGAATGATCTAGAATGGATAATTTTTAGTTATTTTAATGTAATTATAATGATTAAAATTAATGAGTAATGGCTAGAATGAAATTTGGTTAATGGATAATGAATTATTTTTCATTAAATATATAATTTAATGTAGTAATTAATATAAATTGTCTCATTAATAGTGAATCTATAATGGTTATAGGGTATGATTAAATGAGAATGGTTTTTGTTGTTTTTTTTAGTGGAAGGAGGGATAGTTTGGACTTAGTAATTGTCTGTGATGGTTATAGTATGATAGTGGTAGGTGCTGGTTTTGATGTTGTTCGTGATATTTTTTTCGTTCAAAACATTGGATTGGGTTTTGTGAGTCTATTATATATTATATTTTCATTTTGATTTATTACACATCCCACCTAATTCTTATAACCTCAAAAATTCTTAAAATATTTGGGTTTTGGGTGTTTTCCCAAAACATCTAGGTTGGAAAGGGAAAGGATGTCTGACCACTATCACTCCCCTATTAACCATTCAAGGTGTAGTGCAAGTTTTGATGTCTCATTAACAGTATAATAATAAATTATATAATGTCTTAAATTTATGGTATGTGATATATTGGATGACATGATTATGTGGTTGATATGATGATATATAGCGTGGGTTACATGTTAAGAGGAGGGCCTGAAGCTACTGTTTTTCATGTTCACAATAACATATTATAATGGATATGTGATGATGATGGTGTAGAGGAGATATGTGGTGGTATATATGTGATGACGATGATGTGGTTGTGATATATTTTATGGTTGAGGTATGAGATATAATGTTCTTCAATACAAATAAGGAAGGGATTGAGGGCACCGGGATACCTTTTATGGGGCGTGAGAGAGACAAAAAAATGGGAAGTTGTTACATGGTACCTCTTGGATATATTATTCTAATACTATGTTATTATAATTTGATTAAATACTGTATTATTGGGTCTTTGTGAGGGTGGGTGATAGTTTACTCGGTTGGTGTGTGTTGGTCATGTTATTTGTTCAATGGATCATTGGTATGATTCTTCTGAATATACATGAGAGGAATTGAGGATAATCCTATTGATTATACTTGTATTCTCACACAATATGTATATTTTTGTGTGTGTGTGTGTGTTTTAATGGTTTCCAGGATGGATTTAGAGACCGGTTTGGAAATTACTATCTTGGAGATTAGGGTTAACTGATAGTGTTGTTACCTTAGGATTTTAATTTTGGTATTTATTTTTTAAAGACATATATATGAAGTAAATTTACAATAATTTTGAGATTATGGTTTATATTTTAATATTATGGTGTAAATTAGTGGTTTTAACGATATATATTCCTATAATTAGGTGGTAAATGACTCATATTCTAGGGATTTATACACTTGTTGTCAGTCGCCAACCCATGGCTTATTAGAGGTGCGATTTGGGGATCACTCTCATATTTACTATAGGACTTGTAGGGGTTCCTAGTTAGATTGGGTCATTAAAAATTAGAATTATATATATGGATTAGATTTAGGATAGATACTACAGTTAGGCACTAGTGAGGATTTCAAGGTTTTTTATGGCAACAATATTAGGAAATCCTAGTGTCTTTTGTTGTAAGGGAGACTATCTAGGAGATAGGAGATGCACCACCATGGATTATTTTGATTTCTTTGAATAAATTAAATTTATATATATATTTAATATCACACAACTCTGAGTTTTTCTTTCATTATATGAAATATTGGGTTTAACTTGCATTACACACGACACTGAGTTTTAATAAACCACAATATATTATTAACATTATTTTTTAAACACAGGTGTTATAACCTAGAAGTGAAATATAGTGATATAAATTTTCACAAATACTTTTAAAATAATAGTTATAATTTTTTTACATAAATTAATCGTATTGATAAAATTTTATTTTTTTTAAAAAAAATTCTTTATATGTTTCAAAAATAAAATTTTCCCAAAACAATTACTCTTTAATTTATTTTTATGAATAAAATTAAATTTAGAAACATCAAGAAAATGAATTTTAAAAAATAAAATTTATTTTTTATATCTTCATTTTAAAATTATCTTAGGGTGAATTTTGGGGATTTTTCTGAAAATATAAATTTATTGAAAATAGTGAAAAATATTGGTTTTATTAAAAATTGACATTTCATTTAAGGAATTTATACAGTTAATATTTATTTAAATAAGTATTAAAAGTAAAATTACTTAAATTATATATAAATTATTCTAATTTAGTTCATTTTAACCATTTTTATATTTAATATGTATATAAAACAATTTAATCATTTGAACATTTTCTCTATGGAAAACCGCTATCTCACCTTCTCTGTAGGTATACTTTTAAATTAAAATTTTATAATTTTGTGAATTTAATTTTTAAAAATAGATTAAATATTTTAAATCATAATAATTTATATTATCTTATAAGGAAAACTTAATTATTTACCATAATTAATAGTAAAAACAGTAAAACTTATTTATTGTGGTTAAGGTGATAATGGGTTTACCAGGTTGATAAACTAAAAAGATAAGGGTTAAAAATAACCCAAAACATTTAAAAAACGCATTCTATATAAATATTTAGACCTTATATCTTTTACTATTTATAATGGCACATTTTTTTTATCCTTTTTCCATGTGAAAAACTTGTGTACACCATATTATTTTCAAAAAATTACAAGTGTTCCACTCACCTCTCTTATAAAAGCCACACCTTCTCCTCTCTTCTTCACACATCAAAAACACTTTTTTTTCGGAAAATAAATACCCAAATAACTTCCTCAGTTAAATCCTATCATCCTATAATACTTATTTTAATCATAATTCCAACTTAATGAGGCTTTTGTTTCAAACCAAAATAAGTTTTCTGAAGAAGTGGTAACACCCCTAACTAAGTGTTTTGTTGTATTTCTTTCTCCACCTACTTAAATTATTATTAAACCATAATCATACAATTTTAACAATATATCCCATTTAATTATATTTTTTTATGTTAATTTAATTAACTACAACCATATCCTCATCCATCAAATGGGATATGAAATCATCTTTCATGTGTATGATGGACTACCACCTCCCAAACTGATGTTATTCATTTTTTATAACCACATCCCAAGGATAGATATAAAGATGGATTGAATTTTTATATTTTCTATTTCTAATATTATAGAACTTGTAGAATTATTAAATCACATATACCATTATACTTTCCATTTTGTGGGAATATGATAACTTTGCTTGTGTATACGATGGACTGTCGCCTCACGAAGTGATGTTATTAATTCATGTTTTAAATGGAAGGTAATAAGGATGAGTTTAATGAAAATATGTGATATATATGATATAATAATTATTCTATAATTTTAATAAATTATTTTCCCTTATTTATTTCAATCCATATAAAAAATGGAAACAGTGGTTAGGCATACGTATGGCCTGATGTCTCAATTAATAGTGTATTTTAGTTTATATCTATAACCCATATGGATTAATAATAAAATTGATATACTGAATATATATGATATTTATTTCATGTTTAAAATTTTTTAGATTATGGAACCATGATAAAAGTAATAGGACCAAAAAAAACATTCACGAAAAAAATCAATTATTACCTGAAACGTGACTTTAACATGGAATTGATAGAAAACAGATAATAAAAGGTCATAATAAAATATTATATGGTATTATATATATAATTATTATTCTAAAATATATGCATTATATACTTAAAATTATTATAAAGGATGTTTTAGCATTTATAGAGGAAGTTGAGACTTAAGGTGATGGATTTTCGTCTCACTTTTTACCTATATGAGACATATACCATATTCACTACCTATTTATTGTATGGGGTGTACATACATCCAATGAATTCATTTTATGATTATTTTTCCTTAAAATAATTGGTATTTACATATTCATTTTATTATCTCTCTATCATGGGGATTATTATTCAAAATTACGAATGTGATGATAGTTTTATGTTACAATCTTGTGGTTTATCAGGATTAGTCATGATTATGCTTCAAATGATGAAATATTATGATATATCTCTCAATAAACATATTTATTTTCCAATACTATGGTTATTTAAGGAGAATAAAAATTTTCCATTTGTTTTCATCTCTTTATGCACTTAAGAGTTCGAAATGATGTTTTTAAGAAAAACTATCTTCATCGAATGAAAAACCTTTTTCTTTAAAAATAATTTTTTCTAAAAATGTTTTTAATAATACAAAAAATATTTTTTAAATAATTTGTAATGTCCCAGACCTCTCCAGCCCTTTCCTTTGTCAAAAAGAAGTCCACGAAGTGTTCTGGAGGGTAAAATGGACTTTTCCCACACTTTCCACAATTTTGAAACTACACGCCGTGTAGTTTGAGTACACGCCGTGTACCCCCTTTTTGGGTATACCCCGTGTTGCAAGCCATGTCCTTGCTGTGTGGAATAATGGGTGCACGCCGTGTGACCAGTTCTACACGCCATGTAGTCCTTCCCCGCGTATGCGTTACCAGTCAACGGTCATGTGTCGTGTTGGAGCCGTGTCCTTGCCGTGTGCAATAAATGAGTATACGATGTGTGTCCAAACTACACGCTGTGTAGTCCTTCCCCGCGTATGCGTTACCCTCAAACTGTGTGTTGACCAGTCAACAGTCGCAGAGCCGTGTTGGAAGTCACGTGGAGACAGTGTGAAAGAACCGAGTACACACCGTGTACCATAAAGTACACACCGTGTACTTTTGGTTTTCATGCCTATAAAAGGAGGGGTCCCCTCCTCCTTTTCAAAACACACCTCTCCTCCCCTCTCCTCTGAGCAGAGCTCTCTCAAGAGACTCGAAGGATCTTTCTTCCATAACTTCATCGTCCAAGCTCCGATTTACGATCTGTCAGCGGCCACGGGATCATAACGACGAGGAGGAGCTTCCGAACATGGATCTGTTGACTTTACTTTGGCCTTTTCTATCCGACTTCCACTCGAGGAGGTTTTTTTGGGACCATACAAAAGTGATGGACGTCTACGGATGTCTTCTAAGGTTGATCCGGGGGAGCCTTGCGATCGGAACCTGGTGAGGTAGGGATCTTACCTTCGTCTCTCTAATTTGTGCATCATGCGGGGTGGGTATCCTTTTGTTGTCACGAGAAATAGTTAATCCATTAAATAAAGATAATAACTGGCTTATATAACGGGGATGGGAAGTTGTTATTGTTGTTACTTTATACCCTGTGGTATTATGTTGTGAATTGAATGAGCTCTTACCTACTAAAAATCACAGTCATTGGGGGCCTTTGCTTACGCAATTAAATGTTGCCCTCCCTTTTTGGATTTTCTTATGGATGGGAACCTTGTGGAATGTGGAATTTGGTTAATCACGTAAAGTTTGCTGTTTAAAATCTGGAACCCTTGTGTGATCACCCCGGTTGAAAAAAATGGAATAATGAACATGTGGGTGTTGGCTTAGTGACGTAACATGTGATGGGGGTGTTTTGTGGGTTTTTGTGAATCCGGTGAGCAGCGGGGCTACGGTTGACTTGGTTGTGGGTTGGTGTAAATGCTACATTGGTGATGGGCAGTAGGTCTGCAATAAATGGTATTAAAGGGTTATTGATGTACGGGTTTTGGTGCGGTTGTGGTTATGGCGGTTGGCAGCGGGGCTGCAGGGTTCGGTTTTAATGTGAACAGGTTATGGGTTCTGATTAATAAATAAAATGTGGAAGAGTTAATGAATGGAAGGGTGTGGTAATGGAACAGGTTTAATAATCAATAGGGTTGGTTGGTTGATAAGAAGGGCTTGGTTGTGTTGCTTGTGTTTTCCTAACTTGATTTTTGGATGACAGGGATATGTTTTATGAACGATCGATGTGGTTGGTTGTGGATAGTTTCCCAATAGTTAAGGAACTAAATAATCAAATTATGCTGAAACGTGAAAACCTAAATGGGGTTGGGTTTTTTTATTTTATGCATGCTTTGTAGTAGCAGTTCTGAGGCATGTGCTCAGTTTTCTGTTCAGAAGCCATATGTTGGGCTGTGTGTTTGGTATCTATATATATATCTGTATCTTTTTTGTTTATTAACACCCCATCCATGTTGAGCACTTAGTGCCGAACACTCCCATCTCATGGGAGAGGGTGTTTTTCCCTTAGTTACTAGATCCTTCCTGCTCCTTCTCCCCTAGGATGTGATGGCTTAAGGCGACCTTACACCTAAGACTCTTCGGGTAGGTTTAGATTGGGGTGGTTTTAGCCCAAGAATCTTCAGGCAGGTTCTACTGTTTCCCAAGAATCTTCCGGATGAGGCCCAGGTGTGTGCGGGTGGGATATGTGGTTGTGAGGCCCAGGTGTGGGCGGGTGGGATACGTGGTTGTGAGGCCCAGGTGTGTGCGGGCGGGATACGTGGTTGTGAGGCCCAGGTGTGTGAGGGCGGGATACGTGGTTGTGAGGCCCAGGTGTGTGCGGGCGGGATACGTGGTTGTGAGGCCCAGGTGTGTGCGGGCGGGATACGTGGTTGTGAGGCCCAGGTGTGTGCAGGCGGGATACATGGTTGTGAGGCCCAGGTGGGTGCTGGCGGGATATGTGGTTTTGAGGCCCAGGTGTGTGCGGGTGGGGAGAGTGTGGCAGCATCAGGATGTTTGTCGTTCGGAAGAGCAGCTAATTAAAGGGAAATGGTTCGGGGTACCCAAATACTCTTGTTCTTATACTACTACTACCTATTGTGATTTTGTTTTGGTGAGTGTGGCTGGTGAGGTTGGGTGGATAGAATTCCTTGATAGGTTTCTTCTTTTGTTCTCACGGGACATTTGGGTGTCTCCCCACTTGTGCACGAGAGCTTTAGGTTTCCCTAATGAGTATACTTGTATGCTCACCCTACGTTTACTTTCAGGTTTCCAGGAGGACTGCCAGGGCCGTACGGGACCCTACTAGTCGGACAGTTGGAGTTGTTGCAGTTGTTGTTCTCTTGTTTTCTTTTGGTATTGTACTTTGAGCTTTCTTGTACTTTTACCTTGTTATAAAATTGTTTAAACATGCATGTGGGCTTGGTTTGGGTTTATTTCTATACACTTGTTCTTTTTCCTTTTTGGTGGTTGAATTGTCCTATTTCTCGATCCTAAATAAATAAATAAAAAGGGTAATGCCTCCCATACTTGTGAAAACTCATACCCTTGGTGCTAGTCGCCACCCCGGGGCCTACTGGAGGTGGGACTCATGGGTCATTATCTCCCTTTCACCATTTCCAACTCAGTAGGGGCATCTTTGGTGGGAGGGGGTCGTGACAGAATGGTATCAGAGCTGATGGTTGAGAGATAGGATGGAGTCTGGAGTTATTCATAGTGAGGATTGCATGGGATGGCAGGGAAACAGTGTTAGTTAATCTTGGTGTGTGACATAGGCCAGGGAAGACCGGCTAGGACACAGGATTTTAGGGCCCCCCATGATCTAATGCAAGGACTCTGAGCCTATCGAACGACCAAGTGACACTACATTGATTGCAGGTTAGAGACCCTAGGGAAGGTACATGCATCATCATGATTGTGTTTTACTTGATTTGGGTGTTCTGGGAAAGAAATTAAAATGATAAAATTATACCTAGAGTTTTTCCTTACTACTTGGGCTTAGGCGATCCTTGTTTACCGTACAGTTATGGCACCTGGACGTCATCCCCGGGTTGCTCAGACGGTCAAGGCCCAGCAGATTCAGGCGGTCAATCAGTTGATGATTGATCGAGAGGAGGAATACAGCCAGTGACAGAAGACTCTCCATTCCTTCCAGTGGCAGACCCTCAAGAAGTACGAGGGTAGTACTTCGGATACGAAGATGGAGGGGTGGCCTGAGGAGCTAGGGATCTCTTTTACCTCGATCCGTGCTCCGAGGGAGTACTGGGTTCCCCTAGCAGTCAGTCAGCTGAGAGGTGCGGCGCGACAGTGGTGGACGCTCTACCTTGGAGAGAGGATAGAGGCAGAGGTTCCATGGGATAACTTTGAGAAGGAATTCCCAGAGGAATTCCTTTCTTCCATGATCAAGGCAGAGAAGCGGAAGGAGTTAATCTCCCTTCAGTAGGGGAGTATGACAGTACGAGAGCTGGGGATCAAGTTCAAAGATCTTCTGCGCTTTGCTCTGGGTCTCTTTCCGGATAAGGAGTCTCGGGCGAGACGTTTGGAGGAGGTTCTTCGTCCTTCGCTCTAGTATGTTGTCACCCCCTTCACCCTTCTGACCTACTTGGCAGTACAGAAGAAGTCAGAGGTTGTAGAGAGGATGCACTTGTTGGGAGGTGCACCCTGAGAGGGGACCTATCCAGGTTCGTCAAAGGGGAAGGCAGTCAGCAGCAGGTCTCCTGCGACGGGACCTTCCAGGTTCAGGCCATTGGGGAGCAGGCCCCAACAGTTCCAGTTCAGATCTTTGGGTCCTCGTCCCTTTTTCCCGAGCCCAGGACCGAGGTGTTTTTCTTGTGGAGGTTTCGGGCACGTTCAGAGTCGGTGCCCGACCCGAGCTCAGTACGGTGGAGGTGGGTAGGTTCAGCACCCACCTCAGCAGCACCAGTTGCCAGTGAGGCCCTTCAAGCAGCAGCAGGACCATGCTCCTCCGAGGGAATACTTTGTAGGAGGAGGCTGACCTCAGGGTGCTCCTCAGGTATCTTGACCAGTGTGTGGTCGGGGAGGTGGACGACATTAGAGAGGGAGAGGAGCCGGGCGTGGGAAGTTGCACGCAGTAGAGTTGACAGCTCCAGCAAGACCAGAGTTGGTACGAGGTACGATTTGTTTGTTCAGCACTCTTGTTTCTGCTTTGTTCGATTTAGGAGCCTCGCACTCCTTTGTTGCACCTGGTCTAGCCCATGCTTTGGGACTAGACGTAGAGGGACTTTCCGTACCACTGGTACTGAGTACACCAGTTGGGGGCCAGACCAGCGTATCTTGTGTTTTCCAGGGATGTGGGCTGACGTTGGGACCACATCGATCTAGTGGGGACCTTCTTCTGTTACAGATGCAGCCATACGATGTCATCCTAGGCATCAACAGGTTGTTTTCTGTTAGTGCCATTATCGACTACTTCCGGAGAAGAGTTGTGTTCTCCGACATGGATGGGCAGCGTGTAGCTTTTGTTGGTGAGAGGAGCTATCAGGTGGGAATCTGGCGTGTGGAGCCTCTCCTTTCCTTGTTAGGTGGGCTATCAGTGGTTCCAGCTGATAAAGAGATGATGGATGTCCCGGAGGTTGTTGGGGACTTCCAAGATGTTTTTCCTGAGGAGGTTGTGACTCTAACCCCCTGACGTGACGTTGAGTTCGGGATAGACTGACAGCCTAGTTCCCGTCCAATTTCAATGGCCCCTTATCAAATGGAACCTTCGGAGTTGCTGGAGTTGCGGATTCAGATTGACGATCTGATGGAGAAGGGTTTTGTTCAACCCATCGTATCCCCATGGGGTGCTCCAGTTTTGTTCGTGAAGAAGGCAGATGGTGGTCTCAGGCTATGCATAGACTACCGATGGTTGAACCAGGTAACGGTCAAGAACCGTTATCCCCTCCCAAGGATAGATGATCTCTTCGACCAACTGAGGGGAGCATGTTGGTTTTCCAAGATTGATCTACGATCGGGATATCATCAGCTGAGGGTGAAGGATAGTGACATATCGAAGACAACTTTCAGGTGCAGGTATGGGCACTTCGAGTTTGTAGTGAAGCCGTTTGGAGTTACGAATGCACCGGCTGTGTTCATGGGACTTATGAACTTTGTCTTCCGAGAATTTCTAGACCGGTTCATCATTGTGTTAATCGACGACATCCTGATCTACTCAAGATCATAGGAGGAGCATGTTGAGCATCTCAGGGCAGTCTTGGAAGTCCTTCGACACCACCAGCTTTATGGGAAATTGTCGAAGTGTAAGTTCTTGACACAAGAAGTACACTTCCTTGGGAACGTGGTGTCTCAGCATGGAGTGTCAGTGGACCCGTCGAAGGTGGAGGAAGTTGTTTCTTGGGATGCAGCCAAGAGCGTGGCAGAAGTTTGTAGTTTCCTAGGGTTTGCAGGTTACTGTCGGAGGTTCGTTTCAGACTTCTCTTGAGTTTCTGCTCCATTGACAGCTTTGACGAGGAAGAACCAGGTCTTCCTATGGAGTGAGCAGTGCCAGAAATCTTTTGACTACCTGAAGGAGAAGTTGGTCAGTGCTCCCGTACTCAGGTTGCCAGAGGAAGGGTTGTTGTATGAGGTGTTTTGTGATGCTTCTGGCCTTGTTCTGGGGTGTGTGCTGATGCAGAAGAAGGGAGTGATTTGTTCTGGGTCAAGGAAGTTTCGCCCTCACGAGTGTAACTATGCCACCCATGACCTGGATCTTGCAGTAGTAGTGTTCGCACTGAAGTTGTGGCGACATTACCTCTTTGGGGAGCGCTTTGTGGTCTTCTCAGATCACAGGATCTTGCGTTATAACTTCTCCCAGCATGACCTGAACTTACGGCAGCAGAGATGGGTCGAGTTTCTCCAAGACTATGACTCTGAGATCTCTTAAACTGAGGGTAAGGGCAACGTTGTGGCTGATGACCTGAGCAGGAAGTTTCCTCAGGAAGTAGTTCGGGAATCTGCTTATGCTTGGAAGGCGATGGGAGAGTTGGCTTCCTTGCACTTGGATGTCAGGGTAGAAGGTGATATAGGCTATTTGTTTCAGATGATGGTGCAGTCCACCTTGCTGCAACAGGTTGAAGAGTCTCAGTGGGGGAACTCTGATGCGGATGTGATGTGGGATCGTGTCGATTAGGGGAACGCTCCAGAAGGATGGTCAGAGGACAGCCGACATCGGACGCTTATCCATGGAAGGTTGTTTGTTCTGGAGGAAATGTGTGAGGGAGTTCTCCGTGAGTTCCATAGCTCAGCCTTAGCGGTACATCCAGGAGTTTCAAAAATGTACCAAGGCCTGAGGGAATAGTTTTGGTGGGCCGAGGTGAAACGGGCAGGGGCGGAGTTTGTGGCTAAATGCCTAGTGTGTCAGCAAGTGAAAGTTGAACACCGTGTTCCAAGTGGTTTGTTGCATCCTTTAGAAGTCCCCGAGTGGAAGTGGGATGAAATCTCGATGGACTTCATCATAGGACTACCCAAAGCTCAGGGAGGTTATGATGCTATCTGGGTAGTGGTGGATCGACAGACGAAATTAGCTCACTTCTTAGCAATCAAGGAGTCAGGACCGGTGGGTACCTTAGCACAGAGGTTTGTAGATGAGGTGGTGCATTTTCATGGAGTTACGAGGACTATCGTCTTATATCGGGATACTCGGTTTACCTCACAAGTCTGGAGGGGGTTACAACATGCTTTTGGAACCCAACTATGCCTTAGCACTACTTTCCACCCCCAGACCGATGGGCAGACTGAGCGGACTATCCAGACGTTGGAGGACATGCTGCGAGCATGCATTCTGGTTTTTAGGGGATTATGGGTACGACACTTGCATTTAGTAGAGTTTTCCTACAACAACATCTTCCACTCTACTATTGGCATGGCACCGTTTGAGGATTTTTATGGAAGGCCATGCCGTTCACCCATTTGCTGGGCAGAGGTTGGGGAGATAGGTGCTCTTGGGCCGGAGGTAGTGCAGAGCACCACAGAGAAATTCCAGCTTGTACGTGAGAGGATGAAGGTGGCCCAGGACCGACCGAAGTCTTGTACTGATTTTCGGAGGAGGCCCTTGGAGTTCGAGGTGGGGGATCATGTGTTCTTGAAGGTTTCCCCTCGACGGCGGCAGCAGAGGTTTGGGAAAGGGAGCAAGATCTCACCTAGGTTCATCGGACCTTTTGAGGTGTTGAGGAGAGTTGGCGAGGTGGCATATCAGCTAGCCCTGCCACCTCAATTGGAGAAAGTTCATGATGTCTTCCATGTCTCCCAGCTTCGTCGGTACTTACACGATGACTCTCACGTTATCGACTGGGGAGAGTTAGATATGGGATACGACATGACCTTCGAGGAAAGACCAGTCAAAATCGATGATCGTAAAGAGAAGGTGCTTCGTGGACAAACCATTCCATTGGTTCTTGTGTTGTGGAGGCATGGCGGCCTCGACGAGAGAACTTGGGAGCGGGAGACCCAGATGCACGCTCAGTACCCAGAGTTTTTTTGACTTGTGTTTTCCCTTGTTATTCTGAGCTTTGTGTTGATGTTGTAATCTGTACCTTTGATATATGGAATGCTTGGCTTTTCAGTTGTGAGACCTTTTGTTTCTTTGTTCCCTGGTAATGTGTAACATGTCCGGATGTGTGGGAAAGGGAAAAACCTGACCCTTAATCGAGATGCATTAATGCGGATGCGATTGAACCTGTGCGGGAGAATCAGTGCCGCCTAAAGCGGCTAATATCTCGACATAGGTGAAAGAATTTCCCAAACCCACGTGTTCGGGCAGTGTGTTGGTTGTGTGGTTTTGGGGTTAATGCGAGTTGAAAAAAATCCTAATGTATGAAAGTGGGAAGACCCAATTCTTAATCGAGACGCATTAATGAGGATGTGATTAAACCCGTACAGGCGAGTCAGTGCCGCCTAAAGCGGATAATATCTCGACATAGGAGAAGGAATTCCTAACACATATGATTAGGGTTCTTGGTTGGGTTCATGTTATAACGAGAACCCTAAGAGGTATCTTGTTGGGTTCCTCGGGGTTGGTTTTTGAATTCTCAGGGATGAGAATGTTTTAAGAGGTATCTGATGTAATGGCTCTGACCTCTCCGGCCCTTTCCTTTGTCAAAAAGAAGGCCACGAAGTGTTCTGGAGGGTAAAATCGACTTTTCCCACACTTTCCAGAATTTTGAAACTACACGCCGTGTAGTTTGAGTACACACCGTGTACCCCTTTCCGGGTATACCCCGTGTTGCAAGCCGTGTCCTTGCTGTGTGGAATAATGGGTGCACGCTGTGTGACCAGTTCTACACGTCGTGTAGTCCTTCCCCGCATACGTGTTACCAGTCAACGGCTGTGTGCCGTGTTGGAGCCGTGTCCTTGCCGTGTGAAATAAATGAGTACACGCCGTCTGTCCAAACTACATGCCGTGTAGTCCTTCCCCGTGTATGTGTTACCGTCAAACTGTGTGTTGACCAGTCAACGGTCGTGGAGCCGTGTTGGAAGCCGCGTGGAGACCGTGTGAAAGAACCGAGTACACGCCATGTACAATAAAGTACAAGCTGTGTACCATAAAGTACACACCGTGTACTTTTTCTTTTCACGCCTATAAAAGGAGGGGTCCCCTCCTCCATTTCAACACACACCTCTCCTCCCCTCTCCTCTGAGCAGAGCTCTCTCAAGAGACTCGAAGGCTCTTTCTTCCATAACTTCTTCATCCGAACTCCGATTTACGATCCGTCAGCGGCCACGAGATCGTAACGACGAGGTGGAGCTTCCGAGATTGGATCCATTGACTTTCCTTAGGCCTTTTCTTTCCGACTTCCACCCAAGGAGGTTTTGTCCGGACCTGACAAAAGTGGCGGACGCTGACGGACGTCTTCTAAGGTTAATCTGGGGGAGCGTTGCGATCAGAACCTGTCGAGGTAGGGATCTTACCTTCGTCTCTCTAATTTGTGAATCATGCGGGGTGGGTATCCTCTTGTTGTCACGAGAAACAATTAAACCTTTAAATAAAGATAATAACTGGCTTATATAACGGGGATGGGAAGTTGTGATTGTTGTTACTTTATACCCTGTGTTATTATTTTGTGAATTGAATGAGCTTTTACCTACTAAAAATCACAGTCGTTGGCGGCCTTTGCTTACGCAATTAAATGTTTCCCTCTCTTTCTATATTTTCTTATGGATGGGAACCTTGTGGAATGTGGAATTTGGTTAATCATGTAAAGTTAGCTGTCTAAAATCTGGGACCCTTGTGTGATCACCCCGGTTGAGGAAAATGGAATAATGAACATGTGGGTGTTGGCTTAGTTACGTAACATGTGATGGGGGTGTTTTGTGGGTTTTTGTGGATTGGGTGAGTAGCGGGGATGCGGTTGACTTGGTTGTGGGTTGGTGTAAATGCTACGTCGGTGATGGGCAGCGGGGCTAGAATAAATGGTATTAAAGTGTTATTCATGGAAGGGTTTCGGTGCGGTTGTGGTTATGGCGGTTGGAAGCGGGGCTGCAGGGTTGGGTTTTAATGTGAACAGGTTATGGGTTCTGATTAATAAATAAAATGTGGAAGAGTTAATGAATGGTAGGGCGTGTTAATGGAATGTGTTTAATAATCAATGGGGTTGGTTGGTTGATAAGAAGGGCTTGGTTGTGTTGCTTGTGTTTTCCTAACTTGATTTGTGGATGGCAAGGATATGTTTTATGAACGATCGATGTGGTTGGTTGTGGATAGTTTCCCAGTAGTTAAGGAACTAAATAATCTAATTCTGCTGAAACATGAAAACCTAAATGGGGTTGGGGTTGTTTGTTGTATGCATGCTTCATAGTAGCAGTGTCGAGGCACGTTCTCAGTTTTCTGTTTATAAGCCATATGTTAGGCTGTGTGTTTGGTATCTATATATATATCTGTATCTTTTGTGTTTTATCGCACCCCACCCATGTTGAGAACTTAGTGTCGAACACTCCCATCTCATGGGAGAGGGTGTTTTTTCCTTAGTTACTATCTCCTTCCTGCTCCTTCTCCCCTAGGATGTGATGGCTTGAGGCGACCTTACACCTAAGACTCTTTGGGTAGGTTTTTCTTGGGGTGGTTTTAGCCCAAGACTCTTCGGGCAGGTTCTACTGTTTCCCAAGAATCTTCAGGATGAGGCCGAGGTGTGTGCAGGCGGGAGATGTGGTTGTGAGGCTGAGGTGTGTGCGGGCGGGATACGTGGTTGTGAGGCCCATGTGTGTGCGGGTGGGATACGTGGTTGTGAGGCCCTGGTGTGTGCGGGTGGGATACGTGGTTGTGAGGCCCAGGTGTGTGCGGGCGGGATATGTGGTTGTGAGGCCCATGTGAGTGTGGGTGAGGAGAGTGTGGCAGCGTCAGGACGTTCGTCGTTAGGAAGAGCAGCTAATTAAAGGGAAATGGTGCGGGGTACCCAAATACTCTTGTTCTTATACTACTACTACCTGTTGTGAGTGTGTTTTGGTGTGTGTGGCTGGTGAGGTTGGGTGGATAGAATTCCTTGCTAGGTTACTTCTGTTGTTCTCATGGGACATTAGGGTGTCTCTCCACTTGTGCATGAGAGCTTTAGGTTTCCCTACTGAGTATACTTGTATGCTCACCCTACGTTTACTTTCAGGTTTCCAGGAGGACTGCCAAGGTCGTGCGGGACCCTACTAGTTGGACAGTTGGAGTTGTTGCAGTTGATGTTCTCTTGTTTTTTTTGGTATTGTACATTGAGTTTCTTGTACTTGTACCTTTTTATAAAATTGTTTAAACATGCATGTGGGCTTGGTTTGGGTTTATTTCTATACACTTTTTCTTTTTCCTTTTTGGTGGTTGACTTGTCCTATTTCCCGATCCTAAATAAATAAATAAATAATGGTAATGCCTCCCATACTTGTGAAAACTCATATCCTTGGTGCTAGTCGCCACCCCGGGGCCTACTAGAGGTGAGACTCAGGGGTCATTATCTCCCTTTCACCATTGCCAGCTCAGGAGGGGCATCTTTGGTGGGAGGGGGTCGTGACATAATTTTTTACCCATTTTTTATTTTTTATAAATTTTCTTGAAAGTAATCCTCTTTTCATTTTCCTAACCAGGCACATTTAGATTTTATCTAAAATGTTAAAGTAATATTTATTTTAACATGTACGACATGAATAGAATTCTCTACCATCACAAACAAATCATTGATTTGATGATTAATTTGTAATATTTAATATTAATTTTTAAATAAATGGATTTCCAAAATATTTTCATAATTTTTATTCTTAAAAAGTGATTTTCAAAGATAAGTATTTTCCTTAAGAAATTTTTCAAGTTATCCTTAAAAATAATTTTCAATATATGAGGACGTCATTGATGTTACTTATAATTTAATGGGGATATGATCCAATGATACCATTTTTATTCCTTCTCTCGATGGTAAATTTTTATTATGATAATATTTTAATGAATATTGTTTCCCTTCCACGTGTTATACCATGATAAAATACTTATGAAACCCACTTCTTTTCATAGGTTATGCTATAATGAAATTATGAAATGATTATAAAAATTTTCTATTCACCATAGGTTATTATATGTATAAATGTTTATGAAAACGATTTTATTCCATTGGTTATTTTATGAGGAATATTTTATGATCTTATGCAACATATAAGTATGATTTTCGTTATGTGATGGGAGGGACATATGTCTCCCTCCAATGCATTGGGTAAATATTTATATCTCATGAGATAGATCGGACAACAATGGGGAGTGAAACATGATCAATAAGGTACTTTCTTTGCTATGATGGTCTTCGGAGTTAACCTTGACTGCTATGATTGATTGAGGAGTGAAACCATTATACAATTAAAGACTAGTTAGTGATAGTTGACTAATCTGTAAATGGTTTACTATGATTATGTGAATTCCCCAATTCCATGTCTTACGCCATTATTATTCTTTCATGACTCAGGTTATTTGATTCCCTTATGATTCATATATTATAAACTCTCAATATTAATACCATGACTCAATATTATGATCTTTGATATGAAGGGTATGGGTTTCAAATGTCATTCTCATGTTATCATACCCTTATATTATTATTATTCTTATGTATCTCCCTTTTTACCCTTATTGAGCATCTGATCTCACCCTTTATTATGTTTCATTTCCCCGGGTTATGAAGAAATTTATTATGAATGATTTATCTAAGAAGTGGGAAAACATTGAATAACTTTGTGAGAGATGGTGTATTTCACCTATGAACCAGTTATATATGTTTCCAAGATTCCACAGACACTATGCCTTTATGATCCTCAAGTGTGTGTTTGTATAATGTAATTAATTCCCATCAAATAAATGATGTAATATCTATGTATGAAAAACATAGGTCACTGTAGTTTCTATTAACGTATTTGTCCATTTAACCTTTGTAAACTAGTATGATATAACCTTAGTGATATCCTTGAGGACATGTCTAAGTATATGTATAAGAATGAGAAAATGTATGCGAAAATGTATTGGAATTTTGATAATGGATGGAGCGAGTGGTTTTAATGAATTACATCATTTTATAGATATTAATAGTGAATGTGAAACTAGAACATAGGTAACTAGGGGTAATAATTCTAGAAAGGGTGAATTGATTTAGACTTGATAGTGTCCTGGTGCATGATACCAATCTTTGTTATACACCTAGTTTGACACTCCTGGGTGATATTATTTTGAAATTCAAAAATTATTTATGAACCATCATAAATGATTTAAGTAAATGATCACTTTTAATAACCTACGATGAACCTAATGTTTCATATATTAAATATAAGGTTTCATTATTTAGACTTCCTATAAGTAAATTTTAATGATTATGTTGTTCCCCACTAGGATTATTGTTTCTTACACTATTCTTTTTATTTTTAGTCAATGGATAGAACCTACATGAGACATGTTAATGCTAAGTTTGAAGTAAAATGAAATGATTTTCCTTATGAGTAGATGAACTCTATGAGAACTAGAATGAAAAATATCATTTTTATGCTGATGAAAATTTCTTAATCCATTAATAATGGTGAAGTTATAAATGAGAAAATGAGGGAAAAACATTCTATTGAGCCCTTCATGAGGTAATGTTTACCTTCCTTTAGTGGATCCACTAATCCACTAGTTTCTGAAAAATGGATCAGTACCATTGAAAAGATATTTTCAATTATATAGTGTTAAAAACATGAAAAAGTCATTTTATTTATCTATTGTTTGGAAGGTAATGTGGATAAATTGTAGTCTCTCATCAATAATACATGGGAACATGATGAAATTTACTCCATGGAATGGGTTGGGTTTAATAAATTACTTTTCAAAAATTACATTCCTTGAATTCTTTATATGAAGAAGGATAAGGATTTCTTTGAGATAATGAAAGTGTATGATTAATCATTTTCTACGTATGAGGTATATTTTACAATAATTTCAAGGTATACTTATGGTATTATCATCCAACCCAAAAGTAATGTTGATCGATTCTTTAGTGGATTAAAACCAATTATATGAAGGAAATTATCCATAATAGACTTCTGTAGCTATAAAGATATTGTTCTATGTGATATCAAGGTGGAAATAGAGTTTGGAGTTATATATCAATCTCATGGTTTTGGTAAGAATATAAAAACTGAATTCAAAAGAAAATGTAAGAATAATTGAGATAAGAAGATGAGATTTCCTTTATGATCAAATTATGGGAATAAAAATTAGAAGAATGTCTCAAATATAGGGGAATATGTTTCCTATATTGAAATTAAGGTCATAGAGAAACGAATTTAAAAGGAATTTGAAGTCTTATATGCGAGGAACTTGGGAGTTATCTGAGTCAACTCCCTAAACTAAGGGTTATAACCAAGACCAAGGAAGGACCTATGTTATACCAAATTAATGAATTAAAAGTGTTCAAGTATTTATGTATTTGGATTCAAGGATTATATTGAATACGTATTTTAGTACTTGTATTTTTGTAATGAGAATCATGAAACAAAAAAGGATTATGTTATTTTTGGATGAATAAATGTCTCTATATAAGATTAACTTAAGAGTTATAGATTCCATCACAGGTTTATATGTTTAAGTTTCATAATAAGTTAAAATTCATAGACACACCGCATGATGTTTCACATGATTGTAGTTTATCAAAATAATGGATATTTTGGGAGAAATGTATGGAAATACAACCCTTTGGTTTTTTATATGTTTTAGTGAAAAGTTTATTTATGGAATAATGACTTTAAAATTTGGTGTAATAAGATTAAAGGTATTTATAACCTTTATGCTTTACCTTTTATCTATTATTGAGGTAAATATGAGTTATTTTAATTTGGGACTTATATTAATATGGTTTTGGGAAAAAATAAAATGCATGTCTGTTGATAACCTGTCACATCTAGCCAGACCGCAGGGCTTGAACCTGCAACTGAAGAGTGATAAGGGTATAGTTCCAAGCACCAGACTACGTGAATGATTATTTCTAATGGGTAAACATGAAGGGAGATATTTTGGGGTATGTATCTTGATACTTGTTAGGTAAGTATGTTAATGTAGAGAGATTAAAGTTTAATCGGACACTAATACCATTATCCATACCATAATAGAAATGGGAAAACATCACCATAGATTGTGTTAATGTAATACTCAAAACATATAAAGGGAATAATATTATATGGGTAGTAGTAAATATCTTTAAAAATTCACCACACTTCATCACTATCAAAGAATATTTCTCTCTGGATCAACATTCTAAAATATATAAAAACGAATTGGTAAGGTTGTATGGATTACCACATTCCATTTTTTCTGATCAAGATATTAGATTTACATTAATGTTTTGGAGAAGTATTTAACATGATCTGGATACAAAGTTAAGTTTCAGCCCTAAATATCATCCATAGAAATATGGTCAATCTAAGAGAACAATTCGAAGCCTAGAGGATATGTTGAAATATTATTCAATAGATTTCAAAGGTGGTTATGATCAATACATTCCTCTAGTTGAGTTTTCAAACAAAAATAGCTTTCACTCAAGAATTTAGATTGATCCTTATGAATCCTTCTATGGAAATAAGTGAAGAGATACACTTTAATTGAATGAAGTTAGATAACTAAATATATTAGAACAATATATAGTTAAATAAATGAAAGATAAGGTAAGATCTATTCATTAACACATCATGGAAACTCAGATTATGTAGAAAATTTATGTGGACAATCACTATCCTAATATAGAATATAAGTTGGTGATAATGTGTTTCTAAGAATTTATCCATATACATAGTTAATAAGATATGGAAATAAGGGAAATTAATTCCTAGGTATATCGGTCCCTTTGAAACTATTGATCATATCACGATGGTAGCTTATTGGTTGGTGCTGCCAGAAATACCTCTATAAAGTTCATGATATGTTCCAAGTATCTCTCTTGAGGAAGTACATACCTAATCCTTCACATGTACTGGACCTAGAGTTCATACCATTAGAGAAAGATCTTTCTTATTAAGAGAAAATAGTGGGGATTATAGATCATATAGATAATGTTTTAGGAAACAAGACCACTCACCTAGTCAATTTTTATGGTGAAACTACCAGTTTTAAGAAGTTACCAGGGAACCTGGGGAAATGATGAGGTAGAAGTATACACATTTGTTTATATCATAGTGATGAATTTTGAGGGAGAAATTCATTTTAAGGGGGTTAGAATGTAATACCCTGAGTTTTTGTGATTTGTTTCAATGAATTTAATTTATTTGATATTTTTTATTACAAGAAACATTGATTTTAGATTGCATTATATAAAACACCAGGTTTATCTAGCATTACACACGACACTATGTTTTAACCTACCACTATATATTGTAAATATTATTATTAAAATGAGAATATTATAACCTCACCATTAAAATTAGTGATATGAAAAGTAGTAACTAAATTTAAAATATTAATTATAATTGTTTTATATATAGAAAATATATTGATAAAAATATTACTTATTTTTTTGAAAAGTCATTAAATCATCATGTAAAAATTATCTCAAGGGGAATTTTTAGTTTTTTTTAAAACACTAATATTTTGATGAATATTGAAAATATTGGGTTTTATTGAAAACTGTATTTTCATTTATAGAATTTATGAGGTTTTTTTAAATTGTTATAAAAGAAAAATTAATTAAATTATATATCATTTAATCCAATTTAGTTAATTGGAATCAGTTTCATATTTTATTTTTATTTAAAAACTTTTTAATCTTTTGAACATTTTCGGTTTCGAAAACTACTTTCTAATCGCATATATGGGTTTAATTTTAAATAAAATTTTTAAAATTATTTGAAATAAATTTGGAAAATTTTATTCAATATTTTTAATAATAATAATTTATAATATCTAAAAATAAGAAATTAATTTTTTACCATAATTAATTATTAAAATAGAAAAAAAATATTTACCACGGTAAAGCTAAAAATGGGTTTACGAGGGTGTTTAACAAAAATGATAATGGTTAAGAATGGCCCAAAATTTTTCCAAAAACCATTGGATGTAAATATTTCAACCTTATCTCTTTTATTATCAAACATTTTCCATTTTTAAGCCTTATGGTATATAAAAATTGTGGGTACACATTTTTCTTTTCCAAAATTTACTATTGTGTCACTCACCACACTTATAAAAGAACACACCTTATCCTCTCCTCTTCACACTTCAAAACAATTATTTCATAGACCAATCCAAATTACTTCCCTACTTACCTTCTCCATTCTATAAGACTTATTTTTTCATAAATGCAACCTAATAATCATTTGTTGTAAACCATAATAAGTTGTCTGAAGAAGAGGTAACACCCTTAACTGAGGGTTTTTCTTATTTCTTACTCCACATACTTTAATTATTGTTAAACCATGATTATAGGATAAGATAAGTATCTTCCATATTCTAGGATGTTTTTATGTTATTTTCAGGAACTACAACCATATCCTCTTCCATCAAATGGGATACAAAATCATCAATCATGTGTACGACAGACTACCATCTCGTGAAATGATGTTATTCACTCTCAATCACCACATATCATGGTTGGATATAATTACTGATTAAATATTTATATATTAGTTGTATGATATTATAATAAACATGTAATTATAAGATAACTTATAACATTATACTTTCCATTTTTTGGTAATACTGAAGTTCCAAAGGATAAAAACAACTGAGTGGGGGGGGGGGTGAACCAGTTGTTCAGTTTTTATGAGATTAAGAAAAAATTAAAAATATAACACATGTATCCTATTAAGTTCAATTTCCTTATTAAATTTTAGTAAAAACTCATTCATGAATAATTAGTAAAGAAATTAAATCATACAATATTCACAACGTTTGACCTTAATGTGATAACTTACATCCTTTCTATAGCAACTCTTGTGGGTCTATGGAAATTCACTATTATGAAGAAGTGAATAAAAACTGAACCAAATCCCATTATACAGCTTATGTATCCTAACAGAAAAGGTTATAATAACTCCCACTAGTTTACAAGGTTTTCTTATAAAACAATTGAGCCAAAACAAAAGTAAAAAAACTTTGTTCAATTTTCCCCACAAATCTTCTCAAAAACTCATTATAATCTTCCTCTATCTGATTGACTTTATATGATCGACTCAATATTAAAACTCAAACTCTTCTAAAATGATCAATATGATCTTCCTCAGTCCGATAAACAAAACTTTTAGTAGTCTGACCTTCTTCTAAGATCTCAACCCGGAAGTAACTTCTCACAAGATTTATTTATCTCTATAACTTTTCCTCTTACATAAATAATTTACAATGAATAAATTATCTGAGAAACTATTTTTTGGAAATCTATAATAGAAATGGTGGGGAAATTGAAAAATCTCTCCACTTAGAAAAATTTCAAAACTCTGACAAACAATCGCATTTAAACATAAACATTGACTTATTCAAGCCTTCTTAAGAATACTTCAAGATTTAATCTCAATAGAATAGAATGTTTGACAACATTAACTCTTTACATTTCTTGTTTGTGATTATCCTTCTTGAACTTCATATATTTTCTTCAGTATGAAGAAACCTCATCAACTCATTACGATGAAACTTCCCCATCTTTAGCATCCTCTACTCATTATGATCTATCGTTCTTTCTCATCTCATTACAATCTGGCTACCCTCATTAGAGTTATTATAATTGAATTTCCTCCCCACAGTCAGTCTGATTAAATTTCCTTCTTAGAGAAAGTCTGATGGAATCCTTATAATGATTCAACTACGATGGAATTCCCATTATGATAGATTTTCCAATTATTATTGATTTTACAATAATGATGGAAATCCCATTATGATGATTTTACCATAATGATGGAAATCCCATTATGATGATTTTACAATAATGATTGAATTTTTTCAATGGTGACTCTACTTAAAAACAATGAGATTCCTTAATCCTTATTGATTATAACTCATTTATACTTCTTACTACATCTATGTATGATATATCTAGATCTGGTGAAAAACATGTCTTGATATCTGGATTTGATTCAATCATTATAATTACTCTATTTCTTCAAAATATTTTATCATGAGTATGTTTCAATATTTATGAGAACTTTATGATCAATAAAGCATCATCTGACTTTTCTTAGAAAGTATGAAAACTCTTTAACTCCTAAATTCATAATCTTCTTGGAGAAACATTTCAGAAACAATATGAAATATTTTTATCAACATTTTCAGAATTTATAATAAACACTAAGTCTGGTGGATCCTTAACTTCAAAATGATTGACTTGTGACTAATGGTGTGTCTGATCAAAAACATTAGTTTTATGAACCCCTCTATTTCCAATGTTTCTCAGTCTGATCCTCTATGTATTGTGCATCTCAATCCAATACCCTATGTCTAGAAGACATATTTCTTAAAAAATTACTTTTATCTCCCATTATTTTTAGTTTTTAACTTTTAGAAACATTCTATATTCTGACAATTCTCATTACATTGGATTGGGTCTGATCCTGAATAAAAAGCATTATTTTACAAAAATATTAGTTTTCAACAAAGAAAAAAACATTGTTAACACAAAAACATCTCAAAGGTTCTTCAATATCCCCCTTTGGATTTTTTGACAACCCTCATTAATAAATTTTCAAAATCTAAAAAAAAATCACAACTCAACTTTTGTAAACAATTCATGGTTTTAATCTTTTATCAAAATATCGATTTTCTCAATGGAGAGTTTCCTAACACCACACTATAGGATAAAGTAACTTTTTGAATGAATTCAATAGATTTGTGATAAGAAATTTTTGTAGACATGTTATGATAAACTCCCCCTCACTTTTATCTTTTCTCACTTTTCTCTTTCTATCCCCAGTTTTATGATAACCATAGCTTTAGATTCATACAATAAATATAAGTTAAAACATCTTACAAAGTATGATGCTTTTACTTTCTATCCCCCATTTTAAACATAATCCAAATCACTATTGGGGATCTCTTTATGACAAATAAGATGTCATTGGTGTATGATAAACATGAAGTTACATCCCCTACTCAACAAATATTTTTTTGGCATTACCTTTGTGAACATATCATCCATTTGATAATTCATTTAGATATATTCTAGAAAAACATCTCTAATAGTAACATTTTATTTTATAAAGTCGAAATTTATATCAATGTGTTTTTTATATTTAATTTTGGATAATATTTTTAGAAATATAAATTTCACTCTAACTATCATAAAGTATCTTCAATGGTTTAGAAACTTTTACTTTCAAGTGTTCCAACTGAACATTCATCCATAACATTTTGGTACAGGACTCATTAGCTACAAATTATTCGTATTTAGTTGTGCTTAATGTTACAGAACATTGTATATTACTATGCTAACTCACACAACATTCAAAAAAGAAAAATTTTCCTCCATATGTTGATTTTATATCAATACAATCTCCAATCCAATTGGTATCAGTATAGCCCAAAAACATAATCTGACAATTTCTTTTGTATTACAACCCATTTGAAGTTTTTTCTTTTATATATCTCAGAATTATCATTGTTGAAAATATATGTGATTTTTTTAGATTACATTGATATCTGGAACACAATGACATAACATAAATAGTATTATATCTTGATGTTTTAAGGTAAAGTAGACTTCCTATCAACTTCCTTAAGTCTTTCTGGTTCACACTTTTTCCTAGACTCAACATTAATCAACTTTTTACTCACAGATATATGATTTGAAAAATATTTTTATTCTACCATCCCAAACATTTTTAACAATTCCCTGGAATAATTTTCTTGGAATAAGAAAATTGCATTGTTTTATTTATTTTTTTGAACTTGAAATCCAAGGAAGAAAGTTAATTCTCCCAGTATTGATATATAAAAATTCTTCTTCATTTCCTAAGAATATTCTGGAAAATATTTTTGTTCCACCTTAAAAGAACTTATATCATACACATAATACATAAACATTATTGTACTAGAGTTATATTTTTTCATTTATAGGTTGATATCAACTTTTCCTTTTTAAAAATTCAATATTCTCAAACAATTTTCAATATTATAATACCATGAACATGGAGCTTGTTTCATCCCATACAAATATTTATTTAGTCACAACTATTTTTTCATCCTCATCAAGTAGAAACTCACAATGATGTTCAATTTAATTTTCTTCTTCAATATCACCATTTAAAAATGATGAATTTAAATCCATATGATAAAATTTTTAATAATGATGTGAGGCCAATGATAGAATCATTCAAATAGTTTCTAATCTTGAAACTGGGAAAAAAGATTCTTCAAAATATATAAGTTACACCTATGCATATCCTTTAAAAAGAAGGTTGGATTTGTTTCTTGAATCTAATCCATGTTTATTTAACTTTTTTCTATAAAACCACTTGGTTATGATAAATTTTTTATTTACTATCCTTGGAATAATTTCCAATGTTTAATTTTCATCAATCTAATATAGCTCTTAATTTATAGAATCCATACATTATTTGTGTTGAATAGCTTCTAAAAATGATTTTGATTCAACTTTTAAGATAAGTGATGTATGATTTTCTAATATCAACATTCTTCTAGTCTGAACTAGATCCTTATAATTTCCAGTAATGTTTTTCAAATCAAAATATTTTTGTAATGTAGTAAACTTCATATTTTCTCTTACAGCTGATCTTTCTACATCACACGATTATCCTGAATCTTGATAAGTATATTTTGACTTACTTCACTATCATTTGAAATTTATAGTTTATCTTCTTCATAAGACTCAAAATATTTTGTTATGTAATTTTTATTTTCAATTAATTTTACATGACATGTTTCCACCAACATTTTTAAACGTTTGTTCCAATATTTGTAACATCTTTTTCTTAATAGCCTGTAACAATTCCTTCCTTATTTTTCTCATCACACTTTCCTATATGTATATTTTTTATTTTTAGTAAACATGAAATTCCATAAACATTGTTGTATTTCAATGATGGTTTTTTATACCACATTTCATAGTACATAATGTTGGATTTTGGTCACAACAAACATCTATTATGAACATGTACAATGATACTAATGATTTCTCTCTAATAGAACTATGAAACTTTCAATTCTACTAACATTATCCTTCCAATTTTCCACAAAACATATATTTTTCCTTTAGGATACTCCATTTGTATATGGGTTATATAGATAACTACACTTATTTTTTATTAAATTATTTCTCAGATATGTTTCAAAATTATTGTATGTGAACTCTTTTCCATTATTTGTTCTCAGTTTCATTATATTAACCCACATTTCCTTCTCAAAATCTATTATGAATAATGTGAACATTTCCATAGCCTATAAATTGTGTTTCAAAGACATGATGTTTTTCATCGAAGTGAAATAATCAATAGAAGTGATAAAGTATAAATCTAATTTTTTATTGATGTCTCATTGGTCCACATAAATCAGAATAAATAACTTGATATGTCTGGTTGATTGAATCTCAAATCTCTTATGACATTTGTTAGTCATTTTCTCATTTTGAAAAGTAACCAAAACATATTCATCCCTTCTTTTCAATTATCGCAAGTTTTAAACAAAATCAACCTTAGAAATGTTGTTGATGTTTTTATTCCCAAGGTGGCCAAGTCTTCGGTGCCACAACTTATTTTCATCTTCATAACTCAAGTAACATAAGTTTTAGATTTATCTTATTTGGAAGAGATTCACACAAGTTCTTTCTCCTTTTTAATAACTTTTCAATATTTTATAATTTTAATAAAAAAATAATATTTTGTGAAGATTAATTAATTTTCATCATCACAAAGTTGACTTATAATAACTAAGGTATGCTTTAGCACATCAAAAAATAAAACTTCCTTAGATTTCAACTTTTCTTCTCCAATCTCAACCATAATGATACCTACGGTTTTTAAGGAACTATCATTTCCAAAGGTAAAAAAACTCCATCATGATTTTCAACATGTTTCAATATTTTTAAATCACATTTAATGTGTGAAGAGAAACCACTATGAAGTATCCATTGTTTATTCTTTTTTACATGATTTCAAGGAAATGTCAAAAATAATGGCTCTCTCTTCAACTTTCTTATTTCTAGTTTCATTTTTACTTTCTACCATAAGAAACATGTTTTAGAAGGAGTTTCAAACAACTTTCTACATGATGACTAGCCAGATCACATCTTCCACAAACTTCTTCTAGACATTCAAATTGATTATTTTGTTGGAAAGTTTCTTACATCTTGAGTTTTTTCTTTTCTAAATTTTTGTGGTTTTGGAAAATTACTAATAATTATTTAACTATTGATATATCCTTTTTCAATACTTCTTTTAGGAAGTGAAAATTTATGCTAAAAATTATTAAATACATGCCCATGTATTCCACAACACCAGTAACAGACATAAAATCTATATTTTCTACTAAAGAATCTATCTTTGTAGAAACTTTGTTGAGCTGGATTAATTTTTTATACTCTATTATACTCATTCTATGAAATATATTTATATATAAGTGGGTTTTAAACATTTATAGATGTGATTGGTTTCTCACAACCTTTTTCAAGCCAAGTTTTCCCGGTACTTTTTTTGGAAACCGAAATGTTAGAAAAAAATAATGAAACAATACTTTTGGTGGGTGACTATTTCACCTCATTCTTGATTTGAAATTTCTCAGCAACTTTGGATGTCTCACCTTTTACTTGTCAATCTTGGTAAAATTTTTCATTCATATTACTCAAAGTACTTTCTGACTAAATAAGTTGTTTTTGAAATTTTTTAACTTCTTCTTCCTTGGATTCCATCTTCTTACTGAGATCTTCAACCATATTTCCTTGGTCATAAATTCTATGTATATAACTTAGGATCTCCATAATGTATTATTCCTCTTTCTTGGTGATATCTTTTCTTACTTTAGAAACTTCTTTAAAATCTTTATTCATTACTCTAATTTCTTTCTTGAGAGTTTTTTTACTCAACACAAGAAACATGTTCTTTTATGACTTTGATACTCACTATATAATTCTTCACCACCATCTTTATCATCGGAGGAATATTTGTTCTTATCAACTATTTCAATGAAGGTTCTATGTCTTTCTGAACTTTCAACTTCTGATGGATTGTTTTTAGTTGATTCTGATTTATGTTTCTTACTCAGCCAACTTCTTTTGTCTCCTGTAAACATCTTCTTATATTTTTTGGATGACTTTTCTCCTTTTTAACTTTTTCCACTTCTTCGATAGATGTTTTTAATTATAATCATCTTTGTATTCTCCTAATTTTTTCTTGTGAAAATTCATAAAAAGATTTCTGATTCTACCACACTCAAAACATTTGATAGGAATTTTACATCCACATATTACTCTTCCTCTTCGATAGTTCTTGAAAATAAGAGACGTGATTTTTTTCATTAAACTCATTATCCTTTTTATCTTTAGAGTCATAAAGATTGACACATTCAATATATTGTATTTTAATTTTTATCATGGCATCAAAATACATTTTATCTTTCATATTCTTTTTTGAACATTGGATCATTCCTTGTTTTATAAGAAATATAAAATTTATGAAATTATTCAAGAGATAAATCATCCTTATCATCTAAAGAGTAAATTTTAGAATCAAACCTATCGAAAATATTTGTCATAAGTTTCTTCACAATTGAAGAATCTTCTAGGACATCCCTAAATCCTCTGATGTCCCAAATAATTTCACTTACTCTAGTGAAGTATTCATCAATAGTTTCTTAATCTCTCATTACGATGTCTTCATACTTAATACGCCATAATTGTAGATTTTATTCCTTAACAAAAGTATTCCTTTCAAATATAATTTCCAACTTGTCCCATATACTATTTTTTGTTTTCATACCTTCACCTTCATATAAATATTTTCCAATAAGGGCATATGGATAGAATTTATAGCTTTTAAATCATGTTTGATATTTCTCTTATCAGAAAAATTCATCAATAAATCCCTCTCAATAGGTGGAAAACCAATTATAGAAGCATCAAAAACTTCCTTGCCTAGAGATAGGAGAATAGGAATCTTCCTATTTTTCCATCTATAATAATTTTTTTCCATAAAATAACAAAATTTCACTACTGTTAACAGAATTTATTTTATCCATGATAAGGATTAAACAAGGGAACCATCCCTATGATACAAATTGAATTTCCAATGGATTGGAAAATATCTAATAAAGAGGGGTTGAATCAATTGTTCACTTTTTATGAGTTTTAATAACTTTCAGAAACCTAACCCCTACAACCTGTTACGATTAATTTCCATATCACTTTTTACTAAATACTCATGCGAACTAAAGTAGGAAAAATGTAAAGAACACAATATTTACAAGGTTCTCCCTCAGTTTGAGAACTTATATCATTTTAATATCCACTCTAATCTATATATAGAAATTCACTATTATTAAGAAGTGGATACACTACTGGAAAATAGACCTATACCCACGGTTTAAGAAAAACGTGGGTATATGTATAGTGGGGGAACCTATACCCACGGTTCTGGAAAACCGTGGGTATTGGTCACCTATACCCACGGTTTTTCTAAAACCGTGGGGATAGAGTGATTTTCGAAGGCCTATACCCACGGTTTTGTAAAACCGTGGGTATAGGTATTTATTTCAAGGCCTATCCCCACGGTTTTTCAAAAACCGTGGGGATAATTTTTTTTTATAAGGACTATACCCACGGTTTTGTAAAACCGTGGGGATAGCCTATGGCAGCAAAAAAAAAAGACGCGGGAAAATAGAAAAAATTTGGCGGGAAAATTTATACCCACAATTTGAATTAATATATATATAAGATGATAGAAATTTATAAGCAAATTAAATTTGCAGCTTGGTTGGTTAGTGTGTTCTGTGTGTATGGTGGAGGTCGCCGTTTCGAATCTCTTCGGTCGAATGTTACAGCACGTAATTTATATTAATATAATTATTATAATATATATTTTAAAAACAATTGTGAAGTGCGGCTCAGTTGGATTTGATATGCCGCTCCTCCGCGATTCCTTAAGGAGACGCGGGTTCGAATCCCGCCATTTTTTTTTACAAATTAAATACTTTATATTAATATATATATCTTAATATATGTATATATAACAGAATAATTGAATGGCTTAGTTGGTGTAGTGTCTGCGGGATTTCACGCAGCGAAGCGCGGGGGCTGGGTTCGATACCCAGGGGCCGAATTTTTTTGATTATTAATTCCCCACGGTTTGAGAACCGTGGGGTCAATGCTTTGCCAGCGTGGCCATGCACTTGCCACGCTGTCTCAAATCTATCCCCATGGTTTCTCTAAACCGTGGGTATAGGGTGACCCCCCTATCCCGACGTCGTTCCAGCCCACGGTTCCCAAAACCGTGGGTATAGCCTATACCCACGGTTTTGGGGGCTATACCCACGGTTTTGAACCGTGGGTATAGGGCAATTTTCCAGTAGTGATACAACTTTTGATAACTCCCATTATACACCATATAACTCCCAATAAGAAATATTATACTAACTCTTATAAGTTTATAAGGTTTTCTTATAAAATAATTGATCCCAAAAAAAGTAAAAAAAACTTTTTTATGTTATCCCCAAAAAAATTTCTAAGTATGATGACTCTAAATCTGATGGCCTTTAGTTCAATGAACTTAGTATAATGGGCTCAAAACGATCGACTCAATACGATCTTCCCTTTCTCAATATACACTTCTCAAACTCTAGTCATGAACTAATTCTGGTCTTCCTAATTCCACTTGAATAAATATGATTAACTCAATATGAAATACTCAAATGTTTCTAAAATGATCAATATGATCTTCCTCAGTCTAGTAAACAAATGTTCTAGTAGTCCCACCATCTTTTGAGATTATAATTCAGAAGTAACTTCTAAAATTATTTCTTTAGCGCTCTTCATTTTCCACTTAGATAATAAAATTACAATGAACAAATGAGCTGAGAAAATATTTATAAAAAACCCATAATGTAAATGGTGGGAAATGTGAAAACATTACCCACTTACACAAATATCAAAACTCTAAAAAATCACATTTAAACATTATCTTTGACTTCTTCGCACCTTCTCAAGAATACTACAAGATTTATTCTAAATTTAATATCATGGTAGACCACTTCAAATCTTTTCATTTCTTATAATAAGCCTTCATGAACTTCCTATCTTTTATTTTATACGAATAAAAAACCTCATCTCATTATAATGAAACTTACTCGGCTTCAGATTCCTCTTCTCATCTTCCTTTCTTTCTCAACTCATTATGATTTGAATATCCTAATCTGAGTTAGTCTAATTGACTTTTATATTCATAGTGAATCTAATTAACTTTACTTCTTATAGCTTATCTGATAGAATCCTTATAATTAGGGATTTATGATGTAATTCCCATTATAATTGATTTCCCATTATGATGGATATACCATTAGGATGATTTTCCCATAATTATGGAAATATCATTACGATGAGTTTTCCATAATGATAGAAAGGATTTAATGGTGAATCCACTTAGAAAATTTGAGATTCCTTAAACCTTATCAACTATAAATCGTTCATAATTATGACTAACTCGGGTTCAGTACTCCTAGATCCAATGCAAACCATGTATTGATCTAGAGAAATAATTTAATCATTACGATTCCTCCATTTCTCCAAAAAACATTATCATGAGTATGTTTCATGATTTATGATAAATTTATGATCAGAAAATCATCATCTAAATTTATTTAGAAATTATGAAAACTTTCTAACTCCTAAATTTACTATCTTTTTAAAAAAAACATTCATCTATAACATATTCACTTAGAAACATATAACTTTCTAAAAACTATTGAGTCCAATGGATCTTGAACATCATAGAGATTAACCTTAGATTGATGGTTTGTCTGATCAACAACCTCATGTTTCTTACCACATATGTGTCTGGTTCTAAACAATCCAATCCTCTGAGCCTGGTTCTTTTCAATTATAAACTCTGATTCCATAAAACACTATTCTTAAAAATAAAAAATTTCTCCCCTTTATGATTTCGTTTGAACTTTCAGCAAGACTAAACATTTTTAAAATCCTCATTATAACAAACTGGGTCTAATCCAGAATAAAAAAAGTTATTAAAATGTTATTTTTCAACAAATAATAACACAATTAACACAAAATCATCACAAATGTTTTTAAATATGATAAAATCACTCATGTGTACGGTGGACTATTTCGTTGCAAAGAGATGAGATTAGTTCACACTTATAAGGATGGTAAAAATGATGGGTTCGGTAAAAATAAGAGAAATATATGATATAAGAAGGATTCTATAATTTTAATATATTATTTAACCTTATTTATTTCAATCCTTAAATAAAATGGAAACAACATTCATGCGTCTGTATGACCTACCCTCTCTAGGAATAGTGTATTTCATTTTCTATCTCTAAATCTTATATATTACTATAAAAACATATATACAGAATATATATATGATATTTAAATCATTGTTAAAATTATTTATATGATGTAAATATGTTAAAATTAAGAGGAACAAATATAAAAAATAAAAACACACATGAAAAATAGATCAATTATTGGGATAAATGTGGCTTTAACATAGAATTTTTAATAAAAGGGTAATAAAAGGTCATAAAAAATAATATATGGTATTATATTTATAATTATGGTTATATAATATATTTATAATAAACTTTTATTTATTATATAATAGTTTTATCATGTACAATGAAATTCGAGACTTAAGGTAAGGGATTTCCTTCTCACTTTTAACTTTTGTGAGACACATGCCATATTAACCAAATTTTTATTTTATATGGTGTGTATAATCCCGATAAATGTATTTAATTATTAATTATCATGAAAATTATGTGTATTTATATATCCATTTGAGTATCTCTATTTAATGGTGATTATGATTCAAATTTACCAAAGTGGTAAGTGTTTTATGTTAAAATCCAATCCTTTATTGGAATTGTTCATGGTTATACTTATAATAATGAGATATTTTTAATCTATCTATATAGAAACTAATTTATTTTCTTCTCATATGGTTATTTCATTTTAATACAAGTTTTGCCTTCATTTTACTCTCTTTATGTATTCATGAGTTCAAAATAATGTTTTTAAGAAAAATCATCTTTATCTATCTCTTTGATCAAAAAAAAATTTTCCCAAACATTGTCTTCTAAATTTTTTTAAAAAAAATTATTTTAACAATATAAAAATTATTTAATAAAGAAATTTTCACCCATTTTTTAATTTTTTCAAAATTTATTAAAATAAATCTTCTTTTCAATTTCCAAATAAAGATATTTTGTCTTTTGCTGAAAATTTTAAAAGAATCTTCATTTTAACATGTACATCATGAATACAATTATCCACCATCATGAAAAATAATTACTCTGAAGATTTATTAATTATATATCAAATTTATTTTAAAATAAATTGATTTCAAAAATATTTAATGAATATTCAGTTTTAAATGTTGATTTTTCAAGGAAAATTTTTTTTCCTTAATAAATGTTCCAAGTTATCTTTCAAAATAGTTTTTCATCTAAGATAAAATCCATTAATGATACTTATGATTTATTAGGGATGTAATCCAAGGATTACATTCTTGTTCTTTCCCTTGATTCTTTATGTTTACAATGACAAGATGTTTATGAAACCTTTTTCTCTTATAAGGGTTATACCATATTAAAATTCTCATAAAACCTATTTATTTTAACGAGTTATGCTATGATGAAAAGATTAAATTATTATGAAACCTATCCATTTTCAATAGGTTATGATATGATGAAATTATTATGAAAACCATTTCATTTCATGCATTTTGATATGTTGAATTTGTAATGATCTTTTCACACACATATATATTATTTTCATTATGTGACAGGTGGGAAAAATATGTCCCTCTAATGCATTGGGTAATTATTTATATCTCATGAGATATACATGACAAGAATGGAGAGTAAACCCAATTTAGTAAGGGACTTTTTCCCCAATGATGGTGTTGGTAGTGAACCTCAACTACTACGATGGTTTGGTGAATGAACCCATTCCACTATTATATCCTTATAAGTGATTCTTGATTACTACAAAAATAATTTCCTATGCTTATGTGTATGACATAATTCCATGTCTTATTCTATTATTATGATCTTATGAATCTTGTTATCTAATTCCATTATGATTTATGTCTTACGAACAACTAATATTTATGTCATGACTCAATATTATGACCACTGATATGCATGGTATGGTTTTAAAATTATATTCTCATGTTATCATACCCTTATGTTAATTTTATACTAAATTATCTCTCTTTTTTACCCTTATAGATCATCTAAGCCTACCCTTTAATACGATTCATTCCCCTATAATATGAAAAAATGTATTATGTCTGATTTTTCTAAGAAGAGTGATAGATATATAAAACTTAGAGGGAAATGATGTAGTTCACCTATAAAACAGTAGTTTATGATTCCATGTTTCTAAAGGAACTATACATTTATGATACTTGGGTATGTGTTTGTGAAATGAAATGAATGTTCCTAAAAAATGATGTGATATATATGTATGAAAATCCTAGAACATTATATGTGATTTGGGAATCATTTTATCTAATGTAAGGACCATAATATTACTTAACACCCTAAGTGAGAAGACACTAATTATAGGGTAGATACATAGGGATAGTATAAGAATCATACTTGTTTACACTTATGTTTGAATTGGAGAGATTTTGGGGAAATTAAATGAATCTAAATTAATTTCATACCACTTGTTTGAAGAGTTTTTTCTTGATTTTAAAGATTCATGTTAGTCCTCAACTACTTGTGGCTCAAGTTGGTGAGGTGAAGAAGGATGTTCTAGTATACCACAAGAGGCTTTTCCCAAATGATGAGGAAGATCCTTAGAGGAAGATACTGTGTAACTTCGAGTGTTAGGAAATGGATAAGTATGAGGGGAGAATATATGATTTATAGAAATATTTCTTGTTGGAGGATATTCATATTTATTTACGTTTGATCTATTCTAAGAATGAGTATTAGGTTCTATTGTATTTTAATCAGATGAGTGGGGTTGCACATTAGTGGTGGATCATTTTCCTAATACATAACAAGGAGGTGGAGTTTCATGGGATAACTTCTAGAGGTGGTTTCATATAGATTTCTCATCACTAAAGATAAGGGAAATTATGAGGCAAGAGTTTATCTACCTTTAGCAAGGGGTCATGAGCATGATATATCTCATGATTTTATTAAATGAACTTAAAATTTACCTTGACTTTTTCCAAATGATGATTCGAATTTTAGGTACCTTGGAAAACTGTCATTCCCCCAAATTATTTAATTTGATACCATGTGTATGTTCTATACATATATATAGTGGTATAATAATTTTGAGGATATCAAAGGGGTTTATGAACAATTTAGATCATTTTAGGAAGAGTGAAATAAAGGATTCTCAAGGAGAAAAGCAATAGATGTAGGATATCAGATGTCAAGAAATTCGAGGTTCCATATGATATGGAGTAGGCCTCAATAGTCTTCGTCACACTTCTCTGGATCTAGCAGTTCTTATGTATCCACTCATTGCTCTATTCTAATGTGTTTTTAATATATTGTTTGTGTTCATAGGTAATTTTAGTTCCAAAACATCCTCGAGGACCAACACAATACAAATAGTTAGTTTTTTTCTGTTTCAATGGTATAAGCCTCTAAGACTATATTAGTAGCAGGGAATAATTTTTCAAGGCATATAGGTAATGATCAGGTTAGTTCCCAAGCTTTCTCCATTAAACTAGATGAAATAGAAACCTCAAAATCCATGATATAAGGTCATCACATATAATTTATAATAAATTTATATAGGTAAATAATTACCATGATTTTTAATTAATTATTAATTGAAGATGTAGAATCCACATATTTGCATAAAATTATTGTAGTAAGAGGATTAAAGGGTAAAATCCCTCTAGTAGTGATCCACAAGTGCTCTTTAAACCATTCAATTTTTCCATTCAAATTCCTATGTTCTAGCATGAAAAACTCTAATGATTGTGCAGTTCATTATTTATCATCATAATAATATCTTCTAAACACAAGGATTATTTTTTATTATCTAGACTCAAGAGGGTGGATGAGGAGTATCTCTCTTTGTTATTGAAATAACTATATGAGAATATCCTAGTATGGATTGATATAATTATTTCTATAAAAAATTTACAACGATTATAATGGATTGGATAGGGTAACATAACAACATAACTAGGTATTTGTAGGCCTGAGGTTAGAGAATAAATAATCTCACATAGCCCCTTATTATTCTCATAATCCTTGATGAAACCCATGTATAAATAAAAATATTATTAATGATATTTAATTGACTTGAACAAACCTTAATAATACATAAATATTATTTTCCTGAAATAATAAATTCATATTTATTAAAATAATATATAATATTTCATTTCACACCAGACTATTAAAATAAATCCACCAATCATTCTCAACATTTATTTTACCTTGAGTAATGATTATTTATTTAAATAAATAAATATTACTTTCTTATTTTCTAGTAAATAAATAAATATGATATTATATAAAACAGAAAATAAATAATTATTAAGTATTCTGCTAGAAATTATTCTCTCTAATAACTCTTGAGTAGATATTTTCAATTAACCAATCCTGAATAATTACTAAACCATGTATGGTAATAGTATTTATTAAAAATTTTAAATTCATAAATAATTTAACTGAGGTTTTGAATACACTTACTGTGTGACCCTCTAGGACTCTTTATAAGTTTTATTTGGAAGTACCACATAAATTATATGGTTGGAATCTTAAAATGATCTAGGTAACCCATAGAGAAATAAATTAAATTTCATAAAAACAATAACCACATATGAACACATATAGTATAATGTAATCCCTTTATCTCTATATCTCTCATCATTTAAGTTTCATACTGGTTTAATCAAACTATGTGCTTGATGTCTATTTCTTTGATTATATAATAAATGAACTTTTTTGTACGAATCCTTGTCCATGGACTTGATGAAGTGGTTCCATTTCCATTAATAGGCCATAGATAATAACTCTAATTTATGGAAAAATTAGGAAAAATCCTTTCTCCTATTATTCATTAATGTGATATTAGTTATGACACCCATAATGTATCTTAACACACTATGAAGATATGTCATCATTGTTTTTGGAAATGCATCAAGGTACATGACTCATGATATGAATTAATAATAATAATAATAATAAAGTATTAGGACCATTATAAACATCCAAAAATAATAATAACCAATGATTGATATAACTGTGGATTTCTTACCAGTGGTTCATATTCTTATAACCTTCTTATCTTAGATATTACCAAGGATGAAATTCAGGTGGTCAAGTCTCAATGTCTTATGAGCCCTTATCCATCATACCACATGTAATTTATTTCCAATAAAATTATATCATCTATCTATAGAACATATGTTTAAGAATACTATCAGAGAACTTCAAGGTTCTCATTATATCATGAAACTACTATAATAATTCATTCTAATAGGTACAGTTAAGAAATTATCAAAACAATGCAACATAGAAGAACAATAATGATGAGATAAGAAATTTACTAATACTCAAAACCATGAATAAAAGTTATAATAATGAATAAAAAAATGTATTTATAGGGTACCAACTTCAACCAACCTTCACTTACACTAGATCTAATGGCCGACATCTTTTAGTCCATTGGCTCTCACATAAAGTTCATGCTTCTACTGAGATTAGGCCTCATTCAAGGGGTCTACAAGGTTATCCTTAGTAGAAAAGTTTCTCATGGTGACTTCACCTCTTTGAGAAAAATCTTTCAAGATGTGATACTTCTGTTGTATGTTCATTTTTAATTTATATGATCTTGGCTCCTTTGTGAGATCCATAGTTGTAGTATTATAAAAATTAAATATGATATTATATTTACTAAAGGGAATCACATCAATATGTTGGACAATGATTCTTAACAAAACTAATTCTTTAGCTACATCATAATTAGAAATATACACATATTCTGTCATACAATTAGAGACAACTTGATTTTTTGAACTATTCCAACTCACAAAACCTTCATTGGGACTAAAGACATATCCTAGATATAAATTTTAATTATTCTGATCTATTTGGAAACTAGAGTATTTATAACCCCTAAGGATTAGTTTATCATACCCCTTATAGACTTGGAACATATCTTTATTACATCTCAAATACTAATGTAGAACCTTGATAATAGGCCAATGTTGTTCTCCTAGATCAGCTTGATATTTTCCTACCATTCTCAAGGCGTAATAAACATAGAGACTAGTATATAACATGGAATATATGATCGATCCTATCACAGATGTATATGGGTTATTACTCTTCCTCTCTCTCTCCTATTATGTCAGTTGACACATTTTCATACAGTCATGTATTCAGTGTGAAAATAGAAACAATCCCCTCTTGGATTGTTCCATAATAATTCTCTTCATTATTTGGTAAATTTTTGTACCTTGAAATAGTCCAAGAATCCTCTTGGATATATAATGAATGATCTTGATCCGAAAAATATATGTTTATTATCTTAATTCATTCATAGAAAAGAACCATTTCAACTAGTCTTGGAATTTTTGTATGACTAGAATGTAATTTCCTATAAGAAATTTGTTATCTGTATATACTACTCGGAAAATGACCTAACTCCCACCAATCTTATTATAATCACATGGCTCACTTTAATTATTTATGAAACAAATTATTTTATGGATTCATCAAAAAAAATGTTTCATGACCTGGATACTTTCATTAATCCTTAAATATATCTCTAAAACTTTCATACCTTATTGGAATTATATGGAGACCTAAAGCATTTTTGTTGTGTTTTGTATACATTTTCCACAGAGTTCTCATTACGAAAATCTATTTTTACAACCATTTTCAAAATCCCATAGTCATGTAAATATACAAGGGAGAGAATTATTCTGATGTATTTAAGCAGAGAAACATTAAAAAAATTTCATCACAGTCCATGCCTTGATGTTGTTTAAACACTTTATACCTTATTCATGATTTATAATTACTCTGTTTACTTTACATGTCCAATTTTCCCTTGAATACTCATTTTCACCCAATAGTATTTGCATCAACTGGAGGATTGACTAGAACCTATACATGGATTGGATATATGGAATCCATCTTATAATTCACAACTTCTTTCCATCTTATAGTTTCTGATCACTATATTTCTATCTTATAGGACAAATGATCATTATTTTTTTCCAATAATGAGTCACCATCCTTGATTACCAGTAAAACATATCTTTCTGTTTCTCAAACTTCTGTAATAATCCTACGTGGTACTTGTGTCTCAAGAACAAAATCTTCTATACAGACTAATGTAATGTGTTACATTATGAACTCTTGTTTATCTTTTGAATCAACTTCAATGAAGTCGATTTTTATCCAACTATCTCTTCTAGAGATGTGGTTAATCTTGTGAAATATGGTTTTCCATGCCTCAATTGCTATCATATCTAAGGGTTAGGTAATATCACCTTTTTGACTTCAGATATCCTATAAAAATGGACTTCTTACCCTAAGGTGATTTTTTGTTTCTATAATTGGCCTTAATAAATTTCTCAGAACCCCATAGATGAGTTTTTGATAACATGATTTTCATTACACTCTATAACTCAAATATAATTTCATTTTTTCCTTAGTTAGAACTTGGTTTAGATTTTACATCATAGTCTATAATGCATATCCCCAAAAGTATAGTGTAATATCTACAGAACTCCCCATTGAACTTAGCATTTCATGAAATTTATGATTCATCATTTCACTAAAATAATTCCATTATGAATTTTAAGGAATTTTATATTGGGAGATGATCCCACACTTCCATAGAAAGTAGATGAGCTATTTGTTAAAATATCACCACCTTGATTAGTTCAAATCTTCTTTATATTCTTACCAAGATGATTCTCTACTAAATTCTTGAATTATTTTAATTTCTATAAGGTCTTAGAATTATAACATGTTAAATATACATATCCATATCTATTTAATTCAATGGTAAAATTAATGAATTATGAGTAACCACCTCTAGATTCTAATGAGAAATACATGCACACATCAGTTTATGCCAATTCTTGAAGCCCTATATAAATTTCACCATTCCCACTAAAAGGTGGATTAGTAATTTGTTCATGTAATCAAGTGATACATCTATCAATAGGATTTAGTTAAAAATAATCTAAATTTCCATATTGATAGATATTTTTCAAATTATTCTCATTTACATGAACAAGGTTTTGATGTCACAATTGGGTGTGATATGATTCATTTGAACCTGATTTTTTTTAATTTTCCACTATATGGTTTTGGTAATCTAATTAATAAATTCCTTTATTTATATGAAATATATCATAAAATATGTTCTATTTTTAATGAAAAATCTTTTATTTAAAAATTTTAACATAAATCCATCTGTATATAGGTTGGAATCTTTAATTATTTTTTTGTAATTAATAGTAATAAATAACAGTCTTTCAAAACTATGATTACCTGTGTTGTCAATATTAGGTGTCATTATCTTATATCCAAGTTTAAAGCTATTCTATATTTTGTTCATGAATATCTTAGTATTCTCTCGAAATATTTTATAATCCACTTTGTATTTATATTTGAATAAACATTTTAGTATCACAAGAAGTATCCAATACCCAGCTAGTAGATATGAATTGATTTCACTTAATAATGAACACACATGAAGTTTCCCCTTTCTTATTTAACATTGTGAAATTATTATTCCAGTGTCCTAATTATCTATATTAAAAAATACTACATCTTTTTCCTTCCCATATATTTAGGTTTTACTTTTCTTGGAAGGGAAATGATTATAAGCCTTAATTTTGGAGAGCGTCTTAGGGCCCATTGCCTTGTTCTTCCTTTTATTCACCATAAGGACTGTGCTTTTTTCATGAAACATGTCTTTATAAACATGGATATTTAATATATGGTGTTCCATGATATATTTATCAATATTTATCATATTATAATTAATAATTAAATTAGATAATATCTTATGTAATGAGGATACAATGTGATCTGTGTGCAACTCATTAGTGATCACAAAACCAAAGATGTCCAAGCACTCTATGTACCTAATCATATTGACTACATGGGGATTGACAAGGGTTGAATGTCCAATATTGGACATCAATAGTGAATTGGGTATCTCATATCTCTCTTGTCTCTACTTATTTTTATAAATATCAAAAAGATGAGATATCGATTTAAATGCATCTATTTCCTCATGTGGCTTTATGATATCATTGTACATGGATGATAGCATGAAAAATTGGACATCTGTGGAATTTTCCAAATGTTTCGTGAAGTGATAAAATTCATCCTCACTAGCCTCTTTACCAGATGCTTTTGGAATAGGGGTTTCAAACGTGTATAATTTTCACTCATGGTGTAATATAATGCACAAGTTCAAGTATTATTCATGGAAATTTGATCTAGTAGTAATATTATACTTATCTATCATATACAGTAGTTATATAGTTAAATTCATATGTATTTTTATTTTTATAATAAATATGATCATATTTTAGTAGTTTACCAGGATTAAAAAATTTGATAATAAATATTGATTAATTTATTAATCTATTACTATTTTATTGAAACCCAGTATCCCACACAATTGGTTTCATAATATCATGTCTCTTGGATATTCTAGTGGAAAAGATAAATATATTGTTTCTCATTACCTATAATTGAGTCTAGAAATCTACTTAAAGAAAATTATATAGGTGAGTCTTTCTAACTATATTAACTTGTAACTCCTTGATCTGTTGGGTGGAATCCCCAATCCTAAAATACAATACTTAGATTTCCTCAAACTAGCCTGTTAGTTACACCATGTCCAGCTTGGGTAGTCAACCCTTGATGTGAACTAGGTTACTTTCACCCAAAACTCAAGCTAAAATTCCATTATAATTGAAAGCACACCAACTTGGGCTAGTCAAGCACTTTGATCTAGGGTTCGATATTAACTTAATAAGTGGAAGGTTCCAAATGACATAATATTTTGATTTGATGGATTTTTATCTTTATGTATAAATGAACAATTTTATCTTATTGAATTCCAGTTTATTTCAAGTGTATTTTATTTAATTGATTAAAAATTTCTATATAAAATTTATACATAGTCTAATTTATTTTAATTCCAACATCCATACTTGTTAATTATTTTTTTATTTGTTCATGATAAAGAATAAATAAATAATTAACCCTGAAAATAAGAAAATAAAAAAATAATTATGTCATTATCATGAGCTTATCTAATGGTTAGTTTATCTAGAGGTTGATAAAGTTACCGTTAATCTAAGAGAAAAACTCCTTATACTCTAACAAGGTTCAAGAAGTTACATTCCACATGTAATCAAATGTACCATTTGATTTGGTGTCATTTTAGATCATATCTTGAACCACCTACACTTACCTAGTATCTCCATATATTATATAAGATTTTATATACATGTGGGTAAGGGGATCCAAAGTATTGGTTATGAGGTTTACATAAAAAACCACGGGGATACAAACCGTTACATAATAGAGGAAGGGACGACATGTAAGCCTTTATTTTAATTTAATAAAATAATTATTAAAAAAATCAAATAATAATATTTAAATTAAAATAAATCAATCGCATAATCTATTTTCTATAATACCATGATCATTATTACACATGCAACGAAAACACATTTAATAAACCAGTATTCATTTCAATCATTTAAAATTAAGATAAAATTAACACAAATCAATTAATCATATTAATTAATTCATTCAATTATCTTAATTTACTTCCAAACCATCCTTGATATTTTTATACATTATAATTTTAAATATGATAAATTAATTGATCTTATTTAAAATTAATTAACTACCAAACATGTACTTAGAAGAGACATAGTGAATACTCATCTAAACTTATTAGTATATATTGTGGTTTTATTCTGCTTACTCATACAACATATAGCATACATTTTTATTCATCCAATTACAAGGCGTGAACTACCATTAAATAAAACATTGAAACTTGTTATATATGTAGTGTGCAATGCATTTAATACATGCATAGTAGTATGTGTATTCTCAATATATAAAGTATGCAGTTCTAAATATTACATGTAAATTAATTAAGTATTTAATACATAAATATATATATATATATATATATATATATTATCACATGGAATGTGATTTCATTAAATCTAACAATAACATGTTTTTATTAGGTTTAAATGGAATAATTAATAAATTTTACATTCTGTGTAAACAGGTTGAACACACGTTGTGTATAGGAAAACTACAGGTTGTGTTTATGCCTTTTCTACCTATATGTAACACATGCCTATGTATTGGGTGTGAATTTCAACCAAAAATATTTATGTGGTACATGAAATTTATGGTATTTACATGTCATATGACCTTTAAGTTTATGGTTTTCAATCACACGTGGTGTTTAATAAATACATGATGCATCTTTGATGATATGTTTTCCTCCATGAAAATGCATGGAATACATGGCATATAGTCTATAGAACTATGTGTCGGGTGGGACCGGTCATCACATGATCTGTATTAATACATGTTGAGTGTATTTACAACCTGATGACCTAGATTTATTATGGTTCATCCATTGTTAATCATGTAATATTTTATTATCCATCCAGTATCTTCAACATCAGTAGATGTGTTCTTCATATTCTCTTTATATATAATTAATCAATTTTATTATATGATAGAGAAAAAAAAGAATAATATAATATTTCAACATTCAGATATAAAAAAGGATTAATCTGGAAATTAAAACTAATAAAAAATTCTTATAATCAATCAATGATTAATAAATAATTATAAATTATTATGTGACCACTCAGATACCACTTAATTGTTATGGGTTGTAATAGAAATTGATGGTTCTATGCCCAAAAATTGTTTTTCATCAACCCCTTCATATTTGTAATCAAAAATAAATAAAACAGTAGCACTAAAATCCAAAAGATGGGAGCATCACATATATTTTATAAATAGTTTTTATTGACTAAGAATTAACTCATGTAGGAATTATTTCTCCATTAAAGATTTAGCATACCACTTCTTGGTTTACTATCATTATGGTGAGAGGATTCAAGTGTATATTCACTCTAGAGGTGATCTGTCACACACGGTTTTTTTTTCTTTTCTGTCATTGTATTGATCCGGCCCATTAGAAATACCGATCCTTTTCATGGGTATTTGATGAGATAAATCTTGAGTTTTGAAGTTTCATATATGTCTAACAACCCTAATTTGTGATCCCCATTGTTTGTTTAGTATTTTTTGAAGAAAGGGTGGTTACTTCATGATTTGGGCCAACCGTGAGCCCATTCCCAATTTTAAAAACCGAATTTGTTTTTTATAACTCTTTTGTTTTTCATCCTTTTTCACCCATTAAACTTCCCACTTGGCCTATACCAATATATTAAAACTTATTTATCCTTTTGGACCCATTATAAATTCATAGGCCGGGTGAATTTGGGTTACTCATTTAGGTATTGGGCCAGCCCATGGGCCCATTTCGTGTTTAAAAAAAATAATTTGTTTCGTTTATATCTTTTTCAGGTTTTACTATTTTTCGGTGATTCCACCTCCCCCTCGAAGCCAATAACCCTATCCTAACCCTCATAATATATTTTACCTCTTTGGAGCTCATGTGGGTCGCGAATTAGGGCGAAATTATCAGGAAACCTCAAATCACCTAGAATTTCCAAGGTAACCTTTATTATTCATAAATCAATCAATTCGTACTCCTTTAGCCACCAATCTTCTTCCCCTGGTTTGTCCAGACCTTAGGGGTCTCTAAAAGAATTTTCAAGCCATTACCTTTTCTCTAGGGCTTCAGATATAATGGAAGATGAAGAGTTTTCTAGGATTAAAGTTGAGATTCCTTCTCCTTTCTTCTTCCTCTTCCCCCTCCTTTCATTATTTCTTGGTTTTATATTGTACCCTAGTCTTGATCGACCTATGGTTTTGTTATACCATTTTTTTATGGGTTTTCTGTTTGTTTAGGTCTGATATTTATAGTTTTATGTTTTATAATCCCACGACGGGTGATTTCGGGTGTGCGTTTCAATTACGCCAAAGATTTGAGGTAGGATACCCCTTTCACATGACTTTATTATTTAAGTTTTATCATTTTATTATATTTAACACCAAATATATATGTTTATTATTGTTTTTCATCCTTTGTAAAATTTTATTGGTGTTCAAAGTGGTTGTTTAATCATTGGTTTGTGAATGGTAGTGTTGTTTTGTCATGAAAGTTCTCAACAAGTGTTTGTTTAAATGTTCCGTTATCTTTTGAAAATCTTTTGTGAGGTTTATAATCTGGTCTATGGTATTTTTAACATGTTACAGTATCTTGAATGAAAATATGGCTTTCAATTGGTGTTTTATTCCTTTTCAAGTACTTAAAATAAATTGTTTTGTTTAAAAAGGGCATGTCATGTGTTCGGTAAATTGCCCGATTGGCTTTTATGTGTGATGTGTGATTTAAAAGTTATTTGCTTGGATTTATAAAGGAATTGGAATAATTATAAATGGTATTTTTGGGTACTTATATGGATTTCCTATTTGTATTTGTTTTTACAATCAAGTGGGTCTTGATTTACAACATATTTTGGCCCGAGTTGCCAAAAAATGGACTGTTTCACATCTTTATGAAAATGGTTGTGTTTTGAATATGTAACCTGAGTATTATAAGAGATTTATGAATTTGGTTTTCTGCTGTAAATTGTGTTTATACATATCCTTAATAGAATTAAAATTCATACCTTCGTCAAAGGATAGTTTTGAGAAAATAATTAAAGGCCCGTTTGGCATTTCCTAGAAATGAAGGAGTGTTTAACTTGTATATAACAATTTGTGCAATTGGGATTGTTTTATAGTCCATTAAATGATTTTATTAAATGTTAATTGGGATTAAAAATATGATTTGGTTTGGTTATGATGTGTGTTTATAATTTAAAGAGTGTTTTTGAAAGAGTTTTATGTGAAAAGCCTCAATACACTTCATGAAATTGTTTTACCGAAATATTTAGCGGTTTGTTGATTAGTGTAAGAAATGTGAAGAATGATTATGGGATGTTTGTGTTTTTATGGTTTTGTAATGTAATGGGGATGTGAAATGTTTATTTGATAATATGTGTAACTTGATTGAGCACTAAATGGAATCCCGGGTATCTAGGTGGGCGGACGTGTACTAGTATGCTAGTGATTCTGTGGGGGTTGGCCCCTGTTTCACGTAGCAAGTTTGAAGATGACAACACTAACTAAACTATGATGATGATGATGATTGGGGACCACTAGGTTATGGGTATGTTCCCTACTAGTGGCTCGTGCATGAGAATGGATATTTATTATGGTTACTTTCACCGAGATACGAGGTACCTGGGGCTCACAACTAACTAGTGCCTAGGGGTATTCCTGTGACTAGTGCTCATTGGCTATTTTGTACTCACCGTCGGCATACGGTGTGTTTGGTTGGTAAATTAAGTAGTATGTGTTATTTATTTGAATGCTAAAATTCTTTAAATCAGCCCTCTTGAAAACTATTTTCATTTTGAAGTTTCAACTCTTTGAAAATAATTGTTACTTGCATTTTTGTTTATTAAACATGCATGTTTTTGTCTGATAATTATTATAGCATGGAACCTCATTTGAAAACCATACTTTAAAATCATTAATTTAAAACTATAAATTGATGTTTCTTTTATTTTAATGTAATGTGCATTGGGAATAGAATACCGGGCTAACCTAATGAGTTTTAATACTCGCGCCTATAGTCTTCTTTTTTTAGCCCTTGTGCAGGTTTCATCTTTAGGTCGATCACCTTGGGGGAAATTTTATCATTGTGTTGGAGAGTGACCAGAAGTGTCACTTGGAGTTATTTTTTTCATCGGGATTGTTCAGTTGAGTTGTTGTTTTTGTTCTAATTTTAGTTTTTTGTACAAATAATATTTTGTTCAATTTTTATTTAAATTCATTTTGGGCTGTCCGTTTATTTCCGTTGTTTGTTTAATTGTATATATATGGGAGAAATCGTTCCCTTGTGTACTCTATTAATTCCCTTGGTGCTTGTCACCATCCTGGTACGATCGGGAATGCCTCTCGGGACTTGTCGCGGGCTGGCCTGGGTGACCGGTTCAGGGTCGACTCGGGCTGGTTCGTGACAAAATGGTATCAGAGGAGATTGGATCTTAGCGGACCTTTATTTTTAGAGTGCCCTTGTTATTTTGGGGATGTCAAGGTAGATGGAGTAGGATTGTTGGGACTTGAGGGGTAAGTTCAAGAAGAGCGTCACGAACTCTTTCTTGTTATAATCCTCAGGTTTCCAAGGGAGTCCAGTTTTATTAGTGTCCTTTGTTCTGGTTGATTTTTTTTGGTATTGGGATATGACAAGGGGAGTCTGACTAATGGCCTCTGTGAGCTCGCAGGGCCTGGCAAGCCATGTGGAGCTGGGGATTGGTCCTAATAAGTCTCTCTGTGTTGGTGTTGTGGTTGGCAAATGGCCACCAACCATATGGTCAAGTCACCCACCGACACTAGTTCCCTTTTTTTGGGTCTCTTGAAACTTTCTTGAATTCTGAATTTTTGTTTTTAAAATACTTATGGGAGAATTGTGGAAATGGGTTTTAAAGGAAGGATTAGATTTTTAAAAGTGAAAAATGGGGTTTTCAAAAAATAAATATAAGAATTGTTTTGGAAGGTAGTTGTTTTTGTTTGAAAAAAATGGAGGGAAGGAGAAATGATTTAAAGGGATTGGATTATCCATAATCTAAACTTGTGGTTTGTTGAAATAAAATGTTTTGAAATTTTGAATCCTTTTAAAGTGATTGTGAATTTTTTTTAAATAGGGTATTTTAGGATGTTATAAAGTTTTTGAATCGGATAAATTAGTTTTGGAAACTAGTTTTGATCGGTTAGTGTTTTACTAGAAACGTTATTGGTCTTAATGGGCCTCGGATTATGAAAATATACATTGCTGATTTTTTTTTAAAAATAATGGGAAGGGGTTGTTTAGAGTGGCTTGGTTATTTAAAAAGTTTTTAAAAATAAAAAGGGGTATGTTTTTAAGAAAATGGTTCTTAATTAATTGTGGTTTTTTTTGTGAAATATGAAAATGTTTTTTGACTTGCTGGTTGGTGTTCCTTTTGAAGGTAAATTGTTTTTTTTTGGAATTATGATGTTTAATTTTAGCCTTTGGTGTTTTCATGGGTTCTCACATGCATGGTTTTATTTATATTTGGAAGTATGGCCTATATGGTATGGTGGTTGGGTGTCAGGGGTGGCATGGAAATGTGCATGTGGGTGAGACTTGATGAAACACCATTGGTGAATGTTGAAACCCACCAAGTTAGTTTGTTTTTTCAAAATTGCTTTGAGCTGAAAATTATGGCCTTTTTTAAAAACCAATGGTTATGTGGCTTGATTTTTCTATGTCTTAGAAGATTTGTTTATTTTGTTAGCTTCCATGTGATCTAGAATTCATACTCTTGTTCTATCTAGTGATGAGATCTTGTTGGTGGCTCGGTTTTGGAGTAATTTTCATTGGGTTTCTAAAAATGTGTTTGATGTTGTGATGTGGCCATGGATAGTTCTGCGTTGGAAATATTTCCTGCTGATCAACCTAAGGATTCCTTTAAAATTTTAAATCCACATATTTTGATGATACCTCAACTTGTTTGTTGTAATAGAGAGCTCTTTGGGATCTATTAAAAGTGTTTCTAGGTCATGATAATTCTTTTGGACAGAGAAGTTGTGTTCGGTGATGTTGATGTGTTTCGTCGTATTCCTTGTCCATTCAGCCCCTCGTTTGGAGTGAGATATAATTTTGATATGTATCTATGAGTTCCTATTTAGATTAAGGTTTTTTTGTGATCAAGTGTGGTTTTTTTGAGTGGTGTGATCCTTGTCACCTGACTGTGGTGCAGCAAATGCTTCAAGAATCGGGGCTCCAGCCATAGGCCTTGGAGTGAAGCTTTTCACGCAGTCAGAAAATCGACAGAGGTGTGGAGTGCTCGATTATGACCCTTACTCCTCTGTTTTGTTAAGTTATTTTCTATGTCAATGTTTTGGTTCTTCATTTCTATGAATTTCCCTTTGTCGCAACATGCGTGGTGGACTTAACCCCTCACACAGTGTCTATGGTTATTCCTTCATGGATATGGGTTTTCAATCAATGTCCCTGTGTGGACCGCCTGTAAAAATCAGATGCAGTATTGGTGTTACCTATTCATAGGGGGAGAGTTTTGGGTAGTTTCTTTGTTTCTTTTGTTGTTTAGGTGGCCAAATTATTGGGTCCCCTTCCCTCCCATCCCCAAGTGACGGGGGTCCAGAATTGTGCTGAATGTGTCGACCAAGTTATTGTCCCCTCCATTCGGGAGTGGGTGGTTTATATGTTCATGTTGTAACTCTATTAACTTGGTATAGTAGTTTTTTGTAGGAGGGTTTTTTTGGACTTGTGTGAGTGAGTCCCAACTCTAGCTCATGTTCAATTCTTGTCTATTCATTACTAGTTGGTTTCTAATGGTGGGGAGACCCACCATGGGTCTCCTGGATTTTTATCCTAAGAACATTTCTAGTTATAGTTGATTATTAATGGTGGGGAGTACATTCTGGAATCCTTAGTTGTTGTTTTTTTCAGCTGGAAAGTGTTATGGCTTTCCGGGGGCGGAAAGCTTTAATGGTGGGGAGAATTGTCACACACGGTTTTTTTTTCTTTTCTGTCATTGTATTAATCCGGCCCATTAGAAATACCGATCCTTTTAATGGGTATTTGATGAGATAAATCTTGAGTTTTTAAGTTTCATATATGTCTAACCACCCTAATTTGGGATCCCCATTGTTTGTTTAGTATTTTTTGAAGAAAGGGTGGTTACTTCATGATTTGGGCCAACCGTGAGCCCATTCCCAATTTTAAAAACCGAATTTGTTTCTTTTATAACTCTTTTGTTTTTCATCCTTTTTCACCCATTCAACTTCCCACTTGTCCTATACTGATATATTAAAACTTATTTATCCTTTTGGACCCATTATAAATTCATAGGCCGGGTGAATTTGGGTTACTAATTTAGGTATTGGGCCAGCCCATGGGCCCATTTCCTGTTTAAAAAATAATAATTTGTTTCGTTTATATCTTTTTCAGGTTTTACTATTTGTCGGTGATTCCACCTCCCCCTCGAATACAATAACCCTATCCTAACCCTCATAATATATTTTACCTCTTTGGAGCTCATGTGGGTCACGAATTAGGGCGAAATTATCAGGAAACCTCAAATCGCCCAGAATTTCTAAAGTAACTTTTATCATTCATAAATCAATCAATTAATAGTACTTTAGCCACCAATCTTCTTCCCCTGGTTCTTCCAGACCTTAGGAGTCTCTCCAAGAATTTTCGTGCCATTCCCTTATCTCTAGGGCTTCATATCTAATGGAAGATGAAGAGTTTTCTAGGATGAAAGGTGAGATTCCTTCTCCTTTCTTTTTCCTCTTCCCCCTCCTTTCATTATTTCTTGGTTTTATATTGTAACCTAGTCTTGATCGACCTAGGGTTTTGTTATACCATGTTTTTTGATGGGGTTTCTGTTTGGTTAGGTCTGATATTTATAGTTTTATGGTTTATAATCCCGCGACGGGTGATTTCGGGTGTGCGTTTCAATTACGCCAAAGATTTGAGGTAGGATACCCCTTGCACATGACTTTATTATTTAAGTTGCATCATTTTATTATATTTAACACCAGATATATATGTTTATTATTGTTTTTCATCCTTTGGAAAATTTTATTGGTGTTCAAAGTGGTTGTTTAATCATTGGTTTGTGAACGGTAGTGTTGTTTTGTCATGAAAGTTCTCAACAAGTGTTTGTTTAAATGTTCCGTTATCTTTTGCAGATATTTTGTGAGGTTTATAATCTGGTCTATGGTATTTTTAACATGTTACAGTATCTTGAATGAAAATATGGCTTTCAATTGGTGTTTTATCCCTTTTAATGTACTTAAAATAAATTGTTATGTTTAAAAAGGGCATGTCATGTGTTCGGTAAATTGCCTGATTGGCTTTTATGTGTGATGTGTGATTTAAAAGTTATTTGTTTGGATTTATAAAGGAATTGGAATAATGATAAATGGTATTTTTGGGTACTTATATGGATTTCCTATTTTTATTTGTTTTTACAATCAAGTGGGTCTTGATTTACAACATATTTTGGCCCGAGTTGCCCAAAAATGGATTGTTTCACATCTTTATGAAAATGGTTGTGTTTTGAATATGTAACCTGAGTATTATAAGAGATTTATGAATGTGGTTTTCTTCTGTAAATTGTGTTTATACAGATCCTTAATAGAAATAAAATTCATTCCTTCGTCAAAGGATAGTTTTGAGAAGATAAATAAAGGCCCGTTTGGCATCTCCTAGAAATGAAGGAGTGTTTAACTTCTATATAACAATTTGTGCAATTGGGATTGTTTTATAGTCCATTAAATGATTTTATTAAATTTTTATTGGGCTTACAAATATGATTTGGTTTGGTTATGATGTGTGTTTATAATTTAAAGAGTGTTTTGGAAGAGTTTTATGTGAAAAGCCTCAATACACTTCATGAAATTGTTTTACCGAAATATTTAGAGGTTTGTTGATTAGTGTAAGAAATGTGAAGAATGATTATGGGATGTTTGTGTTTTTATGGTTTTTGAATGTAATGGGGATGTGAAATGTGTATTTGATAATATGTGTAACTTGATTGAGCACTAAAGGGAATCCCGAGTATCTAGGTGGGCGGACGTGTACTAGTATGCTAGTGATTCTGTGGGGGTTGGCCCCTGTTTCACGTAGCAAGTTTGACGATGACAACACTAACTAAAATATGATGATGATGATGATTGGGTACCACTAGGTTATGGGTATGTTCCCTACTAGTGGCTCGTGCACGAGAACAGATATTTATTATGGTTACTTTCACCGAGATACGAGGTACCTGGGGCTCACAACTAACTAGTGCCTAGGGGTATTCCTGTGACTAGTGCTCATTGGCTATTTTGTACTGACCGTCGGCATAATGTGTGTTTGGTTGGTAAATTAAGTAGTATGTGTTATTTATTTGAATGTTAAAATTCTTTAAAGCAGCCCTCTTGAAAACTATTTTCATTTTGAAGTTTCACCTCTTTGAAAATAATTGTTACTTGCATTTTTGTTTATTAAACATGCATGTTTTTGTCTGATAATTATTATAGCATGGAACCTCATTTGAAAACCAGACTTTCAAATCTTGAATTTAAAACTATAAATTGATGTTTCTTTTATTTTAAAGTAATGTGCATTAGGAATAGAATATCGGGCTAACCTACTGAGTTTTAATACTCACGCCTATAGTCTTCTTTTTTTTAGCCCTTGTGCAGGTTTCATCTTTAGTTCGATCACCTTGGGGGACTTTTTATCATTGTGTTGGAGAGTGACCAGAAGTGTCACATGGTGTTATTTTTTTCATCGAGATTGTTCAGTTGAGTTGTTGGTTTTGTTCTAATTTTAGTTTTTTGTACAAATAATATTTTGTTCAATTTTTATATAAATTCATTTTGGGATGTCCGTTTATTTCCGCTGTTTGTTTGATTGTATATATATGGGAGAAACCGTTCCCTTGTGTACTCTATTGATGCCCTTGGTGCTTGTCACCATCCCGGTAGGATCAGGAATGCCTCTCGGGACTTGTCGTGGGCTGGCCTGGGTGACCGGTTTAGGGTCGACTCGGGCTGGTTCGTGACATGATCTAAACCTTCTCTATGAATCTTTGGAGTTTGTCATAAAAATATATAGGTGTTAGAGTGTAAGAATCTAATACTCATAACCTTCCAACATTAAGATTTTTTTATTAATAGGAAGTGTGAATCCCGAAAAGTACAAGGAGGCCTGAAATAATAGAGACTAAGTGTATCACCCCTAATAAGGCTAACACACTTAGGGGGAAGGGATCCAAGGGAAGTAAAGATGTTATAGGAACCTTTTGTGGTTTTCCAGGAGACCAAGAAGTTGGCCACCTTGTTTCCCTCATTCTTTGAGTGTGACATCTCCGTCTGACAATTGAGCGGACCATTGAATTTGAGGAAAAGATAGGTGATATCCCAAGGGATGGTGATATCATTACAAATGAACTTATAGGTAGTAATGTATTTAGTCTCCACCTACTCTTGAGGGATAATTTGAGATTGAAAAAGCTCATGTCCTATGAGCATGGATGAACCTTTATCCATGAGATAATCCCCCTAGCCATAAAAAAACACTAAAGGTCAATGTAACAGAGCCTATACGGTCAAGAATCACCCCCACCCCCACCACACATAACACCATTCTTTCATGAGTTGTAGAAATTAACTTTCAGACCCCTTGTAGGGGGAGTCTATCTAACCCATTTAATATTTATTCAAATGAGATTTAATATTCCATTTCACATTGAACTATTGAAATCAGTTCATTAATCCTCCTCAGTATTTATCAGACCCTGAATAATGAAAATTTATTTAAATAAATAAATATCATTGCATTATTCATTGATAAAAAATAAATTTTATATGATATAAAATAGTAGGTAAATATTTATTAAATATTAAACTCACATATATTCTCTTGAATAAATGGATACTAAATATTTTTTATCATCCAAACATAAATAATTATTAAACGACATAGTGGAATAATATTTATTCAACAAGTTAAATTCATATAGAATATAACTAAGGTTCCAAATACACTAATTGTTTGACCCTCTATGCCTTTTTCTCTGTAGCATTAGGATGTACCACCTAAATTCCAAGTTCATCATATAGAAACATGCCAAGTCACCCATAGTGAAAGTGGTTAAATGTCATAATAAAAATAACCATATTCAAATTCACATTACGTAATATAATCCCTTTATCTCAATATCTCCCATCAATTAGGTTGCACACTGGTGCAATCAACCAAAGTTTTTGATGTCTCTTTCCATGACAATACATAATAATACTTTCTTATAAAACTCCTTGGACATAGACATGATTAGGGAATTTCATTCCCATCAAAGGGTTAGAGATATAAACTTCTATTAAATAAAAACTAGATAAATCCTTTCTTTAATTATTCATTAATTCAATATTAGTCATGACACACACAATGTATCCTTCTACTCCATAAGAATTTGTACTCCCAGTTTTTTTCAATACACAAAATTATATGAACCATGATATTAATTAATAATAATATTTATACATAAGGTCCGTTATACACATCCACATATAGGAACATCCAATGACATGTATAAATTTTTATTTCCTATTAGCAGTTAGGGTTCTCATACCTTCTTTTCTTGGATATTTCAAACAATTAAATTCATGATAAGAATTATCAATGTCTTATGATCCACCTTCCATTGATAGAATATATCATTTGGGTCCTTCAAAATGATATCATGTGACCATAGAACATATATTTAAGAATAATATTAGAACACTTAAAGGTTTTCATCATCGTAGTGAACTATTATGACATTTCAAGGCATTGGGTACCCTTAAGAAATTATCCAAAATAATTTCATATAAAATAATAATAATTATATTATAATAACTTTATCAAAATTCAAAATCATGATTATAAGTAATCATAAACTACAATTAATTTAGTTATAGGGTACCAACTCCAACTGTGACAACATAATTTTACACTAAGAGGAGATAGAGATGTAGAGGTAACACCCATCATGTTCCCCATTCCTAGGGACATAGTATTGACGATTTTTATGGTGGTGATTGATAGAAGATCTGTAATGGTAGAGAAGCGAGGCATTATTAGTTTCATGTGATGGAGGTTCTAGTTCCAAATGATCCAAAGGTTGTCTAAGGTGACATCTTTTTATCATATACTCTAGATTTAACTTTGTCATAATATATAGAATTGAATTAATTTATTGTTCCTTCCTTCATCAATTTTTGGGGCACAAGGTGGAGAAGATTTTGCAGTTCCAATTTTTTACCACACTGGTTTGAGGAAAGTCTATATTTTATATATATTTTGGGGTTTTTAGGTGATGATGAGGCGACATTAGTCTGTTATGAATTTAATCTCACTACAAATACAATCTTATTATGTCATTCTTGGAATCAAATATAGTATTCCATTTTCTCATTCATTGATTGATTTTAGTGGATATTTTTTATGAATGATAACAATATGTGTAATTTATTGGATAATGGGATTATCAAATGGGTCATATTCATATTAAGTTGCTATTTTCTAAGCTAGAAGCACTATAGTTGGATTCGATAGAGTTAAGTGTGGTGTAATTTTTTAAAATTATTGGTAATTCCAATATGTTTTCCCAAAAGAGGTTGAGACCCTATTCCCATGATGTAATATTAATTTTAGGATAGATTTATATCTTTGTGCCTCTCAAATATTTATAGATCCCTATCAGATATCACCCTTTGAGATGTAGAAGTTGAGGTTCTAGATTTATTGTTTAAAATATATGGGCTTCATCCAACAAATTTTATCATTACAGTGTTCTCTGGTGTTGTTTTAAAAGAAAGAGTATGACATTATAAGATTATACATAGACTACAGCCTGTTTAACATGGTGATATTTATGAATCGTTACCCTCTTCCAGAGTTAAATGATTTATTTAATTATTTTAAGGTATCTTGATAGTATTCAAATATTGATATGTGGTATGGGTATCATCATATTATGGTTAAGAATGGGGATCTCCCAAATAATGGGTTTAAGTTTTGATATGGGGACTTTAAGGTTGTGGATATTTTGTTTGATGTCAAAAATATCCTAGTTAATTTCATTAGACTCATGGATTGTGTGTTTCATGATCTCCTAGTTAAATTCCTGGTACTGTTTATCGATGTCATTCCCATATACTCAAAGTGATAGGAGGATAATTATATGAATATTAGGTATATTTTTCAAGCCCCTCAATATAATCATCTCTATGGGATGTTTTTTCATGTGTATTATTTGGATGTGTGAGGTGAATTTTATTGGGTATGTAGTGTCTTAATGGGGAGTGTATGTTGATCCATTAAATATGAAAGCTATTTTTTCTTAGAAAAAACACATAAATTTTGTGTGGGTTTATAGTTTTTTTCACTCATGGGATATTATTAGATGTTAATGTCTTTATAGGTATCAGCACCATTGATATCCCTAACCAGGAAAGATAAACCTTTTGTATAAACTAATCTGTGTCAATCAGCCTTCAAATGCCAAAATTAATGTTTGATTAGTTCTTTGGTTCATTGGATGCCATATGCAGGAGTGATGTTTTATGTTTTCTATGATACTTGTCATATTGGTTTGTGATGAATATTGATGAACCATAGGGTTCTGGTTTTATATAGTTTTGTAAATTTACATACCAATGAGTGTAAATATACTAGCCGTTAACTCAAGTTAGATAAAATGGTATTTTTTCTAAAGCTACAGTGACATTACTTCATCAGAAAATTCATTGTGGTCTCCACATATCACAGTATATTAAGGTATATTTTCTCTCAGTGGGATTTTAATCTATGTCATCATTTGTGGATGATGTTTTTATAGGACTATGACATTGATATCTCTTACACCATAGGTAAATTTAATTTATTTGGCAATGAATAGTGTATAATGTCTTTAGAGGATGTTGTTTATGAGTCTGAGGATGCTTGGATAAAGAAGTAGAAGCTTGTAATAATGTATCTTGATATGGAAGATATTAGTAATAGAGGTTTATTCTACCATATAGTAGTGAACTCATCCTTAATTTAGTAGCTGGAGTAGTCTTAGTTGGGAGACACAGAGGTAGAGTTCAAGAGATATCATGACATCCATGGTTACCCTCATTGAGGGATGGTCAGGGGATGAATGACATCAAGTTTTCTTATGAGGGGGGATTCTTTTTATAGGGCCTATGAAATAGGTAGGTATTCATGAGAATCATAGATCACACTAGGAATCATATCCAAGTATATATAATAAATATAATTCATTGATCATTAATATCTAGTGGGAATGAATAATATGGTTTTTGGTGGAGTTCAGATCTTGGTCTTTAGTTGATCAGTGGGTGAAGGTGTAACATTGCATCCTTAGTAGTTTTTTATAACCATGGGATGTCCCTGAGTAGAAGTGAGAGGAAAGTTATATAGATTTCATCATTTTTATACCCTAATCCCAAGGAGGGGGTGATTCTATTTGTGTGATCACAGATCAATCAACAATGTTTTATACTTCCTATTAATTAGGGAGTCTGGTGTCTTGGATGTTCTATCCAAGTAATAAGTGGATGATATAGTAAGGCTTAATGGGGTACCAAGGAACATAATCTTTTATTAATATCCTCATTTTACCTCATTAATAAAGGGGTGTCTTCTGCATGCCTTTGGCTCATGCATACACCTTAGTGAAACCTTCCATCCTTAACCAGATTGATAGATAGAGTAGAGCATTCAAATGCTAAAAGATATGTTGTGTGCCTATGTTTTTTATTTTATTGGATCATCGGTGAAGCTCCAAAATTTATATGAATTTTCTTATAATAATAGATACCATTCGTGTATTTATATAAATCCATTTGATTTTTTCTATGGGAATACTTCAAGATCTTTGTTGTGTTGGATCAATGTTGGGTAGTCAGCAATCCTTGGACCAAATGTGGTGTATAGAATGACTAAGAAGGTTTAAATGATTCAAGGGTGGATAAAGAAAGTGAATTAATGTTATATGAATTATTCTGATTAGGGGATTAGGCCTATGAAATTCAAGGAAATAGATCATGATTTCTTGAGGGTTTCCCCTCATCATGGAAAGTGGAGGTTTTGAAGAGGGATTAATCTTTTTCCCAAGTTTATTGTCAATTTTTGAGATATTGGTGGGTTTTGATAAGGTGGCACATCGGTTGGTTCTTCCCCTATTGTTATACCAAACCAGTAATGTTTTGAACTTGTTACACCTTCATTGGTATAATCATGGTGACTCTCATGTTGTTTATTATAGAGAGTATGATGTAAAGGATGATGTGACATTCATGGATCATTCAGTCTAGATTTAAGATCATTGAGAGAATATATTATGCAAGAAATATATTCCCATCGTTTTCTTTTTATAGAGGCATGGTGGGATAGAGGAATGTGTGTCGGTATATGAGTTACAGATGTAGGCTCAATATCATGAGAAATTTTGAACATTATTTTTTTTAATGATTCAGATGATTTATATATGTTGATTTATTAATATTATCCATTTTTCATTCGGCATTATGTTTTGGTGATGGCGTCCCTCTTTTTGAGAGGTATATATTGGGGGGAGTTTTCCTTGGTGGAGTTGGTTTTCCGTATGGGATTAGTTTTTATTCTTAAGGATGAAAATAATTTCAGTGGTATGGAATGTAACATATTGGAGTTTCTTGGATCATTGCATTATTGTTTTGGGTATTGGAGGTGTCAGGAGTAGGGTGGAAGAGGAAAGGTGAGTTTGACCTAAAATTCTAGCATAGAGGAGTGTATCGTGGTGTGTACTTAGGTGTTACAAACTAAAGAGGATATTTGCAGAATTGGGTAGTGTTAGAGTTTGGAAGGTCATGATATGAGGGTTGTTCATCACATCATGAATAATTTTAGACAAACTTTTAGTCATTGAAAACTTTATATTTCACTAAAATGACTCTTACATATGTTTTTATTTACATTTATATTTACATTTTTCATTTTATAGTCTTGGTGTGGTGTGTTTGGTCTTGTTCTGAAGTGGGTTTTAATAGTTTAATGAATGATTCGATGTGTAGATATTAATGTGTGGCTTCCCCTATCATGGAATTAGTCCTAGTGGTCTAGTATTAAAGGTTTAGGATTTTATGCCTCATTTCACCAGAAATAGTTTGTTGCATAATGATATGTTTCGGGGATACTCCATGTTTTTTGAAGGGTCATGCATCACAGTTTGACCATTTTGTTTATGTAAGGACTTATATAGATTATATAAAATTTAATGAGTTTTATCAACTTTAACTAGAGGAGATAAGGTGGATTCATGACATCTTTTTTAGAGATTCATTTGATTTATCATTTTCAAGGCATGCCCATCACTTTTTATATTAAAATCCTAATGTTTTCATTTCCTGAATAAATTAAGAACCCAATTTTAATTCTCATATTTTTAATTGTTCCTCATATAACCTCATGTTCTTATTGGTGTTTATTTTGGGTATTTTGATTCCCTTTTTACTGGATTTAGCTCAAAGATTTTACAGATCATTTTTTTATGATCATAGGTGCGTCATTACTATATTCTTCCTTGTTCTATCTATGTTTCTCCTTCTTGAGAGTTTTTGGAAATGGTTGGGGGTTTTTTGGGTGATTTTGGGTCCTGTATTTATACGTAATTGTTTTATTTTATTTTTTAAGTGTTATCTCTTTTGTTTTTTTCATGTGTGATAATCTATTTCTTCTTTTCTTTTCAAAAGAGTTATTGAAGCTATATCTAAGATAGGGGAATTAGTAACAACCCAAAATCTAGTAACATGATTTTGGTGTCTTAATTTATTACATCGGTCTATGGTATAAAGAATAACATCTTGATGAATAGAATAGTTTAGTAGTCTTGATAAATGAGATACGTACATGATTCCCATATTAAATTTGAAAACAAAAACTACATATTTTTTTATAATTTCATTATTACCTCTAGAATATCCTTACATATCATTCTTAGTACACTTCCTAGATTCCATGGAAAGAATAAAAATAAGGGTGAGCTCAAATTATCATTAATGGTTAAGTACATCAAAATCTATCATGAATCAATAATCATAATTAACACGGTAAAGTAAATAACTAAAAACACATGATATTTAATAAATAATATGAATATCATAACTGGATAAGGTATGATCAATATGAAATGGTAAATAATTGAAAACACATGGAATTTGATCAATAAACTACGAATGAAATGCATGCAGAGATAATATCATTGAAAAATATTATGCATAATAATAAATGAATTCTAAATGAAGGAAATTTTTACTTATTAAACTTCATGATATCATAAGTCATGATAACTCTACTATCAAGAACATTATTTAGAAATTTTAAAATGGATGCGTACCTATACACAAGAATCCCATTTAACTAAGGATATCCAACTGATTCATCTCATGAGACTACCAGTGCATCGAGTGGATATCAATAACACGACCCCACCTGTAACTGCATGTCCAAATAATTCCTCACATATCAAATAATAGATTTAATTCATGAATAATATTTCTTAAAAAAATATCCTTGTTGAGTAAAGAACATGTAATTTTCATTATTTCCCCAAATAATCAAATAACATTCAAGGAAAACACTATTTGTAGAAATAGTATACAGTTTAGAAAATATTTATATCCATGATACAAAGAATATAGATAATATTTTATTGAAACATTAAACAAAAAGAATAAATATATATCCATGTTAAATACATCAAATGGATAGTATATGCACCATGTAAAAGTGAATAGGTTCATATTAACAAAAAGGACTCAATGAAATGAAAATTGAGATGAGATCCCTTATAATGATCATAACATTGAAGTGAGAATTAATCAATGAATAGATTATGTGTATCAAATGTAGATACATATATAAAAAATCAAAATATAAAATAATATAATCCAAAGTCACTATACACATAATCTTATAATATCAAAGGCAAAAAATAAGTAATATAACATAATGAAAATAAGTTGACTTATAAAATTATTTATAACTTGGAAAATTTCTTTTCAAACCCCCTTGGATGAAATAATTAAAATGAAAACATAATATATAATAAATTATTAAGTAATAATGATAATACATTTAAAAAGGTCTTTATATACACCATATAAGATAAATCAGGCGTGTAACATTACAATATGACTCAATGAATAGAAATTGAAATGGAGTCTCTTACCTCATGCTTATATTTGGTTGAACATGATTTAACCTCCAATATAATGGTTTTAAGAATATTATTAATTTTTACCATAAACATATACATGTTTATAATATCATATATGATCCTATTATAATAATTTACATCATGTTTCATAATAATATTTCAATATTTTCAATATTTCTGGTGTTAATTCCCTTGTGTTTTCATTCATGATTTTTCATGAATGTTCTAGTTATTGGGTATATAATATAGATCCATAATATATATAATTTTATGAATGTTAAAAATACCCTATTAAATCACTATATATATTTTTTGAAACATTATTTATGGTTGGACAAGGAAAGTGAATCGCATATCTTCATGAAGATGGTACGGTGTATGTATGCATGAGCGATGATATCATTCTATTAACAAGTTCAAATGGTAAGAAATTGGATGATATATTAGTCATCTAGAACCAATATAATATCATTTATATCACATATATTCATTAAATTTATCATTATTTCATTTTATGTAAATCATAAGTGAAAAATGAATCTCATCACTTCATGAGGCTGTAGTTCGCCATACACACGAGTGACATTTTCATATTTTAAAGGGAAAAGAATGTATAAAGTTATTTGTGATATTATAATTCCAAAAAAATAATAATATCATAAATATGATATACACATGTTAAATAAATCATTATATCCATCATTTAAAGATGGTGATGGAAAATCAATTACATCAGTAGGTGATGCGGTAGTCCACCATACACATGATCGATGGTTTTGTTTCCCATTTGATGGAATTGGAGATGGATATAGGTCATGAAATTAACATAATAACGTATAAATATATTTAATATACTTATTTTACTATATAATAAGAGTTAAATAATTTTTTAGGAATGTGGGAATAATAAATAAAATGAAAATTCTCATTTTAGAACGTTGCCTCTTCTTTGAGGAACTCCTTTTTTTTCACCAAATTCATTCCTAGGATGACTTTATGACTAAAAAACGATATCTAGGATATTTTTATGGAATTAATTAAGATATTTGTTTAGGTATTTTCAAAACAAAATGTATTTGGATGTGTGAATAGGGGAGGATAGGGGTGACCTTTTATAAGTGGGGGAGAGGAAACAAGTGGATGTTTTGAAAATATTCAATTACACACACATTTTAATCAATCCAAAAGCCTCCAAAAGTTTTCATTATTGAAGCTCGGAGATTATAGTGATTAAATATTTCTTTAAAATGGTTTTTTTAATATTTTTTAGTCTTCTTTAGCTCTTATCTTCTTAGTTTAACCCCAAGTAAATCAATTTTTACCTTTACTGTGGTAATTAATTTTTACTGCTTTTATTATTTAAAATTATCAAAAGTTAAGTTGAAGTTATTATATAATATAAATTTTTATGAATCTAAATATATAATCCATTTTTCATATTAAATTAACATAAGTGGTATAATACAATTTTTAATTTTACCCACAGGCGTGACAAAAGGTGGGTCTTCAAAGAGAAAATTCTCAACAGTATAAGAGGTTTTAAAATGAATATTCAATATTAAATTAATTACAATGAACTAAAATAGTTGTATTTTAATATAATTTTACTATTTTTACTTTAAAACCAATTTAAAATGTAATTTAATCTTGTGAATTTTTCAAACAAAAAGGTAGTTTTCAATAAAAAACAATGTTTTCACTATTCATCAAAAAATGAAACATTTTATAAAAATCACAAAAAATCACCTTAAAATAATTTTGATATTATTATTTAAAAAAATAAATTAATTTTATAAAACAAATTTTCTGAAATTGGTAAAAATTAATTTTAAATTATGTGTGCAGAGCGTAACTAATTAATTATTTAGAAAAATACAATTTTTTTTGAAAACAATTTTTTTATTTAAACAATTTTATTTTATTTATAATAAATAAATAAAAATATTTTAAATAATTTATTTAGTAATATTCATAACCAATAATTTAATGGATAGGTTTATATGGTATATTATATTATGGTACATTTAACCTTGAGGATACATCTTTCGCATTCTATTAAAAAGGTTTAATTAAAAAATATGGTTTTTTAAGATCCGTGTTTCGTGAATAATACTTTATAAAATAAAATGTTCATATTTTTTAATTTTAGTGCGTTACATCCTCCCCATATTAAATAAATTTCATCCTCTCAATTTTATCTTACTCTCATAATCAAGGGTTTGATATTTAAAAATCCATTTATTGAAAGCATAAATCATAAAAAGGGATAATAAAAAATACTCTTTATAAGAGAAAAAGGGAAGTCAAAAGTTAAAATGGAATAACATAAATATGTTTATATGAAGGAGAAAATTGGTGGAAATGGATATATTTACTTGAAAGATAAGATTCAATAATTATGGAGAGTGATAGAGGGTATTGAGCACAAGAAAGTGAATATTCAATGGAAATTTAAGAACTTCAAAACCATAATTTTTTGATGATTTAAAAGGACATTTGATTCATTGGATAAGGATGTAATATGATAAAATTTTTGTTTCAAAATCTTTTTCGGTAATTTTAGGATTCATTTTACAATATAATAATATAAGGAAATATATTTAATTGATACGTATCTATTTCATAAGCCCAATTGCATCCTTTGGTTGTGATTTCATCAATTTCTAATTCATGAATAAAAAAATCACTTTTTATCAATGAAGCACTCAAATAAAATTTTAACTAATTGTAAGATCTATAAAATAGTGAAAAGTCTTTATGTATGTCTCTAACTCCTTTCCAAAATCAATATAATTTGCACAGGTTATCCAATATAATACATAAATCTCTAATCCTCAATTATAACTCCAACGGTTCCTTATTATTATTTAGTTGTCAAATATTTTAACTAGAAATATGACACATTGACTAGAACATATTGTAGACCAGTGGTAGGCATTGGACCCTTATCGTCCTTTGGTTGTGGGTTCAAGCCCTTCTGCCCTAACAGATATGACAGTGTGTCACCCAGCATGTGAGTTTTCCTTTTTCTAAAAACATATTAATATCATTCCTATAACATTCCCAAATTATAATGACTCATAATTACAATAATATAAAAGAAAATATAAACCTTAATGAATACCAATACCTTTAATATTAAGTCTAATATACTAAAGTCATTATTCCTCAAATGATGCTTTCATATAATAAAAAATTGGGTTGTATTCCCATAATTATTATCTAAAAATATTGTTAACCCTATTACATTATTATCCCACAAATTCTCAAAAGGATTGATTAATACTTTGTACTTATGATCATCCTTAAACTCATAAATCTGTGATGGTATCCAAAACTCTTAAGCTAATGAATTTATATATTCTTCTGAAATTTTACAAAATCCATAGATGATTCATAATTCTTAATACTAAAATACCATTGGTAAAAAAACTTATATGATTCAATTATTGAATACCAATACATAAATACATCATCTATTTAATTTCAATGAAATTCCGTCCTTGGTCTAGGAGTCAACCTTTAAAATAAGTCATTAACTCATATAGTTCCCAAGTTACGCATATTTAATACAAATAAATATAAATATATCCCTAAGGTGAAATTTAATTCCTTCCACTATACACTTCATTTTTCCCAGCAATTCATTACATTATGCCTTTTTTTCATACACAAAGAATCTACCCATTCATTTGAGACACTTTCTTGGTGTCTCTTTCTACATTTCTGACATTATGTAAATAAATCCTTCTTTCCTCCATAGACTCCATCACTCAAGCTATTAGATAGTTTTTAATATCCCCTCCCTCTAAAGATACTATAATTAGGGTAGAGAGATAACGAATCCCAAATCCCCCCTCCAGCAGGCCCTAGGTTGGAGACTTGCATCGACGGTATAAAAATATCATGAAATGGGAGGAAATACCATCTATAATAAAATAGGATCAATAGATTAGATGAATATTATAGAAGAAACACTATGACATAATATAAAAATCAACCTAAACCAACCCACATTAATATATACATAAAACTGATATAGATAAAATTATACAAATTAAATACAAAAAATAAAAGAGAAAGCAATGAAATGTAAGCTATCTAAGGTTAGATTTAGTAATGTCCATCATAGTCCATATAATCCTCCTAAAACCTAAAAATCAATTCATACACATAGGTTGAGCAATCATGTATACTCGGTAGGAAAAACAAAGTCTTTCATTCACATATAAAAGATGAATACTGAATACTAATGCACCCATGAGAAAACCAAAGAACAAATAAGCACCTAACCAGGTCAACTATACATACCAACCTCATCCAATAATGCTCACCAAATAATGAAATTTAAGTAGTATAATATAACATGAGCTACATTGATAAAGGGTACCCTGAATAACTTTATCATAGGTATGCCTCTCTCATACCTTAATTTCATACATCCCCGTCCTCTTATCTCTTCAATATACCACATTGCCTAATAAGCACAGTCACAAAACACCTCACCCAAATACACATGGGCTCACCACCACACAAGAACGGACACATAACATCTCATCTAAAGACACCTGGCCCATAACACATCCACAACCACAACCATAATAATAGGTTATCATGAACACTAAGTACATAAACCTCGTTCCCTCCTCCTACCATGCATGAACCCCACCATAAGGCACCCCACAAGAACGATCATATCACATCTCACCCAAAAACACATGGGTCATCACATCTTGAAAAAAGAAATGTGGGATATCACAAACACAATTTAATGCACTAACCAAAATATACCATCACATCATGTGAAATACCTACCTATCCTAGAAGAGAGAGTGAGAAATATCAGGTACACAACCATCTTCCTGCCTCACTGGATGTTGGAAAAAACACCACCTATGTGACTATGTGGGTGTCAACACATAGTTCTCAACATTAATGGGATGTGTATAAAAATAACAAATAATAAAAAATAATATACATATATCTACACAAAATACCAACATATGTGTTCATAACCAAAAGATGACCAACTCACAACAATTTCGTCACTTTTGGTGCCACCTATAAATGTATAACATCGCGAAAATCACAACCCACATCACACGCCAGAAAATCTTTTCATCAAACCCATTCATTTCATCATTAAGAATCATCCTCATTTAACCACATAGTGCATCATTTATTTATTAATTATCCATTTCTATCCCATTAACCAAACCAAACCCCTTACCATTTTAATTTAATTTCATTAAACAAATTATTTATTCCATCACTGCTCAAGAATCTAGAAAAATACAACCATATATCACAAGAATCTTGTCATCCTGATCATATCCTAACATCATCATCCCAAAAATAAGGAAAAAAACCACCTTTTCACCTCAAAATCATGGACAAAAAAACCTCATCACTGCCCCAAAATCACAGCCAAATCTCACTCATCACCCCATAATACCCAACCACACATCAACCACTTTTTGTAGCCCAAAAATAAAAGGGAAAAAATCAAAATACATTTTACGTATTTACAAAGGGTATTTTATTATATTCCGCTTTATTATGAGGGATGTTATCAGACAATATATAATCCTAAGGAAATTGTTTTATTATCCAAATATAAATGGTTATAGGATTTCCATTTTAGGGTGATATCACAACAGTAAAAATAGACAAAATATTCCTAATACAAATCATCCAATGTAAACAAAGACCCCAACATCCACATTTTTTAGTGAGGCATCAACCATGTATAATCACAATATCATAGTCATGTCAAAGCTGTAAAAACATGTGAAACATTCCCCCTTACCCATTAAATTTCTATTTAACTAATTATTTATCTTTTATCAAGATATCACTACGATATCCCATAGATTAACAAGAGAAAACCCCTACTATATGATCCAAAATAAAGATAAATGAGGGATTACCAATCTAAAATAAGTTTTCCAACATTTTGTGCACCATAGGGTGAAGAAGAAACACCTTAAAACCACAACCTCACAATGATAATGTGTGGATCAACATACACTATGAGTTCCCAGTCAGAGTAATGTATTATTGAGAGTGGGAGGGGTGAATTAGTGATACTCTTTTTCTTTTATGTTTCTTTTCAATTGAAACAACATTCACCTCCTATTGTAGATTTGAATTCCATGTTGAAAGCAAACAAAACACACATACATAGGAATACAATGATTTACAAGGTTCACTATTCAATAAGCATAGTTACATCCTTGGTATGGTTTGGAAATGTTCCAATACTATAAAATGTACAAAGAAAAAAATCCTTGGATTACAATGAGTACGAAGTACCCTTATAGTTGTGTAGCACTATGAAACAATAAAATTAGTGCATATACATCCTCTTAGAACAATAAGGTAATACAATTGTTTTCTAACAACTCATGTTACCCATACTTCTTTTTAATTCCAAAAATGTATTCAATTGAAATAAAATTCATGAATTCCTTACCCAAAATAAACTTAAGAACCACTTGGTATTTTTTATGATACAATGAGTCTAATCTTAAATGCATCTGATTCCTCAAAGTATGATTCTTACAAAACAATGATACCAATCCAATTTTCTAATAGAATACAATAGAGTAGAATCACCATTTATGCAATTCCGAAATATAATTATCAAGATGAAGATAATACGAATGAATCTGAACCACCTAAAACAATTTTCAATCCGAATATAATTGATCTCTTATTATCTCTAGAAACACATAGCTTCCATCTCTTCTAAAGTGAATAGTGAAAGTCCCCCATGTACAATGTACTCCACGCCTTTTATAGGAAACCCAAAACATATTTAGGTGGGATTCCCAAAACGCTTTCCTTATCACTTAAATTCACCCAAATATTAACATCTCTTAAAATATCAGAGCATTTATGACCTAGTAAAAGCTTCTAGATCCTTCTAAAAACTTCTACAATCTTTATCTATTGTTTTTCATATTCCCATTACAAATTTCAATATGATTACAATTGATGAGAAAAACATGGGTCTGATCATCTTAATCTGATTCTTTCATGTTGATTTCTTCAAAACAATTATTGATATCATACTAATTGAATGTGTTTAAAGAAATGAACATCTCCACTTGAGATACAATCACTCTTTTAAGTGAAATACCCCCCCTTGACAATTAATTCATCAACCTCCACTTTATTTTCTTTTCTCTTGACCCTCTTGGGAAAACATACCATCACATTAAAAACATATTCTTGAATCATGATATCCTTCAATACATTGAATGCATTGAGGATCATCTTTTACATCATCTGAATTCAATTGGAAATTCTTGTAACATTCCATTAATTCTTACTTCTTTATTTTCATCTCAACCCAAGCATGATCTTTTCTGAATACAAATGGTCTGGATATAATTATCTTTAATACAATCATTATACATACAATTATTTCTTGTTACAATCATTCTGGTTATGATCATTCAGGTTACAATCATTCTAGATATGATTGCTAGATATGATTATACTAGATATGGTCACTCTAGATACGGTCATCTCAGTTACGATCATTCTGGTTACGATAATTTTGGATACAATCACTGGTTACAATTATCCTGAATATGATAATTAGGTATATATCATTCTGGTTACAATTTTTGGGTAAGGTCAAATACATTCTCAAAAAAACATCTTATCGAATATGATACAATACTATCTGATGAGGATGATCTTCCCAGACATAATAAATAATAATCTGAATATGATTCATTCTCAATGGACACCATCTATTCCTTTTTCTTCTAACTAAATACAATTTTTTTGAAAAACAATTAGTGTCTCATCTTCCATCGACATCACCACTTCTATTACCACCACATAGATCAGAACCACATTCCATCGACATCACTTTTCCCATTAGCAACACACTTTTTATCATCACCTCACGTTTCATAGGCACCACCATTATCATCGGCACCAACTTCAACATCACCACTTCTTTTACATTTACCCCGAATCTAATTGTTTTCAAAGAAAATCGATACAATATATATACGATTGTTTTTAAAGACAATCAGAACAACCTCTTAAATCTGAATACAATTGTTTTTTATTGTTTTGGAACACAATATCCACCACTTTATTCTCTCTTCCGTCTAAATATGTTAAATATGAATACAATTATTTTCTGATTGTTTTGAAAAACAATATGAATAAAATTATTTTCTGATTGGAATCATCTCATTCACTCCCCATTTCTTCTATCAAGCATGAATCACATGTTATCAATACAACTCATGATTTATATGAAAGACAAATCAACAAAGCATCGTCACAATTAATACACAAGTTTCACATCAGTTCCAGTGTGAAACTGATGAAAATTCATTTCCAATATGATACATTCTTCGGTGAAACCGATTCTTCCTGAAACTGATCAATTCTATCATAAATAAAGTCTCTAAACAATTGTTTCCAAAACAAAGTGAAGTGAATTATTTTCTTCAAAACCAACCTTGACAACAAAATAAAACTCTTGAAACCTTAATCACATTTATCATCAGCTTTGTCCCAACAATCGTACCCTTTTTATTTTTTTGTCACTCAAATTTCATAAATCACTGAACATTGGAACCTTAAGAAATGGATTACATATCAATAATTCTAATCCTACGATAGATAACTCATTATAGGAAAAAAAGATCATTAATAAAAAAACAATTCTATCTAAAAATAGGTGATCATGAAAACTAGTTTTTTCATTCATTATCCATAGAAAACAATTCAATATATTTTTCTACAACAACTCCAAAAAATAGTTAGAATAGTTCACACACTAAAAAATGATGAATTCATACCTTACCCATAACTCCACCTTTTGTGACATAGATTTATGAAACAAAATAATTATCCCCGTTGAAAAAACAATCCAAAAGTAAGATGAGAGAAGGGAAAAATACACATACCTAAAACATGAATAGAAAGTGGTTGGACAACCATGTTCAACCTCATTTTTGAGAATGATACCTTAGATAAAGGTTTTGTGAAAAGATCAGCAACCTGTTCTGATGTTGGAACATACTCAAGCTTCAATTCATTCTTCTCTACATTCTCTTTGATGAAATGATATTTTATAGCAATATGTTTTGAATAGGAATTTTGTACTGTATTCCTAATGAGATATATTATACTTCTATTATCCCAACCCAAGAGAAAAGGTAACTTCACTTCTATTAGTAAATATTCCAATTATGTATTCATCCACATAAGTTTAGTAGTGGATTGAGTAGTATCAATATACTCATATTCATTCAAACTGAGAGTTATTTAATTTTGTTTCTTTGAATTCCCACTAACACAATTCTTTCCCAGAAAGAATACCCCACCAAATGTGGATCTTTTATCATCATCATTTCCTATAAAATCTGCATCAAAATACCCAAATAAATCAATATTATCTGAGTTGAAATATCTAATTCCGAATTCTACTATGACTCTGATGTATCTAAGAATTATTTTTTCAGAAATAAGATTTCATTCTCTTGGTTCACTCTGAAATCTTGCACATAATGTAACATCAAAAACAATGTTGAGTCTTAAGGTAGTCTAATAGTATAGACTTCCAATCAGATTTCAATACTCTTTCTGATCCACTTCTTTTCCATCGCCATATTTACTCATCATTTTTTCTACTGAAATGGGTGTGGAAATAGGTTTTGAATTTTCCATGCCAAACTTCATTATAATTAATTTTGCATACTTTTCTTGGGAGAGGAAAGTGTATTCTTTATTTTTTTGGATCTGTAACCTATGAAAGTATTTCATTTCTCTAAGCATGGACATTTCAAATAGATTCTTCATTTCATCAGAAAATATTTCACAACATCCTTCATCATTCCCATCAAAGATAATATCTTCAACATATAAAATTACAATGAGAGAATATGCTTGAATTTCTTTGTTGTAAAGATTAATATCCACTATTCCTTTGTTAAAATTAATCTTTCTTAGTTATGTATCCAATTTTGGAATACCATGCCCTCAGAGATTGTTTTAGAACATACAATTCCTTTTTCAAACTACACACATAACCTTCATCTTTTCCAATAACAAATCTACATGGTTGTTAAATATAAACATCTTCTTAAAGATCACCATTTAAGAATTCATATTTTACATCCATTTGAAAGATCTTGTATCCTTGTTGTGCAGAAATAGAAAGAAAGATTCTTATTGTTTCATGTATTTCCACTAGAGAAATGGTTTCATCAAAATAAATAACCTCAATCGGTGAATACCCTTTGCAAATTAGTATTTATTTGTTTCTTATAACTTCACCATTTTCATTTATCTTGTTCTGGAAAACCCATTTTGTGCCAATGATGTTTTTTTCAGGATTGGGTATGATTTATTGTGTAATATTATTTTAAATATGATCAAATTATTCATTCATGGCTTGAAACCATTCTGGATGCTCAAAATCTTCTTTCACATCATTTGGTTCCACTTTTTAATACAAAGATGTATGTGTAATGGAATTGGTTATTCTTCTTCTTTGAACCTTCTGATGTTGATCACTAATTATATTTATTGGTTTCACATGTTTCATCAGCCTTGGATAAGATTTTTGATTTTCTTCATAATCACTAGAAATAGATAAGTTTGATTCTTCACCTTTATTAGGATTACAATTGTTTGTATCCTTATCAGAATTATATTCTTTAACTTGATTAACTTCATAGTCCACCTAAACATGTTTCTATTTCTTTCATACTTCAATCACTTTTACATCAACTGAATAAAAGATTATTTTTGTTTCTTTTTGGAAGCATATCTACCCTTTTTCTTCCAGTTAATAGTCAACAAAGATTATATCCTCACCTTCCTCCTCAGATTTACAATAGTTTCCACCTTTCTTATTTATAATAAAAGGATGCTTTAAAACTCTAAAGTTTGTCAAACTTGATTCTTTTCCAAAAACCAATTCATAGGGAGTCATAACTGATAGATTCCAATAGAAATGATGGTTTTGGATATAAAAATCAGTACTCATGGATTGCCTCTAAAAGTAATGATAAATTTCATGCTCATGTAACATGCTTATTCCCATTTACACTAGGATTCTATTATTTCCATCAGAAACCCCATTTTGGTGGGGAGTGTATAAGGAGCTACAATCATGCCAAATTCCATGATTCTAAAGATAGTGTTTAAAATCTTAACTTCTGTATTCACCACTATTATCAGTTTTCAACTTCTTCACAAAATACTCACATTCTTTCTTAGCTTTTCATTGGAAACATTTAAAAATTTTCAAAGCATCTGATTTGTGTTTCAAGTACATAACACAAGTAATGCATGTAAAATCATCAATGTAAGTAATGAACTACTTTTCTCCATGTGTTTATTTTTTGCTCATTGGCCCACATATAATAGAATTGATTATCTCCAGGGGTTGTTTTCAATAAATATCAACTTTCTTATGCACAACATTGGTAATTTTTTCTTTTCTGGAAGAGAGTGCAACACCAATCTCTTCTTCTTGGAAAATCTGGAATGTCTCAAACACTGTCTCTTTTTGATAACTTTCTCATGTTTCTCGAACACATATGTCCTATACCTTTATGCCATAATTGATTCACATCCACCATACTAATGTAATAAGTGTTTTGTGAATCACCAACATAAAGCAAATTTCAATTCATACATTTTCATCTTGTAACAATCTTTCTATCTTCTTCACTCTTTACAAAAAATCCATCTTTCTTGAAGATAACCTTGTTACCCTCATCACATAATTATGATACACTTAGTTGGCAGTGTTTCATCCCATCAAAAAACAATGTTTTCTTAGATTTCATCTTTTATTTTCCAATAATGGCTGACCCAACACCTTTTATTTTCAGTGATTCATCATTTCCAAAAGTCATTGTGACTTATTTATAATATTTCACATCCTTCGACAAATTCATGTCTCCTGTCATGTGAGAAGAACACCCACTATCACTTATCCAAGTTCATTCTCTTTTCATGGATTTTAATACAGTTTCAACAATAATAACCTTTTCTACATTCTTTTTCTTATTCACCTTCGGCTTTTGAGAATTGAGAATATTTTGTGGAGATGGTAAAAAAAGAAGACATCCTTTTCCATGGTGTCCAGGTTTTTCATATCTTTCATAAATATTTTCCAAAGGTTGGAACCTATTTTTCATATTTACTTCATTCTTTTCATATTTCTTCATGACAACCTTCTAATTTTTATTTATTTGATGAGATTGACTCCCCCTCAATCTCTTCCTTCCATAATCTATGGGATACTAGTAATATTGTGGATTGAACCAACACATACTTGTTGTGTGACCAAATCCCCCATAATACCAGCAATACCCATAGAAAGAGTATTTTCCTCTGAAACTTTAATACTGATCAAAATTGTGAAATCATTTCTCAACCATCTTCTTTTCACATTAAATTGGATTATTATTCTTATTTTCAGCGCTAATAGGAATAGAGGTATTTGGAACTTTTCCAGATCCAAAATATCTTGAAAAAAATTTGGGTTTAGGTTTCCATAAGACTTCATATCATCCAGCATTATTCTTTGCAGAAACAACTTGACTCCTCTTCTCACACTTTGAAGGTATATTTTGTTGAACATTATCAATTTTTTCACTAAGATAACATTCACCAAATTTAGTGAGATATTTTTGCAAAAATAGACTTTTCTTTTCATCTTCAGAGTGTTTTTTTTGGGAAAGTTCCAACTCTTCTTCTTTTACATTCAACTTCACCTCTAAATGCTCATTAAGATTATTTCCTTCTTCAAGAGATTTTTTCATATCGTCAATCTATTTAACCATATTTTCTATGTCACCAGCAAAATATTATTATATTCTTGTGCATTCATCTTCCAAATTTTTTTTCTTTTAAAGCCTTCTGATATTTCTCAGAAATTCTTTCATCTCTTCTTTCAAATGCATTTCAAGCTGAGTTTCTTCTTCTTTAGAACTAATACTTCTGAATTCTTCATCATTCACTATTTCAATGAATGTATTTTCATTACCATACTCAATAGATTTTTCGTATTACACATCACTCTCTACTTATTTATCATATTTGGAAAATAAAATTCTTTTTTTGGTTTAATGAATTTCTTTTATTTTCCTTTGTCTCCCTTTTCCTTCTATGACCTTCTTGTCTTTATTTCTTCAATATCATTATCCTATTCTTTCTTTTTTCTAGGAAAATTAGCCAAAAAGTGACCAACACCCCCACATTAAAAACATTTCGAGGGAATCGTTCTTTTTATGTCATTATACCTCTTTCCACATTGTTAGAAAACAAGGTTATGATTTCATTGAGATTTTTACATACCTCATTTTCAGAGTTAGAATCACCAACATCATCTTCAACAACAATATTCTTTGAAATTTATTTATTCATATCCTTGAAATAAATTTCTCTGTAAACCATTATTTTTATTTTTATAGCATTCTATCTTATCATTTCATAGTTGGTAATAGTTCAGTTTAAATCATCAATAGATAATGTTTCAAGATCTCTGTTTTCCAATAAAGAAACTTTTGCATCAAATTTTTTAGGTATGATTCTCAAGATATTTTCAACAAATATAGAGTTTTTTAGATTTTCACAAAGACATCTTATAGTATGCACAATTTCATTCACCCTAGTAATTAATTCCAAAATAGATTCATGCTCACCTAACTTCAAATATTCATACTTCAATATCCATATTTGTAACTTTTTCTTCTTTACTTTTGTATTTCCTTCGTATATGATTTTCAATTTATCCCATATACCTTTAGCTATGGAAAAACCTTTCAATATAAAGAATTCACTTTTATAAAGTGATGATAATATAACATTATTGTCCCTTCCATCATTCTCAAGAAACAACTTTTCAATAGGTGTTAGTGGAGCACTATCATCAATGAAAGGAAACCAAATTTTTGCAGCTTCAAGAACATCATAACTGATAGACATAAGATATGGAAGCATTCTATCATTCCATATAAGATAGTTTTTTCCATCAAATACTGAAATACCTTTAATGTTCACACAGTTTATGTTTCCATCAACAAAAAATATTAAAGGGAACCTGGATCTGATACCACTTGAAACTGCCCAGTCGGAATAATGTATCACTAAGAGGGGGATGGGTGAATTAGTGATACTCGTTTTCTTTTTTGTTTCTTTTCAATTGAAACAACCTCCACCTCATATTAGAGATTTCAATTCCCAACTGAAGATTTTCAAAAAAACACATCCACATGAACAAAAAGAGTTACAAGGTTCACTATTCAATAGGAATAGGTATTTCCTTGGTATAGTTGGGAAATTATCCAATACCATACAATTCACTAAGAAAACAATCCTTGGATTACAATGAGTAGGAATTTCCCTTACAGTCATGTATCACTATAAAACAATAAAACTAGTTCATGTGCATCCTCTTAGAATAATACGGTAAAACTATTGTTTTTTAACAACCGATTTTACCGGAACTTCTTTTCATTTCAATAAATGTATTCAAGTTAAATACAATGCATCAATTCTTTACCCATAAGAATGGTAATAACCACCTAGACTTTGTTATGAAACAACGAGTCTGATATTTTCTGATTCTGATTCCTCTGAGTATGAATCTTACAAAAAAATGCTCCTAGTATGATTTTATGATAAAATGTGATAGAGTATAATTGAAACCACTTTAATTCTTGAATACACTTGTCAAGCCGAATATAATACAAATGAATTGGCACCACCAAAAACAATTATCAATACAAACATGAATTGATCTCTTCTTATCTCTATAAACCTAGAGCTTCTCTCTCTTTTGAAGTGAATAGTGAAAGTCCCCCAAGTATAATGTACATAATTCCTTTTATAGGTGACCCAAAACATTTTTTGGTGGGATTCCAAAACCACTTTCCTGCTCACTTAAATTCACCCAAATCAGAATTTCTCTTGAAATATCATATCAATTATTATTTTGTCAACTCTTCTCAATCCTTCTCGAATATTCTATAATATTCATCTCTTCTTTTCCAGACTTCCATTTCAAATGTCAGTAAAATTAAAATTCATGAGAAAAATAAGGGTCTGATCATCTGCATATGATCATTTTATGATGATTTCTTCAAAACAATGCTTGGTACTATACCAATTAAATGTTTTTTGAAGAATGCCACTTCTAAACATGATATATAATAACCCTTTTAAATGAAAGGCTCCCCCTTGATAGTTTATTATTCAATATCCACTTTATTTTCTTTTCTACTAACCCTTTTGAGAAAACACATCATCACCTTCAAAACATTTTCTTGAATAATGGATTTCTTCATGAATTTGAATGCATTGAGGATCAGATTTAGCATCATCTGAATTAAATTTGAATGTATTTTATCTTTACATTAATTTTTTATTCATTCTTTTCATATCTACCCATGAATGATATTTTCTAAATACAAATGGTCTGGATATGACCATCATGAATATGATCATTCTAGATATAATTATTTCTTGTTACGATCATTATGGTTATGATCATTATGATTATGATCATTATAGATATGATTTCTAGTTATGATCATCCTGGACAGGATCATTCTGGATAAGATAATTCTACTTACAATCATTCTGGTTATAATCCATCTGGATATGATCACTGATTATAATTATCATGGACACAATCATTTTGGATATGATCATTCTGGTTATTATTACTGGGTATGATCAAATACAATATGTAAATAAAGATATTCCCATATACAATACAATACAATACAATACAATAAGGATGATCTACCTAGATATGACACAAAATAATCTGAATATGATTCATTCTCAATCCACACTATCTATTTCCTTTTAATCTACCTGAATACTATTGTTTTGAAAAATAATCGGTGTCTCATCTTCCATCAACGTCACCTATTCCATCAGAACCACTTCGATCAGAACCACTTTCCATCGACATCACCTTTCCCATTGGCATCACCCTTTTCAACGACAACTCACTTTTCATTGGCACCACCATTTCAATCAGCACCACCTTCATCGACACCACTTATTTTAATTTTACCCAAAATCCAATTTATTTAATGACAATTGATACAATCAAGATAAGGTTGTTTTTGAAATAAAATTGGCATCACCTCTTCAATCTAAATACCATTGTTTTATGATTTTTTGGGAACACAATCGGTACCACTTATTTCTCTCTACCATCTGAATACAATAAATCGCAATACGATTATTTTTTTATTGTTTTAAAAAACAATATGAATAAAATTATTTTTTGATGGGAAGCATCTCTTTCACTCCCCCTTTATTCTATCAATATTGCATCAAAATATCTCAATTAAACTTATGATTTATATGAAAGAAAAATCAGGAAATCATCATCACAATTTAAACCCAAGTTTCACATCAATTCCAATGTGAAACAGATGACAATTCACTTCCAACATGATACGTTTTCCTATGAAACTGATTCTTCCTAAGGCTGATCAATTCATTCATAAAACAAAGTCTCAAAACAATTGTTACCAAAAAAAAGTTATGTGATTTATTTTATTCAAAACCAACCTTGACAACAAAAGACAACTCTTGAAACATTCATCACCTTCATCATCTGCTTAGTACCATCATACACCATGCCCATGTATCATAAAAATGTGTCCCAAAGAAACAAAACAATCTAAATTACACCAATGCTGCAAAACATTGAATAATAACACAAGGAAATTGATGATAATGAGAGGATAACTCACCATGGTTCGAAGAAAGGAATCCATGAATAAATCCCTATCAAAAGAAATAAACAATTCCTGAAGAAGGAGTTGTTAGATCACTAGGAATGATAGAAGGGAGAATTAGACATAGGGTTTGAGGAATAACCACTAGAACAACATCCTTAAAACATGTGATGTGTTAGATATTTACACGATGTATAATCTCTACATGTCATGTGAATGTCGGGCTTTATGTTCCATCAAAAAATTCATTACCTCAAATGATATTTACACCTTATTTACTACATGTCATAAACCCGCCTCACATAGGACATGAATTGCCTTTACACATCATGTACACTTTACTCAACATGTATTCCCTCTAGTTCCATATTTTAGTAGCCAAAATTCACTAGATCCACTCTAGGCCTCCTCCATGAAACTTCAAAATGAAAAACTAGAAATGTAATAGACTGAGAAGGCATGGACTGTTACATCCAATACGTCTCTAATTATTATTTCCTTAAGAATAAAAAACCAAGCCCAAAAGGAAAGGGTTTTGAACAACCACCACACATAATACCTCTTAGGGATCTCATCCTACCTTAAATTCTACCACCATCCAAACACTCCAAACCAAATTGACACAAAGATCACACACATCCTCATCCCTACATAGCCACATCACTACAACCATATCAACCTCTATGAAAACCAAACCAAAAACCACTACAACCAATGAATTTTAGCATCCAAAACACATGAATCAAGAAATTACATCCTCCATGTTATTATACTATCTGCTCTTGGTAGCACTAACTCACCCGTGTGGGTTTAATCGAATCACGGTTAATGCATCTCGATAAGTAATTTGGTCCTCCCCTTTTTATATGTCATAAATTAATGACACATAATAAATAATATAGGAAAATATCCCATATCATAAAACAAGATCCAAACATCACGTCACAAAGAAAAAAAATAGAAAATAATAACTCAAAACAACTCTGGATACTTGGCATGAATCTACATCTCTTACTCCCAAGTACTCTCTTCCAGGCCACCATGCCTCCAGAACACATGAACCAAAGAAATTGTTCACCCTTGAAGAAATTTCCCCTGATGATCTTAGATCTCTACTAGCCATTCCAAAAACATAATTTCATCCTTGATATCGAACTCTCCCCAAACAATGACATGGGAGTCATTATAATGATTACAAGAAATTTGAGAGATGTGGATGTTGTTGGGATTACTCTCCAACCACGGTGGACATTTCAACTGATACACTACATTTTAAACTATCCCAAACACCTAAAAGAGCCCAATGATATGGGAGAAATCTTACTCCCCCTAATAAACCTCCACTTACCATTTCTAGGGGAAACCATTAAGAATAGGTGGTCTCCAACCTTGAAATCCAATGGAATCCTTCTAAAAGTGGAATAACAATTATTCCATTCCAATGCTACTTTCATCCTCTCATGAACATGATGAACCTTCTCCATCATTCTCTACACCAAATTGAGACTAAGAACTGCTACCTCTGTAGCCTCTATCCAACCCAACAGAGAATGACAGGATCTCTCCTACAATGCCTCAAACTGAGCCATATTGATGTAAGAGTGATGTTTATAGTTATAAGAACCTCAAACAAGGGAAATTATCATACACAAGATCCACCAAAGTCCAATACACATGCTCGTATCATATCCTATATCATCTGGATGGTCCTCTCCATCTTCCCATCTATTTGAGGCTGGAAAGCAGTTCTAAGATGTAACTGAGTGTCAAAAGCATGATAAAATTCCATCTAGACTCATGAGTTAAAATGTTCATCCTGATCTGAGACAATGGACCTTATAACTCAATGAAACCACACCACCTCATCGATATACCTATTTGGAAAATTATCCATAGTGACAGACTCCTTGATCACTAAGAAGTGGGACTATTTTTTTAACTAATCCATGATCACCCTAATATAATCCCAATATCCCCAAGTTTTGGGTAACCCTATGACTAAATCCATTTAGATTTCATACCATTTCCCCTCAAGAACATCCAAGGGATATAAAAAAAGCTCGAAACATGATTCTCAACCTTTACCTATTGGAAAACCAATCATTTTACCAAAAACTCTACCATTACCCATTTCAACCCAAGACACCAAAACTACATCCTTAATCGATATTACATCTTATAACCTCCTAGGTGTACCACCAAATGTGAGATATGAAAATAATGAAGAAATCTATTGTGCATTGCTATCGGAATAAAAAAACCTCCCATGATACCATATTTGGTTCCTACTATCCTCTAACCATCCCTTAGAGCAACAACATGGCTTACACGATCACACATGACCTCCACCTCCATTTTACCCCACTTAGACTCAACCACTTGTTAAATCATAGAAGACTCCACTATTATATGAAACAAACAGTCTCTACCATCATCCAACCATGCATCTAAGTTCAAGGCTTCCAAATCCTCAATTTATCTCTAATTATCTCTAGACTCTTAAACAATATCCTTCCCCGAACTCCTACAAAAAGCTTCTGCCAAAACATTTCCCTTTCCCAAGGTGTAGGAGATATCGAATCATAACCCTAAAGAAACTCCACCCACCTTATCTTCCTCAAGTTCATATCACATGGTGAAAAGATATACCTCAAGCTCTTGTGATCTTGTAAGATCATAAAGATCTCCCCAAAGAGGTAATGTTGCCAAAAATTTAGTGGCACTAAAATTATTAACTCCAGATCATGGGTTATGCTTATGGGGATGAAACTTCATATACCCATAATAGATCATAGATCACTATTGTATCAATATGCATCCCAAGTGCGGATGAGAAGCATCGAAAAACACCTCAAACATCACACATTTCTTTGGAAACTAATGTAATGGAGCACAGAACATCTTCCCCTTCCAGTAGTCAAATGTTGTTTGTCACTGATCAGTGCACAAAAAAGAATGGTCCTTCCTGGTTAATACAATAAAAATAGATGTAAATTTAGACAAATGGAGAAAAAACCTATGATAGTAGCATGTAAGACTAAAAAAATGTAAACCTCTATAATGTTCTAGTTTGTTTCCCAAGAAAGAACTACCTCGGCCTTCGACAGTTCTACTGCCACACCCTGCCAAGACACTAAATTCCCAGGAAATACACCTCTCATGTCCAAAACTTACAATTGGAAATATTTCTATAGAATGAGAAATGAGGAAGGATTTGTAATACATCTCTAAGTTGCTCAGAATGCTCCTCTTATAAACACAAGTAGATCAAAATATAATCAATGAATACAATGGAAAACTAGATAAGGAACTCATGGAACAAAGAGTTCATAAGACCGTTAAATATGGATAGTGCATTCATAACACAAAATAGCATGACTTCAAATTCAAAGTTCCCATAACTATATCTGAAGGAAGTCTTTAGGATATCACCCTCTTTCACCCTCAATTGTTGATATACATAACGCAGATCGATCTTAGAAAACTAGCTCACCCATATCAATTATTTGAAAAGAGATTTTATCATTGGAAGAGGGTAATTGTTCTTGACTATCACCTGATTCAACCTCTAATAGTCAATACACAACCTCGTACTACCATATTCCTTCTTGGAGAACAAAATTGTACCACCCCATAGAGAAACATTGGGCTGGATAAAACCCTTATTCATCTAACCATCTATCTAAGTCCTCTACTCCTATAACTCAGAAGGTTCCATTTGATAAAGAGATATTGAAGTTGAAGAAGAAACAATCATCAAGTCTATACCAAACTCAATATCACATCAGGGGGGGTAGCGTCAAAACCTCTTTGGTAAAATCATCAAACCCCCCCCCCCCAAACTTTGGGGACCTCTATTATTTCTGCATCCACTGATTCCACTGATAAATCATCTATCAAAGAATATAAGGGGATACACACACCAACTACCCACCTGAAAACCTCACTCAACAATGAAAACCCTATGTTGACTATCCACATCCAAAAGCATGACCCTTCTCCAGAATAAATAGATAAGGACACATAGATAATACAAGTATTTGATGCTATGGATAATATTATATGAGCACATCTATAAAAAGGAAAAATCCTCCCAAGACTAATATGGCCCCATAATCAATCTAGACCCCCAACACACATCAAAAAAGTTGTTTTGGCCTCCCACTAGCATAGTCAAACCCATGGGCATGGGAACCCTCTATACATATAATTCCAAATTATGGGATAGACTAGATGCTACAAAGGAGTGTGATGCTCTAGAATCAAACAAGGAACAAAAAAGGTTACTAAACAAACTGATCATACCTCTGACGATCATTGGCCCCTATGGCACTATTTCCTCCACAACGTGAAACTAACCATGCTTAGCTACTCTACCTCTCGATTGATGACCAACTCCATGACAATGCTCAGGTTGTGGTCCAAGAATATGAGGAACATCATGGGTTTAGCCTCTACCTACTCTATCTCCCCTAAGTGGAGCATAGTACTGCTTCCCCTGCTACTGAAATACCCTCACTAGAAACTACGACTAAGGCTAGCACTGAACCTATCCACCTCCAACAAACTGAGATTTGGGAACCATTGGGAACTAGTTCTAGAAATTTCCATAAACCCCACCACTAAAACTCACTAGTACAAATCCCCCCAAAATAGAATAAAAACAACTGGCTCTAGAAGGATATAAAGGAAACAACTAAGGTGTGCTCCCCACTAGTCAAAACTTATGAGGTTTTGGTTCATGAGACCTTCCACTAACAACTTCAATCCTCTAGGAACTGTACTAGTTCCCATCTCATGATAAACCTCCTCTTGGATTCATCTGCTCATACAATTATACCATCTTATTAACCTATAGATACATTGTAAATGTAAGTGAGTGACTGTGTACTAAATATAAGGATGGAGTGCCTCCTCAAGACATCTTTCATGAGACTCCTCATCAAGAAAAATATATATGGAAAATAGGTGAAGGTCCTTGGACTTGATTATCAACTCCCAAACTAACATAATATCCTACTGAAGTGAAAGAATCTCCAACCTCTTCATTTATTTCATAGTTTACAAAAGGAACTCTTCTTGGAACTCTTTCTAAAAGATGACATATAAAACATATGCCTCCTTCTGCTCACCCTGATACAACTTCCACCACTCTCACACAACTCCCCACCTATGACTATTTGGTAAAGGGACCAAGTATCTCACTGTGGCCCAAATAAAACTAAAATTGATCTTGATCTCCTCCGTCCAATTACTTATCTTCATATCTTAAACACTGCCCTCATACATCCCCAAATCCTACAACTAGAAAGTGCACAATTTCCTATACCAAGCCTTATACTTTTCTATTGGGTCAACCCTACAACAATAAATTGGATCATTCTATTGGACCTTTACTACATGAGCCACGCATGGGTTATGAACATGAGTCATAGCTAAAAAACAAACTATAATTTCTTAATCCCAATAGTATGTGATTTTATTATGATTTATTATAATTCAAATTATTCATTTTATCCTTCCCAAAACAATCGATTTCAAAAAAGAACACAAGTCATCATGATGCATGAACATCTCTTAGGTATATACTCTGTAAATATGTCCACTTTTCTTAGCCATTCAATAAGCTCAAGTATGTGCATGGGATCAAGGGGGTCCCTAATGTCTGTTGTGTAAGTAGATCTCCTTGGGTTTTGTCATGCACCAAGGTCAACTAGCACTATTTCCATAACAACACATGCAATCTAATCTGTTCCTAACTCCAAAATCCATCGTATCTATCAAACATCAGTCTCTAATACCACTCTTTCATGATCCCTTCCCACCAAAGATGTCGTAATGATGGGATAAAGATAATTTTTCCCTAGTCCCACCTCCAGTAGTCCCTAGTTTGGTGACTAGCACCGAGGGTATAAAAATATCATGAAATGGGAGGCATTACCCTCTATAATAAAATAGGATTGGGAGATAAGATGAACCATCCATAATAAATACCATGATATAATATAAAAAGAAACAAAAATCATCCCACATGCATTTACAAATAATACTGGTATAGATAAAATTTTACAATGTAAATACCCAAAAGAAAAGATAAAGTAGCAGCACTAAAGCTATCCATGGTCTAAGATTGTAATGTCCATCACAGTCATCATGGTCTAAGATAGTAATGTCCATAAGATTTATTTTTCATCTAACTTTACCTTAGTTTTTATTTAGATTTATGATCCTAAGAAGAGTGGTGAGTTTTTTTTGTGCACGTTAGGTATTAGATATATCAATAATTTAATTCTATATATAGTGTATTCTCCTCCAGGGAGAGGTAATTGTGTTTAGACAACCCATCGACTTGGAGACTTATTCCTTGTTATAGAATGGTGAGGGGTTTGATATATCTCACTCAGGGATTACTCATGCAAATATTATAAATCTCATATAACTATATGTATTTAAAAGAAAATTTCATGTAAATTATACATAAGATGCATTAGTATAAATATGAATATAATTTTATTCATTTTCTAGTTGAGTAACAAAAACCTGTGGGTTTTGTAAAGTTTTCATAGTAATATAGTGTGAACACATTATTTTTTTGATGGAATATGAATTCCAAAACTAAATCATTAGAAGAATGAATATAAAAACTAATAAAAATTAGAAGATAAATATTTCATAATATTCAATAGTTATGAGTCTAATATGTTCATGACATATATTAAATTAATGTGACTTTGAAATTTTAAAAAACTCCTCAAATACTGAAAGTGAGATTCTATCCTAAAATGAACTTTTCAAGTCTTTGATCATCCAACAAGGTAGTTTCATTAATAAGGTGGGTACACCTAGATTATTTTGTGTAAGGTAAGAAAATAATGAGTGACTCAAGATTATTTAATTGTGTAGTTTCATGATAAAACATGATACCTTTGGATTGTATTGTGTTAGATCATTTTTTAAATTTTCTTTGGGTTACACTAGCTTGGAAACCAAAATGGTAAAGATTCAAAAGGAAGAGAGTTGAATATTATCTGTATGATAGATATATACAATGATTTTTTCACTCAAATATCCAAGAATTGTAATAGTTGTGGTTGGGATGATTCTCAACATATTTATACATGGATTATTTACATGATTCCCAATGCAAGTCATGATGAAATACATATCTTCACTCTTTAAATGGACATGATGTATGAGGTTAGTATTTTTAGTGGGATCACTTTCATTAAGTTTCTATGAAAAAAATTAAAAAAAAATTAAATATAACATGATATTCATCTAATAACCTCTTTTTCTATATATAATGGAATAATAAACTATTTTGACATTGATATCCATTATCAATAAAGAAAAACTAAATGGAATGAAATTTCTTAACAAGTATTAGATTTTGAGAATTGTTCTCAAGTAATAGAAAAAATTACATCTGTTTGAAAAATAACATCCAAAGAAAAAAACCAGAGAGGACATTATAGAAAAGGAGTTAGATTCCTATAATAAATATTTATAAGACTAACTATAGGTTTCAACCCCTTTTCTTGTTACTATGGACTCTATGTTGAAAAGGAGACATGATTTTATCAGTTATTAAATTATTATATTAATCCTAAATAGGATCTATCAAGTTAAAGATAGGTATAAAAGGTATAAAGTTTCAAAGGTTCTTATTCAATGTATAATTGTGTAAATAACTTCAGTCTCAATTAATTATCTCTATATGATTGGGTACATTTATTATATGGATAGGTTGGGATCAATGATTGGACTTGATATTTTCAAGTATTTCATTCTATAACCACTTTCAAAAAGGTTTTTATGGTTTTTTAATTAAAACATCAATAAATTATACAAAACATTACCCTGTACCTTAAATATATTAAGGTTTTTTGAGTGGTACATGGTTCATCTAGGCTCTCGTAACATGTTTGTAGTTCAGAAAAAAAGGGTAAAAGTTTTATCATAAAATAAAGAAAATATATCATTAAGATTTCTCATCACCAATAAAATTTATAAAGAATAAACAAGTACATTACTAAAATTGTGTCGAGAATATCCTCTGGAGAATAAATTTTACTAAATATCTTAAATTACGTAATAAGATATGTGGATAATATAATTTAGGTATGTGTGATATGGAATTTAATTCTAATATTATAAAGGGTTTATGATACTAACTATATGTTTTAAAAAAATTTTAAATATACATGATCTAAAATTTAGAAGAATAATTGAAGGATCAATATATAAGTTATAGAGTAATAGGATGAAATATATGGATTAAAAAGACATCAAGTAAAGAGGAATTTTTATTGGATATTTATTTATCTCATTTAAATTGGTAAACAATTTATTGTTTCAAAAAATGAGATCATGTTTTGGATTCACATTTTATTCCACTAGATTCAATAATTTGTTTTGAAAGGAAATATAGATAAAATTTTTATATATTTAATTAAAATATGGGGTAAGTTGTTCCAATCACTTATTTGTGACATATCTTTAACAAATAATATTCTTTTCAATGAATGTTTTCTAAACACATATAATACCATATGAGGTATGAAAACAATAGTTTATTTGTTAAATATTCATACTAAAAGGAAATAAATTTCACTTCCTAACACAAATAAGACTATTTTGAATAATAGAAAAATTCTTTGAGAATCATTTAATGTATAAGTGGATATGAGGCGTATTATTGAGTAAGAACGGTTAAAAGTTAACAAATATAGTATTGTGACTTTATTATTAAAAGTGGTTATTAAAATAACATTCTAAAATTTATGATATATGAAAAAAAAATAGTAACATTTAGTTACTATGGGAATGTGAATATCACTATTTGTAAAATAGATTATACTAGCCTATAAAGAGAATGTTACTTCATAGTTAACAATGTAAATATTTAAATTGATATAAAGGAGAATGTTTGATGGTATTATCTCCAATTTTTTTAATTTTTTTATGATTATAAATATTTTTAGGTAGACAAAAAATTACATCATAACATTTGATATTGTGAAGTTAAGAAGTTTGAATATGTTCAAAGAGTTATACATTGGAAATATGATTCCTAAGCCTCACAATTATTCAAACTATTTTTCCTTCATATATGTTATTCACAAAAGAGTTTTTTTGTGGGCCTTGGGTGGTCACATTGAGATATGACTGAAATTATACATAGTTTCAATGAATTTAAAAACCTGGATAATGCATTAAACATAAAGATACATTGGTGGTTTATCATATTTGATATGATAGACTATCTCTTATGTGAGGTTTATTTAAATATTATTAAAATATTTTACAAATATAATTTTTATCATTGTTTTATGATAAAAGAAAATATTAATTTATTATTCATTCATCCATGTTGTAACTTTACATGAATGGTGGTATGATTAATTTCACATGAAAATGGTTTTTTAGATATACTAATTTGATTATCATCATGGAGCATAATGGGTTGTGTGGATATGTTATAATTAGAATGAATTGAATCATTTAATTGTTAGAAAGGTATTATATGGGATATGAAGAAAATATTCATGAGGTAATGTGTATATTATTATTACTTGTATTGACCTTCCAAAGTATATTTTTTGGAATTTCATATAAGGATTGATATACTTAGGTGTGTATGATTGTAATCAGTATCCATTACATGTCATTGGAGATATGCCTAGCATGAGAACAGTTATACTTTGATGCATTACTTATGCAATTTAAAAGTGAATTATCTAATCAAGGGATGGTTGGGTGTGTTACTGATCATGTCTTCAATTGGATTGCATCCAAGATAGAAATTATCCACTTGTATAATGAGTAAATACATCAAACACATGATTGAATAAGACTTAGGAATGCATAGTTAAAGTCACACACTATTTTTGTATCTAAAAACTATGGGAGATGTGGTGTGATCATCAATTATATTAATGGAATGAGATTTATTTATGAACATGGTCAATTATTTTTGGAAAATTAAAAAAATATGAGTTTACCTCTACTATATTGAAATGATCCATTTCTAGTTGTCACTTGATGTCATGGAAAAGGGATTATATAGTGTACAAATGATGTCTATAATATATATTGTAGTATAAATGTTCATCCAGAGATATGAGTATGTTTGATGGAGATCGCACTAGACCCCTAAGTTTATTGAGTAATATTGATTCAATTCTAGAGACCACACTACTGGAAAATGATCATATACCCACGGTTCAAAACCATTGGTATAGACCCCAAAACTGTGGGTATAGTCTATACCCACGGTTGGGGGAACTGTGGTCATTGGTGGCATCAGTATAGGTCAATGACCTATACCCACTGTTTGGAAACACTATGAGTATAGGTTTTTCCACCTTGTCATAACTATATACCCACGGTTTAGAAACCATGGGTATAACATATTTTACAAAATAGCGGCCCGCGGGATTCAATCTCGTGACCACTTCTTCATTCACGAGTATCCTTACCACTACCCCATCACCATATATATGTATGTATATATATATTTTATTAAATATATTTATTTAAACCATGGGTACAGAGGAATAACCCTTGGGTATAGAACTCTCGCCAAATTTGTTTTGTTCCCGCGGAAAAAATAAATTTCCCAGGCACACGCGGGAAACCTATACCCACGGTTTGTCAAAACTGTGGGTATAGGGCACCCTATCCCCACGGTTTTGGGAAAACCGTGGGTATAGGCATTTTTTGATACCCTATACCCACGATTTGGAGAACACTGTGGGTATAGGGTAGCCTATGCCCAGGATTTGGGGAAACCGTGGGCATAGTCTATCAAAAAATTACAATACCCAAAGTTTTCCCAACACCATGGGGATAGGGTGGCCTATCCCCATGGTTTTCCCCAAAACCATGGGTATAGGTCCATTTTCCAGTAGTGACACTCTGTGCTTACATCTATGAAATATGGATTTTATGTTATTTTAATGTGAATAACACCCATAAGATCACATTTTTTAGCCCTTAGATATGGATAAAATTTTGGAAAATGTGTTTATACCAAAATTAAAATACTTTGATGAAAAATTATTCAAAATAATATGGATGGATTCACAAAGAGTTGTGAAATTTATCACAAAGCCACGATGATTGTTTAGTGAAACTAGGAGATTATTAGATGCAGACTAAAATATATATGGATATGATGAATGTACTTTGAACACATGTATACTATTCACGTAGTATGTGTGTGTGTGTGTGTTTTCATGAAATTCATATATATATATATATAGCATGTGAATATATATAGTATATGATGCTATATATATAAATCAGGAAGTTAACACCTGATAGATGCATATGATGAATGTGGTCATGAATAATTTTTCTTAAATCATACATGCATTTGATGATTGTATATAAGAGATGAAAACCATGTATTTATTATGATTATAGAACCATCCTCGTGCATGTTTTCATCCAGATTAAAAAAATTGCATAATTTTTATTAAACATGTTCAATAGACTCATCAATGTTCCATAAATCATGGGTTTCATTTGATGATACCCAATTAATGATATATGTGTCTTCATTTATAAATAATTATTCATATTATCCTATATAAAGAAGCTATGATTCTCTTCATAGGGGTTATATGAATCAGTTCTTCATATGATGCCTTTGGTAATCATCTGTTTCATGAAAAATATTTCTATACGATCCTTCTTCTTGAGCCTCTTTCATATCTCCTAAGAATGTACTAGAACCCATTTGAGAGATTGGGTTTACTTCAATTACAAACCTGGATCTAGCAGATAGTATCCCCCCTCCTCCCTAGTGGTAGGAGATCTTGATATATTTCTCCTCGTAGTCTTAATCAAGAATTATCCTAAGATCTCGGAAGAAGAATTCCATTGCACTATTGAATCATATGTGAAATATTTTTATATTTTTTTAATATATTTTTCACATTTCTACTATTATAGGACAGATCTTTCATTTTTTTAGTGTTCTTATACTAATAAAGGATTGTACTATGATCCTAAATGCCATAACGATTTACTTTTATTTTGGGATGATTGTTCAACGGTTGGTTGATGGTTGTGGGGATGTGTTATAGTTGCTCGGTGAAAATGAAAAGTGATTGGTAATGATATATATGTAAATATGGTAATGTGGTATATTTGAATAATCTATAGACTGTTACTAAAATTTTGATGATTGAAATGAATGGGTATTGGCTAGAATGAATAGTGAACAATTTATAAAGAATGGTTTGTAATTAAATATGGAATTGAATTGAATAATAATTTTCAAATGGGTGGTAAATGGGGAATCTACAATGGTTAAATGGTATGACTAAATAATAACATTATAAAGGTTGTTGTGTCTATTTTGTGTAGTATGTGGTGCTGGTTTGTGGCATGTTAATTGGTAGTGATGGCTATAGTGTGTCGGTGTTAGGTGGACGTTGTGACTCTCTTGTCAGTGTTGTATTAGTTTTTAATTTTAGGTTGGGATATGTTTGACTATAATATGTTATATTTTTATTGTCATTTCGTAGGAACACCACCTAAGTATGATAACCTCACAGATGCCCAAATATTTTAGGTTCTAGATGATTTCCCTAAATATCTTGGTTGACAAGGGAACTGATGGTTGAATGATCCCTTTGTCACATTCTCTTTTATGGGTGTAGTATGGGTTGTGATGGATCATAGTATTTATAAGAATAGAGGATTTAATGGATTAACATTATGGTATGTGATATACTAACTAAATTGATTATGTAGTTGAGAAGATAATATATTGTACAGGAATGCATGGTGGGAGGAGGACACAAGGTTAACATCCTTTATGTTTATGAAACCCTTATATAATGGATATGTTAATTTGATGGTTTGGATATGATATATTCTGGAGGAAATGTAATGACAATGATGTGTCTATGATATGTTTCATACTTTGAAAAGATATATGATTATTATTGCTTGACTACATAATGGATTGGGAGGACCGATATGTTTTCCATTGGTTAATGGGGTTGAAAACAAGTGGGGTACCTATTTGATATATTTTTTGGATACTATGTTATCATTCTTGGATATTATATTTTTTGATTGCTCCCTAGTTAGGTTAGGTTATAGTTGACCAGGTAAGAGACTATTGTTTCTTCTGTTTATTCAATGAAGAATTTGTATTCCTTTTCTATATTTTCATGAAAGCACTTGAGGATAATCCTACTAATTACACATGTATGATAACCCTATGTATATAAATATTTTGTATATTTTTCTAGGAATGATTCTATGACTATGATGGACATTACTAGCTCAGTTTTTAGAGTTACTGATAGTGTCACTTCCTTAGAACATTCATTTTTGTATTTATTTATAAGAGACATGTATTTGTATGATATTTACATTCATTATAGTATGATTGTTTATTTTTTTAAATCATTGTATTTAATTATGGTTTTAACAATATATATTCTTGGGATTATGAATGTAATTCCTCACATTTGAGTAAATTATACCCACAACGCTAATCTCTAACTCAGGGCCTAGGAAAGTTAGGCTTCAAGGGACACTCTCATATTAAATGTAGATATAGGAGGTTTTTTAGTGGGTGGTTCATGAAAAATATGAATGAGTATAAAAAATCATAAAATATACATTTTATTATTGTGGCATGTTCTATATAAGTCTCTCTAAATATATTTTGGATAAAATGACTTATTATTGTATATTCTTGTCTATTTAAGGTCCCTATGTAAATATAAATACATAATATGGTTATATTTTATAGAATGGTTAAGTAATATTGAACCTCTAATAATTAATAGAATATAAGTATGTGAGTATTAGAAGACTAAAATGTCATTAGAATCAATTAGCAGATGACTGAAGTGCTCATTTATCCAAGACATGTGTATTCAATATCCAATTATGTACCTACAATAATTATGAAACATTGTTCCAATTATTGGATGTAATTTTGAAAACCAATCACCAAAAAATCAACCTTTAATAGGGGAACCATTGGTGAGAAGGACAATTAAGTTTGAGACCACCGCCAAAGTGATGATCATCTCTTCCTCTTCTAGATGGAAAGTATGTGTCTCTGATATGTATGTCTATACAAGTGTTGTGATAATATGTTGATCTAAAAACATAAATCACACATTTCTACTCTATATAGTCCCACCTATTGAAGTTGGGGGGTGATCATAGTAGGGGGATGGTTGTGATTGAAATAGTGTGACTTATGAATTTTCAAATGTGGGATGAGATAACCATCTATGATAATGTGAGAAACATGAGCATCCTTGGTGGTGATCAATAGATCAACTTCCATATTTAAATATAATATGAACATTACTATTTTTTAAAAATTTATTTTTGAAAACATTTTATTTAGAAATTATAGATAGGTAAATTAGATACTCAATCATGAGACTTATTGAAAAATGAAACAAGATTAAACATAGTAAAATGTTTATATAACATTGACACAATATATAAGAGACAATGAGCATTTATGAGAGATCAAGATTCTTCCTACTATATTAGGACATGTTTTGGGATTTTTTCCATCATTGTGATATATGGTGCATCTTATTACCACCACAATTCATAGGGATAATCCATCATATTTATAATATGAGTAGACTTTGGGATTCCCCATTGGTATAACCTTGTCATATTTGGGAGAAGAGTTGAAAAATCATATAGAAGAGTGAAATGATGAAATCACCAACAAGAATTTACAGTGCACTATAGTATTCAATAATATTGATGATGTGATATATTGCATCAACATAGAGATTTGAGGAAAAGTTAATTGCTATACTTGTTGTAATGACAAGTTCAAAAATATTTCTTAATGATTACAAGTTATAAAAATAATAATATCTTTGTTCCAGTAATACCACTAACACTCAACCACTACTTCATATGAGTAGTCATGACACTCTATAACCACAAATAGTACCCCTTAAAGGTCTAATATTGAAACATTAAAAGATAAATCCTCTTTTAAATTTTTATCAACGACTTTTTGGATGTTCTGACCAAAGAAAATCTCTTATTGTATCCCTTGGTGAGCCTATTAGGATCATTCGACAAAGTAATTTTCATAGAAATAAAATATATCATACACTAAGATAGTGATCAACAATTTTCAAAACCCTTAGAGACACTATTGATTCAATCCATAATATTAGTAGTCATAAGGACTTATCTCCAACCATCATCATATTCTAGTGAAAATTTCTCCTTTGAAATATAAATCATGTAATCATATACTCCTTATATAACCCTTAAAATTCCATCTATTTCCTCATCTAATTTTATATTTTGAGGTTCTTACACTAAAACAAGTGGATATTTTTTCTATTAAAAGGATAATACATTTATTTCTAAAAGATAGAAGTATATAGTATCATATGTAAACTAATGATCACATTTTTTGTTGCTAATTATTTAAAATGATAATGTATTTTACTTAAAATATATTAGATGAAATATTGATGATAAGAATTAGGTTCTTTATATATATGTATATCATAGTTAACAACATTTATGATTTCTTGATGTTGATAAAATATCAAGAACACTCGTTATATTTTTCTAACATGGGTGCATATATAAGCCAATAACAATTTCCACAATTTATAATTTTCCATATCAACTATAGAAGATAAAATAAAGATAAATATTTTTTACCATCATGTGTTTAAGTAATGAGGAGGATACCTATATAATTTACATAACTAAAATTTTTATCCACCTGAATAAAAATTTTAAAATATCTAAAAGCAATAATATATGGTCTAAATTCCTTGAATATTCTATGGAACTTTACATTTGATGGATCAAACCGATTAATTTGGGTGACATACTCAATAGTGTCAATATGCTAAATCACTTGATTATTTTGATAAACTAATCACTTTAGTTGTGGTAATACTTTATATAAGTTATACCATATATGATACACTTTTACAATATCCTTTTTTTAGGCATCTAAACCTTATGTAGGATATCCTAAATTTGAACAAATGTTGTATTCATTTCTGGCTGAGAGAAATAGGAACATCTAGACCTATTCATATCATCCCAATAATAATAATATATATAAATCATGTATCTAGTTGATAACGATCCTATAATAATATTATGTTTTATAGACACAAGGAAATTTGTTCCGTCATCTTCTCCACAAAATTTCCTCAATTGGGGCATGAAAGGTTTGTGGTGTGACTCTACCTTATTCATGGGGGTCAGTGACGGTAGCAAAGGAATTGGCTTGAAGGACTGGGATTGTAGCTCATTAATGATCCTGAGTTGGGGTGTGAGGGCACATCCCCCATGATATGGAGAAACTATTTTACCTAAGCCCCGGTTGGCACTTTGTTCCATCACATTGATAAAAATTTACAAAGGGAAATGTCTTAGAAAAGGAGGAGAAAATATAAGAAAAATATAAACTTTTGAAAAGGCTCAAGGTTTGGTTCACCCAAGGTAGCCTGAATCACTAGCAACATGAAAGTACTTGAGCGCCCCTCACTTGTGCACCACCTCATAACTTGCACGAAAAGTCACCATCACTCAGGGTGCCACATTTTCCTATAAATATACCCATGGGGTATTCATTTGTTCGGATGAATTTCTATGAAGCTCGATTGCAACTCTGGTCGCCCTAGTGCTTCACCCAAGTCTTCTAAAACCTCCAAGGTATTTCCTTAACACATAAGGAAAGAAAATTAAAGGACTATAAGAGTAATTAAGTCCATTTAGTGTTAAAAATAAATAACACTTGCGTGACCTGGTCTCCCAACCTCCCAGATTCAAGAAGTCTTGTGATACCTTTATTCCTAATGGATGAATTTGCGCACCTCACTTTTGGGAATACCAGAAGAGTCTCTTGAAGGATCAAACCAAGCTTTTCCCAAGTTTATTCATCCAGGTTTTTCATCACTTAAAGGTGACATCAGTTCTCCCAAGCATACTTATGTACCCCCAACCTGTGCACCACTCACTTGAGCACAATTCCTTTATGTCCACCAATCCCTTCATCCAACAAAATCCTTTCATGAAGCCCCCACTAAATCAATTCGTGGTAGAGATTCACCTTAATTGGATCCATTACCTTAAATGGATCATGTTGAAACCTCCACCAAGAAATTCTGATCTACCAAACCATTGGGAAAGGCAGATCAACATGTCTCCCATTTGGATTTGGATATCTACTGTCAGGGGTTTCGCACAATCTTCTTACTAGATGGAACATATCCTCAAAGTGTCTATAGATCTGAATATCTATGGTCACATATACCCTAAACCTAGGGACAGTGTTGTGGAGTTCCCAATTTCAGATTCTAGAGATAGGACTCTATCTATCCCCTCTCGTCTCTAAGATACAAAGCCTCGGGTTCTTAGCATGGAGGATAATGATCACACTTGATTTTCCCTTACATATGGGATTAGATCCTCCCATACTAAGCACCTAATTTTAGGTAATCCCTATTAGAATAATCTATTATCCATTCAGTCCGGAGCTAATGACCTTCACCTTCATTTCACATTGAATAGTTAATTGCTCTGCACCCTCATCCTCCATCGCCCTAGCTTCTTTTTCCGTAAGTCCAGCCTCTTCCACCATCGAAGGAAGAAAGGTGTGTGGTTTGATGAATCTTTCACATCCTCTTGTTTCTCACACCAAGAATGAATCATGTGGGCTTAGGTATTTGTGTTGATTATAACACCCATGCAATCAACCTAAAATAATGAACTACGAGAACTCTGATTTCCACTATAATTGTGATACGTTGGAAGCCATCTCAAGGCCTGATATCCACCTCATATCATCCATGAAATGATAAATCATGCACCCCTCATTTGTACTCATCTTAGGTGTAATCCCAAAAATGGGATGAACTATAATAACTCTGATTCCCACCATAATCAGGATACATAGGAAGCCTTTACCTTGGGCCTGAACTCAAGGGCTTCCCCATAAGGAGTCCAATACTAATTCCCTTAATTCGGGCATCCTCCTTATGAAAAGGCCCTGAATTAAACCCCACTAAATCTCTATGAGTTAATACATATCCAGTAAACCCTATTATAAGGGAATCCTCTTTATGATTTATCCCCAAATTAATCCACTCAAAGAGTTATAATCCCCTTAGAGACTTAATGAACTACATAGGCTTTGAGTCCCATCCAAACTAGATACGTAGGAATCCTCCCTGAGGTTCAAACCCAACACTCCGAATCAACCATGTTTTCTTCAGGTCATATCCCTATCATGGTCTAATTCAATTTTTGAGCTCATATTCCTTCCACATTCCTTGGGATGCTTATGAATACATCCCACACCAAGATTTTACTAGGCACCTTCCACCTAGATGTCTTTACCAAGCGATATTAAACTGTAAGGTTTGTTCCTTATCACGTGACTATAAAAGGTATGATGTGTCTCATTATGAAAAACTAAACTATGTGGATTTTGATTCATTTCATGAGGATATGTAGGTATCCCATCTATGGGTTCGATCTCAATGTTAAATCAACTTATATCTCCTTGGATGATGATAAAATATTGAGTAACCTTTGTCTACCTAGTTGACAATAAATTCTAGAGTCAATTTCCATCTCCATGGATGATGATAAATTCCAGAGTGACATTCATATACCTGGATGACCACAAAATTCCAGATTTCCCCACTGAGTGGATTAAAAACCATCATGTTCATAATAATGACCAAAGAATCTATAAGTACTATTTGAGAGGATACCACTAATAGAGAACCTCGAATATATACATATGTATCCATTCATGAAGAATCTCAAATACATACAGATGATTATGAATTCCACACATGCTAATAATTGATTAAAATTTTAATGGAAAACTACATTATTCTTTGTAAATTAATAAGGATTCATGAGCATATCTTAAATATATTAGATAGTCCCATATTAGGCAATAATTCCCCTCAAAATGGTGTGACGAGCCTGGACTCCCATCCTCTCAACCAATGTGAGTTATGAAGAATTGTGGGTGAAAATCATTAATGAGCACCAGCCTTTATAAAATAGGTCCCTTTGTATCTAGAACCATTTAATGTTTCTAGTTACATAAACAAATCCATTAGAAATCAATCAGAAATAATGATTCTGAACTAGAACACATGTTCCGAGGGAAACAAAAAAAGGTGAACCCAATTTGAATCCTTAACCAAGGTGATGGGTTATCCTAATGAAAAAACCCCTCTATAAAAATAGGCATTCAGTTTTTCTCTATCGGGCCATTTTGTTTTCACCCATTCAAAAATAAAAAAGGGCGAAACCAACATGAATCCTTAACCAAGCTGATAGTCTTACCCATCTGTCAGGCCCCTATAAATTGATAAAAGAGGATCACACAAGGAAATTAATCACGCATGTTTTTATCCAAATGATGATTCTTTTCCAAAGTTCATTGTTTGTATGTGTCATATATATATATATATAATTATTTCTAATAACTCCGTTCATTACAATTGGATTCCTTCAAGTTTACACTTGTGAATTCCTTGACTACTGCTCAAGATGGATCCTTATTCGATCGAAGGACACCTTCACCAACTCAGCATCTTCAATGTTGGGTCTCCAATGCACCGATTTGAGTGTACTGTCAACATGGTACTATACCGACTATAGAGGCTTCTCAACTGGCCCTCCAAATGAAGAATAACCCCTGGTCGTCCGTTCAAGAATGACTGGTGGTCCAGAAGTAGACGGTTCCTACCACCATATTCAACCATTTCTATAGTTTATCCCAGGAATAAAATCACCAATCTATCCCCTAATCTAGGTAGGTCGACCAAGATTCCACCTATGGACTCATCCTAAAGACAGAGGGGTCCTTACCATGGGTACCTTCCAACAGTCACCACCGCTAATGTCACATGGTAGCAAACCCTCAGCATGATAAGGTTGTTATCTTCAACTGTCTGTCCCAGGTATGTCAAACCCGGGCATACAAGATGAACCATCAGGGACAATAGTTAGATAATAGGGAGTAGGTTCCTACCTTTTCCCTCTATAGAGAAGTCCACCATCCCAGTTTTTTAGAAAACAACAAGCGAGAACAAACACTTGTCTGCCTTAATTCTTCCCACAAGTGGGCTCGTCTAGCATAACCCTACCAATCCCACTATCCAAATCTGGTGGAGTGCTATATGCAGGCATATACACCTGCATAAAATTTTTCATCCATCCAGTAGACCCATCTAGAATCACCCAACCAATCCCACCATCCAAATCTGGTGTAGTGTTGTGAGCAGGCACATACACCTACTTACAATCTTTCATCCTGCCAATAGACTCGTCTGGCTACATTCAAAAAAGTATACCAACCAAATGCAATAAGAATCTTCAAGCATGAATATACACGTACCTACACCCACCAAGACTACCAGCAGTCTAATTTGGAATCACTTAAGGAAGTCCTCTGACCATTCTTAGTGGAAAAAAGCTAGCATGCACATACACTTGGCACCATCCATCAAGCCTTCCAATAGTCTTGTTTGTAAACACCTAGAGAAGTGAGTTGGAAATCTCTAATGCCAAAACAATGGAAGATTCAAATCTCTTCCCCCATTAGCAAAAATATTCAATATCCACTAATAGGAAATATAATATAAGAGTAGGTACATACAACTACTCTATGTAACACCCCAAGCTTCCACGGTATGTTTCCCTTTGAATAATGCAATGGCGTGTGTTGTACGCAACATCGAGTTCTAACACACACCACAACCGATCAAACTAGCCGTTGTGAATAGTAATACTTACTTTTTGAAATTTTTTACATTTTATCATTAAAAATGGACTTTATTTTTTGATTCGTAATATCAAAATTAGCTTAGGGTGAAATTTTGGTACTTTTCGGATAACATTAATATTTTGATGAATAGTGAAAATTAATAAATTTTAATTAAAAACAACATTTTAATCAAAATAATTAATTATGATAAATTATGAATTTGAGTGGTTTTAAAGTATATTTAGAATATATTTTTACCATTTAATACAATGGTGTTCATTGGACATAATTTCACAATTAAACCGAACATAAACAAGTATCAATTTTTTGATAGTTATTATATCTTAAAAACACGCTTTTTGTTTTGACAGCGGGAATTAATTTTAAATTAATTTTTGCCACTTTTGTGTTTTGAATTTGGAAAAATGGATTCCATATTTGGAATCAGGATTTCCAAATTGTGTAAATAGGTAACTTTTATTTTTAGACATTTTGAATAATTACTTTGGTAAATATTTTATTTACCAGGGTTAATGAGTAAATCCGGTAAATAAGGGTTAAAAAATAATATTATAATAATAATAAATTACCCTAAAACGTGTCCTAACTTTATTTGTGGATACATTTACGACCATGGGCATCTTTGAGTCGATTTTGGGACTCCATGGAGCCACTTGTAGGTGATAGGGACACTTTATTTTAATTAAGTTAAAACAAATACAAAAATGACATAAGCATATATCCTTTAGCAAAACAATTTTTACAAATGGTTATATATGTTGATTTTCGACTATAAATATTCATTAAAAATATAAAAAGATTTCCTACATAATGGTATTTTATTTATAATTTTTAGAAATTAAATAATTTAATTTATTTATGACCCAATGATGATGCAGTAATTACCATAATAGTGAAAATTAAAATAATTGATATTATAAATACCCAAATAAATATAATTTGAGAATTTTTATGAATTAAACTAATTTTATAGGTTCATATGACAAGTTATGAATGATGTAGTTAACCTTTTTCGAGGTAATCATTCTGTTATGAATTTCACAAAAATCAATTTTCCAAAGTGTCAAAATTGACATAAAAGAGTTTTTAAAACAAATATTATATTATTAATTGATATTAAATTCCTAAAAATATATGGCTTGGCCACGAGACTTATATCATGATTGGTGTATCATTAATGGACCAATTGGGGGTCTCTTGGATGTATATAGTAAGTTTATTAACCATATAATATAAAAATACAAAGAGACATTGTAAAAGTGAAACTAATTAACTAAGAGTTAATACTTAAAGATAAGGTTAATATAGTAACCCAAACCTGTCTAAATCCTATTGGTTGAGTGGTTTTAGACCTATCCCCACATTAAAATTTAAATAATCCACTTTTGATCCATTATAAACCGAATATGAATTTATTATAAAATAATATTTCTAGCTTTTCCAAAGGTGCCCCTCACCCATCTTAAAAAAGGGCACTCCCCCTTCTCATTAATTCAAACCTTAAAAGACTTTTGGTTCGGCCAAACCCTGCCCCAATACTCTCTAAACTTCCCTCAATTAATCCTAGAGGCCTTCCTTTAGTCAGAAATCCAACTTAAGGAACCCTTTTGATCAAATCAAATGGAAGAACCCGAAGAAGAGGTAATGATTTCACCACCCTTTTCAAGTTCCTTTCTTCTTCCACTTATTCTTTCTTTGTTATTACCATTATAAAATAATAACTCCAGTATATTATATATACTATTATGTTATTATAAACATCTTACAACCATATTTCAGTATTCTATCCATCCTTTGAATGACATGTCACCATACGTGCGTACGTAAGGCTTACCGTCTCCACGTCGTGGTGTAATTGTTATTCAAAACATTATTATTTGGATGGGTATAATAATGATGTGTAATTCATGTAAATAATAAATATATCATGATAATTATTCTCTATATATGATATAACATCCAATTAAAAATTATTTTAATATCAAAATAATGATATTGTCGCTCGTTCGTACGTACGGAATACCGTCTTCATGAACGCGATGAGATTCATTCTCCATTGTATCCATTCAAGACTAATTCTCATTTAATGATTAAAAATAATGTTTAAATATTGTACATAATTATGGATATGAATAATATACATCCCATTAGAATCAAATATGGCTCAAATAACAAAGAATATAAAGGAAAATGAACCTGTTAACAACCAAAATGACGATAATTCTAAGATATTATTAACAAAACAATGTTAAAAGATCATATATGATATCATATTAATTAATATTATTCTTGTATAATTAAATAACAATTATTTCACCATTATACAGGAGGTTAACCTACCCTAGACCAAGGAAAAATACAATGTAAAGGGTTTCTTATCTCACATTTAATTCCATGAGAATTCCATTGTTCACCACTAATATATTATCTGTGGTGTTTGTACTGCCCATGTTTGTATTCATTGTGTAATATACTTTAATTAATGTATATTTACATCATAATTGTATGATCATTCTTTCATTGGTGGACGTTTTGTATGTTACCAAATCAATAAGGGAATTTGAAATTTCAATTTCCATTTATTCGGCTTTACGCATACTTCATTGATTATTTTACTCCAAGATTATGTGTAAAATAACTATTCATTTTATTATGTCATAAATTCCACTCCCCTTTCTGTGGATATACTTTTGATACACATAATCACTCCATTGATAAATTCTCAAGTCATCGGTATGAACTTGATAAGAGTAATTTTAACTCAATCTCCATTTGTTGAGTTAAATATCCAATTCATTGGTGTTGTTTTTACAAGAATATGTGTGAATGTCATCTGATTGATTTACAATAAATATCCAATAATATTGAGTGTATTTATATTTTTCACACATAATTATGTCATTGATTTATCCTTAACCAAAGGATATGGTCTTTATAAGAGAATTCATCTCAATTTACATTCCATTGAGACTTCTTTGTTGTTATACACCAAATCACTTTTATATGGTGTATATAATGTACTTTTACATTGTATATCATGAATCCTTTTATTCTCATGATAATATAAAGTTTTTATTACCTCAATTATTTGTATTCAGGTGTCTCTCTTTTAGTTAGAAACTCTAACTAGAATACATTTTTAAGTGTTTTAAAGAATAATTATTCTAAATCTTTCTCATTAATGTCCATGTTTTAAAAATGGTTTTAAAGATTTATTGATATGGACATTAACGTTTTAAAATCAAAATTCCTTTTAAAAGTTTCAAAGTGGTATGGGACACTTTGATTCTTAAATATATTTTAAATGGATTCTTGACAAATATTGTGACTTCTAAATGATTTCAACAAAAAGGGGGATATTTCACTGTAATTGTTTTGATGATTATTTTCATCTATGTCAATATCCTTCATCATTCGCAATTGAGGTTAATATGATACAATACATTCTTCCATATTGTATAGAATGAGTTATGTTTGATTGTGGATGTGCTATTTTTATACCATTCATGGTTTGTGGATAAAGTAAGGACATTTCGTATGCTAGTTTTAATACAAATGTTTATGTTATGTTTAAAACTTTTCATATGAGGAATGAATTGGACTTAGTAAGTGACGGGTGGAGTCCGCTATAGCTCCTCGATGCATCGGTAGGTCTCATGAGACAAACTAGTGTCTTGGCACATGGCCTTGGGAAAATCTTATTTGTAGTCTTGGCACGAGGCCTTGGCTATGTGGTTATGATAGTCTGGCATTATGTATTCCATCATTATGAAAGTGGTTATTGATATTTCATGTGATTGTTTGACTAGTAGAATATCCATGTGAATAAGTAAATGGCATTATTTCATTTTATCTTTTCCATATTATGCTCAATTTCAAGTTTAAAAGGATTTTGTTTTAGTTATTAATTGCATTAAGTGTTTATGATTATCTATGAAAGCTTCTGCTATATTGTTATCCTTACTGAGCATCTGAGCTCACCCCTTTCAATGTTTTATTTTTCCAGGATGTGAAGATAAAATTTATGAACAACCTTAGGGATAGTATGAGGGGATATGAAGACAAGATGTTGTTGTAGTTTTTTTACCTTATGATGTAATGTAAGACTTATGAATATATCTAGTGTTTCCAAGAATACTAAACTAATCGGTCTTTCGAGACTTGATCCTTTGTGATCATGCCAATGTTATGTAATAATGCACCGACTCTGGGTAACTAGGGTCGGGGCGTTACAGTTGGTATAAGATGAAGTTTAGTACAAACCTTGGAAGCTAGATTTAGATAAACTCTGATTAGAGCATGTAGAACTAATATGAACTTTGAGGATTAGTATAGAATAATTTCCTAAAATTTTGGTATTGTAGAGATTTTGTTAGTTTTCTGAGCAATACATCCATGTCTAGATATGAGCAGGTATAGGCGGCTCTGGCACAGATGTACCTAGGGGTAAAACTCGAAAACACTGCTTTGATCTAGACTCGAACGGGAACTGGTGCACGACAAGGGGCCTTGCTGCACTCTTGGTTATGACACTCCCGAGGGATATGGTTAGGATAATTTACATTTTCTTTACAAACCGATTTGAAGTATTATATATATAATATGAGAGTAAATGACCTTGGTTAATCCTAATGTGTTTTAAATTGAGAGTATGGTGACATGTTAATCTATAAATTATTTTTTTGACTACTGTTACTCACACAATGCTTTCTGGTTTTAGTCAATGACTGGATTCCAAGGAAGTCATAGTGACATTGAGAATGATGTACAAGGTGGGAACGGTGGTGGAAATGAGAAAAAAATGGAATGTTGATAGGCGTAAAAGATATCGTCTTTATGCCAAATCAATTTTCCAAAAACATGATCAACAATATTTATATTAACCAATTATCAGACTCAACAAAGAAGAGAAAGGTGATGAATTATAAGTGCTCCGGCAGTGGAGACCATGGAGAAAGGATTCCTAAATTTCCATCAAGTAGGAAATGTGGAAGGAGACACCTTGGAAAGTGTCTCAATGGGACAAATAAATGCTTTACGTGCAGGAAGGAAGGACATAAAATGAAGAATTGCCGAAGAAAAATGAAGAGTACTATGGAAGAAGATAAAAATGGTCCCAAGAGTCCATTTACAATCATTTTCCGTAAATGTAGGGGACCTGGCCATTACCTGAGTGAATGCCCTATTCTATAGGATATTTTCTTGGTCAAATAAGAGTCTATGTGGAAATAAATGGTTGGAGAAATGTTTAAAAATTATTAGTGCTCCTTGTTGATGGGTTTACTTTGGAATAATTTTCTCTTGTATTTTTAACCCTGTAGTTTTCCATGTGATAATGATATTTGAGGAAGAATTATATTTTCTCTTGTGGATATAGTTATAAATAACCATTTGGTTTTATATGATCGTTGGGTTTGAGGCAATTATAAGTTATTATAAATTGGGATGAAAATGCAAGGTATGAGATAAGATTTATGGTTAAATTATGTTACGGTTATTTTGAGGAATTTATCTCATTTTGGTAATGTTATAAAATATAGTTTTTGAAAAAGGACAACATGCAGACCGTGTGACAACCCATCGTGTCGGACAAAGCTGTGGGAATCGAACCCACAACCAAAGTGTGATTGGGATTTATCACCTACCACTGGACTACGTGAAGTCCTTGGTTAGTGTGACTATTATTTTTTAGTTAAATGATTTTATTGATCAATAATAATTTTATTTGGGATCTTATGTCTTATCAAATGAATACCCTTAGTATAGGAAAATTATTTGGTGATTAAGTGATAAATGTTATTTTGGAAGTTGTTCGCTTTGTTGTGAACACTATATGCCCAATGAAAATAGAATAGTATGGGATCTCATTTGAGGAGTAATGGTGGATTTTTATCTATGTTTTTATTGTTGATTTATAGCGATTTGGGTTATTTATGGAAATGATTAGGTTTATTACTTTTAAGTATGTGACTTTAAGAGTAATTAATGTCATCTGGAGATACAATTTAACGTGGAAGACTAAATTCTTATATGTTTTGGGTTTCAATATTAGTTTGGATTATATTGAAGGATTTTAAGGGCAATTGATTATTGAATGGTATTTATTTAACTTTGGGGTATTGACGGTTTAATTTTATAAATTAGGATTAGTGTTTTTTTTCTCTAATGGAATATCCATTTGGGGGATCATCAGATATTATACTAAACATTTTGGTTTTGATTAATCTCTAAAGAAAAGGCAAATATATTGTTTATCCTACATGGATCATGTATTTCTATAGAAGTTTATTCTAGCTCTTCCATTGTGACCAAGTCTTCTTGAATACTCATTGTTCAAAAAAATGATTTAGTGGTAAAAATTTATTAAAGAATGAAACTCTACTTAAAAATTAAGTATTTAACTTTATTTTCATAGTCAATATCATATATGAATTCCTCGTCCTTATGTAATGTAACTTAAAACAAAAAAAATTTGTCCGTTTACTTTTCCTACTGGGAGACTAATGACCGTTTGTCCCAACACAAGTTTGTGATTTTCTTATTGTTAACTTTCTCCTGATCATGTTTTCTATACCTCTCCATCAGAACTTAACACTTAGTTTATCGTCCATATCCATGTTTTCCTACATGGAATCCTAGTATGGGTTATCTTGGGTGACCTTTATACCTCTCTTCCTTTCTATTAAAGTGATAGTTTTATTGACTCTTTTCCGATGTGGGACTTTCCAGTATATTCTCAAGCCCAATTTTTAAAAAAAATTATGAGGACTCAATTTATTGAAGTAGGGGTGATTGTAACACCCCAAGCTTCCACAGTATGTTTCCCTTTGAATAATGCAATGGCTTATGTTGTACGCAACATCGAGTTCTAACACACACCACAACCGATCAAACTACCCGTTATGAATAGTAATACCTACGTTTTTAAATTTTATAAATTTTATCTTTAAAAATGGACTTTATTTTTGGATTTTTAATATCTAAATTAGATTAGGGTGAAATTTTGGTACTTTTCGGATAACTTTCATATTTTGATGAATAGTGAAAATTAGTAAATTTTAATTAAAAACAACTTTTGTAATCAAAATAATTAATTATGATAAATTACAAATTTGAGTGGTTTTAAAGTATATTTAGAATATATTTTTACCATTTAATACAATTTTGGTCATTGGACATAATTTCACAATTAAACCGAACATAAACAAGTATCAATCTTTTGATAGTTATTATATCTTAAAAACATGCTTTTTGTTTTGACAACGGGAATTAATTTTAAATAAATTTCTGCCACTTCTGTTTTTTGAATTTGGAAAAATGGATTTCATATTTGGAATCAGGATGTCCAAATTGTGTAAATAGGTAACTTTTATTTTTATACATTTTGAATAATTACTTCGGTAAATATTTTATTTACCATGGTTAATGGGTAAATCCTGTAAATAAGGGTTAGAAAATAATATTATAATAATAATAAATTACCCTAAAACATGTCCTAACTTTATTGGTGGATACATGTCCGACCATGGGCATATTTGGGTGGATTTTGGGACCTCATGGAGCCACTTGTAGGTGATAGGGAAACTTTATTTTAATTACGTTAAAAAAAATACAAAAATGACATCAGCATATATCTTTTAGAAAAAAAATTTTACAAAGGGTTATATATGTTGGCTTTTCGAATATAAATATTCATTAGAAAGATAAAACGATTTCCTACATAATAGTATTTTATTTATAATTTTTAGACATTAGATAATTTAATTTATTTATGACCCAATGATGATGCACTAATTACCATAATAGTGAAACATTAAATTAATTGATATTATAAATACCCAAATAAATATAATTTGAGAATTTTAATGAATTAAACTAATTTACTAGGTTAATATGACCTTTTAGAAATTATTTAATTAAGTTTTTTCGAAGTAATCATTCTTTTATGATTTTCAAAAAAATCAATTTTCTAAAGTGTCAAAATTGACATAAAAGAGTTTTTAAAAGAAATATTATATTATTAATTGATATTAAATTCATAAAAATCTATGGTTCGGCAAAGAGACTTATATCATGATAGGTGTACCATTAATGGACCACTTGGGGGTATCTTGGATGTATATAGTATGTTTATTAACAATATAATATAAAAAACAAAGAGACATTGTAAAAGTGAAACTAATTAACTAAGAGTTAATACTTAACGATAAGGTTAATATAGTAACCCAAACCTGTCTAAATACTATTGGTTGAGTTGTTTTAGACCTATACTCACCTTAACATTTAAATAATCCACTTTTGAGCCATTATAAACGGAATATGAATTTATTATAAAATAATATTTCTAGCTTTTCCAAAGATTCCCCTCACCCCTCTTATAAAAGGGAACTCCCCCTTCTCATTAATTCAAACCTTCAAAGACTTCTGGTTCGGCCAAACCCTACCCCAATACTCTCTCAACTTCCCTAACTTCATCCTAGAGGCCTTCCTTTAGTCATAAATCCAACCTAAGGATACCTTTTGATCAAATCAAAAGAAATAACCCCAAGAAGAGGTAATGATTTCACCACGCTTTTTCAAGTTCCTTTCTTCTTCCACTTCTTCTTTCATTATTATTACCATTATAAAATAATAACTCCAGTATATTATATATACTATGATGTTTTTATAAACATTATTATTTTTATGGGTAGAATAATGATGTGTAATTCATGTAAATAATAAATATAACAAGATAATTATTCTTTATATATGATATACCATCCAATTAAATATTATTTTTATATCAAAGAATGATATTGTCGCTCGTGCGTACGTACTGAATACCGTCTCCACGAACGCGATGGGATTCATTCTCCATCGTATCCATTCAAGAATAATTATCATTTAATGATTAAAAATAATTTTTAAATATTTTACATCATTCTTTATATTAATAATATACATCCCATTAGTAACAAATATGTCTCAAATAACAAATAATATAAAGGAAAATGAACCTATTAACACCCGAAACGACGATAATTCTAAGATATTATTAACAAAACAATGTTAAAAGATCATATATGATATCTTATTAATGCATATGATTCTTGTATAACTCAATAAAAATTATTTCACCATTATACAGGAGGTTAAACTACCCTCAACCAAGGAAAGATTACAAAGTAAGGGGTTTCTTATCTCACTTTTAATTCCGAGAGAATTCCATTATTCACCACTAATTTATTATCTGTGGTGTGTGTACTGCCCATGTTTGTATTAATTGTGTAATATAATTTAATTCATGTATATTTACATCATTATTGTATAATCATTCTTTCATGGGTGTATGTTTTGTATGTTACCAAATCAATAAGGGAATTTGGAATTTCAATTTCCATTTATTCGGCTTTACACATACTTCATTGATTATTTTACTCCAAGATTATATGTAGAATCACTATTCATTTGATTATGTCATAAATTCCACTCCCCTTTCTGTGTATATACTTTTGATACACATAATCACTCCATTTATAAATTCTCAAGTCATCGGTATGAATTTGATAAGAGTAATTTTAACTCAATCTCCATTTGTAGTGTTAAATATCCAATTCATTGGTGTTGTTGTTACAAGAATATGTGTGAATGTCATATGATTGATTTACACTAAATATCCAATCATATTGAGTTTATTTATATTTTTCACACATAATTATGTCGTTTATTTATCCTTAACCAAAGTATATGGTCTTTATAAGAGAATTCATCTGACCTTACATTCCATTGAGACTTCTTTGTTGTTATACACCAAATCACTTTTATGTGGTGTATATAATGTACTTTGACATAGTAAATCATGAATCCTTTTATTCTCATGATATTATAAAGTTTTGATTACCTCAATTATTTGTATTCAAGTGTCTCTCTTTTGGTTAGAAACTCTAACTAGAATACATTTTTAAGTGTTTTAAAGATCGATTATTCTAACTCTTTCTCATTAATGTCCATGTTTTAAAAATGGTTTTAAAGATTTATTTATATGGACATTAACATTTTAAAATCAAAATTCCTTTTAAATGTTTCAATGTGGTATGAGATTCTTTGATTCTAAAATCTATTTTAAATGGATTCTTGACAAATAGTGTGACTTTTAAATGATTTCAACAAAAATGGGGATATTTCACTATAATTGTTTTGATGATTATTTTCATTTATGTCAATATCCGTCATAATTCTCAATTGAGGTTAATATGATACAATAAATTCTTCCATATTGTATCGAATGAGTTATGTTTGACTGTGGATGTGCTATTTTTATTCCATTCATGGTTTGTGGATAAAGTATTGACATTTCGTATGCTAGTTTTAATACAAATGTTTATGTTATGTTTAAAACTTTTCATATGAGGAATGCATTGGAGTTAGTAAGTGACGGGTGGAGCCTGCTATAGCTCCTCGATGCATCGGTAGGTCTCATGAGACAAACTAGTGTCTTGGAACAAGGCCTTAGCAAAATCTTATTTGTAGTCTTGGCACGAGGCCTTGGCAATGTGGTTATGATAGTCTGGCATTATGTATTCCATCATTATGAAAGTGGTTATTGATATTTCATGTGATTGTTCGACTAGTAGAATATCCATGTGAATAAGTAAATGGCATTATTTCATTTTATCTTTTCCATATTATGCTGAAGTTCAAGTTTAAAAGTCTTTTGTTTTAGTTATAAATTGCTTTAAGTGTTTATGCTTATCTATGAAAGCTTCTTCTATATTGTGATCCTTACTGAGCATCTGAGCTCACCCCTTTCAATGTTTTATTTTTCCCAGGATATGAAGATGTAATTTATGAATGACCTGCAGGGATAGTATGAGGGGATATGAATACAAGATGTTGTTGTAGTTTTTTTACCTTATGATGTAATGTAAGATTTATGAATATATCAAGTGTTTCCAAGACTACTAAACTAATCGGTCTTTCGAGACTTGATCCTTTGTGATCATGACAATGTTATGTAATAATGCACCGACTCTGGGTAACTAGGGTCGAGGCGTTACAGTTGGTATCAAAGGAAGTTTAGTACAAACCTTGGAAGCCAGATTTAGATAAACTCCGATTAGAGAACGTAGAACTAAGATGAACTTTGAGGATTAGTATAGAAGAAATTCCTAGAATGTTGGTATTGTAGATATTTTGTGGGTTTTCTGAGCAATACATCCCTGTCTGGATACGAGCAGGTAGAGGCGGCTCTGGAACAGATGTACCTAGGGGTAAAACCCAAAAACACCGCTTTGAGCTAGACTCGAACGGGAACTAGTGCACGACAATGGGCCTTGCTGTACTCTTGGTTACGACACTCCCAAGAGATATGATTAGGATAATTTACATTTTCTTTACAAATCAATTTTAAGTATTATATATATAAGATTAGATTAAATGACTTTGGTTAATCCTAATGTGTTTCAAATTGAGAATATGGTGACATGTTAATCTCTAAATTATTTTTTTGACTACTGTTACTCACACAATGCTTTCTGCTTTTAGTCAATGGCTGGATTCCAAGGAAGTCATAGTGACATTGATAATTATGTACAAGGTTGGAACGGTGGTGGAAATGAGAAACAAAATGGAATGTTGATTGGCGTAAAAGATATCATCTTTATGCCAAATAAATTTTCCAAAAATATGATCAACAATATTTATATTAACCAATTCCCGGACTCAACAAAGAAGAGAGAGGTGATGAATGATAAGAGCTCCGACAGTGGAGACCATGGAGAAAGGAATCCTAAATTTCCATCATGCAGGAAATGTGGAAGGAGACATCCAGGAAAGTGTCACAATGGGACAAAGAAATGCTTTACGTGCAGGAAGCAAGGACATAAAGTGAAGAATTGCTGAAGAAAAATGAAGAGTTCTATTGAAGAAGATAAAAATGGTCCCAAGAGTCCATTTACAGTAATTTTCCATAAATGTAGGGGACCTGGCCATTACCCGAGTGAATGCCCTATTCTATAGGATATTTTCATGGTCAAAGAAGAAGCTATGTGGAAATAAATGTTTGGAGAAATGTTTAAAAATTATTAGTGCTCCTTGTTGATGGGTTTACTTTGGAATAATTTTCTCTTGTATTTTTAACCTTGCATTTTTCCATGTGAGAATGATATTTGAGGAAGAATTATCTTTTCTCTTGTGCATATAGTTATAAATAACCATTTGCTTTTACATGATCGTTGGGTTTGAGGCAATTATAAGTTATTATAATTTGGGATGAAAATGTATGGTATGAGATAAGATTTATGGTTAAATTATGTTACGGTTATTTTGAGGAATTTATCTCATTTTGGTAATGTTATAGAATATAGTTTTTGAAAAAGGACAACACGCAGACCGTGTGACAACCTGTCGTGTTGGACAAAGCTGTGGGAATCAAACCCACAACCAAAGTGCGATTGGGATTTATCGCCTACCACTGGACTACGTGAAGTCCCTGGTTAGCGTGACTATTATTTTTTAGTTAGATGATTTTATTGATCAATAATAATTTTATTTGGGATCTTATGTCTTATCAAATGAATACCCTTAATATAGGAAAATGATTTGCTGATTAAGTGATAAATGTTATTTTGGAAGTTGTTCGCTTTGTTGTGAACACTATATGCCCAAGGAAAATAGAATAGTATGGGATTTCATTTGGAGTAATGGTGGATTTTTATCTATGTTTTTATTGTGGATTTATAGTAATTTGGTTTATTTATGGAAATGATTAGGTTTATTACTTTTAAGTATGTGACTTTAAGAGTAATTAATGTCATTTGGAGATACAATTTAACGTGGAAGACTACATTCTTATAATTTTTGGGTTTCAATATTAGTTTGTATTATATTGAAGTATTTTAAGGTCAATTGATTATTGAATGGTATTTATTTAACTTTGGGGTATTGATGGTTTAATTTTATAAATTAATATTAGTGATTTTTTCTCTAATGGAATATCCATTTGGGGGATCATCAGATATTATACTAAACATTTTGGTTTTTATTAATCTATAAATACAAGGAAAATATATAGTTTATCCTACGTGGATCATGTATTTCTATAGAAGTTTATTCTAGCACTTCCATTGTGACCAAGTCTTCTTGAATACTCATTGTTAAAAAAAAATGAGTTAGTGGTAAACATTTATTAAAGAATGAAACTCTACATAAAAAGTAGGTATATCTCTTTATGTTCTTCATCAATATCATAAATGAATTCCTCATCCTTATGTAATGTAACTTAAAAAAAGAAAATGTTTTCCGTTTACTTTTCCTTCTGGGAGACTAATGACCGTTTGTCCCAACACAAGTTTGTGATTTTCTTATTGTTAACTTTCTCCTGATCATGTTTTCTATCCCTCTCCATCAGAACATAACACTTATTTTGTCGTTCATATACATGTTTTTCTACATGGAATCCTATTATGGGTTATCTTGGGTGACCTTTATACCTCTCTTCCTTTTTATTAAAGTGATAGTTTTATTGACTCTTTTTCTGATGTGGGACTTTCCATTATATTCTCAAGCCCAATTTTTAAAAAAAATTTTGAGGACGCAATTTATTGAATGAGATGAGATTGTAACACCCCAATATTCCACGGTATGTTTCCCTTTGAATAATGCAATGGCGTGTGTTGTACGCAACATCGAGTTCTAACACACACCACAACCGATCAAACTAGCTCTTCTGAATAGTAATACCTACTTTTTAAAATTTTATACATTTTATCTTTAAAAATAGACTTATTTTTGGATTCATAATATCGAAATTAGCTTAGGGTGAAATTTTGGTACTTTTCGGATAACTTTCATAATTTGATGAATAGTGAAAATTACTAAATTATAATTAAAAACAACTTTTTTAATCAAAATAATTAATTATGATAAATTATGAATTTGAGTGGTTTTAAAGTTTATTTAGAATATATTTTTACCATTTAATACAATGTTGGTCATTGGACATAATTTCAAAATTAAACCAAACATAAACAAGTATCAATCTTTTGATAATTATTATATCTTAAAAAAACGCTTTTTTGTTTTGACAGCGGGAATTAATTTTAAATTAATTTCTACCACTTCTGTGTTTTGAATATGTAAAAATGGATTCCATATTTAGAATCAGGAAGTCCAATTTGTGTAAATAGGTAACTTTTATTTTTAGACATTTTGAATAATTACTTCGGTAAATATTTTATTTACCATGGTTAATGGGTAAATCCGGTAAATAAGGGTTAAAAATAATATTATAATAATACTAAATTACCCTAAAACGTGTCATAACCTTATTGGTGGATACATTTCCGACCATGGGCATCTTTGGGTCGATTTTGGGACCCCATGGAGCCACTTGTAGGTGATAGGGACACTTTATTTTAATTACGTTAAAACAAATACAAAAATGACATAAGCATATATCTTTTAGAAAAACAATTTTTACAAAGGGTTATATATGTTGGATTTTCAACTATAAATATTAATTAAAAAGCTAAAACAATTTCCTACATAATGGTAGTTTATTTATAATTTTTAGACATTAAATAATGTAATTTATTTATGACCCAATGATGATGCAGTAATTACAATAATAGTGAAAAATTAAAATAATTGATATTATAAATACCAAAATAAATATAATTTGAGAATTTTTATGAATTAAACTAATTTTATAGGTTAAGATGACATGTTAGGAATGATTTAATTAACTTTTTTCGAAGTAAAAATTCTGTTATGATTTTCACAAAAATAAATTTTCCAAAGTGTCAAAATAGACATAAAAGAGTTTTTAAAACAAATATTATATTATTAATTGATATTAACTTTTTAAAAATCAATGGTTCGTCCAAGAGACTTATATCATGATTGTTGTATCATTAATGGACCACTTGGGGGGTCTCTTAGATGTATATAGTATGTTTATTAACCATATAATATAAAAATACAAAGAGACATTGTAAAAGTGAAACTAATTAACTAAGAGTTAATACTTAAAGATAAGGTTAATATAGTAACCCAACCCATTCTAAATCCTATTGGTTGAGTGGTTTGCGACATATCCCCACCTTAAAATTTAAATAATCCAATTTGGAGCCATTATAAACCGAATATGAATTTGTTATAAAATAATATTTTTAGCTTTTCCAAAGGTGCCCCTCACCCCTCTTATAAAAGGGAACTCCCCCTTCTCATTAATTCAAACCTTAAAAGACTTTTGGTTTGGCCAAACCCTGCCCCAATACTCTCTAAACTTCCCTCACTTCATCCCAGAGGCTTTCCTTTAGTCATAAAGACAACCTAAGGAGCCCTTTTGATCAAGTCAAAAGAAACAACCCGAAGAAGATGTAATGATTTCACCACCCTTTTTCAAGTTCCTTTCTTCTTCCACTTATTCTTTCTTTGTTATTACCATTATAAAATAATAACTCCAGTATATTATATATACTATGATGTTATTATAAACATGTTACAACCATATTTCAGTATTCTATCCATCCTTTGAATGACATGTCACCGTACGTGTGTACGCACGGCTTACCGCCTCCACGTCGTGGTGTAATTGTTATTCAAAACATTATTATTTGGATGGGTATAATAATGATGTGTAATTCATGTAAATAATAAATATAACATGATAATGATTCTGTATATATTATATAACATCCAATTAAATATTATTATAATATCAAAAGAATGATATTATCGCTCGTGCGTACGTACGGAATACCGTCTCCATGAACGCGATGAGATTCATTCTCCATCGTATCCATTCAAGACTAATTATCATTTAATGATTAAAAATAATGTTTAAAGATTTTAAATCATTATGGATATGAATAATATAAATCCCATTAGTAACAAATATGGCTCAAATAACAAAGAATATAAAGGAAAATGAACCTGTTAACACCCGAAATGATGATAATTCTAAGATATTATTAGAGGATGGGGTGCACAAAGAGAATTTCATTTCACTACACTCAAAAACTAGAAAATCCCACAAAAAGTTGTATCATGCAATATTATTTCCCTATACCGGATATAATAAATTAATTCTATTTATAACCGAAGAGATAATCAGCAAGAACAGTCCTCATCCGACTTCCAACAAAATCATGCCCTAAGAGATAAATCTATTAAGATAATTTTTCATCAAGTGTCTGAAAATATTGAGCATCCCTCCCTCATAGAGGATGTCAACCATCTGATTATGTAAATTTATAAAATAGCACAACAGTCTTCCAAAACAAGAAATTTATGTGTGTGTTGGATAATGCAACCATCTGACATTCAGAATAGAATTCATAATATCAGAAGAGTAGCTGCATAGGTATCAGTCATAGTAGTTCAAGAGACACCCCATCCTTTAGGGTTGGTGTATTTTTCTACCTAACCCTCAAATTCGACAAAGATATCCCAAAGGGTTGAGAAATATGAACAAGCACAACCCCAGCCTGCAAGGTTAGGGGCTTTTTTACATTCATAATCCCCTCCTCAGTTGAAGTCAATTTTCTCTTGATTAGGGAAGAAGTCACAAAATAAACACATGAATGAACTATCTGAGTATTTCCTTTAGGTTATTTTCTATCAAATAGTTCCTAGGGAACCAAAAAATTTGAGAAAAAAGTCTCATGGAGGATGACGAAGAAGGCGATCTCACTAAGATACTGACAGAATTCCATCAATGAATTATGCATCAGTAAATGTCATTAATGCCATTATAAAATATCCTCTAGAAAATGAGTCTAGTTCATGGGATTCAAAGGATGAAGTTCTTGTTCATAATATGGTCCACACAGAAGAAAATTAAGGAGGTGTGCATACCATAAATCATAGGCTTGCCCAGAATCAAGGCATCCCCTCAAATAATCTACTTCCACCATTTTGAATGGAACCTAATAGGGAAAAAGAAAAAGGTCAGACTATGTCTAACCTTCTCCCTAATGAGGTCCAATCCCTTTAATTGGGAGAAATATTTTCTCAACAAGATTATGAGATGAAGTAGTTGAGGATACTAAATGTAGAGTTACTCGGATTCAGCATTCCTATCAGACATGCTCCTTAAGAATATCCTCAGTATGCTCTTCCAGTAGAAGAACCCTAGAAAAGAGGATTTTCTCCAACTAATGATGTGTATAATGAATTTACTCTATTGTTTACACATCCTGAACCAGGTCAAGCACATCCTTATAGTCTTTTCCACATGGGTTATCAAAGGAAAATATCTGCAGCACCACCACCAGTGGTTTTTCCAAAAAATTTGCCAGTTTAGGCTCCATTTGTTGTACTTATATAGGTCCCAAATCATCTAGATATTCTTCAAATGATTATGAATACTATTTAATCATTGATAGATCGATTGGAAGCAATCGAATGATATCACATACCAATACAACCAAAAAAGATTGTATGTCCTGAATGGTTGGATCTGACCCCTCCTCTTCTAATCTTTGGAAATACCACAATTCTAATCTTCAATGGATCATGAGATCCAGAGCAGCACCTGACACATTTTGTCTCTCACTGTGATCCTGTGATGGGGACCCCTGAGCAACAAGAGGTAGTGAAACTTAGATGGTTTGTGCAATCACTATAGGGTCATGTCTTCTTCTTCTATAAAATCTTGCAGTATCGATCAATTACTGAATGGGAAGACCTACATCAAAAATTATGTTTTTAGTTCAATTTAATGTTGTAGAAGAAAACAGTCTTTGATCTCACAAATTTCAAGCAAAGGGAGAATGGAAGAGATTCATATTTCATTACTAGGTGTAAAGGATTAACATACTCCTTGAATATACCACTCCCTCAAGAAGATTTGATGTCCATTTGTGTTTCAAATCTCTGTGATAAGTTGAACACACCATTAATCCCTATGAAATAAATAGGAGGGTTTCAAGACCTAGCCTCAATTTATCAGTAGGTGGAAAACTCCATAAAATACACTAGATCCAAAACCTGTGTAATCCCATTAACTCTAAGAAGGAGATCATGGAAATCATAGGACACTACTATCACACATAAGCATGCCTCTATACCCACTCATACTTTAAATCCCTCACCATGTCGTATGGATCCACCTCCCAAGCATCATCAGTAATGACCACCACATCAAGATGATCAATAATATCAAAGGCGAAGACCATTTGAGGAGTTGAAAAACAAAGTCTATTCTTTTTTAAATGACAATGTCCTAGGATACATCATCTCATCTTTTGAAAAAAAAACATAGTTTAGTTTATAAGGTCTAATAAACCTATCAAATAAGGTAATGAGGACCTTACAAATTATTTCCCCTTCCATTAAATGTTGGGAAACCCCATATAGTAGTGTTTTGTTTTTAAGGAACTCTTATAAAATATGGTGGAATCTTGGAAGGTGATGTTGAAAAATTCACTAGCCTAGGTATCATGTTTTACTACTACCAATCCAGATAAAGAAGTAAAATGGAAGGAAATCAAAATCAATAATGCTAAGAAATTTGAGGACTATATGGTATGGAAATCAATAAACCAAACTCATACCTTTCTACTATCCCAATTGAAACAACCAACTATGTCTCCTACCACATCCATGACAACAAATTCATCTTCATCAAAATCCAAGTCCTCTAAAGGCTAATCCTCAAAGAAGTAGCATGGATGAAAGAACAGGGAGGAAGCGGAAGAAGATGAGTTTGTGTCAAGGCCAAAGTTTCCCTTGACCATAGAAAATTTCATTCTATTTTTCTCAAGATAATAGGGACCTACCTTACAAATGGAACAACAGGAATCGATATATCATGCAAAATAATCATTAGAAAAGGATTCGGTCTTTAGTTTCATTATTTTTATTCACTTAATGGATCCCTATGAAAATAATGATTATGATAATGAACCTAAGTTCCTCATACTTGATTGGGGAACTAGTGGGAGAGTTCATCTAGGTCGAGGATTCATGGGAAGATGTGGGTATTCTAAAATCCATTGTTTAAACTACACCTCTACTCAAACCATTTATATAGCAGAAACATGAGGGAGATCCCTCTAGTGGGATCAGTAAGAACAAGGGAATTCTCCCATACAAGATAGGGTATGCCCTGACATGATCATCTAATAAGACTAATTACATACTATGTCACCACCTCCTCAGCAAGTGGGTAGACCTAGCCAGCTTAACATACAAAGAGTAGAAATATTTAAAGGTCCCACACCAACAAATGGTTCATCCGTATCAGGAGCATCAGCATCTAAGGAACCTGAAAAAAACATCTGTATACTGGAAAAAACATGACTCTAGATCAAAATTATGATGTGTGGGAGCATATAGCCTAGGTACCAGACAAGTTATAAATCTTGGATGCTCCAAATCTTTCAAAGGATCTCCGGGAAGCACTTATTGAGGCATTGTCAAGCCCTCAATAGTTTTAAATTTAGGTTGTTTCCACATAGGTTTACTATATAGAGAATGACCCAACATGATTTAGTGCAGTCATATATTTCACGGACAAGGATGAGGATGTTTTTGTACCAGGACACCTCAATCCCCTATACATATCTGGTAGGATTAATGATATTGACATTCAATGATCCTTCATTGATAATGTATTAGGGGTCAACCTCATTCCCAACCGGACACTTTTCCGATTAGGCCTCACTAAATCCCATTTTTCTCCCTACACTTTGATGTTATAGGGTTATGGAAAGAATGACAATGAACCTCTCAGAGATATTTTTCTCAAAACTCATTTTGGGGATCTCATATTTGATTCATATTTCATGGTTTTCTGGAATGACACATCTTTCAACATTCTATTAAGGAGACAATGGAAACATCATCATGCAAATAATCCTTTATTGTACCATCAATGTCTCAAATATTGTGTCAATGGTTAAATTGGGACTTTTAATAGTGATAAGGAACCATTAAAAACTTTTGAATCTCAGTACATTGATGCAATGTTCTATCGCACAAAGAGAAAACAGCCCATGGAGAATGATGTTACCAGAATCAATGCTCTAAATGGTCTGGAAAAGATACCAGTTAATCCATTAAATCATCTCAATGTAGCTTACATGTTACCCATTAATCAAATTGAAGGGGTTGACCCAAATATAATCACTCATTCAGTAGCTTCCATAATGTAAGTTATGGCAACTAAGCCTGCTAATATAAGGGAAATCATTGATTCACCAAAAATTGATGAAATACTAAACAGAAATGTATATGTTCCGTCAAACGAACATCAACAATTCTTTGCCTCATCAACCAGGAAAGAATAAGTTATTTCACTAATGAAAAAATATAGGTATTCTAATTCACATCCCAACATCTTCCCTTCATAACTTCAAAAATACAATTCATCATCAATTATGTTGGACTTGGTTTCCTCCTCTTTAGGATGTCAAAATACCAACTCCTATCCTAGATATGAAGGGATTGATTCATCACCTAATAATAAGAGGAGGAGGAAAACCTCAGGAAAGCTCCTCTATCATTTTAGGATGGAATCTCCACTATTCTGGATGAACTCAAAGAAATAAATCTACGTAAAAAAGATGATTCACTCCCCACTCTGATTAGTGTAACCATGAGTTATAAAGAGAAAGAGGTGTATACATTTTTTTAAGAAAAAATGGGGTGTTTTTTACAATAATTATAGATATATTCAAGGACTTGACTTTGATGTGGCCACCCATCATTTGGGTTTTCTAGAAGAACATCAGGGATATAAACAGGTTGGAAAAAACACACCCTACTCATGCCTCCAAAATTGAGGTTGAAGTTGAAAAGATTATAAAAGTTGACTTCATCCAAGAGGTACAATATATAATGTGGCTAGATAGTATTGTCCCAATGAAAATGAAGAATAGTAAAATCAATGTCAGCATTGATTTCATAGATCTCAACCAGCATTGTCCAAGAGATGACTTCCCAGTTCTAATCACGGAACTATTTATTGATGCAAAAGCTGGATACAAGTCTCTATACTTCATGGATGGATACTATGGGTATAACCAAATCCAACTGGCCCTACAAGATGAGAAATATATAGCCTTCAGATACCCACAAGACATATTTTTTTATCAGGTAATTCCCTTTTACTTGAAAATGATGGTGTGACATATCAATGTGAAATGCAGCACATCTTAAACCCCTTCTTGAAGAAATTATTGAATGTTATGTTGATGATGTAGTGGTCAAATCCAGACAATTTTATAATCACATAACTAACATGGAAACCAAATTCAGAAAACTTCGACAACATAATATGAAGATAAACCCATTGAAATATGATTTCAAGTTAACCTTAAGAAAGTTTATTGGTTTTTTGTATGCCATCGTGGCATCAAAGTAGATCTCAAGAAGACTAAATCTATCCTTGGTATGTAACCTCCTCAAAACATGAAATAGTTGAGTGGACTACAAGGAAACATGTCCTTCATCTGACCCTTCATAGCTAATCTGGAAAGCAAGTGTTTTCCCTTCCCCAAATTGATGAACAAGGATGTCTTATGTCAATGGACTAATGACTTCCAAGAATCATTTGATACCCTCAAGAAATACCTCTTGAATCCATTGGTATTGATTCCACATGAGGAAGGAAAATTGCTCATTATTTATGTGACAGCCTTGGAGTGATCACCGAGTTCCTTCCTTATGAAAAAGAATGATGTTGGGAATGAAAACAACCTTTATTATCTAAGTTGAACCGTGCTCAATGTAGAGACTTGATATTTAGATATGGATAAGAGCTTCCTAACATTATTTTTTGTTGTTCATAAGCTGAGGCACTACTTGCAGAATCATGGGGTCCACCTGGTATCATGCAATAACCCGTTCAAATTTATCCTCCCTCGTCATATGATTACAATATTTCAAGCACAGTGGGAGGTTATTTAGAAACACTTGGATATATATTTTGTGCCTCTAAAATCACTAAAAGGCCATGACCTAGAAAACTTCCTTGATGATCACCCATCAACAAAAGATACATCATTGAATACTAAACTTATTGATGAATAAATCTTCTTTATTCATGATAGTCTAGGAATATGGGAAATGTACTTCGATGGTGATTCTATCAGTCCAATGGGGAAGATAAGGGAAGGCCCTAAACTCAACAATGTTGGGTTAGGAATTGTTCTTATCTCCATAGAGAAGGCAGTGCTTCTATATTCCTTTATGTTACTAGAAGGTGGTAAAAACAGTGATAAAGAATATCAAGCTCTCATTGTAGGTTTGGAATTGGCACTCCATGTACCAGTAAATCACTTATACGTAAAGGTTGATTCAGAATTAGTAATCAAATAGATCAACGGGGATTACACTATCAAAAAAGAAGAGGTAATTCCCCTATGTGATTATTTCTGAGGGTTAATGGATGAATTTTCCTCATAGGTAACATTTTCTTATGCCCCACAATCAAAAAACACCTAAAATAATGCATAGGAAAATGTAAGAAGATCCTAATGATGAAAAAAAAATCATCAGTATTTCCCATTGTCATGTGGTTTAAACTTTTATTCAAATTAGAGTACAGGAAATCAATGAAATCAGACCCATTTTCAATCCATATGGTCATACCATGAGATGGATGGCACCCATCATGGAATATATCCAAAATGGGGTACTTACACTAGATAGAGTTGGGAAAGAATAGGTTTGACGATGAGTGGTCAATTTCACTCTTTATGATGGAAAAAATCACTAAAAGACCCGCTATAGATGAGGCTTTGATGTAATCCTCCCCATATTCATTGATGGTAATGTCAAGGAAAATCCATGTGTTTTTTTTAAATTATTTGTAATTATTTCGAGACTACATGCTTTGATGGCACGTGATTCCAAGGCCTGGTGAGCCAAGATTGGGATTTTGAACTTTTTTTAGTTCACTTAAGTTAATGGGCATGTGGGTTTTTTCAAACTTTTGAATTGGTGCTTAGATCAAAAATATGAGGCTACCGTTGAACTCAGAATACCGTTATTTTCCTAGAATGGACTTAACTTCTGCTGATAAGGGTCGAATATAAATGTTAGATTTTGGACCTTTTAGAAAAAAATAAAATAAATTTAAAATGATATTTTATTTTTTCCCTCAAATGTTGAGCTGAGACACATTGATGCTGCAATGCGACAACGAGGTGCATTAATGTATCCCATTAATGGATCGAAAACACACAACGTAATGATGCATTAAATGATGTGTAACGACTACACTGTTTTATAAATAAAACATCATAACTAAAATGCTATGATGTGTTTTATTTTTCATTTTTTTAAATGTTGGATAGATGGAAATTAATCGGAAGACAATTCTCTGATGAACCACCAAAATATTTTCTCTCCAATGAAGAACGACAAACACCATTGATGAATGTATACAAACTCCATTAACAAACGATGACAAATGCTAACGGATCAAGGATCAATGATGTCTTGGAACTACGCCCCTCATTAGTGAAATATCCTTAATCTAGGTAGGTCTTGTGTTTATGTTTGTTTTCCATGTTCATAAATTCAATGATGAATGTGGATCAACCCAAAAATGGTATGATCCTCGGATCGTGCGTTCTTACGGGAGGGACTATTTTTTAGGATTTCTTTATCTGGGTTTAAACTATCACATTTTGATTAAAATAAAATCCGCAGACTCTCCCCTTCTTTAAACTATTAACACAGAGGGCGCAAACCAACATAAACAAGACCCGAGCACCTCTTCCTTGTGCGTTCTTTGTGGCCACATCCTCAAATTAGTGGAAAGATGAGTTTGGTCCAAGGAAGGGATGGAGGTGACCCGAGAGGCCCAAAGGCACATATGTATCCGAGATCGGACCACCGGAGCAAACTCAGTGGCCTACGGAAGGTTTCGTCGGTGCAACACCCCCAACAGCGGCGATCGGCCCTTGCCGACTGTGTGGAGGAGGCAGCACCACCCTAGGAATCGTGTGCTGGATGAGGCTGTCGGCCCTCACCGGCTAAGATGTGGGAGGTGGCGCACCCATGCACACCACAGTTTCTCCAGCCAATCATCCACTCAAAGGGTTGATACTTTGAGTATGTTAGAAAGTGGAAGAAGACACACTCATCAAAAACCCATCCACCCCGAGACATTAACCCTTGAGGATTCCATAGCCCTTTCACCCTCTGAAGCGGGCGTAATAGAACTATAAGGGTGAAGTTAGCAGAAGAATGTATTTTGTTACTGACCCAGGTGTCCTGAATGTCCCTATCAGTGGAGGTGAAACAAGGATTCCTTTTTTATTTAATGATAAAATATAAATAAAGGACATTCTTGTGCACATTGATATCTAAGGCTATCCACAATTGTTTTGGGATTTCAATCAAGAGTTGGATAGATGTAATTATTTGTTTACAGACAAATGATCTCTTTATGTTCGACATATTAATCATGATTCTTAACTCATGGAGCTTTATCTTCAAAGAACATTACTAAGTTGATCTACAGACAGGGCATTGAGGCTCTTGATGTTCCTATAATGGAGGATTTTCTGGCTTATAATCCTGAGTGGGGAAATTCTCAAGGGATATTTTATGTGGTCTTGAATAATACTCAAGAATACATTCCTACTCAAAGGATATCCATGTCGTGAGTTGATGAATCTAGGGATGTTAGGGAAGACTTGGGGTTACCAGAAGATCAATCCATTGGTGAGAAAATGATATTGGTTTGATTCCTTTTTTATTATTATTATGACTTCTTCAAATGTTGATGTTGTTTTTATTTCTTTTATTATTTTTAGTAGCACCTACTTCATTAGTCGAGCTTGCATAAGAAGTCTCAACTCCAGTTCACCAAGAAGCATTAGGTGGGGATGAATTCACTCAAGGGAGAACTACACAAATTAATTATCTAAGAGAATCAATTCTAGGTTACATATCTCCCCTTTATAGTGGTTATAAAATAAACCTGGAGGACCACAATTATTTTTGGGTATCTCACCGATTTATTTGAAAACATATATAGAAGATGATTTCAAATAAGTATTTGGAAGAACAACCTTTGAAACTCTATTGAACCTGGAGCATGTTCACCACATTGGGGTTGGGAAGATTTAATTATCATGAAATTCATTATTTCTTAAAGGAGTCCATTTAGGGATATGAATAGGAGAAAAAGTCTCAACATGTTTTAATCGAGGTGGGTATGCTTACAAAACCCGATGACCATTGAGTTGCACTGTCTTAGGTAGACCATGATCATGATAACGAGTTAGAGGAATGTCAATGCCAAATTAAATATAATGGTCTCCAAATGATACATCTCTATAAAGAGTTCATTTCTACCAAGGGAGAGCCTATAAAACTTCACCAATCATTGGATGACGTTGAGGGTCAAGGAAAATAAGTCAATATTGTGGTGATAGAGGACCTCCAATTTGATGAGGAATCCAAAGCTACCGAGCTAACTGGGAATCAACAGAATATTGATGAGGATAGAACATTGATCTAGTGGCTGAACAACTATGTTGACGGCATATTTTAATGCATGGTAGAGAGAATTTAACTTGAAGATGACCCCATCACTTTTTGATCTATAAATGTAAAGAATTTTGTTCTTGTTTATCTATTTATCTATTTTTGATATTCTTTCAAGAATAACTATTATTCTCAAGCATTCAGGTCTGACTTTTCCCTTTGAGGAATAGATTAGGGTAGATATAGGTGTAAATACCATCATCACAACACCACAATTTGATCGTTTGAATGAATTAACATGGGTCAATGTATCCAAATTTCAGTAATAGGAACAGGAGAACACTATAATTATTTACCCTAGGCCATGAGGCATAGTGAGTATAGTTTAACTATTAATAGAGTCACATGAAATGATCTATAAGATTTGTGTCTTTTGAATCATTGTCTTAATTTTATCTTTATTTTGGTATAGGGAAGACTTGGCACGAATACTTGGATTTTGTCGAGGCTTCCCTTAGTGGGGTTTTAAGCTAACAAGTTTATTGCCTCTTTTAGCTTTCAAATGCTAGATTTTCCAAGATAATGTATAGTATTTATCCATAAATAAGAGTCTATAATTTTCCCCAGGGTTACTTTTTGGGCTTTCAACCTGGCAGGTATTATGTCTCTTTTCATTAGTAGTTTAAGGTCTTGCAAGCCGAGCCAATGTAGCTGATGTTTTAAGTCATACATCTTTGATCATGAAATAAGGAAATATATACAGTATGGGTAAATAGATAACCTATAATGAATGAAGATAATGAAATTGTAAAATTTCTCAAAGAAATGGGGGATTCTGTTTAAGGTCATGATGCATGGACTATTGATATGGGAACAACAATCTGAATGGGATCTATTAGGGAAGAATTCCTTAATATCTTTTCAATGTAGGGAAAAAAATTGTAAGTCCAAATTTTGGGGCTCTCTGATCAATGGTAGTGATAAGGGATAAGTAACTAAGGAATGTTCATGGACCATGTTTGAATGGAGGCTTTTATTACGATGCTATCAAGGCATATGAAGACAAAATAACTTTCTCCTAAGGATGAAGATGCCTCTGGTCGATAATCCTTATTTAGGGCACATGTGAATATCCATATTTTGGGTATATAATTCATAGTCAAAGAAAAGGTGTCCTTGAGAGTCATATATCTTTATCACCAATATCCAAGAAATATTTGTGAGGATCTGAGTTTCCCAAGACATGAAGTGTGGTTTATGAAAATAAATACATCAAAAAAGTAGGACAAAAGCATTTTGATCAGAGTTGACCGTGACTGGGAGATTGTTATTCCCATAAAAGTGGATGGGTCTAGGATAAGGGATCTAAAAGTCACTATGTATCCTATATAGATTGGAATAAAACCAAAAATAGTTTTATAAATGTCCCTTATATACATATTGATTGTATGCCAGGGCAGAGAAACTATATGAGACAGGTTCTTATCAATGATTCAAGATCATATAGGATGGACCACTTGGTCATTGATGTTTTAGGTTGGACATATTTGATCAGTGATTTTGGTGATGATGAACCAAATAGGGATTACAAACCATGTATTCTCCAATATCATTTGGACATGAGTAGAGAAAATTTAATTCATAATCTTGGGGCTCTTGTGGACCATGTTCAGAAAAGATATATTTTTTTGATGATGTGAAGGCATATGAAGACAAAATAACTTTATCCTGAGGATGAAGAATACTATAGTTGAAACCCCATATTTTGGTCACATTTGTATATCCATATTTTGAGTGTAGATTGCATATTCTAAGAAGAGGTGTCCTTCATCTCCAGATGTCTTTATCCCTGATAGCTAATGGTGATTTTTGAGTATTAGATTTTCCTTTGACATGAAGCATGATTGGTGAAAATGAAATGTCTATAAATCATAATGGGAACATCTAGACTTGATTTTTCCATGATTAGGTGATTTTTATCCCACTGAAATATCATGACCCAACTTCACATGAATCTCATAGGTCTTTTCTTGCACAGATCAAGTTCATGTGCATGGAAAAGGGTCATTTTTCTCCATCCATGAGTTTTTAAATAAGGGAAACTATATTGGGATCTCCCATACAAATCTAGCTCACATGTAGGAGAGGGGGATCATTTGTTTCTTGAGTTTGGTCCTAAAATGAGGGATCCATGCATCACTACATATCTCATTTAAATGAGAATAAATCCACATATACATCTAGAAATGTGGTGCAGTAGATGACTGGTACCAACAAGGGGAGAGTCCTATCAAGTGAGGATGAAACAAAAGGGGTGAATTATCCTATGAATCACTAAAAGAGGCACAAGTAAAGTGTATATTGAAGTCCATAGAGGGTTGGGTGCGAACATTTTAGGGTCATGGTGTTTGGACTAAAAGGTTTCTAGTTATGTTCATAGATCCTAGACTGATGGTTAATAGGGGAAATTTTAGAGGAGTATGTGGTTATAGAGAAATTTAAACCTAATGTGAAAAGAGGTCAAAGGAGGCCTCACGCCACACAAACATCTTCGAAATCATTTACACACATTTTAAGTTCCTGATGCACAAATCATAAGGTTACCTTAGTGCATCTCGACTATGAGGGGATGCCTCTACCAAGATTTTAATTTCCACATGAGCCCTAATCGGTGTGAGAAACAAGGAATATCATGGGTCTTCCCTTATCACATAGAAGTGGGAAATAAGATAGATGGTGTTGTAAGGGACCAGTGCTTGAATTAGGGGTTCCTTAAGGTGAGGTCCACAACAACATGTAGTTTTAAGTAATACGATAAAGATAGATGGTTGACCATGTTGTTTAACATATTGCAGTAAGGATAACTGGTTTGATATAGTTTTGATCAAAGTATCAATAACCAATAGTGTTCCTTCTATGATATTACATACAAGACCATTAGTCATTCATTTTACGGTGATCCGACAAGGATTATTGTTGTTGGAGAGATTATTTTTCCATGTAGTAGAAATTTATCTGACATGAATGAAATTTTGTTGGTTCAAATTCTAGAGAAGATAATCTCACTGGTGAGTATGTATTTGTGGATGGGCCTAAGATAAATGGTATTTTTATCACTACATATCATGTATAGATATAAATCAAGCCACACATAGTTCTGCAACGTGCTGTAGTAGATGATCAATATTAGCAGAGAAGGTCCTTTCTGGAATTGGACAAAGTGTCATGTGATTTTATGTCATGTGATAGGGATATCAACCATGTTGTTTTAACATCTAGTGATGAAGACATTGAACACATGAATTAACATTACATGGTGAAGACGTTGGTTTTTTTATAGTTTAGGGCTGCATAGAATTGACCATTGATGTGCCTTTTATGATCTTGCAACCAAGACAATCAGTTTTTGCTTTTAAGTTCATGCGATAAGGATAGTTTGTGGTTATTTGATTATATGAAATACTTCTTGAGAAACCTTGAATTGGTTGTGAACATGATGTGCCCACTGTCCAAGTTAATTAGTGAGTGTGCACTATTGGAAAAGAACTTGTGGATAAGAAAAGGTCCATACCATTTGGGTTTGAGTTTTTCAGGTTTCTTCCCAAGTATTGTCAAGGTTTTGGGAACAAAAACTAGTTCTCCTTATAAGAATGAATGGAGGAGAAACCTCTTGTTAAAATCTCATGCTATTCAGTTTTGGTAGACCTATAAAAGATGCAAGGTACACAATCTTCTCTCATTGATCTATTTCAATTTATATAATAACTTGTGAGATTGCTCAACTGTGGATAGATGATTGAAAATGGAAATGTAGAGTAAGAGAAATTAGACCTTTATAGTCACAAAAAAAAATTCCTGTATACCAGTGGAAAAGGGGTCTCCAATGTGGAAATACAGGTTGTAGTACACTAGGCCCATAAGGCATGAAAAATCTTATTAGACCATGATTTATTTTCGTTTTCCACCGTTTTATAGAGTATATTTGATAGAACTTTATTGAAGGCATATATTTTTCTATATTCTTATTTATGATAGTAGGATGAATGGTTGGAGTCAATTTTATACTCTTAGTACATCATCTTCAATTTTAAAGAAGATAAATTATAACGGTTGTCCTTTAATATTGTGTGAGGGACACCAAATCTGGTGATAATACCAGACATCATGAAATTGATGATGTTACCCATGATGGGTATTTCCCTGACTCATTTTAAGAATAATTTGGTGGTAGCAAGGATGTACTTAAACTACTAATATGTAGCTAGATGATATATCCCTGCAATATCCTTTCCCCATACAAAAGATGGCCAATATTA